>OZ017739.1:258931048-259178548 GCA_963969285.1 Odontomyia ornata
TTGATTCTTGCCCTAAGAGGCCCAGCTGCCGAGCTTTTGCAGACGATCCCCGTTGAGTTGCACTCAAACCCGGCTGCTATAATGAATGCGCTCGACATGCGTTATGGAGACGATCATCTAAAGCAGATTTATCGGGCACAGCTACGGCATCGGATGCAGAAGTCTGGCGAAACCTTACAGCAGTTAGCCCAAGACATTGGGCAACTGGCACTTTTCGCTTACCCAGCGTACGTCCCAGAACATCGAGATGACGCATTCATTGGCATTCATTAGCGCATTAAAAGACCAGGAATTACAACAAGACGTGCGTTTAGCTCAAAAGCAAACGGTCAAGGACGCATTGGCTTATAGTCTGAACTTTGAGGCAGCGAAAAATGTGGCTTGTACCACTGCCCGGGTTCGCGAGGTAGTGACAGACGGGTGCAAGTGTGAGCGCGTGGAAATCGAGCGAGACCCGCATGTAAATGGTGCGCCTAGATGCTGGAATTGCGGAGAGAAGGGGCACCTGCAAAGTGACTGCAAGAAGCGAAGAAAACCGAGCTATTGTCCAGGGTGTGCAGCTAGGAGGAGATCCAGACCGAGTCAGGAGCCCAGAATGGAAGCCCTTCAAACAGAGGGGTCGGGAAACATGTAAGAGCCAACTTCGTGGGGCAGAGGTTGGCTAGGAGAATCGACGTCCCCAGCATCACCATCACCGTGTCAAGAATACATCGTGGAGAAGCGGACTTATGTTTTCCGGGTGAAGTTGACGGAGAACATTGCACCATAACAATCGACACTGGTGCAGCCCGATCGATTATCCGACCAGACCATGTGAGGCAACAGCTACTTCACAAGGGCAGAATTTTCTCACTACGGACAGCTACGGGAGAAACTGCACCTGTCCATGGAGAAATTAATCTCCAGATTCACTTGGGAGACCTTGCGTTCCGACATAATTTTCTGGTCGCGAACATTATGGATGACTGCATTCTTGGAATGGATTTTCTGCGACCACATGGAATCACATTGGTTTTGGACAAACAGGTTTTGAAATGGCAAAATGTCGAAGTATTGATGGAGGATCCCAGCGTTCAAATTCCCAAGATGAATGTGGTAGTATGTGCCGACACTGATGTACCCAATTCTTCTGAAAGCATTGTATGGGCCAAGCTTGATGGTGATTCTGGAGACCAGCGATCTTATCTGATAGAGCCAACGAAGACGTCCGCATTGCGTATTTTGATTGTAGGACGAAGCCTTGTAAGATCTATAAGGAACGGATACGTGCCGGTTAGAGTCCTTAACAAGTAGAAGTAGGTCAAATTGCCAGTGCAGCTATTCAAACGAGCCTCTGATCTGGTCACCAAGTACAGTGACATCTTCTCAACAAGCCCGGATGACCAAGGCCGAACGAGTATGGTAACTCACGTGATAGATACACAGGGAGCCAAGCCATTTCGACAAGCACCGAGACGTCTTCCTGTAGCCAAACAAGGAGAAGTGAGCGCACTGATCTTGGACATGGAAAAACAAGGTGTTATCGAACCTTCTGTCAGTCCATGGGCCGCGCCAGTAGTTCTAGTAAAGAAAAAGGATGGTAGCACTCGTTTTTGTGTCGACTATAGGCGGCTTAACGACGTCACTAAGAAAGATAGTTACCCGCTCCGACGCATCGATGACATCATGGACACTTTAGCTTAGGCAAAATGGTTTTCTACACTCGATCTCAAGAGTGGCTACTGGCAGGTAGAAATCGACAAGAAGGAACGAGAGAAGACCGCATTTTCAGTTGGGACCGGATTGTGGCTATTTGTGGTGATGCCATTTGGGCTTTGCAATGCTCCAGCCACTTTCGAACGCCTGATGGAATACGTGCTACGTAGCCTAACCTGGAAAACCTGCCTGGTGTACCTAGATGACATCATTGTTATCGGGAGAACGTTCGAAGAGCATGTGCGGGACTTAGAAGAGGTTTTCTCCCGATTGCGACTGGCGAATTGGAAACAGTCCCGACAAGTGTACCCTTTTCGCAGCTGAAGTAAAATACTTGGGTCACATCAGTCAAAACAGACTCTGAGAAAATTGAAGCCGTGAAAAGCTGACCAACACCAAACAACAAGCGCCAACTACGAAGTTTTCTGGGCCTGGCGACCTACTATCGAAGATTCGTCAAAGACTTTGCCAAAATAGCTAAGTGTCTCCATCAGCTAACCGAGAAAAATCGTCCGTATGTCTGGAATGAACAATGCCAGACAGCCTTTGAGACCCTGAAGGAAAAGCTGTGTGAATCACCCGTGCTGGCGTATCCGAAACCCGGAAAAATGTTTGTAGTTGACACCGATGCAAGCAACGGCGGTATTGGAGCTGTGCTCTCCCAGCAGATCAATGGCGAAGAAAGAGTCCTCTCTTATTACAATCGAGTTCTCTCAAAAAGTGAGAGGAACTACTGCGTGACCAGGAAGGAACTATTGGCTATAATAGAGGCCACCAAGCAGTTCCGCAAGTACCTAACATATATGACCATGCATCGCTGAGATGGCTACTTAACTTCAAAACCCCGAGGGACAAGTTGCGAGATGGATCGAAAGACTGCAGTCATACGACTACGAAGTTGTTCATCGGAAGGGCGGAGTTCATGGAAATGCTGACGCCCTATCTCGTCGTCCATGTCCAGCTAATTGTAAGCATGACCGACGGATCGAGGAAAAGGAGCCGCCCGTTGATCTGCGATTGATAACGGCCGAATCCGATGAAGGTTGGTCACCGGAGGAGATTCGAAATGCCCAGTTAAACGATGAAGACATCGGACCATTGCTCGTGTGGAAGAGACAACTGGGCGACCTGAGTGGAAGGACGTTTCAATGCACGGTGCAACCCTGAAAAGCTATTGAGCACAATGGAACTCTCTTCAGGTGGAGGGTGGCGTACTCAAGCGGAAATGGGAAACGGCGGATGGCAGCTCCTATAGGATGCAAACTATACTTCCCAAAACCCTAATCCACGATGTGGTTAGGGAAATGCACGAAAAATCCTCGGGAGGCCACCTTGGTGTTAACAAGACTTGAGCGAAATTGCGGGAAAGGTTCTACTGGCTCCACGCTCGAGAAGACGTAGAGGATTGGTGCCGTAGATGCACGATTTGCGCTTCCGTCAAATGTCCAAAGCGACGACTGAGAGGACAAATGCAAACCTATAACGTGGGTGTACCATTTGAAAGGATTGCTGTTGACATCGCAGACCCTTTCCTGAATCCGAGTGGGGAAATCGATACATGCTTGTTGTGGCCGATTATTTCAGCAAGTGGCCCGAGGTCTACCCCATTCCCAACCAGGAAGCAACTACTGTAGCCGAACAGCCAGTATTAAATTGGGTCAGTAGGTACGGTGTACCTTGCGAACTACATTCGGATCAAGGCCGAAACTTTGAGTCACTAGTTTTTGGTGCAATGTGCAAGCTGCTGGGAATAAGTCTGAGTAGTGCCAACGGATGGTAACAGCGTTTCGTTCGTGACTATGCCACCATTACCACTCCTTTGACCGACATGCTGCGTAAGGGACGTAAGTTCGTCTGGGAAGGACCCAGCTTGCGAGCCTTTGAAGAGCTAAAGAGGAGTCTGACAACAGCCCCCGTACTGCACAGCCCGAACTTTGACAAACCGTTCTCAATCCATTGTGACGCGAGTCAACATGGGGTGGGAGTAGTCTTAGTCCAGGTTGCACAAGACGGCGAGGAGAGGCCTATAGCCTTTATGTCCCACAAGCTGAACCAGGCCCAGCGGAACTACACGGTCTCGGAGCAGGAATGCCTGGCGGCTGTGCTGGCAGTGAAACGCTTTCGAGCATATGTAGAGGGACATCCCTTTGAAATCGTCACTGATCATGCGTCACTTAAATGGCTGATGGGCCAAACTGATCTCCACGAGCGCTTGGCCAGATGGGCCTTGAAATTACAGGCGTTTGACTTCACGATAAGACACCGCAAGGGAAGTCAGCACGTGGTACCGGACACATTATCAAGGATGTTCGCCCCTGAAGGAGCCGAGTTGGCCCAGGAGGACGACAGCCCCCTATGGACCGGCTTGGACCATGCTGTGCAAATGCACTAAAGCGCTCAATTCTGTTCTTCGGCCCCCGATGGGAAAATTCTAACTACCGGAGCGGGTGTTCCAGCGCCTGTATATAGACCTCATCGGTCCGTACCCTCGCTCGACTTCGGGATATACGGGAGCTGTCGTGGTCCTGGACCAATTGTCCAAATTTCCGATTGTTGAACCAATTCGAAACCTGCACACTGGCCCAATAGTCAGCTTTCTGGAAAATCGCGTTTTCCATATATTTGGAGTACCGGAGAAGTTGGTCTCCGACAGCGGAGTTCAGTTCACCTCGGCTAGATTCCGGGAACTAATGGAAAAGTATGGCATTACTCATCAGCGGACGGCCGTTTATTCCCCGCAAGCTAATGCGTCCGGGCGGTTGAACCGCACCATCATAGCCGCCATTCGGGCCTACGTCCAACCGGATCAGATGGATTGGGACCGCAGGATTTCCGCCATCACCTGTGCCCTGGGTTCGTCTTACCACTCCACCACAGGTATCTCCCCATACTTTGCCGTGTTCGGCCAGCATATGATCTGCCACGGAAACTCGTACCGGCTATTGCGGCAGTTGAAGGGTTTGGAAGACCCAATAGTGGTTCTGGAGCCGCACGAGAAGCTCCAAATCCTACGAGAACAAATCCGAGAGAGGATTGAAGACAGTAGACGCGCGGGGGAGGAGCGTTACAATCTGTGATCCCATCCTTCTGGCTTCAAGGCAGGCGACGAAATCTACCGACGGAATTTCAAACAAAGTGAAGCAGCTCGGCACTACAATGCCAAGCTAGACAAGAAGTTCGTGAAATGTCGAGTCCTAAAAGTTTTAAGTCCCACGCGATACCTCATTGCGGACATGTTCGGCAAGGAGCTGGGAGTCTACCATGCCAAGGACCTACGACGGTGAAAAGGGCCAGCCAGCAGGTCACACGACTTCCCCGGGCCGAGACAATTAAAGCCAGTATAGGGCCACGCAGTATTTCCTTCAGTCTCCCCATGCCTGGTAGGCATCGTGGACACTGCCCTGTAATGAACCATTCGACGACGCGACGACCAATACCACTACAACTTGCTGCCATGTGGCTTGCCAACTCATGTTGGTCGTGACGTTTGCACATCCCACGTTAATTTTGTCGTCGGATGTCAAACGTCAAGTGAACCACATGGTAGCAGAGTGTGGGAGTAGTGGTCGCCACCCGGAAACTGTCGACAATCGGCGTGCTGGTCGTATCGCTTATAAATTTCGTGGTCAATTGAATTGTTTTTCGTTTGTTTTGTGTTGCAAAAATAATACATAAATAAACAATAACCCACCAAAGTTCATTAGAGAAAAGTGGAATTGTGGTTGCCTTAATTCATGACAATTTGAAAAGTAAACGTGTGCGTGGACGGTATAGTTGCGTGAAGCGAATTTGGACAAGAACGCGGACGATTCCCATAAATGGATAATGGTCGTCAGATTGTAAAAGCAGAGGACAGTTCTGCACCCGAATCAAATGTGAAAACCGTTCATAACGGCCAGATGACGACGTAGACAGCAACGAAAACAGCACATGGTAGCCGAGTGTGGGAGTAGTGGTCGCCACCCAAGAACTGCATTCTTGAAACTGCTTCTCAACGCCTATAAGGCGCGGATACAAGCAGCATCAACCCCTACATTCTGTCCTCGTCGTTGCACCATCAGCAGCCCCAATCTCTCCCAGTGGGGGTGGCGCCTATTCAACAACACTATTGGAACTATTTATGCGAATCGCTAAAAGTGCTAGGGAAGATGAACTAAAGGAATGTTTGCGAGTAGTCGAAAGATCATCCGTTGATGCGATGCTGAAATCATTATCTAAAGTTGAAAAAGGCACAGATGAAGTTATTGCGATCATCAGAAAAGTCGAAAAGTCAATCAACGGCAACGGTGAAAAGACTGACAACAAAGAATAGCTATAAGGTACTGTAATTGGTCTTAAGAATTTCACGCTGATGGAAATAAGGTTGAAAAATATGAAAATTATTTTCAAATGGAAAACATAAGGATGCCTTTCAGATAAGGTGTTAACAAGAAAAGTAGAAAAACGATTGAATTATTCGACAGTTCTAGTAATCTTATAAAGAGGGATTTATTTAGGCGAGAGTTTAAAATGACAATGAATTATGTTTACAAACTTCTTTACATTATTACTGTAACGGTCGAAACTGTCTTAGAGAGTTCATAACGAAACACAATTAACAAAAAAAAAAAATTATTTTATAGCACAAACACATAATTTCATATCTGACGGAGTGAAATTTTATTTACAATGTTTTCCAAGTCGACTAAATTTACTTTTACACACATGTTTAGTGATTTCATTTCTTAATCAACCATTATGTGTTAAAGCACTCGTTTTGTTAGTTTCTTAAAGAAGAAGAAAAAAAAAACTTCGCCAAAGCGTTTTTATTTCGCGATTAAGCATTTCCTGCATAGGCGTGCCTATTAAAACTAATCGAAGATATTCATTAAAAGCCGCCGACATAGCGGTCTAGTATTAAATTATGTTCGGGTTGTTGCTACGAGTTATGACGTGGTTTGAAGGAATTGCCGGTGGTAAAAAATTGTTATACTCATATGCCAGAATATTGTATAAAAAGCACGCTTTATACTTTTTAATGCTTTTCAGCATATTCCATTTTATTTCTGAATGTTTGCTTCATGAAAATTTTTATTTACTTTGTTGAGTGCGCCGAAAACCAAAATATTGTCTTAAAATGCCTTAAAACGACACACAAAAAAAGAAAAACAAACCTTATGGCAAAGTGAAGCTTCAATGAGCCTAAGTATCTTGAAATGATTGTGTAATAACTCACTTTAACAAAAAAATAGAAACCATACGTATAAATTCATTTATCTTACTGTACTCTGCACGTACGGTAAATAAAAAGACTAATCGCAGATTTTCTATTATTTTTCATTTGTTATTCTCTTAGTTGGTTGTAAACATATAATAAAATATAAACATTTTTATATGAAAATTATCGCTACAAAAGATACACATTATGTACTTTTATATGGTTCTACATTGCGATATACATTAGATTTACATATAATCCTCTATTCGATTGCGACTTAAGTGTTGTTCGCACTAGAATGAAAAGATAATAAAAAATCCATACATGCAATTATTTTATCAAAAATACAAATGAGAGAATATTTAAGACAACAAAAATAAAATTGAAACAAAAGATCAGGACGTAAACATTGTGTAAATAAGTAAATAATTCTAGTTTTCTTTTTTTTTGTACTTAAGTCATAACTGAAAATCATTTAAATAAAAATCATATCTTATGCAAATGTAACAAATATAACATGAATTGCTAACTTAAATCGCGATTTTCCTTTCCAGTGGTCCTTTCTTTCAGCGGGAAGTAGAGTGCATGGTAAGTATGCCGTTGCGAGGGTAGGGTTTGAGAAAATCCGCTGAGGCTGGTTTCGCGTCACGCGCGGTACGCGGTACCTTTGTTGGTTTGGTTTTTTTTTGGGGAATTTTTTTTTCGGATTTACGTTAACGTAATATATTTTTCGGTACCGCGTCGGTAAAATTCGGGAACGCGAAATGGAAATTAGATTTTTGTTCTTTACTGGATTGATGAAGAAATACGGAGTAACGTAAAGTAGGTTTCTTCCGTATGATTGTGTTTGACGCGTTTGAAACGGGCGTTTAATGGTGGCTGAAAAACTGTAAATGAGCGTAATCCATTTTGAGACCCGCGACCGAAATCCTCTCCAATCTAGCTGGCCGACAAGCAGCCACCGCGAAAATGGATTACGGTGCACGGATTGGTTGACCGGTTGGTACCATCCGTTGGCACTACTCAGACAACGTCTAGAACCGACGAGAGGTCGGTTCCTCGTTCGGACTTAGACATAGAAATCATTACAATATATATATATATATTATATATATATATATATATATATATATATATATATATATATATATATATATATATATCTATATATATATATATATATATATATATATATATATATATAAATATATATATATATATATATATATATATAAATATATATATATATATATATATATATATATATATATATATATATATATATATATATATATATATTTATATATATATAAATATATATATAAATATATATATATATATATATATATATATAAATATATATATATATATATATATATATATATATATATATATATATTTATTTATTTTAATCATCTATTTCAATTTCATATATTACAGATTTACCTAGGCGAATTTCTATGCAACATTTTTAAATTTTTACACTATTTAGTATAAGTTTTCTCATATATGTGCATCATTTATTGTGGGGATGTTTATTCTTTCGTAATAATTTTGGATTCTTTTTATTTATTTTTATGAATATTGTAATAACATGTACATGATAGTATAACATGAGATTTTCATTTCTCTGATGGTCCTCTCTTTCCTTTTCTCAAATTTAACGTGGCCTAGCAAGAAGAGTGTCGGACCGTACTTGTTGAAATTTCCAAAAATTGTAAATATATGTAGGGGATTGCTTTGTTGTGTGAGCAAACGCTTTCGGCTCCTTTGAGCGCGAATATCAAATAAACAAAATAATTGCCTATATGTAGGGGGGCCTTGAATATTTTTTTGTTTTTTTTTTTATCAAAGATGATCTTGGTGGGTATCCAATATTTGATTTTGGTGAAAGTTTTGTAAATTCGGCCTTAAAGTAATGTTACCTGCACCAAGGGGAAATGTACCCCTTCCATCTCCTATTGATTTTAACTAGTTATCGAACTCATAAAATGTGGCTTTTCTGTAAAAAAAACCTGGGCAAGTAGGACAAAATGACAATTTCTTTTATAATAACATATTTCCCAAATCATCATATAAGCTTGAATAAAAGCCTACTATCTATGTATTTCAATCAATTCAAACTATAGGTTCAGGTTGTTTTTTTTTTCTTTACAGAAATCTTTTAGTTGCGGCGTGTGAAAAAAAGTCAATAGCTTTGTTTGATCCAGTCACAACAAAACATACCAAAACAATACATAACGCGCATTTAGAAAGTGTGAATTGTATAAAGTAAGTCTGCGTTTTCCTGAAATTTGAAACAATAAGAGTAGGAGCAACATCTCGCGACAGCTGTGTCGCAAACTGTCGCAAATTTATATAGTGAATTTCACAATCGCGGTGTGTGCACTCTCATTTAATCAACTGTAAATTTTTATTTGCGATAGCTTGTCACGTCGTAAGCTATCGCTGTCTGCACCCTCCCTAAAAGCCAAACTAACGTATACAACAATATTCACAGATTTCTCGACAATCGTATATTCGCTACATGCTCAGATGACACAACGGTGGCAATATGGGACACAAGAAACTTGAAAAAGAAAATACGTAGCTTACAAGGACACTCAAATTGGGTCAAAAATATTGAATACTCACAAAAAGACGGGTTGCTTGTCACTTCCGGTTTTGACGGAAGCATTTTTACATGGGATATTAACTCATACACAGAGCAAGGTTTCATATACCATAAAGTATTTCATACATCAGGTTTAATGCGTTGTCGAATATCACCTGACGCGTCCAAAATGGTTATTTGTACAACTGGTGGATACTTAATTATAGTTCATGACCTCGATTTAAACACACTGGCAAAAGATCTTAGTGGATTTAGAGTAAATATTGGGAATGGGTGCTTGTTTCCTCAATAAAAATATGAATTTTCTTTTCAGCCAAACATTTATAGGTTAATGCAGTTAGGAAGACAATTTATACCCCAGGCCGCAAAATTTGATCATGTCTTTTCAAAAAAGCAGAAAAGAAACCGGGTGGAACTAGTGAGTGATTTTCCAAAAGAAAATGATGCTGAAGTTGTTTGTGCACTGCAGGTAAGCTTGTTTTGTTTAAATATGAAAAGTTCAAACATGCTTTGCTTAGGTAATCAAATCAGATGCTGTAACCTATCCAAATTTCATATTTTTATCTGGACCATTGGTTTTCATGTTTCATATCATTAAAATTCAAACTGATAAGATAATATCAAATTTCGTTTTTTGAGTGCATATAGTGAGTAAAGCACTTCCCTGGCATACAACAGAAAAACTTAATGCTTTATGCGAAGACTCCTGCTTAGCAGATTCTTTTAAGAAAAGGAAATAAGGGAGGATCACTAATGTATGGGTTCCCCAATGATGAGGAATTAAATGCCGTGAAATCTGAATAACTGACAGCTCTGCTAACCAACCCTAGTTACACTCCACGTTGTGGTTGCTGGAGCCTTTTACTTCTTGTACAGGCTAAGATAAGAGGGTGAAACCGAGTCTTCCACTCCTCTTAAAAGTATCGAAATAACCATATCGCCGTTGTGGAGGTTTGACGACAGGCTAATACAACGTCCAAGACCCACAACTGTTTCAGAACTTGCAACAAAGCCTTTGAGCCAATGGAACCGTTCCAATCAATCGCAATCGAAACAAGTTGGGTAGACAGAACATGTTAGAAAGGACTTGTACTCAATCTTTGATATGCAGATATCAATAATGAATAAATTCAAGAAAAACTTTCAATTACACCGACATTCAATACTTATTTTCAAAGAAAAATCACTCTTACTCCAATTCGAATAGCCGCCATTTTTTCGCTATATCACTAAGATCATTAACTTAGTGGAATCTTAAAGATATTTATGTTGCTCATCTTTTCTAGAAATTTTGAGAAGATCCAACCGAAGAAGTAGAGTTTGGATCGATGTAAAGTCCATATGGTAGAAAAATCCTGTGCTGTTGTTCTATAATCGAAGAAAATTGCGTTACTAAAATACCAAACTTCATTGAATTTCAGGGTACCTCGACGATTTTATTAAAGAAAATGTCAAATTTACAAATACTTCTTCTTCTTCGTCGCTCTACAGCCCCTCCCGGGCCTTCGCTTTCTGCAAAAAGCGCCTCCGACTGTCTCGGTCCATTAACCCCGTCCTTCCAATTTTGAAATCCAAGCAGTGGTAAATTGTCTTCGTCGACCGAGTCAGACCAGCGTTTCCTCGGTTTCCCTACTGGTCTCCACCCTTCAGTTCTCCCAACGAATACCTTTTTGAGTATCCGTTGTATATCCACACGATTCATGTGGCCAGCCCTTTCCAGTTTCCGCAGTCTTACAACCGTTGAGACCTCCAGCTCTTCAAAATTTTCATACAGCTCATGGTTGTATCGAGTTCGCCAATGGTCCCCGTCTAGCTTGGCTCCGATTATTCGCCTCAGGACCCGTCGCTCCAAGGCGTCCAATATGTTTGCAGATGCTCAGGCTAGGGTCCATGTTTCACACCCATAGCATAACACAGTCCTTTACACGGATTTGTATACTTGGAGCTTTGTTTTCCTGTGTATGCAGCTGGTCTTCACGATCGTCAAAACTGAAAAAAATATTTTATTTGCGAGCTGTATTCTTCGGCGTATTCGTCTCTTTCATTACCGATTTTTGTTATTTTGGCGCCTAAATACACAAATTTGCCCACATTTTCGATACTGTATTCATCAAATGAGATATTTTGGGTATTTGGCTGTCGAGTTTAGGAAGGAGTTCTTTGGCAGTTGTTAACGACCGTGACAAAACGTTGATGTTTTCCGCATAGGCTACCGCTTGGCTCGACCTGTACGAGTATAATAACGTACCTTTTGTGTCGACAGGTAGCTTTCTTATGACATATTTGTAGTAATCGAGCAGTCACACAAGCCAACTACCCGAACACCGCATAACACTGTTCCGAAATTAAAACTGCAGATTTGAAAAATTTAGTTACTCAAATTTAACTTTTTGGTAAATTATAGAATTTTAATTTTTATTATTATCATAAATTTATATTGTTTCTTTTTTATTCCATTACAGTAAATTTTTTTCTTTGCATTGATATAATATTTATCCTTTTGTTATGATTTAAATTTTCAATCTATTATTAATTTTATTAACTTAATTATACAAATCTGCAAATTGCAATTTCTGACATGAGACAGATTCAGTGCATCATATGGCGAATGCAATCTAACTCAACTGAGCTAGCAATGGTTTTGGATTTACAGATGTGGCTGAGAAAATCATGCGGAGATTGGGACGGATCGTGAAGTCTATTATAAACCGTCATGGCGGACATGTGTTGACGCCCAACCGATTTTTCGACTTTTCCGCTACGAGTGTAGAACTTTATTGAACGTAATCAAATGGTGATTCACTGAAAATAAGCACTGGTACCACAAATATATCAATTGCAGGAGCGCGTCTCCGACGGCGTTTTGTCGCAAAAGGTAGTACGTCGATATTACATTGAATAGTGCGTGGTGAAATCGCACATAGTCGATTGGATGTGTGTGTGCTACGTTTGCTCGCTACCGCCGACTACACAATTTCGACAATACGGCGACGTTTTGGTATTGCTGTGGAGGAGAGAAGCGCGCGTCACTTCGTCATTCTTTCACTGATTATTCGTGAAATATTGGGAAAATCCCGGGGAATAGATTCAACAAGTTGGGTAGACAGACCTATGCTCATGTCAGAAGGGTTTTGTACTCAACTTACAAAATGCAGTAACCAGCAACGAATAAAATCAAGAAACATGTCAAAGACGATTTTATAGGAGAAAATGTGAAATTCGAGGATCATACTTTTATTAACAAAGTTGAAAGAATTTTGACTTCTGAGGTATTTGTTATAATTATACCCATAAATATCCCCCTTGATAATTTTTTTTCTGATTTTTTAGATCACGGGTGTCCATTCGCGAGGGAGGAAACATATTTTTCATGTATTTCCCCCCCTGTGCCCTTACTGAAGCAAAAACGGTCTGTTTATGAACTGTTTTGAAAAGCTCTCATCGAAAATTTTCAGTTGATACTCATATCGGCTACCTTTCATGAAATTTTTTTTCAGGGTCCACTCCTCTGTACTGTAATCATCGATTCATGGCCTATTTTTTCGAATCCTAGAATGGTTACAAAGCCCTTTTGCTAGGAGCTCTCTCCTGCCTCTTCCATAGTAATACAGCGCATATTGCTCCATAAAAATACAGGAAAATTCAAATCTCTATTACTTCGTTAAATACTATTCGATCTTTATGAAATTTTCAGAAAAGATCATTCTTATAAATAGTCATCTGTTTGCTAAATTTTATTGAATTTAAGGGTACCGTTTGGATTTTATTCAAGAAAACATAAAATCGATAAATCATACTATTACTAACAAAGTTGAGTGAATTTCGACTTCTCATGTATTTGTTGTTGTTGTACTCATAAAGGCCTACATTCATGATTTTTTTCAGATTTTTCGGATAAAAGGTGTCCAATCGCGAAGGGGGGGTACGCGAAAAGTTCGTACATTTCCCCTTCCCCTGCCCCCCTCGGTAAAGATAAGGCAATTTTAAGACTTGTTTTGAAAAGATCTCATTGAGACCTTTCCAATGACACCCTATTCGACTACCAATGGTGAAATTTTTTTTTTGAGGGGTCACCTCCCTATATGGGGAGACCCCCCTTTAACCCCTTTGAAAAAATTTTTCACCCTTGAACTTTCAAGAGGTCACCACTTCTGAACTTTACACATAGTTTCATGGCTGTAGCCTCTATAGTTTCGGAGAAAAAGTGCTGTGACATACAGACGGACGGACGGACGGACAGACGGACAAGACGGACACAGGTCGTGATTGCAATAGGGTTTTGTATTTTAATACAAAACCCTAAAAAGCAGTGTTGGAAGTGGTCGGCAACATATTTCCCTTGAGTGTGTGGCCCTGGCGTGCATTCGGCAACGTGAAATGTGTTTGAACATTGTGACGGTCGAATGTAGCTCCTGACAGTGATGATGAAGTTCACATGTCGAAGCTTATTTCCAACGAATGAAGAAAAATAGAATTTGTCGGGCAAAGACGCACAAAAAGTTACGCGAATATAAACATCGTACGATGGAAATAATGGAAATTGTGTAGAATAGTGCGTAACTAGAACGAAGTGGAAATTTAGACGAAATTGTTTGGAAAGAAAATTCACAGTCTGGAGATGGTGCCTCCGTTAGAAACCATATCATCTGGCTGGCAATTACTTTCTCGGCAAACCACCCGTTTCGATATTCCTGGGGGTGACGGCGCTAGTGGGACCGATTTTTATGATTTGTCTGTGTTTTCCATGTGACAAGATAAATCTTACAGTTGCTCGAACATAGTGGATTATGCATGGCAGATTGTTATCGACAATAAATTAACAGACTTGATAACTGTTATCAAAGAAGGAGTCGAGGACGTGGAAATACCGGATGGGATTGAGAAGTTGATATAATATCCGAATGAATAGGATACTGTCTATTTTTCGAGTCAATGTTCGATACGATGTTGTTCGCCAGAAATAATTGGTTAAAAGGAAATGGGATGATGTTTCCAGATAGTGGAATATAAGGATGTTGTTTCCAGGTAGTGGAATATAAGGATGAGAAAAAAAAGCATTAATTCTTAGAGCGATGTTTATGCGTTTGATATGAGCTTTATTCGAAAAGTAGCTATAACTGAATAACTTGTTGATTTAACTGACCCCAAGCAGCTTGTCTCGACATCATATATGATTAAGGGAATCGACTTATATATAGTGCAAAAATGTGATTTGGAATTTTGCTCCCCATTTCAATTAGTTTTCAGTAATTCACTCACATCATCAGCGGGCGCGTAAGCACCCTTTTGGTTTTTTTTTGCATATCGCAACATATGTGTGAATTTCACCCTTAAAATATCCAAGCAAGTTCTATTGTAATAAATGCCTGAATATATGTGTATGATTTAAGTTAGCATCGTTTGGATTTTTTGGCTTTATGTTGAAAAATAATATTTAAAGTAGTTTTGTTCTTGATTTGTATTCCCTTTTTTTTGATTTGTATTCTTTTTTTTTGAATGATAGCCTCATTATATTGTTTATAAATTCGTTGAGAAGAATCTTTTGATACTAATAGTCATATGAATAGGTAGCTTTATCGTAATTATTATTGTTTTTAAAATTTATAAAGGTGCAAAGCTGATATTAAAGTTTGATAAAAAATGAAAATAAAAAAAAAGATGCATAAACAGATTTAAATTTGTAATTTCGGTCTTTCCTTTCATTCAAACCTGACCGGGTGTGAGACCCGCAACGATGGCCTGCCCCTCCACTAAAATGTGCTAGCCATCGGGCGCGCTTCTCCCTTTCTTTTTGCGTTATAGGGGCTAGAGTGGCCTTCCGGTCGCCTACCCTTTTATGGAATAGTATCATGTGATTCCATCACACTATAACATAAATTTGCCACGTTTATGTTTCTCATTTGATGGATAAATTCATGCAAATTATGTTTGTATGAGTTTTTCACTGAGACGGGAAATATATGGCCACGTCTACATTTGGATCTTGATCCGGTTGGTTGGTTGGTTTTCTCCCAGCCCAGTTTGTTACTGGGTATAGAAAAGTTCAACCCTTATTAGGTTACCTCGGCCTCGACACCATTCGATCGGCATTAAATCGCTCAAATTCTTGGATGCGAAATTTTTTTGTAATGGCTCTTGTGCTGGGGAAAAAACCCCGCCCCACGACACCGCAACGCTAGCCTGCCAGCGCATTCACGCGTCCCTAGACAAAGCCAAATCTCGGCGGATACTACCATCCTCTTTCGCCGAGGCAGCAGACCATCGCTGCAGTCCTTCACGGACATTTATCTCTACTCCCATTTTCACTACATATTCCAGAGCCAAATTGAATAGGAATGTGGCCAGCACGTCTCCCTGCTTTAGTCCGATATTTGTGTCAAAGGCGTCGGTGAGCTGGTTATTGATGCGGACTTGGGAGGTCGTCAACGTCATAGTCATTTTGGTAAGATGAATAATTTGGTTGGGGTGCCAAAGCAAAGCATTATTTGGTACAGTACGTGGCGATCAATACTATCGTATACTTGTTTAAAGTCAACGAAAATTTGGTGTAGGTCTATGTTGAGCTCCCAGCATTTTTCGAGTACCTGCTTGATTGTAAACAATTGCTCTATCGTCGATCTACCAGCTTTAAAGCTCCCTTGATACTCCCCAATAATAATGTTGGTGTACCTGTATGATCCGATTTTATTTTCTAAGATCTTTGAAAATATTTTGTGCGCCGTACAAAGTAGTGATATGCCTTTATAGTTTTTGGACTGTAGACTACTACCTCTTCGATTGTTCTGATTTTTCAGATCACAGGTGTCCAATCGCGAAGAAGAGGGATACATAAATTTGTCGTGTATTTCCGTTTCGTCAAATTGCCGTTCAGAACTCTGTCGTCATATTACCTGCTTCCCAGGATATGATGTCGATTACTATATCGATACCAAAGCTGGTTCTCATATTACCTACTTCCCAGTATATGATGTCGAGTGCTATTGATACCCAAGCTGACTCCTTGACAGATTCATCCATATGTGCAACCTCTGTCCTTCCCGAAAGAAAATCACGAAGTTGGGGATTTTTCTCTTATTCCTGTGCATATCCTCTTCTTTTCTTAATAAAAAGATCTTCTGTTGCCTTTTCGCTGAAAAATTCTCGTAAGTACTGGTGGAGTGTTCCTTTATTTAATATCCTTTTGTTATAATTTTGTCACTCGACAGCGAAGCAAAACTAGTAGGGCTACAAATCAATGAAAATAAAACAAAGCTCATGACGCAGTCGAGGAAAAATATCTCAAATACACAAAAATCACACTTTGCGAATACAGTATCAAAAATGTGGGCGAATTTGTACATTTAGGCGCCAAAATAACAAAAACGGGCAATGAAGGAGACGGAATACGCCGAAGAATACAGCTCGCAAATAAAATATTTTATTCAGTATTGACGATCTTGAAGACCAGCTGCATACATAGGAAAGCAAAGCTCCATGTATACATATCTGTGATAAGACCTGTGTTATGCTATGGGTGTGAAACATGGACCCTAACGCAAGCATCCGCAAATATATTGAACGCCTTTAAGCGACGGGTCCTGAGGCGAATAATCGGAGCGAAGCTAGACGGAGACCATTGGCGAACTCGATACAACCATGAGCTGTATGAAATTTTTGACGAACCGGAGGTCTCAACGGTTGTAAGACTGCGGAAGCTGCAATGGGCTGGCCACATGAATCGTATGGAAATACAACGGATACCCAAAAGGTAAGTGTTAGCTCACAAGGAATTAAATCTTGTCCTCAACGTGTCTCGGCTATTCGAAATCTTCCAAAACCAGAAACAGCTAAGCAGTTAAGACGATATATGGGTATGATTAATTTTTATCGTCGGTTTATTCAAAGCACCGCGAGTGTCTATAGGCATTGGAATAAATTCCTTAACGGTAACAAGAAGGAAGGTAATAGAAAGATTGAATGGGATTCTCTTAGTAATGAAGCATTTGAAAAATCAAAACAGCAACTATCCCAAGCCACATTACTGCAGTTGCCTTCTTCAATTGCTCAACTCTTCTTGGTTATAAACGCTTCAAATTTTGCTATAGTTGGAGTGGTCCAACAGAAAATTAACGATATTTGGCATCCTCGGATTTTACTCTGTTAAATTATTACCATCACAAATTCGATACAGTGCTTGATACAGAGCTTTTAGCTATCTACTATACCATTGAACACTTTATACATTTATTAGAAGGTCGGTGTTTCACCATAGTCACTGATCACAAACCTCTCGTGCATGCTTTCCAACAAAATCCGGAAAAGGCTTCTCCAATGCAGACTCACCAATTGAACTATATTTCACAATTTTCTATAGATATTCAATACATATGTGGTAACAACAACTTAGTCGCTGATACTCTATCTAGAATAGAAATGATTGAGTCGCCTTCATCCCTTGATTTTGAAGAAATTGCCAGAGCGCAACAAACTTATGCTGAGCTAAATGCTCTCCTTCAAAATCTTTCATTTCGCTTTAAAGAAGTCGCTATTCCAAATTCTTCAATCAAAGTTTTTTTGTGATCACCGCCAAAATTTAATAAGACCATTTATTCCTCAACAATTCAGGCTTTCCACCAAATTCATAATTTACAACATCCAGGAATTAAAGCCACAAACAAATTAACCACGTCTAGATTTTTATGGAAAAAAATGAGGGCTGATATAGAAGATAAAGTAAAATCCTGCAATAATTGCCAAAGATCAAAAATCACAGGACACGTTTTTTTGCCTTTATGTCCGTTCGATACACCAACACAAAGGCTCGAAATTATTCACATTGATATAATCGAACCTTTTCCTATGGTCAATCAATGTAAATATTGTTTAAAAATTATCGATCGTATGACAAAATGGACGGAAGCTATTCCAATGAGAGACGCTTCAACACAATCCATCGTACAAGCTGTTAAAGAGTCGAAACAGGGAGCGACGGTTAACTCAATCGAACATTACCGCGTAAGCAAGCGTTTTTAGACTCAGTCATCACCGAGCCAAACTATAGTAACTGCAAACAAGGCAGGAAGTAGGGTAGGGAGACTCAGGGAATCCACGACTACCTCTCAGTTGAACGAATGGAACTCGGAACATCGCGCTAACGTAGACAAGGGAGACACTGTTGGATCGAGTCCTCAACATCGTATCAAGTCGGCTTCACAACTACCAGCGTGATACAAAATGTTGCAAAAACGAAGTCAATATACTTCACCAGGAAGCGTATGCCTGCTCACCTACCCATGCGACCAATAAATTTTTTTTGGGCAAACTATTCCTTGGAGTGAGGATCTTAAATATCTTGGATTATATTCGATAAAAAACTAACCTTCAGAAGACATATCGAGCATATTAGCTCCAAAGCGTTTAAGGCCATGCTTTCGCTTTACCCCCTTCTTAATCGTAATTCACGTCTCAACACCAGAAACAAAGTCCTCATCGTCAAAATGGCAATCCAACCGATCATCCTATATGGCTCACCTACCTGGATCCAATGTGCTAAATATATAGTAACAAAGCTTCAGATCACCCAAAACAGATACCTGAAAATGGTACTTGATAAACCGTTTTACTTCTCTTCTGAAAAGCTACACAGCAATTCGTAAGCTCGCTGCATCGCGCCGTGACAAATTAATCGCGAAAGCAAATGTGTAACAAATTGGCGCAATATTTGGACTGCGGTTCCCGTAACATTGTTTTTTGAAATGGTAAATTTTCTTCATTGTTTAGTCATATAATAACAAGTTCAGTTTGCTATATTAATTTCAATAACATATTTACTAGGGAATTCTTTCAATAATTAATTTATCGCGGAGACGTATAAAGTTGGGCATTTATGGAGCGATCAATGAATGAAATTTTCTGAAGTGATTAATTTATTAAAGAACTAGTTAATGAGGTTTTACATTTACATATTTATGAATTTAGAGTGTTAATGGAGCAGTTAATTCGCACGATTATTATATTCTTTAATTATTTTTGTTACCAGAGAAAAACAAACCAATTTAATTAAGACTTTAACTGTTGCTCGGGCTGACGCCTTGAGCACGCAGTTATATTAGCGAATCGATTGATTATAATCCAACTGCTAGCCCCGGGCACAAAGCCTTGGGACGCTAATACTCGGGCTGATGCCTTGAGTACGCAGTCAGATTGATAAATCAATCAATTACTAGTTCAACTGCAGGCCCCGGGCATAACTGCCTTGGGGCGCTGATACTCGGGCGGATGCCTTGAGTACGCAGTTGAACGTATCCCACTATTCACTTATCTCGGGCTAAGTGCCTTGAGATAGAATAAGCTCGGGCGCACGCCTTGAGCCAGTGAATGGAGAAATACTTCTCGATTGTCTTGTGTCTTTAAGTTTCTTTTATACTATAATTATACTGACTTTATTGCTTACCAACTAAAACAATGAAGAAAATTTACCATTTCAAAAAAGATCAAAGTTCAACAACAAAACAGTTTAACGTATTTAGTGCCATCTCTCTGTGACTGGTGCAACCACAAAGCTAAAGCTTTCACTCGATTTGCAATGCATGTACCCAATTCGTTCCGCTGGGCGGTACGTTCGATTGCGAAGTCTTGTGTGTATATGTTTGATACTTAATACGAGTATGGATACACACCCACTTCTGCTAATCCATGATACGACACCGTGCCCACAGATGCATTGATTACAATTCGCAGCTTTTCGTATGTATGTTGTCATTTACAGTACACAGAGAGGAACGACGGAACACGAACCGAGCAATATTTGGACTGCGGTTCCCGTAACACGCCCAATCCGCTAATTCATGCCCTGGCGAATTGAAAATCAGCAGTTGCTACCACCTATCTTTTGGCCGTAACCTAGCCTCATAGATTTTAGCTAGTTATAAGTAGATAGTTAAGTTATGTTAAGCTAGTATAAGTTCAGTAGAGGTTTTTGCCTAAATTTTCCTCTAGCTAACTGTAATAATCGCATAGAAATGCGATAATATGCATAGTTTTAAGTAATGTTCAAACGATGGTGAAATGACTTTGTCAGAACACCTACTATATTATAAGGCCTCTGTACCGCATACATTCTAATAAAGAAAATTATATACAAAAAAAAACAAACAATATATCGATTTATTTAATGTGACCGTCTCCCACCATACGGTTCGCAGGAACGTGTATTGATCTCGGAACAGCGAAACAAGATAGCACTCACTATAATACACAGGAACAACTGAATCTGATCCAACCAGGGTCACAGCGCAGCGCCGTTTCTACACCGAACGGATCGACTGGATGCTCCAATTCCACATTGATTGGGCATACAAATTTCGCGGCGCGGAAGCAACATCGATTTGCCGCCCAAGCGAAATAATGCGTTCACAAACTAAACCAAATATAAACGGACGGAATATGGACTGAACTGTGGAACACAGATAACACACTCACCAAGGGAATGACACATTGGACTGCAGAGCCCCATTAAGTCTGTCAACAGCTACGCTCGCCCGCAAATAGAATACCATACTTAATACCTATCAACGCGATAACAATCGATTCTCTATACGTAATTCAACACTTGTTAATGTATTGTTGCTGTTACTTACATACGTGGCACACAACATTCAGTAAAACCGCAAACATAATGTATGAGTCGCGATAATGTGCCCATTAAAACTCAACAAGTTAATCCTATACGTAATTCAACGCTTGTTAATGTATTACTGCTGTTACTTACCTACGTTGCACACAACACTCAGTGAAACCGGAAACATAACGTACGAGTCGCGATATTTCCATTGAAATGCAACGAGTCGCGATGTTTCCATTGAAATGCAACCAATTAATTGTTTATTTACGACCCAAAAAAATCGGCGGGTTCAATTAGTTTGAACGTAAATAAAGACTGACAACTGCCAACAAACGTCAGTGGCAAGTGGAAAACACAAAAAAATAATACAGCATTCGAAACGTCATGCCGGCTGCGTTCGATGCGGGATAAATTAGACCAAATCCATGAAACTACCGGCAATGGAATTGACACCGGGGAAGGTGGATTTTTGCAGATTAACCGAAAAAAATAGCGGCGAACCGTTGGACCAAGCAGATAAAAACTTCGCGAGAAAACTGAACGGCCTTTTTTGAACGAGCTAGTGGGAGAGTGATTAGCAGAAGTTTTGGCGGCGAACGTACGTGTGGACTTTGCGTAGTGAGGATTGCAGGAGGTGTTAGATTGTAAGCTCAAGTGAACAGCGACGGAGATTTCCAAGTCGCCAGCAGAAGTATTCAAGCAAGTATAAGTCGAGAAGGCAGCACAGCCTTCGAAGAGGGTATTCAAGGAGGACATTGTCGATGGTGTACTTCGTCTACAAGAGTTCAACAAGAATCGAAGACGGAATTAATCAACACCTAAGGGGCCCCTTATGAGCGAATCCGCAGGTGTCGAGGATTTGCACTAATTGTGAGTAGTTAAGCCGTTGAATAGAATTATATCCTAATTTGATACAATATTAAGATTGTGATTGGAACTTGTTCAATTTAGATTGTTAAATCTAAATTTTAAATTATAACGTTGGAAGAATTTAATAACCTTTTTTTTACTCATTCAGTACAAATCTTGTACACGTCGGTTCGGTTGTTGGATCCTCGGGCGAAAATCAGGTAAGGTAGTGTTCGAAAGAGTGAACCAGCTACATAAGGTGATTGCTAGTGAGTGTTAGGTCGTGCCTAGTGTTAGAAACGAGGTAAAATCAGAGAATAAGTGCAGGACTTCCACCCGGGTGTAGAAAAATTTTTACCGGCAAGGCGAGTTTTCGCTTGGCGGCTTATCGGGGCTCACTGGACCAGCGAGTAGCGTACAAAACCCTAAAAAAATAAATTCGTCGCACTACAGCCCCTTTCGGGCCTTCGCTTCCTGCAAATAGCGCCTCCAACAGTCTCGATCCATTGACCGCGTCCTCCAATTTTGCAATCCGAGCACCGATGGACTGTCTTCGTCGATCGAATCAAACCAGCGTTTCCTCGGTTTCCCACTGATCTCTGGCCATAAGTTCTCCCAACGAATACCTTTTTGAGTATCCCTTGTTCGTCCGTACGATTCATGTGGCCAGCCCATTGCAACTTCCGCAGTCTTATAATTGTTGAGACCCCCGGCTCGTCAAGAATTAGATACAGTTCATGGTTGTATCGAGTTCGCCCTTAGTGCCCGTCTAGCTTTGCTCAGATTATTCGCCTCAAGATCCGTCGCTCAAAGGCGTTCAATACATTTTCGGATGCTTGGGTTAGAGTCCAGGTTTCACACCCATAGCATAACACAGGTCTTATCACGGATTTGTATACTTGGAGCTTTGTTTTCCTGTGTATGCACCTGGTCTTCAATGTCGTCAATACTGAATAAAATATTTTATTTGCGATCTGTATTCTTCGGCGTATTCCGTCTCTTTCATTGCCCGTTTTCGTTATTTTGGCGCCTAAATACAAAAATTCGCCCACATTTTTGATACTGTATTCGCCAAGTGTGACACTTTGTGTACTTGAGGTATTTTTCCTCGACTGCGTCATGAGCTTTGTTTTATTATCATTGTTTTGTAGCCCTACTAGTTTTGCTTCGCTGTCGAGTTTCAGGAAGAGTTCTTTGGCAGTTGTTAATGACCGTGACAAAATGTTGATGTCTGCATAGGCTTACTACTTGGCTCGACCTGCATAGTATTGTACCTCGTGTATCGACAGATAGCTTCCTTATGCCGTACTCCAGAGCCAAATTGAATAGCAATGGGGCCAGCCCATTTCCCTGCTTTAGCCCGATATTTGTCTCAAAGGCATCGGTGAGTTGGTTATTGATGCAGACTTGGGAGGTCGTCGACGTCATTGTGATTTTGGTAAGACGGACTAATTTGGCTGGGATGTCAAAGCAAAGCATTATTTGGTACAGTACGTTACGATCCATACTGTCATATGCTTGCTTAAAGTCAACGAAAATTTGGTGAACGTCTATGTTGAACTCCCATCATTTAATGGGGGGTCCATTGGAATCTTATCAATGCCCAGCGCTTTATTATTCTTTTGGGCTTTGATGGTAAAGCAAACTTAATCCAGAGTTGGTGGAGCCAATGGGAGCTCTCCAGTAACATCTCGAGGCTCCGCCGTTCTCAAGCTATGTGGAAGGTTAAGCAAGTTCTTGAAATATGATGCCCATCTTTCCGTGATCTTGGTTTAATCAACGGTGATATTGCCGATGTCATCACGAGAGAGCGTGGTTTTGGACTGATAACCACGTTTAAGGCTTTTCATTACTTTTTATGCTTGTCTTGTGTTGTTGCTCACTAGACTTACCTCTATACTTCTCAATTGGTCGTTATATTTTCTTTTTTTAATTCTAATTATCCTATTCGCTACTCTTCGGAAATTTTCATAGTGAGAGGTCGTGATTCTAGTAGGGTATTGTAATATTATTTTGCAATATCCTAAAAATGGCATGGATGCGAGATGATTGAAGACGAATTGACGAAAATGTTTGACGAACAGCAAGACGCTATGTGTTTCGAAGCTAAAAAAAGATTGCTCAGGTGCAAGAATAAAACAAAAGGACTTAAAAAAAATTGTAAAAGGGCAAAAAATTATAAGTTGAAGGTGTAAGATCTTGTTGCAATAAATCGGACGCAATTCGGGCAAGGCCTGAAGTTGAATCCTAAGTACGTGGGCCCGGACTGCGTTACAATCGTTCTTCGCAACGACCGTTACATTGCTAATAAAGTAGGCAATCATGAAGGACCACGCGAGACATCAGTATCAGCTGATCACTCAAAAAGTATAAGCCCAGTGCTATGAAAATCCTCCTGAGTTAAATAAAGTAAAATGACAAAAATCAAACTGCTGATGACGTTAACATCTTAGGATAGATGTAACATCTTAGGATAGATGTAATGCAGGATAGCCGAACGTAGTAGAATTTCTTCTTCGTAGCACTACAGTCCCTCCCGAGACTTCGTTTCCTGCAACAAGCGCCTCCATCTGTCTCAATCCGTTGACCGCGTCCTCCAATTTCGAAATCCGAGCAGAATGAGCTATCTGCGTCGATCGTGTCAGACTAGCATTTCCTCAGTTTCCCCACTGATCTCCGCCCTTCAGTTCTCCATTCGATTCACGTCGCGAGCCCATTGCAGCTTCCATACTCTTACAATTGTTGAGACAGCTCATGGTTTATCGAATTCGTCATTGGTCCCCGTCCCGCTTAGCTCCAATTAGTCGCCTCAGGACCCATCTTTCGAAGGCTTTCAATATTTTTTCGGATGCTTGTGTTAAAGTCCATGTTTCACACCCATACCATAGCACAGGTCTTATAGATTTTTATACTTACAGCTTTGTTTTCCTGTGTATGTCACTGGTCCTCAAGATCGTCAAAACTGAATAAAATATTTTATTTGCGAGCTGTATTCTTCGTCGTATTTCGTCTCTTTCACTACTTTCACTATCACTATGTAAACTGGCATAAACTGGGAGCTTGATATGATGTGTATCGTATACACATATCAAGACTACCGGGGGGAAAGAGAACCCACTGTTCAACACTTAGCTGCTACTTTATACTTGACAGCCGAATCAGTGAAAAGATGCGTTTATTTAACGACTTAATTTTTATTTCGTTTTCTGTTAGAGTATACAATAACACGTATATATTAGATTATACAATAACACGTTCAGTTTTATATATATATATATATATATATATATATATATATATATATATATATATATATATATTTATATATATATATATATATATATATATATATATATATATATTTATATATATATATATATATATATATATATATATATATATATATATATATATATATATATATATATAAATATTTATATATATATATATGTATAAATATATATTTATATATATATATATATATATATATATATATATAAATATATATATATATATATATATATATATATATATATATATATATATATATATATATATATATATATACTCGTATATATCACTGAACGGGTTATTGTATAATCTCCAATCGAAGAAGAGAAGAGGTTGATGGTCACCCAGGCTTCGTCTTCGACACGTTCACGGCCGGCTTGGAACTCACTATACCACTTGTAAACATTTTTTTAGACATCGCCTCATCACCAAAGGCTTTCTGCATCTTCAACGTATCTGCAGCAAAAAATTGATTCCGCAAACAAAAATTAATGCAAATTCAAAAAATTTCGACACTGCAAAAAACAAAAAACTCACTTTTAGCAGCTCACAAAACACTAATGAATATTTTAACATGTAAATTTGACATAGATGTCACTGACAGTACTACCAACCTAAAAAAAAGCATTTCCAACTCCTTAGACGCGCGCTGTTTAAATTCAAAAGTCACCTTATTGTTTGGACAATGTATATATATATATATATATATATATATATATATATATATATATATATATATATATATATATATATATATATATATATATAGATATATATATTGACTCATATCTCCAGAATCGGACTCAGTTTGTTAAATTTCAAGGATTTGTGTCCAAGCAAATCGATGTTTGCTCAGGTGTACCTCAGGGCAGCCACCTGGGTCCTCTTCTATTTAACATCTTCATTTCGGATCTTTCTCCAGTTCTGTCTGATATTCCTCACCTGTTTTATGCCGATGATCTTAAACTATACCACGTGATAACTTCCCAAAAGGACTCACTATTCTTACAAAACAAGATTAGTTCCCTACTAGAATGGTCAAAAATAAACCAACTGTCTTTAAACTTTGATAAATGTCAGGTAATTAGTTTTTCTCGTAAAAACTCCGTCATCGCTTCTGACTATCATCTAAACTACCAAAAACTTAGCAGAGTAGACAGTATAGTAGACCTCGGCGTCATTTTGGATAGTAAACTGCGCTTCAATTTACATTACGATGAGTCTCTCTGTAAAGCCTATAAGCTCCTTAGCTTCATTAAGCGACGATCTAAGGAATTTCAGAACGTATAGGTTTCAAAATCATTATATGTTTCTTAAGTACGTCCCATTCTTGAATATGCCTGCCTTGTTTGGGATCCTGCCTTTGATGTCCATATAGACCTACTTGAGTCTGTTCAAAAACAGTTTCTACTATTTGCGTTGAGATCACTATGTGATCCGAAGAGTTATAAAGATTTACCTTCCTATGAGCATAGACTCCGTATTCTCAATATGTCCTCACTAGACTCTCGAAGAAAGGTGATAACTTGCTGTTTCACATTTGATCTTCTCAGAGGCAATATAAAAATACCGTCCTTAGTTGAAGGAATAAAAATGAATGAGAAAATACGTTTCACAAGGCATTCACGTCTGCTGGTTGAAAAGCGTTATCACACAATTTACGCTGATAACGAACCTATAAACAGGTGTTGCAAAACATTCAACTCACTAAGTGTGCATTACTCCCCAACAATTTCCAGATCCCAATTCAAAACTTTGTTGTCTAATGCCCTATCCTCTTAATCCCATCATTTCATTCATAGATTAAGAAAAAATATTGCACTTTCATAAAATTTCAATAAATTGTAAAATATATTTTTAAATTTTTGTACCTCTGCCTTGTTTGGCAATAAATAAATAAATAATTTATAACTGAACTAGATAATCAGGACTTATGTTTGCATATCAATAAACGGGATTTATGTCTACTTTAATTATTTTTGTTATTTGAAGGAAATGAAATGGATGATAGTACTTGATATCATATTTGAAAAAAGCAATCAATTAAAGCTATAACTGTAAGCCCCGGCGAAATTGCCTCATGGCGCTAATACTCGCGCTGAAGCCTTAAATACGCAGTTATATTAATGAATCAATTAATAATCCAACTACTGGCTCCGGGCACAAAGCCTAGGGACGCTAATCCTCGGGTTGACGCCTTGAGTATGCAGTCAAATTGATAAATCAATCAGTAGTTCAACTGTAGGCACCGTCGTAACTGCCTTGGGGCGCTAACACGGGCCTAGAATACGCTGTTAAATGTAGTCTTATTTTTTTATCCCGGGCTAAGTGCCTTGGGATAGAATAAGCTCAGGTGCAGGCCTTGAGTTAACGAATGGAGAAATACTTCTCGATTTTCTTGCTTGCTTAATTTTCTTTTATAGCATAATCATGCTGACTTAATTGCTTACCAACCAAAATAATAGAGACAATGTAAACTAGTCCGTAATCAAAGTTCAGCTATTTTGTTAGCGCCATCTCTCTGTGACTGGCGCAACCACAAAGCTCAAGCTTACACTCGATTTACCTAATTGCGTACGCGTGTAACCAATTCGTTCCACTGAAGCGATGTGGTCGATAGCGAAGTCTTGTGTGTGTATGTTTTAATTCTTAACACGAATATGAACACTCGTACATACCCACTTCTGCCAATACATGATACGACGGCCGTGCCCACCGATGGTTTGATTACGATCCGCAGCTTTTTGCATATGTTGCCACAGCTTTTCGCATATGTTACATAGAGAGGAATGACGGGATGCGGACTGAGTCATAATTGCACTGCGGCTTCCGTAACATTCCCTTTCCACCGGAAAGGAAAGTTCACGACCGGCTTGAAGAGCCTAGTCATGAAAGATGGTCATTTATATTTCATTGTTTTTATTGCCAAACTTCGAATGATGGTCTGAAAATTACTATTTTAATCGATATTAATTTAATTTTTTTTTGCTTATTGTTTCATAAAAAGTCATGGTATGCTCCTTTCAATACTCATTTCTGATCACAATATTTATTTTCTTATTGAATTTGACTTGTTGCAGTTTTTTTCATAATTTTTGTTTTGAGTTGCTTACTTTGAATATTTTAACTTATAGTTTTCTTAGACTTATTAGGCATTTTCATTTGATTTTGTTTTGCTTTCTGCTTTTTTACATATTACAATTTGTTGCCATGCCTGCATAGTTTGTTGTTTTACTTTCATTCATGACAAGACTAACATATGTTTTATTTTACTTTTTTGCAATCTAAATAATCCTTTTACATTTCTTTATTTTTTAAATTGACATTTTGAATCTCTTGGTAATTTAATTGCATATTTAATACCTATCATTACATAATTTTACTTTTTATATTTTGTAACTTTTTCATTTTATGCGTTCATTATTTAACATGTTTCAAGTAATTACAATATTTTTAGATCTCGTCTTACACTATACAATATTATTGCGATATTGATCGTAATATTATTGTTTATAAATTTTTCCATAATTTTTGTCTAGCATTGAAATTGGTTCGTATTTTTTCCTTCTTTCCTCGATTGATTATATTCTTGTATTTTGATTTGCTATAATGCTTACTGTATTATTTCTGGAACCACTTTTTACATGTCAATGAACATAATATTTTTTTAATTCAATGCTTATGTGCTACAACATATATTTTCCATTAAAAATATTTCTGTCGTTCTTATGTACATTTTTTTTATATTGATAATATCTATTGATGTATCCTTAGTTTATATTTGCGTTAGAAGTTTGCTTCTATATTGTTACTTAATTTAATTTTCTCAATGCTGAATATTTGTTTGGACAATTCCTCCATATTATATTATTTTATTATTGTCCTCTAGTTTGTATCATTTTTGTTGCGATTAAGTATATAAATTTTCTCTCTTTCCTTTTCTTTGAATACAAATGATTATTGTTAAATTTATCATACTGTAGTAACTGTTCTTCTTTATGTTATCAATTGTTCTGTTATTCTGTTACGAAAAAAAACTATCATGTGGACAATTAATTGTTAATTGGTGCTCTATTAAACTCATATATTTAATACAATAGCGATAAGCTTTTTGTGTAAGCTTTTGGTTATGTTCTTTTAAATTAGTGTGTTAATACGTTAGTAGGGAAATTTTGTTAGTATATATTGCTGAAGTTCGAGATGCTCTTTTGTTTTCGGAACACCACAATTAAATTGTACATGGGGAATGTAAGATCGATACGATCGTTTGTTCGGGAATTATTAGCTTCGGGGGGGATTTAGCCAAGAAAATAGCTTACCATCAATGTCTTGCGATTCGTTGTTTGTTCTTCCATTGCAAAGGCTTTAGTATATGCTATTGTATATTGGTTTTATGAAGTAATGAGTGTGGGATCTAACCTTTTCTTTTAATCTGCATGGTTAATGTTGTTAGTGGAAAATACTGATTGATGATTTACATGAAGATGCTTACTGTGCTTTGCAGATAAGATGATCAGGAGAATAGCTGTGCTTTGAAGATAAGATGATCAGGAGAATAGCTTTGGTTCTTTGTAGTAATCGAGCAGTCACCTAAACAAACTGCTCGAAAACCATCATAATCCTTTTTTTGTGGTAGGGAGGTGAATGCTATTTATGCACAGAGTGTGGGACTCCCATGCTCGCAAGAAGGCGATTGGACTACCCACTAAACACGTCCCCTGTCAACCTGAGAACCCAGCCTGGAACCGTTTGACACATTACTTCGGGCCAAGTCTCGTTTTGTTACGCCGTGGGGCGCCTTCAAGCTGGGAAGTCCTTTTCCTAGCGGGAGGGGAGAAGGGAAGAGGAAATGCCAGAAGAGCGACCCCCCAGCCCCAGCGCCCCCGGCTGCTGTGAGTCCCTTTTATACTTTAGGACTGCCCGAGCATAATGTGCCACCTGGTTCCATTTGTCAACCGATTCGAGCATCACCGCAACTATATTATCCGGGGTGAGCTCTCCCGTCTCCCTGTAGAGTTCCCTTCGCAGCCTGACCCATTTGGTACACGCAAAAAATGTGTGACAGGCATTGTCCTCCTCTCCTGGGCACAACCGACAGTCGGGAGACCGTGACTTACCGATCTTGTGCAGGTGAGACTGAAAACACCCATGCCCGCTCAAAAGCTGGGTCAGATAGAAGTCAGTCTCACCATGCCTTCGATTCAGCCACGGTCTCACATCCGGGATGAGGCGCGCAGTCCACCTTCCCTTCCCAAGACTGTTGCCAATCGTTGAGCGAACGCTGTCTCTCCTCGCGGACAACTATCTCCCTCGCATCCTCGTTCCGGTGTAGGTTAATAGCGCGGCGCTCTCTAGCAAGGAGGGCGACAGGTATCACGCCTGCAATCACTCTCACCGCCGAGTCGGAGACTGTTGGATAAGAAGATGCAATTCTCATTGCTCCTCTTCTCTGTACCTGTGCCAATCGTTTTCGGTATACCTCCTTGCTGAGAACGTCGCCCCATACCTCTGCTCCATACAGTAGCACTGACCCTACAGCACTCATCAAGAGGCGTCTTCTTGACGGGCTAGGTCCCCCTACGTTGGCCATAAGTCGACTCAGAGCCGATATTCCCGAAGAAGCCTTCTCAGCCGTTGCTCTGATTTGCTCAGAGAAACTCATCTTCGAGTCGATCAGTAGCCCCAGGTACTTCACCGCTGGCTTCGATTCGATTTGGATATCTCCAATACTGATCATCCTTACTCTAGGGATTCTCTTTTTTGTCAAGATGACCACTTCGGTTTTCTCCAGTGCTAACTCAGCCCGCGAGCAGTCATCCAGTCCCTCACTCGGCGCATTAGCATACCTAGCCTAAGTTGCGCTTGTTCAACGGTGCGTCCAGCGACCAGAGCCGCAACATCATCCGCATAGCCGAACAAGCGCGACTCACCTGGAATCTCAAGTCTCAGTAGCCCGTCGTAAGACACGTTCCACAGGTCCGGACCAAGGATAGATCCATGGGCAACACCCGATGTAATTTCCATCCTTCGTTGGCCCTGTGTCGTATCGTAGAGCAGGCTTCGGTCCTTTAGGTAGTCCCTCAAAAGCCGCATTAGATATTCTGGAACTTGGAAAGAGTTTTCCAGCGTATTCAGAATATCCACCCATCTTGCGGGCTTGAAGGCATTCCTGACGTCGAGTGTCACCAACAGGACGATCCGTCGCTTGGTGCGACTATATGCCTCTGCGTTTTGGACCGCGTTCACTACTTCTGCAATTGCATCAATGGTAGAACGTCCTGCTCTAAAGTCGTACTGCCGAGGAGATAGGTCCCCAGCAATACGAATCGAGTCAGTGAGTCTTCCCTTGATGAGTTTCTCTAATACTTTCCCAGCCGTGTCTAGCATGCATAACGGGCGGTATGCAGATGGCGATTCAGGATTTCCCTTCCCCTTGCTGATCAGCACGAGCTTCGTCACCTTCCATCGTACCGGGAAAACCCCGTCCCGTAGGCAAGCGTTGAATGTGCTGAGCAGCAAGTCAGGACAATCCTAATCCAATTTTAATTGTAAATTTAAAAAAAAATAATTATTTAAACTTATAGTTAAAATTTGGACACGTCAAGACCTTTCTAGTGCAGCTCATCCACGAATTACATTCCTGCAATGCAATCTCCATTGGATGGATGAGTGGGCTCGTGAAACGCCGTTCTGCCATGTCCAGCACGGTGGCGTTCGCAAGAGGTGAGGAGATCTGCTTGGGCGAATTGGAGAGTCTGTTCTGGATCGCCATACATGGTGCACATCGGGGTACCGCGCCGGCAACGAATTGAGATAGAGTAAAATTTTTCGGAAGTTTTTCGTTCAAAAACAATCTAATTCGTATCGAAATGTATTCTTGAGCATAACGATCAGCAATAAATACTATCTTGCGCCCAATCCTTGATTTTCGCGGTCAATCGCTGTCACCAGCATTTGCAATATAAGCATTTGTGTCAAGAAAATGGATAGTGATAGGGCATAAAGTGAATTCACTTGACAGTGAATTTTGCGGTAGTGCGTTGAGTAAAAAGAAGAAATCAAATTGCTCGCGGACAGTGTACTAACCTATATCAAATAATTGTCGAATTTTCCAACTTCGCGAAGTGATAGTCAGAAATTTCTTCTGATATTAATTCTCTCAAATCTATAAGATTCACGTAATCCATATGGTGAAGTGCAGAAGTAAACATGCTGAAAGATTTACAGCTCTTTAGTGCAGTGATTAAACAGCCATTTTTGCTAAAGAAATTCCCATAGAAGCCAAACCAAACGGATAAAGAAAAACAGCTAACTGCCGCTGAAATACTTAGCTGGAAAAACTGGGTCCTCGTATCGCCCTACAACTAATTAACATACTCGTATGTGCAGAACGTATCAAAGAAAACGACTGTACAACTGTAACTTGTGAACAACATCAAATGAAAACATTAGAAAATGAGAGGATAAAATTATAGTAGCAGTTTTCTTTTGTTCCGAAACGCCTGTCTAGTCATTTTAGCTACGAATTCATAAAGCATAAAGTATATTGCAGATAGTTTTCTATCTCGGTTTTGACCTATCGAATAAAGCCTGCTTATTTTTCAAACCCTCAAACCCGACTAGAAAAATCTGAAGGGAGTTCATCAATACTACCCACTATGGAGAAAAAAACATTAGCCCAGCCTCGAGTTCTGAGAAAGTAAACAATTCCGTGTCAAACATCAAAAATTCAAACTTTTTCGTGCATATGAGCCTATTGTAAGTATTTTCATGTAGGGTATTAATCACACAATAAACGAACTTAGTCACGTAAATATTCCTGTAATGTTATTGCCAAATAACTTCCGAGCAGACTTAAAGATTAGAATTGATAAACAATTGAATACGTTCGCCCACACCATCTACGAGCGCTCATCGAGGATGTTGGGTAAGTATTCCTTTGGTTTTAATTAAAGAGATTATGGAATTGCATGACGTGTTAGGAAAATCTTAAAATTAGTTTAAAAATAAAAAAAATACAAAATGTTAGTGCTTTAACACAGTCATAAAATGATGAAAACATATTTTTGGTGTAACCGTAAAAGTCACGAGGATATTTTTCTAGCTTTGTGCATATGTTACATATACAGGACACCAAAGATCCAAGTATGCAAATCTGTGATAAGACCTGTGTTATGCTATGGGTGTGAAACATGGACCCAAACGCAAGCATCTGCAAATATATTGAACGCCTTTGAGCGGAGCGAAGCTAGACGGGGACCAATGGCGAATTCGATACAACCATGAGCTGTATGAAATTTTTGACGAGCCCGAGGTCTCAACGATTATGAGACTGCGGAAGCTGCAATGGGCTGGACACATGAATCGTACGGACAAACTACGGATACCAAAAAAAGTATTCTTTGAGAGAACTGAGGGCCGGAGACCAGTAAAGAAACCGACGAAATGCTGGTCTGACTCGATCGTCGAAGACAGTTTATCGCTGCTCGGATTTCGAAATTGGAGGACGCGGTCAATGAATCGAGACAGTTAGAGGCGCTATTTGCAGGAAGCGGCGGGCCGGAGAGGGGTTGTAGTGCTACGAAGAAGAAGAAGATTAGCTTAATGTAGTTTGTGGTGGGTAGGGTTTACTGTGGGATTATGTAGCTTTTGAGGTATATACGTTTAATCGTAATTTGATTGGCTGAAATTATCTATTGCACACTCGCGTATTCATGTGAAAAAGTACAAAGGGAACTTTATTTGAATTATGCCGCTGTCTTTTTAACTATGTGTAAATAGTTGCAGATCATTGATAAATTGAAGACTCCTATCCTAGAAATAAAATTAAATGGAAATATCTTAACCCTTTATAACTCAATAATATCTTATTTGATAAAAAGTAGCTTTTAGGATATTATTTCGAAAATAAAAAACACGTATATTTTAGTTTTATAAGAAAAATGTATTGGGTACTTCAGAACGTCAAGAAAGAGTATGTGCCATAGCGGGTACATTGCAGCATTATCTTCATCTACGAAGTGTGGAGTGCTTTGAAACAATTATTTTGTTTATTGTTGCAGAATGCAACTCCATGCTTTTCACAAATTGTCCAGTAAATTTAGAGAGCTTGCACCGGAACCTTTTGTCGGCCCATACTGGCCAGTGACCAATTTGGCCTTGGCGCACAGCAGCCGGAGGCACAAATTGAGCTAGACCTTTGCGTTTTTTTTTTTTGGCCTGTATGTCCGCTTCAATGCTTCAGCGTTGAACATTTGCTTTTATCCCCATCTGACTGAGCACTGCACCAACCTCTTCACAAAAGTCAATCGATGCCAACAGTGGTTCATCCAATTTCTTGACCTTATGAACTCGTTTGTATACTAACCAGGCGTTAGACATAGCAATCTCCAAAAAATGCGAACCTGCCATCTCTTGCCTTGTAGTTTTGTTTTATACCTACCCATTATGCTGTCAATAAAATCGACACCGCCCATATGACGGTAATAATCTTCCACCACGTTTGGTCTATCGACAGTCATGTACGCCTTGAGGCTCAGCTCGTATCCAGATACTTGCGATTTGGGTAGTTCACCCACAAAACTGGACGCAAGGGTGACTATTATTTTGTCCTTCCAGGCCTCTGTAGATATATCAATTCTTCAAAACCGGCAACATACTCGCCTGAATAGCCACATTCTTTTTTGGTGAATTCTTTTCTATGGGTAGTTTACAGTCAAGTATACGGTTACGTCGAATCGTTCCCAAGCTCAATATTCCTTGTTTACTGAGATATTCTAATATTAGTTGCAGAGACGTACGAAGTAATTGTGAAAATATAGGCGGTAGTTTTGATTACGTCGTATTTCACGAGTTAGCCTAACGACAACATTTGATGCAGCACCTAGACTCGACTCATTAGACGCAATTATGTTCGCACTTCCTGTTTCTGGCTCAAACTTTTATGCAAATCCGCTGACACCGCTCAGAACATAGATTTTGTAGCCCCACTTACGGGGCTTCTTCGGATTGTATCTGTTCAGGTTATTTCTCGATTTGGTGGAACAAATCTGCTCATCTACGCTGAGATACTTCTCGAATGGGACGTTGAGGCAAGCTTCATTCAGCTTTGTCAAAATTGGTCTAATTTTCAACAGGCGGTCGTGATTTGCATGATCGAAAGGAACCATTTTAGAGTTGTCATTAAAATGAATGAATCGTCTGTTTTATTCAAATTGATTCACTGGCTATATTTCTTTAACTAGTAGTGTTCCGAAACTGCCACTCCAATGTTTTGTAACTCTTGGCAGATGTACCAACGACATGATAAAAACCAGCCCAATAAATTGCTGGATATCGGTTACTGTGACCCTTTTTGCGCGATATGTAGATTACTTTGGCTTGCAATTTTTCCAAAAAGTTCCTTTAGAAATATTTTGAAGAAGAACTGTACTGGGCGCTTGATAGCTCTGCTGGCAAGTTTTTGTCACCAGTAAAGCATAATTGTTGCTCATTTAGCTCGATGTTCTTCTTTTTCCAGCTTAATTCCATTTTTGCTTAGCTTGACTGCATCCTAATGGGTCCGGTCGAGATGATGATCCTGCTTGAAGTATAGTATAAGTAAGAGCTGGCAGTTGGGAAGTGCTATTTGTACTCTCAATATTTTCAATTATGGTATCAATTTGCACTCCATCAACCTCTTCAAAATCATGTTCTTCCATTAGCTCCCCCGGATCAGGAACAAAACCACGATATACGATGCTGTCGTCATCACCGTCGAACACATCTTCACTGGCTGCGTAATCAATGAGAAACTTCAATATTTCGTTTTCTCGTAGACCTCTGGCAGCCATCCTGTAACAAGAATATAGTAGTGCTTAATGTATGGTACTAGGTGCACTTAGTAATGCAATGTACCAGAGTTGGTACACACCATAAACAATTATTTTAGAACAATACCGAAAATTATTCAATACCTTCGACAAAAAGCAAAAAAATATACACTAACCTTGTAGATTCACACGAAAAGCACTCAGTTTTTATTGTTTATATATTTTTTTTCGACTTTAAAAGCTTTGTTATTCACTGCACTTCACGAAACTGGGACAAGTTCAATTGCAATTCGTTTCTGTCAAAACTCCACCCTATACTGAGTATAACTGTATTTAGAACTTGAAGTGCGTTTTGTTCCAGAGCGAGAATTGTGCTTTATTACTGAAATAGTCTTTTCCATCATATTTTATAAGCAAGAATTTGGAATGTTCCAATAAATTAAGTTTGAAAGTTCTGATGTAAACTTTGAATGATTTCAGCAACCTGTTAAGCATAAATACTGCATTAAAAATATCATGCGAGAAAAAGCTTTGTAAAAGATGGTCGAAGCGATACTATCATTATATGTTGGGCATGGGAACATATGGTTTTGGCCTTGACTTAAGACCCTATATGTTCCGTCGAATTTCTCCCTAGGGTTTGTTTGGTTTAGCGTAACGCTGTGCTAGACCTAGCTGGAAGACACTACAGTGCCATACGAGTTCACTTCATTAGCTGTTTGTTAAAATTGTTGATCTCAATCTTGAGGATATGTGCAAAGTGAAAGGGTGAGAAATGGGTGGGTTTTTTAAATTTTCTTGCGTTATCCACTTATTGGTGAATTATTTAGTAGTTAGCAGATAGAATGCATTTATTGAGCAAGGAAACATAGTGACTACTGGTAGCGTGTCTGCAAACCATTTTAGATCAACAGCTCAGAGGCTCCGACTAGTTGGTAAATCGGTGTCTATTTTGCTGATATGCATACCACTTAATACTAAATGTAGCGTGACTGCCGACAGTTGAAGTCGGGCAGCTCAGAGGGTATTATTTATTTCTATGGTGACTTACACCTAAAAATAGCGTGTCCGTTGATAGCTAGGGTCCACGGCTCAGAGGCTATTGTTGGTTTCTATAGTGACTTATAACTAAAAATACCGTGTCCGCTGACAGCTAGCCTTAATGACGCGTAACTAAAAATGGTGTGTCCGCCGACAGCTTGGGTTGACGGCTCAGAGGCTATTTTTTATTTCCTTAGTGACTTGTAACTAAAAGTAGCGTGTCCGCTGACAGCTTGGGTCGGCGGCTCAGAGGCTATTCTTTGATCTACTGGTTTTCATTCCAGTTATTATATAACTTAGACATAAGAATAGCGTGTCTACTGACGTTTTCGGGTCAGCAGCTCAGAGGCCACATTTGTGGCTGCCGAAAGTGGGTTTTTGGGGCGACCACTCACCTTATTATTTTTTCCTATTTATTTATAAAATCCTGCAAGGATTTATCGGTTTGGCTGCCACTAGTGTCCATTTTATTACTACTAACACATGAAATTGCACATTGAGTGCTGAATTCATATTTGGTCATTTAAGAGTGAAATAAAATAAAAGTCTGTTGTTTCACTTGAAATTATTTTAGTTCTCATTTTGTATTTTTGTTGGGAAATTTGATGAATTTTTATATTCGTTTCGCGCAGTTTGCTTATTTCGTTTGTATTTTAATTTAATTTCATTAAAAATTATTATTAGTCAAATGTCAAATTTTTTTTTATGTAATCAATTTATGAAACATAAGTGTTCAGTGAATAGAGATTATATCGATCACTTAATTTTATTGAATGCTCTCAGGAAATTATTCGAATGCTAGTTCAATTTAAAAAAAAGACATCAATATTCATATGGATGCGCACTATTGTTATTATTATTGTTTCAATTGCTTTAGCGATAAAAGATGTTATTTATTTTTATTTATTATTTATTGCTTTACTCCCTCCAAATAAGTTATGAACTTGCATGCTGGAGGGAGAATATGTTTTTTTACAATCATAGCTTATTCTAGTATCTCTAGAGTTTATTTAACATTTCTCTATGTTATTATATTTCTTTAAATTCAATTTGAAAATTTATTTATAGGTGTAGCTAATGGATAGTGATGATTAGCTTGTAGACTGCTCCGATGATTGTTTTGCTATCAGATAGTATTTCAATTTTGTTTTGAAACGTATGCTTGTTGAGCATCCCTTCAGGTGGTTTGGTAGGTCATTGTAAAGCCTTGGTGCTACACATGTGAAATGCTTCTGCTCCTGGGTTGTAGTTGCGCGAATAGTTGCCATATTGATGAGCCTCTGTCTAGTGTTCATTTCATGAGTTATTCGTGTCATTCTTTCATTTTTTGTCATGTATGTGAGAACTTTAAGCGCATATAAATTTGCTATACTGAGAGTACTTGTACAAATAAATAATTGATTTGACGGAAAAGTATGAGGTGCTCCAATAATTATCTTCAATGCCTTTTTCTGTATATTTTGGACGCATCTTATGTGTGTGTCGTAAGTTCCACCTCAAGCGATTATGCCATATGTGAAAACAGTTTGGGGGGGATAAAACTGTTCCTTGAGGTAATACAAACTTGGTGTTAATTATAGCATCGCTGATAGTTTCGTTGAGTTTTACTGCCTGGGTTCTATTTTAGAGTATTCTGTGAACAATGCTAATGATTTATGTTTTATTCCGATAGATTCGAGTTTGTGTATTAATATATCGTGATCAACCATATCAAATGCTTTTGAAAAGTCCAAGAAGACACCCAGTGTTTTTCTTTTTAAGTTATTCACGATGTGTGTTGTTACTTCTGCAAATGCATCATCTACGCCTTTTCCCTCTTACAAAGCCATACTGTGTCTCGGGTATTATTGAATTATCATCCAAAAATTTTTTAAGACGAGTTTTTATGCACTTCTCAAATATTTTTGCGAAGGTATTTGTTATCGATATTGGTCGGTAATTATTGATGTCCTTTCTATCTTTGCTTTTGAAAATGGGTATGATAATAACCTTTTTTAGCTGGCTTGGAAACACACCTTGATCCAAACAGTCGTTAAATAAGATTTCTAACGGCTTTTTGATAAAATTTTTAATTATTTTTATCGTTTCTGCGCTCAAATTATCGTATCCTGGAGATTTGTTCATGTTCAGTTCTTCTATTATAGCTGCTACTTCATTCTCGGTTGTGTGATGCAAGTGAAGCTCTGAACTGATTTTATGAGTTGGAACTATAGTGGGTATTTTGCTTTGTATTCCGTTAATTTCTGCAGCCAGTTTTTGTCCTGTTTCTCTTAAAAAAGTTATTGATAGCATTGGCGATTTTCTTTGAGTTACTTTTTGTCTCTAGAAACTGTCCCTCTATGGTCAAACCTTTGCACATTTCTTTTTTATTAGCTCTATGATTTATCTGGTTAATGATGTTCCAATATTTTTTTGTATCACTTTGGGCGCTTTCTAATTCAGTTCTAAAATGGTTTTCTTTTGAGACTCTTATTAAATTTTTGAGCATATTGCGGTAGTTTTTGTATTTTTGTTCTAGTGCTACGTTGTAAGGTTGTCGTTTGCATTTTCGTGGTGGTTTATTCCGTGTGCGAATGGATGCAAGTACTGCTCTAGTTATCCATGGTTTAAATAAAGTGTGTTTCTTATTTTTTATTACTTTTTGACTTGCTGCTTCTATTTTGCTCTGTATTTCATCATTGAGTTTTGCAAGAAATTCATTTACAAATTTACAAGTTTGAAATTTATAATTCCAAAACATATCATTTGCAAACTCTTTTAGAATCTTATCTAATTTAATTGAGATTTCTTTGTTTTGGTTACAATTTTCAGCTTCCCAGTCAAATTGGATTATTTGTGCGTAGTGGCTTGTGATGTAGGTTTCTATTATTGCACTTTCTGCGGTTATGTTTTTATGCATATTCGATCTTTTCACAAATACATGATCAATGCAGGTTGCTGTATTTGTAGTGATTCTCGTCGGTTTATTTATCATCATTTGATCTTGGACAGTAGTTCCATTGTGTATTTATTTGTTATTTCATGGGAACTACCAAGTAGGTCTATGTTTATATCACCTATAATATCGTCGATGTATGTTCCGTGCGATATATCCATTCAGAAAGGGTTTTTATAAATTCATTTGGATCTTTGTTCGGCGACCTGTATATTGCTTATATGCTCATGTTTATTTTGTCTATAGTGAATTCTATATGTAAGGCGTTCGATTCGTTTATTTCTTCTAACTCTTAATGTATGCTTCAAATTTTTCTTCACGTATACGAACACTCCTTCACATTTATTATGTTGCTATTCCGTGAAGTACAAATCATAATTTTGTAAGTTGAAGGCACTTTTGTATGTATCTTTCGGTAACATGTAGCTTTGATGATGTGTTTCGGTTAATATTACTACATCTATTTGATTTTCATTTGAATTGAATTCATTTAGCAATATTCACAACTTATCAATATGTTTTTTCACACTCCTGATGTTTAAATGTATTATTTTTACTTTAGATTTTGGAAATTTCTTTTTATGTTCTCTTAAGGTTTTAAAATACTCAGTGTCTGTTTGTTCATTTAGATAGTTCTAAGCAAAGTCAATATCAGTCATTGTTAGGTGTATATATTGTCGTAATTGTAGGTAGCTATTTTCTTGTTAATTAAATAATTTGCTCTACTGTATTTATTTTGATGGCATTCATGGTTTCATTTTGCTTAACATACACTCTACCTTCTCTTACCCAAACATATTTATAATTCTTCTCTTTAGCTTTGTTTTCGGCTTCTCTTAATTGCTATGCAGTTAGTTGGGTTAAGTACTCTGATAAATAAATTTTTCCCTCTCCAAAGCTGGCGCCAACATCTCTCGCGTTTAACCCTGGTCCGTTGTTGATTTCTCCTACTATTTTCTGTTTGTACATACTCAAAAAATTATCTCTTACCATTTTTCGGGTGAACTTTATGATGAGCGGTGATATTTCTGATCTATGGTATAGTATAAGATATGTACTGTTGATCTCTGTGTCTTTGATCTCATATCCAATAAACTGTGATATCTTTTTGATGGCATTAACAGGATATTGATTTGGTGTTATTTTTACCCCATTCAACTTTAAATCATTTTTCCTTTGTTCGTAGCTTAGGTGATGATTTTCTGCTGTCAATTTAGTGATATTATTTTTTAGATCTTGGTTCTCTTGTTTCAGTGCTTTTACTTCGTTGACTAGCGTTTCTATTTTTTTGCCGTAGTCATCAAATCGATCTGATAAAAATTGAAGTGATCTTACCACCTCGTTTAAGTTTACTTCCTCCTTTATTTTTGCGCAAATTTTTTCCACCAGCTGATCACTACCGAAGTCCTCTGCTCCGGATTTATGAGCAAACTCACATGTCTCACACTTCCATGATTCTTTCTTTGCTCCTAGTTTTCTGAGATTCTCAATATTTTTAAGTCCACTACACCCTGAATAATAATATTTTTCACACGAAGTGCACTTAATTAAGTCTTTTGGATCTACAAACACTTTCGAGCATTTCGCGCACGAATAATCTTGCACCATCTTTTTAGAATAATATTTTCTGATCTCTAACTATACAAATGTTTAGTATCACAAAAACACGTCTGCACTCTACGAGAAATGAATTTATTTATGTTACCATAACGGTGGACACGCGTTTGTTTACGCCTTGAGCATGCAGTCAGATTGGTAAATCAATCATTAGTTCAACTGCAGGCCCCGGGCGTAACTGCCTTGGGGCGCTAATACTCGGGCAGACGCCTTGATTACACAGTTGAACGTGTTCTTATTGGCTTATTCCGGGCTTATTGTCTTGGGATAGAATAAGCCCTGGCGCACGCCTTGAGCTAGCGAATGGAGAAATACTTCTCGATTTTCCTGCTTGCTTAATATTCTTTTATAGCAAAATTATACTGACGTAATTGCTTATCAACCAAAATAATGAAGACAAAATAAACTAGTCCATAATCAATTATGTTTTTACCGCCATCTCTCTGTGACTGGCACAACCACAAACCTCAGGAGTGCAACCCCTATGTTTTAATTCTTAATACAAGTATGGATACACACCCACTTCTGCTAATGCATTATACGACGGCCGCGCCCACAGATGGTTTGATTACGATCCGCAGTTTTCGCATATGTCACATAGAGAGGAACGACAGGACGCGGACTGAGTCATAATTGCCCTGCGGCTTCCGTGACATCGTGCAAAGTAGCAATATGCCTATATAGTTTTGCTTGTCACCTTTTCGTGTATAGGGAATATAATGGATGGGCTCCACTGGTACGGCACTGAAAAATTACGGTTAAACGTTTTTTTTGTTGTTGTATATTGAAAGGGAAAATTATGAATATATCGGCCACTAATTCGATCTAAAGTTTTATTGCTCTGTTGCACTGTCAACTTTGCTTTTCACAATTTTTTGCAGAAGAACACGGAATTCACCCTCACGGATTTGCAGTAATTTGAAATTCAAATTCACTATTTTCTATTTCAATTTAAAATTGATTATTCTCTATTTCGAGTTCAAGGATCCTGCTCGTGTCCCTTAGGATGCACTCCTTATGTCAACTTTGCTTTTCACAATTTTTTGCAGAAGAACACGGAATTCACCCTCACAGATTTGCAGTAATTAAAATTTAAATTCATTATTCTCTATTTCGATTTAAAATTGACTGTTCTCTGTTTCGAGTTCAAGGATCCTGCTCGTGTCCGTTAGGAAGTCAATCTAGTTCACAGCGAACAATATCAATTTCACAAACAACTGTGTTGTTTGCAATCATCGGAATTTGTCACGTCTTGGCACATGAGGCCATGAACTATAGAATCTTTAGCACGATGGAGTCACAATGGTCGCCTTCACGTACGACCGAACACAAAGTATTATCGCCGATAAGCACGGTACACGTCTTTTGCCTCACGCAAATAGATTACGGAACACGACATCCAGTCTAAATTGTGGAAAAAGTTTCACTCGACAGTTTCTTGCATTTGTTTCTAATGAAATCTGCATTTATTTACTTCAACAACCATCCACAAAGCCACAATCATTTGTTTCTTTCACACTCCCCAACCAGACTTTCTTTACATCACCTCACAGTCTCCACCAAATCATCTTCGCATTTAACTCGTCGTCAACTTTTACTCATGAATGCCATAAATGAAAATTAATTTATTTTCAAAAGTAAGCAGAACTTATTTTCGCCTTTCAAACTCGTCACCACCAAACTCAAATCAAAAACTGACTCAAAAAGCTGACTGCCAGTCCCGCAACTGTTTTTCCCAATTATCGCAGCCTTACAGAGGTAACGTGATTGAAATTCAATCCACTACATCCCAATTCCTCTGCACAACTCTTCATTTTCGACAAATGCAACAAGTCCCATTTGCATATATGGCGATTCGCATATAACCATGATAGCGTTTAGTTATATGCAAATCGTCATACACACGGAAATAATTACACTTGACGAAACTAAAATGAGTTTTCCTGCGCCCGGGGGAACTTGAACCCAAGGTCCAGGTAGACCCAGTGACACGTTTTTTATGGAATAAATCAAAGGTAGAATTATCATTCTGGATCGGTGGCTTGTCATACATATATATATTGAATTTACTCACAAAAATACATATCAAAATTAATCCTATGTCATACAAAACACTTGTCACAATTTTAAAGACTGTGTAATGATTTTAATGTCTGCCCGTGTAGGACACGGGTGCCGATGATCTGGCATAAGTGTCAGCGAGCTATAAACAACACCGAGCTCAGCTAACTAGCTTCGCTTAACGACCGCGTACGCGTGCTTGACGACTAGCATTTGCGGGATCATATTAGGCGGGTTCTTGTCGAGCCACGAAGCTACACTACAAAATACTTATCACGCGTACTCTACTCTACAAGACGCACCGATCAATTTTTATTGTCTTTAGAAAAGTTCTATTAGGTGTCAATTAATCTACTCTACAGAAATTCAATATTGTTTTGCCTCGTTAAAGTTAGCGGACACGGAGGCTTGAGACAAACGCAAACATTACACAAAAAGCAACCGTTACTTTCACCGAAGAAGGTCGTTGCATTACAAGGGGAATGTCAAACCTAAAGATGTTAAAGTGGCTGAAGTGAACCACTCATCTCTGCCTAAAGGAGTTTACTTTACACTAGTAAAATAACAAACTAAGCAGTTTCGACGGGGTGACCACCTTATCTCTTCAGGAGCAGTCACTCCTGATCACCACGGGGCTGCTCGACTGCTTGTGTTTATTACAGGACAGTCTCTTCGATGCCGACTCAGACATGGAGAGACTGAAGGGTTTCGCTCTTCACTAGTAAAGAAACAATTGTTTCCGCAGTGGAGAGATGGTTGTTATAATTTTAGGCCCCTGTCCTTGAATACAAGTCCCTGTCTTCAACGAAAGTATGCTAATAAAAACCGCTAACCAATCATAAAAACAAATCGGGTGTCGGTCAGGACTAATTGATGATGCGGATTGTATCACTGCCGGTCATCAGATTAGCTCCCAGCAAAAATTGACGCAACTCCAAGTAGTGTATTTGAAAACCCCTGGCACCATCAGTTTGTTCAAAATTAGAACTGTCCGATTACAAACTTTATAAAAATGTGCAAACCTTTCTTTTGGTAACATTAAGGGACGAACTACTCTATAACATCATCGGCATGTTCAGGCGACTGAGCCACCACGAACGAAGAACTCCAGAAGATGCTATAGACCTTATTATACCGAAGACAAGACAAACAACACCAAAAGAAAGTTTATCGGTGACTCTATCTTTACTTTACGGAACCCTCTAAAGTATGCTACGTTAATATCAAATGGTGAGGGCGACAATAAAAATTGAATCGGTTCATCTGCCGACAGCAAAATTAAAAATGTGAGAACTCGAAGGAGAGTGATATTGTTTCCCCTTCGGGCCCCACGTTGGGCGCCATTGTAATGATTTTAATGTCTTCCCGTGTAGGACACGGGTGCCGATGGTCTGGCATAAGTGTCAGCGAGCTATAAACAACACCGAGCTCAGCTAACTAGCTTCGCTTAACGACCGCGTAAGCGTGCTTGACGTCTAGCATTTGCGGGATCATATGAGGCGGGTTCTTGTCGAGCCACGAAGCTACACTACAAAATACTTATCACGCGTACTCTACTCTACAAGACGCACCGATCAATTTTTATTGTCTTTAGAAAAGTTCTATTAGGTGTCAATTAAGCTACTCTACAGTAATTCAATATTTTTTTGCCTCGTTAAAGTTAGCGGACACGGAGGCATGAGACAAACGCAAACATTACACAAAAAGCAACCGTTACTTTCACCGAAGAAGGTCGTTGTATTACAAGGGGAATGTCAAACCTAAAGATGTTAAAGTGGCTGAAGTGAACCACTCATCTCTGCCTTAAGGATGGAAACTTGACGGATGCAGTTTACTTTACACTAGTAAAACAACAAACTAAGCAGTTTCGACGGGGTGACCACCTTATCTCTTCAGGAGCAGCCACTCCTGATCACCACGGGACTGCTCGACTGCTTATGTTTATTACAACTGTCAACAAAATGCTTGTCATAATTTTACAGACTGTCATACATATAAATTTGATTTGGTTAGAGTAGGCCATGTAAGAGAAATAAAAAAAGAGGATAGGGAGAAAAGTGAGTGTACATTTGGAATTCGGTGAAGCCAAATCGAGTTCGTGGTTTTTGGGAGAAGAAAGTCGTACGCGGTGAAATGACGTTACATTCGCGAAAATTGAGCCGGTGGTGACGTTTTTCGATGAGAATTTTCCATTCTAAAGTTTCCGTCGTGCGTTTCCAGTTTAAGAGGAAAATTGAAGGAAAACTTATTCGCGAAGTGTTTCAGTGATTAGCAAAGATCGTATTTGATTTGTAATGTGCTGGAAATTCAGTGGTGACTTTGCATAGGGAATATCACTCTTTGTCTAATAATTTTCTTTTTTTTGTAATTGCTCTAGTGATTTCTTAATTGGGAAACGCATCCAACCTGTGTGTGGGCCTAGTGGAGTGCCCAGTTACTGTTTTGGGACCCTGTTGCGACCGTTTGTGTTTTGTTTGCTCGCTGGTATGACCGAAATTTCGCGAGTGAAAGCTGCAACGACAGCTCCGAGCACGTCCAGGTTTTCCCGCTTCGCATCGTGTGGAAATCAGTCTGACATAGTTTTAACTTAACTCCGTTGTGTATGGCTATTCCGCTGGTTTGTCTTGATCTCACCTCTATGTAGTCTCACCTAGACTTCGCAAGCCCAGCACAAATATGCTAGAAAACCGGTAAATAGTGGAACCGAACATATTTGTATGCGTATAAAAAAGAGAATAGCCATAGAAATCTTCTTCTACGAAAGAAAAATATAATAGTATCTACTGAGCAAGAGTGCACTCATGATCACTGGCTGATTAGTCCTCTAATATTCTTCAATTATGTATCCTCCGTACTAAGGACTCCGAGGCGAAATTCACGTCCGGTATGGTTCCTTCGCAGCCAATACCAGTGTTTAGTACGACGAGCGGCTTTCTGGCTGCCATCTCTAGGATTCGTTTTTGCCGCGGATCTGTTTAAGGCATGCCCCCATTCGATTGCTTTGGCGTCGAAGTCCCCCCCTCCCCCAACGAGCACGTTGCCGTCTGCGTTCGAGACAGCGTCCTCCAAAGCATTAAATTTGGCTTTGAAAGATGATATCGATTCGTTCGGTGTTAGGTACACACTAAAAGACCGTATCCTTCGCGATGACGCACACTGCCATCCGGTACAACTTCACGCGTTTGCGGATGCAAGCGAGGACGCATATGACACTGCAGTCTACATACGATCAAGGGACAGCGCTGGGGAAGTCATAGTTAGGTTGTTGTACGCACGATCTCGAGTGGCTCCTGTAAAACGACTAATAGTTCCTAGGCTTGAACTCTGTGCAGCAAAGCTGGCATGCAAAACAGTGAAACACATTCGTGGCATGCGAACCAAGTTCGAGGAAATCTGGCTATAGAGCGACTCAAACATTGTGTTGGCCTGGATCAGAAAAGGGACCTCTACGCTGAAAACATATGTTGCAAACCGCATTAGTTCAATTTTGGAAACAAAAACTTCAGAACAATGAAGATACCACGTAAGCTCTGAAGAGAACCCGGCGTCTCCTGAACAGTTAATAGGCAATACACTTTGAAGTGCCCGATTTCCTGAAGCATAGCAAGTTAAATTGGCCTCAGGCTGTGTAAACAGACGGTAAGTTAATGGAAGAGGAAAAAGCCACAGGCATATCATGTTGGGGTCAATAAATGTTTGATATTTGCCATGGATGGGCCACAATGGTGTCCTTATGTAATTCTAAGGAAACTCCAAAAGTAAGGTGTAACAATCTGATAGGCCTTAGGTAACTCTAAGGAAACTATCAGAAACCAAAATTTGAGAATAAAACGCGCGTATTTAAATTATAACAATAACTGACCCTTCTTTATATTTAATTAACTTATATAGCTACTTTTTGCTAACTTTGCATTCATGGTATTTTGCATATAGCCCAAAAGTCAAAATATCATAAATGCTTACATTAATTAAACTAAATTCAACAAATGGCATAACAATCAATATTGCTTAAATCGAGAATTACATTTATGATACTCGCGCAAATTCCAAACATAAATGCTTACAACCAAAAAATTTCTCGACCTACATTGATATTGATATCATGTAATGTTTACATGCAATAAAATACATGACATTATTAATGTGCCTATTAAGGCAACCATGGTAATTCTATTTATCTATATTACCACAATTGCTTACAAATAAATTTGATCGCATTGACTCAATTAGCTTCCCCTCTCGGGCCTTCGCTTCCTACAAATAGCGCCTCCGATTGTCTCGGTCCATTGACCGCGTCCTCCAATTTTGCAATCCGAGCAGCGATGAACTGTCTTCGTCGACCGAGTCAGGCCAGCGTTTCCTCGGTTTCCCCACTGGTCTCCGGCCTTCAGTTCTCCCAATGAGTATCTTTTTGGGTATCCGTTGTTCGTCCATACGATTCATGTGGCCAGCAAATTACAGCTTCCGCAGACATACAATCGTTGAGACCTCCAGTTCGTCAAAAATTTCATACAGCTCATGGTTGTATCGAATTCGCCATTGGCCAACGTCTAGCTTCGCTCCGATTATTCGCCTCAGGACGCGTCGCTCAAAGGCATTCAATATATTTGCGGATGCTTGGGTTAGGGTACATGTTTCACATCCATAGTATAACACAGGTCTTATCACAATTTGTATACTTGGAGCTTTGTGTTCCTGTATATGCAGCTGGTCTTCAAGATTGTCAGAACAGAATAAAATATTTTATTTGCGAGCTCTATTCTTCGGCGTATTTCGTCTCTTTCATTGCCCGTTTTCGTTATTTTGGCGCCTAAATACACAAATTCGCTAACATTCGCGACACTGCATTCGCCAAGTGTGATATTTTGTGTATTTGAGGTATTTCCCCTCGACTGCGTCAGGAGCTTTGTTTTATTTTCATTAATTTGTAGCCCTACTAGTCTTGCGTTGCTGTCGAGTTTTAGGAAGAGTTCTTTGGCAGTTGTTAACGACCGTGACAAAATGTTTATGTCGTCCGCATAGGCTACTACTTGGCTCGACTTGAATAGTAATATGCCTCGCGTATCGATAGGTAACTTCCTTATGACGTACTCGAGATACAAATTGAATAGCAATTGGCCAGCCCATCTCCCTGCTTTAGCCCGATATTTGTGTCAAAGGCATCGGTGAGTTGGTTATTGATGCGGACTTGAGAGGTCATCGACGTCATTGTCATGTCTTGTCAAGCAAAACATTATTCGGTACAATACGTTTGGATCAATTGTAATGATTTTCGGTTAAATTTGCTCGAACGAAATCTAAACCGATCTCTCATCGGTTCTAGACGTGAAGTCTTGGAACGTGACAACGGACTGTACCCTTCGGGTCAACAAGTCGGGACCCTCAGTCTTCTCCGAGGTGGCTGCTGGCTAGCTAGCTAGTTCGGAGAGGAGTTCGGTCGCTGGTCTTGTGCGAGCAGACTAAGTCTGGAATACGAAAATTCAGCCACCGGCTCGCACGCCCGATTTACTAACACGTCGAAAACACAAATATACGGAAAAGAAACCTATCCTTACTTTATTCCGTATTTCTTACATTCTTCCAGACAACAACAAAAAAAAAATGCATCTCTAATCCGACTGCGAAATAACCGACTCTAAGAAAAAACTCAAAACAAACTATGCTACCGCGTACCGAACGCGTCGCGAAACCGGCCGCCCGCGGATTTCTAGAACCCTACCCTCGTAACAGCATACATACCGCTCGCTGCCATTCCTGCTGGAAAAAAAAGGGTTTGCTGGAAAGGAATGTCGTTTTTTCTGGTTTAGCACTTCATATTATTCCCTCAATTTCTTAAGAAATATTATATATTACTTTACGTTATTTCTGCTACTAAAATACTGATCAGTGCTGAGATTCTACTAAATATAGTACCGAATAAGATAACAATAAAATTATTTGAAATTAATAAAATCAAAAGTAAATATTAATTGAGTTGTTCTGACATTTTTGTTTTAATTTCATTTGCAACGGATTTGTAAGCATCTCGTAAGAATTTGTGATCATAGTGAGAATTTTTACGAAAAATCATATAAGAGATGGTACAAATCTTACAATGTATTTTATGTAATAATAGGTATGACTTCTTCTACGAATAGTAATATTAATTCAAATACATTTACTTTGATATTACTTGAAAATAAAAGAATAATGGCCAATTTTTATATGAGCCGAAAACAACGTTTATCGCACTTCAAAACGTGTTATGTTATCTGAAGTGCTGTTATTTATTAGGATCAGATGTCGTTAACCATTAAAAATTGAAATGATGAACTAGCCAGCCCTATCGGAGTGGGAAAGTTTTTCCAATACAATGTATTTCTATCTAATCCCATCATTCAGGACTGAAATATTCGATAGTCGCATCAAAAAAATATTATATAAAAATTGACCATAAGATAAGACTAAATTTATTTAAGACAATACACAAATATGAATATACAAATAGATAGAAGAATATTACTATGTGCCTCATATAAGAAGTCTTAGCTACACCGTACAGATTAGTTATTGAAAAATTCATTACATATGTTTGCGTTACATTTATTTAGTTTGAAGCACAAACAGTTGTTAAATAATCAAAAACGAAGAAATTTTATTTAGCTTTCTAATTGTGTATGTGGTAGAATTTTTGCCTATGGTAGTTTAGATATGTTGAACAAGTAAATAAAAATATTAAATGTACTTAGTTGTAAGTGGTATGGTAGCTATTGTCATATTTTCTAGGGTTTACACCTCTGGAGCCAACTATATATATTTTGTTAACGAAACATGCAAAGATAATTAGCGGTTTTTAAGACGAGTTATCCAAAACTGATGTAAAAGAAGCTTGCTTTAAATGTTGTGATTTAGATTTTATTCAGGAAATAGATTAAAAATTTTAATTTAAATATTTTAAGGATTAATAAGCGTTTGCAACTGCAATAATGGTAAACATCAAATGGTAAAAAGTTAATAAGACTTTCAGATACCGATTTGATCTCACACTGGCTTTATCAAACGGTTATAGTTACTAAGTAAATCATCATATAAGCGCTTTGCAAATGGATTTGCTTCATATACAGCGAAGGGAACGCTTCTTTCAATTGCTTGACCTGTTCCTTATAATCTTCCTCTTCATCACTATCGCAATCAGTCAGTGGATAAATCTTAACTCTATGTTTTTCAATTTATTGCAGGGTATGACATTTCAGGCGTAGAATCTCCTTCCTCGTCAAACGATCAGCTTGGCAATAATAGTTACTATATTCACTTCAGAACGCAAATCTTTTTTCATGACGTCTACGACTGATGGCTTAATCCATGTCCAAATGGTGATATGAAATAGAAACAACCGTTTATCCGACTGTCAACAATATTTCGTCGATTCAACCCACTTTCATCACGTAAAAATCTTTCGTACTGTTCATCGATATATTTTAAAATTTACACTAAAATTATCGGAATTGCCGGTAGCATCATCGAAAGCAGGTGTGTCTAGAACAGTCAAACGCAGCTTCACTCCACAATTTTCACCGGTGGTGTATCCAGCTTGACTTTTGGTTTTTGTTTTTCAACTGCATTTGTTTTTATCCCTCAGTAAATAATTTTCATTTCTTTGATTAGCTATCCTCTACCCTAACTTTTGGGACACCGCTTCCAAAACTAAATTTAATTTGTTGCACTAAATTACTGGCGAGATTGTATGCAAACCCTATCTTGCTCCGGGACTTATTCCGTTAACTTAGTGATGTGGGCAATGCCGATATTTCATTGTAAAACTTACTTGCTAATCTCCAAACCCTTCTTTATATTTATCCATGACTAGTATCACCTTCCTCGACCAGGCATCCTCCGTTGAACGTCCCTTGCCGTGCTTGTCGAGGAGGACTGTGTCAATTCCCACAGGCCGCACGGATAATGTTGCGGTTTTGCATTCGCACGGCTTTGTCTGGCAGAAAATAGGAACTTTTTTCCGGTTCGCGACGTCGGAACAGCGAACTCGGACTCGGAATCTTCTTATCGGTCGCGCATATTTTATTTGATCTTCAAACCCCGATGACATCTGCCAATTCGCATGGCAGTGCAGCCATTTTGCCCGGGCTCTTCAGCCTTTTCTTTCCACCACAAACTTCAACTTCCTCTCAGCTGTCAAAACGTGGTTAGTGACAGCGAGTGGTTAAAGGGTCGTTTCCGAACCGTCGACGTCAGTAACAACCTGCGGATCGTTATCAGTGGCGTAGGGCTGATTCATTTAACAATACCGCCGTATGCTTGCTTAAAGTCAACGAAAATTTGGTGTACGCTATGTTGAAGTCCCAGCATTTTTCAAGTATCGGTTTGACTGTGAACAATTGGTCTGTTGTCGATCTACCTGCTCTAAAACCACCTTGATACTCCCCAATAAACTGTTGGCGTATGATCCGTTTTATTTTCCAAGATTTTAGAAAATATTTTGTAAGCCGTACAAAGTAGTGATATGCCTCTATAATTTTCGCACTGTAGCTTGTCACCTTTTTTGTGGATCAGGAATATAATTGATTGGCTCCACTCTTTCGGCATATGTTCTTGTTGCCAAATGTGCTGGATGACTTTGTGAATAGCTTTATCAACACTACTACCACCATGTTTGATGATCTCCACTGTAATCTCATCGATGCCCGGCGCTTTATTATTTTTTTGGGCTTTGATGATAGAACGAACTTCATCCAGAGTTGATGGGGCCAATGGACGCTCTCCGCAGACGTCTATAGGCTCCGATGTTCTGGAACTGTTCGGAGATTTAGGAGATTCTTAAAAAATGATGCCCATCTTTCCTTAATCTTGATTTCATCAGCGATAATACTGCCGATGTCATCACGACAGAGCGTGGTTTTGGGTTGATAACCACTTTTCAGGCTTTTCACTACTTTTTATGCTTGTCTTGTGTTGTTGCACACTAAACTTAAATCTATACTTCTCAATTGGTCCTCATAGTATTTTCTTTTCTTAATCCTAATTATCTTATTCGCTACTCTTCTGAGATTTTCATAGTGTTCTCTCGTCGTCCTGGTTTTCCTGCCTACATATTCTTTGTACGTCTGATTCTTTTTATCAACGCATTCTGGCACTCATCATCGAACCAATCATTCCTCTTGCGCCGGGTTTGATGTCCGATCGTCTGTTCTGCCACGGTTCTGATAGTCGCTTTCACTTCCACCCAGAGCTCGTTGCTCGCCTTTAACGATGCGTCTGATCAGATGGAAGTCAGCTGGTTGTCGAGGGTCTCCGTGAAATGTTTGGCAACAGACGCCGTTTGGAGCCTTTCGATGTCAAATTTTTGTAGCGGGCTGGTCTTCGTCGAATATGCCTTTGATATACGACATCGATATGTTAATTTGATCACGTAATGATCTGAGTTAGAATTGGCTCATCGGTATGTACAGACGTCAAGTATGCTCGAGGCCCTCGTTGTTGTTAAAATATGGTCTATCTAATTTTGTGTATTGCCATCCGGTGATACGCACGTCATTTTATGAATGCGTCGATGTGGGAAGCAAGTCGAACGTTTGACTAGATTTCTGTTACATGCAAAGTCAATCAGGCGCTGGCCGTTGTCATTTGTTTCATCTTGGAGGCTATATCCTCCAGTCGTTCCCCGATGAGATAGCTCATTGTCAACCTTAGCGTTGAAATCACCCAGAATTATTTTTGTGTCGTTTGTAGGCAATTAGTCGACCAGTCTTTCCATGTGCTTCTTAAACGTTTCCTTTATTTCTTCGTACTTTTCTTCGGTCGGGGCGTGAACATTAATTAGCCAGATTTTGAAGAATTTCGCTTTAATACGGATCGCACACAACCGTTCGTTTATTGCCTTGAAATCAATAACGTGCGATTTGAACTTCCTATACTCAATGAAGGCCACTCCGAACTCTCGTTTTCCAGTAGGCTTCCCACTTTTGAATATTGTGTGCGATCTCATGTCTTGAATATCATTACCAGTTCAGTTCGTTTCCTGGATTGGCAGTATTTTAATTCATATTGACTGGCCTGTTGTTAAAGGTCCTTAACAGCGCCAGGGTTTTTCGTTTGCGAGGTCGTTGCCCTGAGTCCATTCCATTCCGAGGCCCATCTGCAGATTTCGAAACATTTTTAAGGTTTTCCAGGGACGGGGAGTTAGCCCGTCGCCCAACCGGCATGGTTATTACGTCGATTCCATTATCAGGCGTGGAAGATTCGTCTCCACCATCTTACGTCCCCACAAAGGAGGTGTAAATAGGATTTAATAGCAGAGCTGTAGATGTATTTACGGTTATTAGCATTTCTCTGCATTTAATGTCACATTATTGGGGAATCACTAAACCCAATGTGCGACCCCGAGAGCATTTACTGCCATTTAATTGGGGGGTTTGGGATGAGGAATCATCGAAGCTATGGGTGGGGGAAACAAGGGGTTCCCTCCTCCTTTCTCAAACGGGTTGGGACCGTCTACGGCGGAGTTCTCAATTTGTTTACGTGAGTCGTAATATAAACACTTACTCGATTGCACCTTCATATCTGCGCCTTATAAAACTTGCTGATACGCCAGCCTTGACCTAGTGCAATGATATCAAGATACGATCGGCATAATCAAAAGAAAAAAGCGAATGAACTTTACAAGGAATTCGTGATTCATGCAATTAATAAATCTAAAACTCTGAATAAAAATAATATTAACCTAAAATACATTATATCGATCGTTAACAGACAACTTACGATCGAGCTCGTCATACAACAGTTTCGGTGTAACGGGCGGGGCAGCATAATGCCAACCAGTGTCAATGTGGTTAGGCACAAGTCTGGCTCTACCCAAGCCTTTCGCATTATACGACGCTAATTCTCTGGAGTCAATAGGTGAAATTCAGGGCTCGGAGGCTCAGCGGCTGCTTCGATAGTGTTGACCTGGATTGGTGCTAAGAGGTCCCAGAAGTCAATTCCAAGATACACTGCATGCGTCAAGAAAGGAACGACCATGAATCTCATCAATTTGATGGTGTTGTTGCATCGCACCAATGTGGTGACTTATCCAAAACTGAATCCTTTTGCCCTGATGCAGTCTGGACATGAGCATGCATCGAATGGATATGCTAGCCCAAGTCCGGTAGTACATCCAAGGCTCCGGCCGCGAGGATACTGATACTGCCTCCACTATCAAGCAAGCCCGTCAATTTGCGGCCCTTTATGAAAATCTCTGCATAGGGCCTATTATCGCCAGGAGTTGTAACAATTGACTCCACGTAGACACGCTTCAAAAGACGCCTGGCGAAGAAATACCTCCAGAATCTCCGAAAGCGATCCCGGAAGGGACGTGCTCTAAAACAGGCGAGTGGTTCTCGATCATTACTTGCATTACTTTCGACGTAGTTCGGTACACTACTCGGGTTGATCATATCGCCAGAAAACGGGGGTGGATCAGACATATGAGGCAAGGCGAACAAACTTGTAGATGGGCACTGGTCTGGTATCTGGTTATTCATCAGGTGATGATGTTCTTGGAAGGAAGAAGGGATCTTACTTGGATGCAAACTTTGATAGCGTGTATGATATCCTGCTGCAAACCTTCCTTGAGGATCATACCAGGCGCTCTCCAACTTATCAACTTAATCTCATCAACAAACTGACTTTAAAATCAAAACAAAATAATTAAAAATGTTTAAAAGCTTCAAAAGATAAAAATATGAATATTGAAAGGGAAATTTAACGAAAATCATGAATATATCGGCCACTAATTTGATCTAAAGTTTTATTACACTGCTGCACTGCTTATGTCAACTTTGCTTTTCACAATTTTTTGCAGAAGAACACAGAATTCACCCTCACAGATTTGCAGTAATTAAAATTTAAATTCATTATTCTCTATTTCGATTTAAAATTGACTGTTCTCTGTTTCGAGTTCAAGGATCCTGCTCGTGTCCGTTAGGAAGTCAATCTAGTTCACAGCGAACAATATCAATTTCACAAACAACTGTGTTGTTTGCAATCATCGGAATTTGTCACGTCTTGGCACATGAGGCCATGAACTATAGAATCTTTAGCACCACGGAGTTGCAAAGGTCGTCTTCACCGTACTACCGAACACAAAGTATTATCGCCGATAAGCACGACACACGTCTTTTGCTTCACGCAAATAGATTAGGGAACACGATTTCCACTCCGAATTTTATAAAAAAATTTCAGTCGACAGTTTCTTGCACTTGTTTCTAATGAAATCTGTATTTATGAACTTCAAGAACCATCCACAAAGCCACAACGAATTACTTCTTTCACACTCCCCAACCAGACTTTCTTTACATATCCTAACAGTCTCCACCAAAACTTCTTCGCGTTTAACTCGTCCTCAACTTTCATTCACGGATGCTACAAGCGAAAATTAATTTATTTAAAAAAGTAAGCAGAACTTATTTTCGTCTTTTAAACTCTAATTCTTTACTCAGGTCAGAGAAACAGTCGGTAAGTGTTCAGATTGCACAGTTAAGCGGCAAAATCGGTACATTTAGAATCAGTAAATGTGCGAGCGAACAAGGGCAATACTATTATGGCTATTAATAAAAATTATTACATTAATATAACTTGAGATTTTTTAAAGGCTTTCAAATTAATTGAAGAAGACCTCTGGAAAGAATTTCAACGCGCTGTTAATACTGCGATTTTGACGATACAGTTTTATATTTTTTGAAAATCATGAATGCAATCTTTCGTGCAGTTACATAAAGAAAATCATCCAGCTAGACCGGTAGGCTCGTTTATTTACGCCCCACCAACGAAATTGAAATTCAAACCAGCACACAGTATTTCGAATTCCTTTGAGCTGATAGAAAATATTAAATCAATTTACATCCCAGATAATGTATTGAATTTCGTACGAGATTTCCCGAAGGAAATCTAAACCGACCTCACATCGGTTACAGACATGAAGTCTGGAAACGTTCCAACAGACTAAACATCAGGTCAACAAGTCCGGACACTCTTAGTCTACTCCGAGGTGGCTGCTGGTCCGCGAGCAGACTAAGTCCAAAATACAAAAATCAAACACCGATTCAAATGCCACCGACTCGACTTGAACCTACTTCCGTATAAAAAATAACCACACTGAACCGTTAACCAAAAACACGCGCTCCCGAATATTCATCGACGCGGTGCCCGAAATAAACTTCTTCTTCTTCTTAGCACTACAGCCCCTTTCGGGACTTCGCTTCCTGCAAACAGCCCCTCCACCTGTCTCGTTGGCAAATAATTCAAATTGTTTGTACACATTCTTAAAAATATGGTCATGTAAAATGCAATCATATAATTAGTAAAAAGCGCCTTTTTGGATGTTACGGTTTTTCGAACCACCAGTCGAAACTCTTTTCGCTAATGAACACTTGGGCAGGGTGATTCAAATATACTTTTATACAACTAATTAAATACCATACTGATTTATCGCCACCAGTTCCTACATACGCTGCATATGTATCAAACATCCATCTCAGTTCAGTATCCAGCCGGTATTTCAAATTATCAACTATTTTCCGAGGATCATGAATTATCTTTTTTTGGACGATCGGCTTCTAAAATTTCTCTCATTTCTGGGATTATCCGCCCCAAAGATAGTATATCAAATATGTACACATGTTCTTTAGTTTGAAGAATAAAACCAAATCATGCGTATCGAATCAATTGCAATTATCCATAATGAATTCCAATAAAAAGTCAAATTGTGCATCGATCCCAGTGAAAAATGAGTTCATCCGATTACAAATTCGCACATAGCTTTCGTTAATAAATAATTTTTTTAACGGTAACATTTGTCCAGTTTGAGTTTGGGTAAGAATCAGCCAGACCACGAAAACTTACTCGTTTTATTATATGGTTGATGTGTTCAATTGCTTGCATATTTCCTCATGCGAAAGTGTTTGTGTGGATAGATCTACATCCTCCCGCAAACATCGGTAACTGTAAACAGGGGCACAATGTATACGAACTGAGTAGAAAAAAGCAATTTTTCATCGTACCTTTTTGTGGCGATTTTCCCGCCGATTGTCCTTCAATGTGGTGCGCCTAAATTTTACAAGCTATTCCACCGTAACGCGTCCATGTCCTGAAGCTCCACCGCTCACCAGCGGAACAACTCTATTCCACATATTATAGCCGATGAAATTAACATAAGACTTTCCCGCAAAATCACAGCGTACGGTTATTGGAGTCGCGAAAAGTTAACTGTGCTAATATTGACAGCCGTCGTTGCAGAGCGTATGGCTACATCCACAAGCTCACGACGCACACAAGTTACGCGCGACCGACGTTAAGAGGCAATGGTTGGGCAATTGTGTAGGGTTGACAGATCTCTGCGGGCTATCGCTCCGCGGGATCGGTGGTTATTACAATAAAGGGATGTTAAATATCTTTTCCCAAGCGTTCCACCGGAAGAAGTGCTGAATAATACCAACAATTTATTGGTTAATCTAAAATGTAGTCCTCTTATTAAAAATTACATTTTAACTTTATTTAAAATTTATTTAGGACAAAACTGTTTTGAGTTGAATATTAATTTTTATTTTGAGAATGAAGGCTTAGCAATGGACAACCCTCTGAGTCTTCTCGCCGTAGAAAATTTTATGGACAATCTTGAGGCTCAAATTATAAAACATCCATACTTTAAACTATTTAAATTTTGGTTTAGATACGTGGATAATATCTTGGCTTGTTCTTAGGGACACGTAGACAACTGGACACATTTTTTAACTTTATTAATAAAGTCAAAAGAGTAAATAGCGTTAAATAATGGCTATCAACCAGAGATTGTTGACTAGTTTATATCCAACAAGTTAAAGAAACAAACCTTACTATTAGTATACCCTTGTAACAAAGAGAAGTCAAAATCATTTTCTTCCTTTACGTATTTAGGCAAACCTTCCGAGAAGGTTTATAAATACTTAGAATGAAGAAAGATTAACGTTGCATTCAGTACGAACTCCATACTGTGCGAATTCCAGCCGTACCGGCATTCTCTCCACCAAATTGACCGTTGACCTTCCTTCAGGCACTCTTATCCTTTTTCTTTTTCCTTTTTTTATTATATTCAACTAACCAAGCATTTACCTATTCATTAATATTTTATTTCCACTGCTATTCCTTAAAATACAAAAAAAAAATACTTCTATCTTTCTCACTAACAAAATTTCATACTTTATTTCCCACTAACAAAATTTGATTCGTTACTATACTAACAAAAATTCATTCTTCCCTTCCTACTAACAAAATTTTATACCATTGCCCATTACAAAAAATATTAATGAAAGCATTCAAATGCCTTGCACAATTGACCTTGTCTGTTAGATGGATGCGAGTTTATCGGAAGATGGCTTAGGTGATAATGCGGCGGACTCTCAATCTGGGGTCTACTGGGACTTTGGGTTCAAGTTCCCCCGAGCGCAGGAAGACTCTTTTTAGTTTCGTCGTCAAAAGTAAGTGTTTCCGTGTGTATGACGATTTGCATATAACTAAACGTTTTCATGGTTATATGCAAATCGCCATATATGCAAATGGGAATTGTTGCATTTGCCGAAAGTGAAAAGATGTATAGAGGAACGGGATTGAAGTGCATTGAACTGCCGTTCAATTATGTAGTCCGAAGGGTTTATGAAGTCCGTAGGGTTTCATAATGGTCTCGTAGTCGGCCCTTTGTGGTGACGTTTAGAGCAGAGTCCGCCTTCAGATCCATAGCTATGCCAGGCACTGTTGCAGCTTGTCTGTTTTGTGCCTTGTGAAAATTTTAACCCCACTTCCCATTTCCTCACAGGGGGATTCATTTTGAGAAATGAATTGTATGAATTTTGAAAATCATAATAAACTTCCGTTTTTTTCACCTTTTGGTATTTCCTTGACTTACAGATTAGTATATTAGTTTCGGTTAGAAAGGTTGTAATTTTACTTTGGTTGTTTACTTCGTTAATTTCAATTTGGTTAAGGGTTTATATTTAAATTCGGTTAGCTTTAAGATATAGTTTAGCTATAGGTTGTTGGATTTTAATTAGGGTATTATTTTAGATTAGTGCTGGGTTAACTTTTAGTTGAATTTTAAGGAATTTAATTCATTTAAGCTGAGGTTTTGAGGAAAGAGTTTAGTTTTAGTTCAGTTAGGTATCGTTAGTCGTAGTTTAGTTTAGGTTAGTGAATTAGGGTTGGTTAGGGTTAGTTTTAAAGTATATTGTAGTAAATATTTACTTCAGGCTGTAAATTTTAACATTTTTAAATTTTATATGTTTATTTACTTGTCGGTTTGTCTGTCGGCTATTTAGTTTCTAGCTTATTTTTATTGAAACGTTTGTTTGTCCGTCTGTGATTTATTAAATTATTTATTTTATTCAAATTGTATGTGTTGTCCGTCAGCTATTTGTTGATTTCGCTGGTTTCTTCGATGTGTCCGTCCGTTAATTGTTATTTAATTTATTGATTTTTATATTTGGTCATCCAGTATTTATAATATTAATTTTCAATTATGGCATCGCATAACGCCTCTTACTCAACATACTCCAGTTCCAACACCGAATTATATTTCTTCCCGTAAATGCAGGATCAATTTTCTGCTGGTCTAGATGTTGAGCAACTCCTCTTCAGAGCTGCTACATTGTCAAGAAACTACGATATTAACTTGGAGGAACTGGCGTCTAGCCTCCACATCCTTCTGAAGAGACCAGCGGAAGAATGGTATTGTTTATTCTGGCAGCCTAGCCCTAATTTTTCGTGCGTTGATTTGGAAGCCGCGTCGAAGGAGCTTTTTGGGGCTCATTGGACCGACGTAGATGTGCGGCGAGCCATTGATGCGCGTTTCCAGAGACCAGACGAAACTTTCCTTGCGTTTCATAGCTCCATAATGGAGATAGCTTTGCGTCTTAAAAATCGATTGTCCGATTTTGACATGCAGACCATCCTATTGCGGAACATGGACGAACGAATGAGGAATCATTTGGCAGGCTTGGAATTCGCATTTCCAGCAGAATGAATTCGTCACTGCACTTGAGTTGAAGCTGTGTGGTATCCCTCAGGTAGACCCGTAATTGACTATCACAGTAGGCACCCATCCAACATTGACGCTGTTAATAAGTTGGAGAACGCCTGGTGTGATCTTCAAGGAAGGCTTGCAGCAGGATATTATACACGCTGTCAAAGTCAGCCTTCAAGTAAGATCATCTGATGAATAACCAGATACCAGACCAGTGCCCATCCACAAGTTTGTTCGCTTTGCCTCATATGTCTGATCCACCCCCGTTTTCTGGCGATATGATTAACCCGAGTGGTGTACCGAACTACGTCGAAAGTAATGCAATGGTGGGTAATGATCGAGAACCACTCGCCTGTTTTAGAGCACGTCCCTTCCGGGATCGCTTTCGGAGATTCTGGAGGTATTTCTTCGCCAGGCGTCTCTTGAAGCGTGTCTACGTGGAGTCAATTGTTACAACACCTGGCGACAATTGACGGGCTTGCTTGATAGCGGAGCCAGTGTCAGTATCCTTGGAGTCGCAGCCTTGGACCTGTTGTCAGAATGGGTTTTTTTTGGTTGGGAGGTGAATGTTATTTACGCACAGAGGGTGGGACTCCCATGCTAAACTGTTCCCCGGTCAACTCGAGAACCCAGCCTGGAACCGGGATTTGGCTTTGCATATGCATACCATGCATGTTCATGTCCAGACTGCATCAGGGCAAAAGGACCTCGTTCTGGGATGCGTCACCACATTGGTGCGATTCAACTACTATATTGATGGTTTGATTCCGCAGTCTGCGTTTCAGGAGCCCGAGTATGAACAACTCAAGGAGAAAATTTTGAAGCAGTCTGATAGTTCCAGAATTTATACTTGCTGATGGCTGTTTGAACATCAGTACTGGTTTTCCTGTAACGCTGACTTCGAATACTCCCCGAACAAAATTGTGGTTTCCTGAGGATCACCAATAGGCTCTTAAGGCACGAGCCCATGATGATCCCCGGGGCTCGCATTGTGCAATTCGTAAGACAACAGAAGTCTCACAAAGATATTACTATTGGCTTCGTTTGCGCCAAGATGTGATTGAGCACATCCAAAGCTGCTCGACATGCAAACAAGTCAAGCCTTCGAATTCCACTTTGAGACCCCTTATGGGCGCATCACGAGACTCGGTGAGACCTATGCAGCGCCTGTTTGTGGACTTTACGGGTCCATACCCCCGTTCAAAATTGGGAAACCCTCAATTGTCTGTAGTCCTGGACCATTACACCAAGTGCATATGGCTCAAGCCCATAGCTAAAGCCATTGCGGAATCAGTCGTGCGATATTTAGAGCGCGAAATCTTCGGAGTTCCCGAATTGCTTCATTCGGAGAACAGTATGCAGTTAGTTTCCAAAGTATTCGCTAAGCTTTTGAATGACTATGGTGTGCAGCGCAGCCTCACCGCAAGTGAATGCCTTGGAGAGGTCAAACCAGTCGGCATTGAACGCCATCAGGGTGTAATGAATTTCGAAATGTCCGTGTAGGACACGGGTGCCGATGGTCTGGCACAAGTGTCAGCGAGCTAAAACAACACCGAGCTCAGCTAACTAGCTTCGCTTAACGACCGCGTACGCGTGCTTGACGACTAGCATTTGCGGGATCATATGAGGCGGGTTCTTGTCGAGCCACGAAGCTACACTACAAAATACTTATCACGCGTACTCTACTCTACAAGACGCACCGATCAATTTTTATTGTCTTTAGAAAAGTTCTATTAGATGTCAATTAATCTACTCTACAGAAATTCAATATTGTTTTGCCTCGTTAATGTTAGCGGACACGGAGGCTTGAGACAAACGCAAACATTACACAAAAAGCAACCGTTACTTTCACCGAAGAAGGTCGTTGCATTACAAGGGGAATGTCAAACCTAAAGATGTTAAAGTGGTTGAAGTGAACCACTCATCTCTGCCTAAAGGATGGAAACTTGACGGATGCAGTTTACTTTACACTAGTGAAACAACAAACTAAGCAGTTTCGACGGGGTGACCACCTTATCTCTTCAGGAGCAGCCACTCCTGATCACCACGGGGCTGCTCGACTGCTTATGTTTATTACAGGGCAGTTTCTTCGATGCCGACCCAGGCATGGAGAGACTGAAGGATTTCGCTCTACACTAGTGAAGAAACAATTGTTTCCGCAGTGGAGAGATGGTTGTTATAATTTTAGGCCCCTCTCCTTGAATACAAGTCCCTGTCTTCTACGAAAGTATGCTAATAAAAACCGCTAACCAATCATAAAAACAAATCGGGTGTCGGTCAGGACTAATTGATGATGCGGATTGTATCACTGCCGGTCATCAGATTAGCTCCCAGCAAAAACTGACGCAATTCCAAGCAATGTATTTGAAAACCCCTGGCACCATCAATTTGTTCAAAATTAGAACTGTCCGACTTCAAACTGTATAAAAATGTGCAAACCTTTCTTTTGGTAACATTAAGGGACGAACTACTCTATAACATCATCGGCATGTTCAGGCGACTGAGCCACCACGAACAAAGAACTCCAGAAGATGCTATAGACCTTATTATACCGAAGACAAGACAAACAACACCAAAAGAGAGTTTATCGGTGACTCTATCTTTACTTTATGGAACCCTCCAAAGTATGCTACATTAATATCAAATGGTGAGGGCGACAATAAAAATTGAATCGGTTCATCTGCCGACAGCAAAATTAAAAATGTGAGAACTCGAAGGAGAGTGGTTTTGTTTCCCCTTCGGGCCCCACGTTGGGCGCCATTGTAATGAATTTCGAAATGTCCATGTAGGACACGGGTGCCGATGGTCTGGCACAAGTGTCAGCGAGCTAAAGTAACACCGAGCTCAGCTAACTAGCTTCGCTTAACGACCGCGTACGCGTGCTTGACGACTAGCATTTGCGGGATCATATGAGGCGGGTTCTTGTCGAGCCACGAAGCTACACTACAAAATACTTATCACGCGTACTCTACTCTACAAGACGCACCGATCAATTTTTATTGTCTTTAGAAAAGTTCTATTAGGTGTCAATTAATCTACTCTACAGAAATTCAATATTGTTTTGCCTCGTTAATGTTAGCGGACACAGTGGCTTGAGACAAACGCAAACATTACACAAAAAGCAACCGTTACTTTCACCGAAGAAGGTCGTTGCATTACAAGGGGAATGTCAAACCTAAAGATGTTAAAGTGGCTGAAGTGAACCACTCATCTCTGCCTAAAGGATGGAAACTTGACGGATGCAGTTTACTTTACACTAGTAAAACAACAAACTAAGCAGTTTCGACGGGGTGACCACCTTATCTCTTCAGGAGCAGCCACTCCTGATCACCACGGGGCTGCTCGACTGCTTATGTTTATTACAAGGGCCTACATAGGGTCCGATCATAGCAAGTGGGACAAGAGTCTTTTGGAATCATGTTCTGCCTTCCGCAAGGTGATTCATGTGTCTACGGGATTTTCACCCTACTTTCTCATGTTCGGGTACCACCCTATCCAGCATGGCTCTGAGTACGCCGAAGCTTGAATGCTTTTGAGGATGGAGAAGTACAGTTAAGTGCGAACAGTGATCGTCTGCGAGCTGTACAAGACCGTGTCAGAGCCAAGTTGGAAGAAGCGTACCATAAGCAAGCTCAACGCTACAGCCTTCGAGCTCGCCCCCGTGAGCTACTCCAGGGTCAGAAAGTTTTCGCGCGAAATTACACAGTGAGCAATGCAGCCGATCGGTTGGCGTCTAAATTTGCTCCACGATTTATTCCTGCAGTGGTTCATCGCTGTGTTTGGCAAGCTTGAGGTTGAGGCCGGTAAGCTGTTCGCGACTTTCCACGCTACGAATTCGTTGTTTGCCCGGCTCAATGAGACACTCAGGGTCTGGATCGTTCTCACGATTTTTGTGAATTCCGGCCGTAGTGGCATTCTCTCATTCACTAAATTTATCTGCCACCTTCCTTCGAGCACTCCTATTCTTTTTCTTTTTTAGGGTTTTGTAAAATAATTTTACAAAACCCTACTAGTTTCGCGACCTGTCTGTCCGTCCGTCCGTCCGTCCGTCCGTCTGTGTGTCACAGCACTTTTTCTCGCAAACTACTTAAGCTAGAAACATCGAATTTTGTATGCAGGTGTAAAGTGGTGCTTTCTTCAAAGTTCAACTACAAAAAAAATTTATAAGGTATTTAAGGGGGTCTCCCCATATAGGAGAGTGACCCCCCGAAAAAAAAAATTTCATCAAAGGTAGCCGATATGGGTATCAAATGAAAGGTCTTGATAAGAACTTTTCAAAACAGGCCTTAGTTTGGCAAAGTTTGCTTCGAGGGGTGCACAGGGAGGGGAAATACACGAAAAATTTAATTTGGGAAAAAGAGTCGCAGTCTGGTGGTAGCAAAAGGCTAGATGGGACATTGATTGAGGAGGTGTAAAGTTGAATTTTGGGAAGAAGAAAATGTTATACTTGGTGGAATAGTGAGATTTGTTTGAAAAAAAAGGAAATTAGCATACGATCTCTGAAAGAGAAATTGGTAGCAATCGCAAAACAGTTTTTGTTCAAGTTTTTGAAGTCTTTGTTTCAACAGGTCCGAATTGAATATCAGAACTGTGGCTATGTCTTTGTAAGTGTGAGTAGAGTGGAATTTGTTCTGTGTTTACTGAAGGTGCGAACTTTGTTTATTTTTTAAAGAAAAACAACTTTAACAGTACAATTATTGCTATTACGCGTTTCTGCTAGTGGAAATTCTAGTGAGCGGCTGCTATTAGATTAAAGTGTTAAATATTGGTCTTAGACTCAATCCTTCAAGAACTCAACTACACACTATCAGTAAAGGACTGAAAAAGTCACCAAACTCGCAGTTGGTTAAATCTAAGATCATTTTCGGAACGGAAAGCATTAATATAAACTCTCGTTTGCAGCATTACGTACATTGAGACGATGTATTCGCTATGAACCATTTTAATTTTTTCGTTTGGGTGTGGAGCCGATTTTTTTATGAATTTCAACCAATACATAATCGCTGATTGAAATACTCAATATATTTATATATGAAATCCGGTTCTTTTTTACACAAGACATAAGGAGTGCGGCAGTGTATTAAAAACTGTAAATCGAATTGATGGCACTTTTTTTTCATAATTATTTGGAATATTTTCTTCTCTATTTTTTTTGTTCTCTAACAAGAAGGTTTGATTTGCCTATTGGTATCGATTTGAATATTTTCGTGGATTTGATTTTTATATTGAATTGTATTGTTTCTTTCTTATTTGAAATTCAATAAAATGGCCCGTATGCATTAAATTAAAATATTCTTTCATTTTTCAAGATGACTCTCGTTTAACTCGTTGTGATAGGTTTTTTATGTAATGGGTGCATAGCACGGGCTGAGTTTGTCCCGGAAGACCCGCGTCGCCACTGAGCGCTTGCCGGCCTCAGTATGCCACCCCGGGTTAAGCACCCCTCTGCCAGAAACTAATATCTGCAACTGCGGTGAATTCTATGGTTGCAATAACTCTAGGCAAATTTATTAAAAATAATAAAACCCAAACAGACAAATTACAAAAATCTTCTTCTTCTAAGCACTACGGTTTCCCCACTGGCCGCCGGCCTTCAGTTCTCCCAACGAATACCTTCTTGGGTATCCGTTGTTCGTCCATACGATTCATGTGTCCAGCCCATTGCAGCTTCCGCAGTGTTACAATCCTTGAGACGTCGGGTTCGTCAAAAATTTCATACAGCTCATGGTTGTATCGAATTCGCCATTGGTCCCCGTCAAGCTTCGCTCCGATTATTCGCCTCAGGACCCGTCGCTCAAAGGCGTTCAATATATTTGCGGATGCTTGGGTTAGGGTCTATGTTTCACACCCATAGCATAACACAGGTCTTATCACAGATTTGTATACTTAGAGCTTTGTTTTCCTGTGTATGCAGCTGGTCTTCAAGATCGTCAATACTGAATAAAATATTTTATTTGCGAGCTGTATTCTTCGGCGTATTTCGTCTCTTTCATTGCCCGTTTTCGTTATTTTGACGCCTAAATACACAAATTCGCTAATATTCTCGATACTGTATTCGCCAAGTGTGAAATTTTGTGTATTTGAGGTATTTTTCCTCGACTGCGTCATGAGCTTTGTTTTATTTTCGTTGATTTGTAGCCCTACTAGTTTATAGGCCACTACTTGGCTCGACTTGTATAGTAATGTACCTCGCGTATTGACAGGTAACTTCACTTAGAATAATCAGGAGTTTATAAACTCACGGGGAGGTCTTTCGCTGCTCGCTTACATGACCATGAATATTGTCACCGCGCACATCTAGTTACGCTAATCATGTGATAGATGAATCGCACCTCTTTAATAATAATTTTGAAATATAACATGAGATGAAAAAAAATGAAAAGTTGAATTTAGTAGAGAAACTAGAGATAAATTAAAATTCGATAACGTTTTGTTAAGTAGCCAACTAGAGTTTAGTAACTCATCCCCTATTAAATTTATTTACATAACTGAACTTAATATTGTCGTCTAAAATCACATTGTTTTCCCGTTTCGTATATATCTATCATAATTTCATTAATTTATCATTAAATTTATAAAATTGTTGTAGTATTTAGTTGCTTTCTAATGAAGCCACAGTGTGGCGAAAGAGATGTTAAAGGTTAAAATAAAAAAAAAGTGAAAATCGAGAAGAATTAGTTTTAGTTATTAAGTTGATGTATGTTTTCCACTGTTTCAAAGTGACGTAAAACAGTCATTACATAGATTTTAATATACTGGAATTGATAGATACGAAGAAGTTACAGAACAATTAAATGGATTACTAGAGTAAACAGATCTTTCCTTCCAGTAGAGTAGGCATTTTCAGGAAGTATCCAAGCGATGGGTAAGTATTGCTCTAGAAATGCAATGTTCTCTTAGCAGGTTTTACCCATGGAATTTTCATCGCTCGGGTTGGGATCGCGGTGTCCTTGGATTATGAATTTCATTGGAGTAGCTTATTTCTGTTTGAGGTAGAGTAGATTAGTTATTAACACTGCGGCGGTATAGAGATCGATAACACATTAAAATTGTTTTTTTTTGTTGTTGGGAGTATTCCTTGATTTTGAATGCAAAATTAGAATCGGTAGAATAATGTAGAGTGCGGTGTGAAATCGTAAATTCGGACAAACTTGGTGGTGGCTGAGCATTCTAATCGAGCGGAAGTTCTACTCGCGGTGCGATCCACGGCCAAATTCTTCTCTGGTCTAGCTGGCCGAACAGAAGCCACCACGGAGTAGACTGTTCAGTGTTCATATTTTTTGATCCTAAGGATACGATTCGTTGGCACGACTCGCGACTTAACGTCTTGAAATCGTTGATACGTCATTTTAGATATCTTTCGCGAAATCTCCGGACGAACGAGTTATAATCATTACAAATGGCACCCAACGTAAGGCCATGAAATCCATGAGGGTTAATGGGGATTTTCAGTCAGCGTATGCTTTTTGTATCCTTTGCAGAAAACGACTTTGTATTCCGGTACTTATGTCCCCTGGACGTGAATCGTATTTTCTGCCCTCCTTTTTAGGGTTTTGTAAAATCATTTTACAAAACCCTACTAAAATCGCGTCCTGTCTGTCCGTCCGTCCGTGGGTCACACCACTTTTTCTCGCAAACTACGTAAGCTAGAAACATAAGAATTTGTAGATAGGTGCAAAGTGACGCCCTCTTCAAAGTTTCAGAATAAAAAAAATCATAAGATGTTTAAGGGGGGTCACCCCATATAGGGGATGGCCCCCGAAAAAAAATGTTATCGCATGTAGGCAATATGGGTACCAATTGAAAGTTATCGATGAGAACTTTTTAAAACAGGCTTTGAGAGGTGCAGGGGAAGGGGAAATGTACGAAAATTTGTGTCCACCCCCCTTTATCCGAAAAATCTGAAAAAAATCAGAGGTGAGACTTTAGGAGTACAATTGCAACAAATACCTCAGAAGTCGAAATTCGATCAACTTTGTTAATAATAGTGCGTTTTATAAATTTTACATTTTTTGCCTATCAAATCAAAATGAAACTCTTAAATATCCCAAAAGCTATAATTTATTGTATGTGTCCTGAAAATTTCACAATAATTGAGCAATAAACAGCTAAGTTTGAATATTTTACAATTACAACAACGATTGAATATTTAACAATTACAACAACATTAACACGTGATACTAGGGAGATACACGTTACAATATGTAGAAATTTTGATAAACATTTTAGAAACGGTTTGTAATATTGATGTCTTATCATGCGACGGGGTCAAAACACTTGAAACAAAATGGCGGCGAAATTAAAAACATAACCAAAATAATTGTTTGAACTCAATTTATGGAATCTGTATATTAGTCAAGTATTTGATTTGCAGAATATATTGTTTGATTTACTAATTGTTTTACAAAACTCTTACGGCAGGAGCACTTTCCTGCTACTTCAACTTGTTTTCAACAGAATTCCACCCCGAAGTGTTGTCCCGGTAGAAATATTAATAAGGACAATTAATGCTTCTGCTGGGAATTGCCAACTGGATGGGTGTTACTTATCTGGTCGGACTCGCAAATGTATTGACTACAATCTTGCCTTTATGTATCTAAGGAATTTTGCTTTACGTCAAATGCAATACAGGCGAGTGAATCGGTTTGTGATATTATGGAACATCTTTGGAATTATGAAGCCGGAATGCTTCAATGTATCGTGCTATCGTCCGTTTATGAATTTTTAACAACGCTCTTCTCACTCATCTCTGTGGTTTGAGATAACGTAGCTTAGAAACTTTTCTAATGCACCATTAATAAGTGACGAAAAATCTATAGCAAACCTTTTTGGAGTTATTCTACGTATCATTTGGATACCGAATGAATTGCCACTACTGAAAGGAAGGAACATTTGTAATTTATATATATTTATATCATTTATATATTTTTATCGACTTAGCTGTAAGGTACGATTTTTTTATTAGTTGTAAAAATAGTTCGCCACATACTGCCATTAAAACAATATTACCTTATTTTTTCATCTTTAGACACACCATCTTAGAGAATCTATGCACCAATGGTAATAGAGATCACATGTTCTTGCTTAGTTCCATTGAACGACTATCCAGATTACACGAAGGAGCGGTACCTAAGGACATCCCTTATTAGTTAGGCTCCTGAGGTTCAATTCCTCCAGCCTCTCCACGGGCTCCTACCCTAGCGAACAGGTCCCCTAGGCAGACAACCGAAAGCCTTATTGTAAATTCTTTAACGGTACCGCAGAGACCGGCCACTCTCACTGACCCACGTGAATTAACCAACGGCACCTGTGGTAGCTGATGTTGCTCCTCCTCAAGCAGTAAACAGTTCTAAAATACAGCAATTGATAAGCGTGATGTGAATCGTGATACACAGAATCGGCAGAGTTAAGGAAATCACCAGCGAATTGCACTCCCGAAACGTCGTGCCATCGTCTAGGAGCGAGGAGCTGACATAAGCAGTCTATAGATCTGGAATGGATCCAGAAACAGAACCATTTAGAGAGCTTCCTAGAAGCATTCACCGCCGGGCATCTGAACAACGGGCTCTCGGGATTGTTCCCAACCAAGGCGTAGGACAGGTTCACAGTCTCGTTAGTAGCCGATCACGCCAGTTAACAGTGAACAACTAGACCCTTTTACCAGGACGTACTTACTCGGCGCCAGATCCCACCTGTCGAATCATCGAAAGCTGGCACCTGAAATTTAGTGATTTTAATTCAACCACTCCTGTAGGTTGTTTCATCTATCAGATGCAGACTCTGACCGAATGGACTCTGAGAGACGACTACAACTTTCTCTTGCTACGTACGCGCCTGTTTTCAGGAGATGCTACCGATTGGTACTGGCGCTATTCACATCGGTTCATCGCCTAGAGTGGCATTCATATTGTTTGGCGCTGCGGCATCAGTTTGGTGCCGGACTCTAGCCGATCACGACAAGTTTACCGTGGCAAAACAGACTCTTTTACCAGGACGTACCTACTCGGCGCGAGATCCCACCCGTCGAATCATCGAAGCGGTTTTAATTCAACCACTCCTGTTGACCGTTTCATCTATCAGGTGCTGACTCTAACAGAATGGATTCTAAGAGGCGACTACAACCCTGTTGCTACATACGCGCCTGTTGTTTTCAGGAGTTGCTATCGATTGGTACTGGCGCTACTCACAGTCAGTTCGTCGCCTAGAGTGGTGTTTATTCTGCTCGGCGCTGCGGGATCAATTTGATTCCGGACTCATCGACAAGGCGGTGCAGGAACAATTGCGCATGAGGGAGCAAGTTCCACGTGAACCTTTCGACCAATTTTATATAAGTATAATGAGAGTCGTGACCCGTTTTAGACTACGTATGGCGGAGCAGACTTTGGTGTATATCATGCAGTCTTTGCAATCGCATGTCAAGAGACAGGACCGGATGTATGAACAACGATCCACACTACATCATCCGGGAGTTATCTTGAGCACCTCCCACTTCGCTAAACTTATAATACCTTTGACTCACACGAACCCTCTTTATCATTCTGATCCACGGAGTGTAGTGATAGAATATGAGTCGGAAGAATTAACGGCAATCACCGTAACTAACACGATATGCTGGAACTGCCGAACATCGGGTCGTCGTTTTTCTGCCTGTTGCATGGAACCAACGCTGTGGTGAAGCAGATACATAAACAAAAGACTGCCGAGATTATCGGAAAGCAAAAAACTTGCAAAAGAATGCCCTGAACACCAGCCCGCATCAATAGACGGCTCCGTGAAAAAACGGAACCAAACCCCTTACTTCAATAGAACCTCAGCTCGGCGCCACACTTAACCACTCCTCCAGCTGATCATATTCTATTGAAGTCCCACAGCAGACGTCTATTACTACCGACGCCGAGACGCAAGGAGTCAACGATGCTAAGATCATCCCTTGGCACCTAAAACCCTATCATGTCCAACGGATAGATCGCTCGGTGACATATTTTCCATGAAATTATGCCAGAATCGTCTCCCAGAGGTTAGCGCGCCACACGTCGGATACAGCGCTTCTGGAGGAAAGTGAAAAATACGAGGAAACTACTGTGTTCTATCAAAATAGATGAATTACTAAAAGATGACGTCCGATTTGATGCATCAGCGTTCATCCTGCGGAAGCGGATGGTAGGCTTAGTGGACACCGGAGCCAGTGTCAGCTGCATATCATCTGATTTTGCAGAAGGGCCATGTACAGCGGTTCACTACATGTTCAAAGTCAAAAGCGCTTTATTCAATACTAATCGTGAATACGAAAACTTGGGCCCAAATGACTCTCTAAACGTCTACGTTATCAGTTAACACATTTGATAAAAAAAAAAAACAGCAAATTCAAATTAATTAAGATCATTACATATTTTATGAGTCGATTGGTAAAAGGAGGAAAAACCAACCAACACTATTCCAAAATTATTTATAATTTTAACACCATATTTAACTTTAACCCTACACCTAATACGTTACAAGCTAATTCTAATAAAATTCAATCAAAAAACTTCATCTTATAGTAAAAAATGCTATCACAATATTCCTAACCTTAGCATTTAACCTTATTTCTAAGCCTAATAAACAAAACATATACCTAACCTATCCGTAATTCTTAACACAAATAAACAACAACACTAAATGTAGCAATAATGAGCTGAAACTCAAAAACAAAGTAACGAAAAGGACAAAAACTGAAAATAAACACGAATAATTTAGAGATTGTCACTCAGCCACCAATACCCAGATTGCTCCATCTCAGCTCGACCAGCTTCGACGAATCTAACAAATGAGTATCTCCATTGGAATAACTGGTCTCTTGAACTCAAATTCGGAGGATACTTTATCTTCTTATCGGTGGCCCGTCTATAAATGTGATATATGATTGGAACACCGTCAGAATCAAAAACATCGATTGATGTCCAAATACACGAATGCTTCTGGAGGAACGAAGCCAGTTACGAGGCAAGTCGCAATATACCCGCCTGTAGGGTGGAACGGCTGTGAAATCCAAGGGTTTTCACTCACAGTTACAGATCTTGCGATATGATTCCGAAGAAGTTTCAATATGAAGATATCGCCTCTTTTCACTTGAGCAGTTTGATAAATTCTTCGATTCGCTTCCAATCCGTCTCAGGCTTTCTGGACAATCCAGTACATACAAGAAGACATTTCCTTTCGAAAACTCTTAATTTTTCCATAGTACCTACACTGGTTGTACCAGATCTGACATCCATAAGTCAAAAACTGGTCTAATCTCTTGTCTTGTAACAGATAACTTTGACCTTTTGATCAATGTGTCTGAAATGAAAGAGTCTTCGTAGGGCCATGACTACTTTTCGTGCTTTTCTGAGCATGCTTTGACATGTTCAGCATAGTACAGATAGTGATCGAGATGAAAACCAAGATATCGAACACAGAATATGCTGAACCCGTTCTAAACTATCCTCACCAGCCATGATGTGGAAATCCTTCCAATTACGTTTCAGGTCTTGACTGATCCGCCTGCAGGGTTGTCCGAAACAAAATCGTTTCGAACTTCTGCGCATTGATTTTCATTCGCCAATTGTCAGTGTGCAGCTGCACATCATTGAATATTTTTTGAAGATTGCTCTGAACTATTGTAGCTTTTTGGTCTGTCGTATATCTTTATTAGATCATCAGCAGACGCTACCAATGATCGCGTTGGTGAGACGTTAAAATCAAAGCCGTTCAATAGCTTGCGAATGAATATTGAGAAAAGCGGAGGTGCAGTAACTGTTCCCTGCTGTAGACCATTCAAGACCTTGAATTCGCGCATTGTCGTCAGATTTCCATCAGTTACAACAAATGATTTCTCATATAACATATTGCACATTATGGGACAAGGTGTCTGCGGAACCTGTCCTGAAGGAGTTTAAAAATAAGTCCATCTAACCACACCGTATCGAAAGCTTTCTTCATATCAATGAGACACGCTCTAACACATTTCCTGTTGTTTAGTTTCCAACAGATGTCTGAGGTTACTTTTGTTATCGCATGAATGGTCGAATCCCTGCCCTGGCACGAAAACCAAATTGGCAATTCGGCCTCAACTCATATGCCTCAATGTGGGCGTTTAATGCTTTATTTAGTATCACTTCAAACACCTTGCTGATGTTAGGCAGCAAGTTGATTGGGCGATTGCTTTTAGGACTCAAAGTTTCTTTTCCTTTCTTCAAGATCGGAAATACGTTAGCCTTTTCCACTCATTTGGAAAATATGAATTGCTCAACATGTTGTTGAACAATATGCAATAATTCCTGATGGCAACCTCAGGCAAATGTCGGAGAACTACATTTGGAATACCATCAGTACCACATGATTTCTTGTTGTTTATCCTGCCAAATATGAACACAAACCTTCATAGCTGACAAAGTAATCAGCAAGATTCAAGCTCGGTATGAGGTCAGATGTTAATGTTTCATTGAAATGAAGAAGATATTCGTCGTTCAGGCTTGATTTGGTCGGAAACTTTTGCTTCAACTACCTCTGAAAATATTTGGTTCCCCCTCTCTGGGTTTTTCTGCAATCCATCACATATAATCCTGTGTACATTTCTATCCGGAGTCGTACTATCAATTTCGATACCAGCCCAATCGAGAAGATTTATCTCATCACTAGCAACTTCAAGATTCGATAGCTTCACTCGAGACTTCTTACGGAATATACTATTCACTTTTGCGAAAGCGCTATCTAGGTCCTGTGGGCAAATATCCCTCAATTTTTCCGCCCATTGATTGCTGACCTCACTCCTGAAGTATGAACGGATTAAGTTCTGGACATTTTTCAGGCGTAATTTCAACAAAGCCAATGAGGGATGGTTGTAGTCCAAAAATCGCCAATAAATATCGTTGACGCGAGTGAGAAGAAGGTTTTTCAATCTTTTCAACCTTGCAATGGTTGGTGTTTCATATCCTTCCGTATTGTTTCGATGTTTAATCTTGGAAACTACTTTCTCAATCGTTTCCAACGTCAGCTTCACTAAGTTCGACAAATAGAGATCTATTTCATCGTCAGTTAGATACCTGTCATCAGGAACCATTGAGCAAGAGTTGCCATCATTAGAAAGAGGACATTGCTTCTGGTACTCCCGATTAAACTTCTTTTGAAACTGTCCCTAATCCGTTTTTTTGAAATTCAACCGATGATTTTCATGTTGAGCTGGAATGAGGAAGAGATCATCCCATTCATGATTAATTTCCATTACGATTGCGTTATGTTCACTATCATAAGGAAGCACCTGCAGTTTCAGTTGAGGACAATTGAAGCTGAATTCAATTCTTGCGTCAGCAATGCAGAGGTCCAAATATGAATTTGTCCTAGGGTATGTTGGGAACTCCGATCATGTAGATCGCACGTGTATTCAATTTGGTTCTCTGTTATCCACAACTTCAGGAATACATCTCTTGGATTATTGGTGGCATTCAGCCATGATGTATGCTTGGCATTCAGGTCACCTGCAAGAATATAATAATTATGCACCCTATTCAATTCGAGTAATTCAAACAAGGAATTGGCTCCTTGAAATAAAGAACATTTCGACCAGTTGCATAGGCAGAGATATCGAAGAGGTTAGCCCCACCTGGCAGTGAGATTTTGATAACGGACACTTCAAGAGATTCAAAGCTTATGAATTCGACTTTTTCAATATTTTGGAAACAATAGGGTCTTCTTACCAATATTCCGGTTATTTTGAGGCATTTGAAAGTTCTAAACGCAGAAAAACAAAATTAATGTTTGTATCTTGTTTCTCGATTGTCTCCGATAAAGAATTTAGTAACTGGTAAATTTTGAGAAGCAGCTTATTATTGCCACTTACTTTATTTACAGCATTTTCTGATGGTCCTCTAGCGGCGAGTAAAAATGATACTCCGGGCTTGACGAAGTTCGGAGCTCAGACACTGCGGTGTAGTTGTGTTTGCTTTGAGACAAATTTTGCCCTCGCATCTTGATATCGGGAGCATCCTCGATATGATGCCGGATGACCAAAAACATCGCAGTTAACACAGTATAATTTTTCTTTTGGCTCCTTCCATGCCAATTTGCACTCACCGGGAGCATGAACGTCTTTGCAGTTGACAAAACAATAATACATGGCGCGGTTGGCAGCCGAATGTCCAAATCTTTGACACCGATAACACTGGTTCACTTCCCTTTTCTTGAGGCGTTCCCACCTCACCACTCGGAAGTTCAAGTACCCTATTTGTTGAAGAGCTCTTGGACTGCTCTTATTTGAAATCTGTACCAAGTAAAGTGGTAAATTCTTCTTTTCTACCGTCGATTTTCTTGTCGCGAAGGGTTTAACGGAAATAAATCCAATTTCAGGTGCAGCTTGATTGAGCACCCGAAGAAGAATGACGGTATCCTCTCCACAGTCCAAGCCTAATAGGTGAAGTGTGGAACCTCCTCAGAATTAAGTGTATTTTTAGCTGATTTGAAATCAACCAGTGATTTCGTTCTGTAATGATTTTAAGTCTATGCCCGTGTAGGACATGGGTGCCGATGGTCTGGCATAAGTGTCAGCGAGCTATAAACAACACCGAGCTCAGCTAACTAGCTTCGCTTAACGACCGCGTACGCGTGCTTGACGACTAGCATTTGCGGGGTCATATGAGGCGGGTTCTTGTCGAGCCACGAAGCTACACTACAAAATACTTATCACGCGTACTCTACTCTACAAGATGCACCGATCAATTTTTATTGTCTTTAGAAAAGTTCTATTAGGTGTCAATTAAGCTACTCTACAGTAATTCAATATTTTTTTGCATCGTTAATGTTAGCGGACACGGAGGCTTGAGACAAACGCAAACATTACACAAAAAGCAACCGTTACTTTCACCGAAGAAGGTCGTTGCATTACAAGGGGAATGTCAAACCTAAAGATGTTAAAGTGGCTGAAGTGAACCACTCATCTCTGCCTAAAGGATGGAAACTTGACGGATGCAGTTTACTTTACACTAGTAAAACAACAAACTAAGCATTTTCGACGGGGTGACCACCTTATCTCTTCGGGAGCAGCCACTCCTGATCACCACGGGGCTGCTTGACTGCTTATGTTTATTACAGGACAGTCTCTTTGATGCCGACCCAGACATGGAGAGACTGAAAGGTTTCGCTCTTCACTAGTAAAGAAACAATTGTTTCCGCAGTGGAGAGATGGTTGTTATAATTTTAGGCCCCTCTCCTTGAATACAAGCCCCTGTCTTCAACGAAAGTATGCTAATAAAAACCGCTAACAAATCATAAAAACAAATCGGGTGTCGGTCAGGACTAATTGATGATGCGGATTGTATCACTGCCGGTCATCAGATTAGCTCCCAGCAAAAACTGACGCAACTCCAAGTAGTGTATTTGAAAACCCCTGGCACCATCAGTTTGTTCAAAATTAGAACTGTCCGACTGCAAACTTTATAAAAATGTGCAAACCTTTCTTTTGGTAACATTAAGGGACGAACTACTCTATAACATCATCGGCATGTTCAGGCGGCAGAGCCACCACGAACGAAGAACTCCAGAAGATGCTATAGACCTTATTATACCGAAGACAAGACAAACAACACCAAAAGAAAGTTTATCGGTGACTCTATCTTTACTTTCTGGAACCCTCCAAAGTATGCTACGTTAATATCAAATGGTGAGGGCGACAATAAAAATTGAATCGGTTCATCTGCCGGCAGCAAAATTAAAAATGTGAGAACTCGAAGGAAAGTGATGTTGTTTCCCCTTCGGGCCCCACGTTGGGCGCCATTTGTAATGATTTTAAGTCTATGCCCGTGTAGGACATGGGTGCCGATGGTCTGGCATAAGTGTCAGCGAGCTATAAACAACACCGAGCTCAGCTAACTAGCTTCGCTTAACGACCGCGTACGCGTGCTTGACGACTAGCATTTGCGGGATCATATGAGGCGGGTTCTTGTCGAGCCACGAAGCTACACTACAAAATACTTATCACGCGTACTCTACTCTACAAGACGCACCGATCAATTTTTATTGTCTTTAGAAAAGTTCTATTAGGTGTCAATTAAGCTACTCTACAGTAATTCAATATTGTTTTGCCTCGTTAAAGTTAGCGGACACGGAGGCTTGAGACAAACGCAAATATTACACAAAAAGCAACCGTTACTTTCACCGAAGCAGGTCGTTGCATTACAAGGGGAATGTCAAACCTAAAGATGTTAAAGTGGCTGAAGTGAACCACTCATCTCTGCCTAAAGGATGGAAACTTGACGGATGCAGTTTACTTTACACTAGTAAAACAACAAACTAAGCAGTTTCGACGGGGTGACCACCTTATCTCTTCAGGAGCAGCCACTCCTGATCACCACGGGGTTGCTCGACTGCTTATGTTTATTACAGTTCTAATTGTTAATTTTTCAGCATTAACTCTTTTAATCTCGAAATTGGTTACTTTATTTTCGGCTGCCAATAGCCGAACCATATCTTTTTATCTTTGACCGAATACGTTAAGTTGAGAAGGACCAACAGAACTGCGAGCTGGTTTCTTCTCCTTATTTTTATTTTTTAAGTACTGAATAAAATTAACATTGTATCTTGATTAGAATTATCTTCAATACATGCTTCAACTTCCATTTCTTGCTGTAGTCCGCCCAGCGCTGCATAATAGTTGTCATTAGCGCCTCCAGCATTTAGGATTTCTTCTGGAATAACTTGTTTTACAGCTTTCTTTGCCTTAGGTTCCTTATTGATTTGCTTTAGCGTTTCTGCATCTTCAGTTTTTATCCCTCTCTTGAACGGATCTTCGAGGGATTGTAGTCGTAGTCTCAATTCTTGATTCTCATGTCGAAGTCGAATCACTTCTTGTTGGTTTTCAACTATTTGGGTTTTACTTCCACCATCTACGGAGCTTTCCTGGTTACTCGTATGTCTCCTTTTATTGACGATTGCCGCCAATTTTATATTGCTTGTCTCCCCGGGTTCCCCCTACTGTGGGAACCCATCGGGCTCCTTCTTACCAGCAGTCCCGAATTAGTCTTTGGATTATTTGCTTTTCTTTATTTATCGAAGTAAAATAATATTCGATATGATTCCGTGGGTCGATTTCTTCGATGATATAAGCTTTTCGAATAAAAGCCAAAAATAGCTTTGGGACTTAATTTAATTTTTTGAAAACTTACAGGAGCGAATTAAAAAGACGTCTGTTCGCAACAAATGTTAGACGCAGAATTTTCACCACATGTTTGAGCAGGGCGGATGGAACGCGGCACTTCATTGTAAGGTAACTCCTGACTGATGATAGACACCCATAACCGCATAAATATATCTAGATAACATACATTATCACAATCTCTTAGTGTTGTCTGCTCTTATCGAAATCATCGCCAAGCAATTAATCTAAATCATACCCAAATTGCCATCAAACATCAACTCTAAATTACTTGTATATCGAAATCGCCACCAAATATCAAATCTAAATCATACCCAAATAGCCACCAAAGCATCAGCTCATACGAATAATACAGTAGGAAGGACGATAAAAGGAAATATGCAAAACCGATTGTGGGTACTCGTATTAATTACTAACTCGGATTCGATTCTTTGATCGACTCCATGAGTGAATGAGTAGTAACACTCCGTGAGTAACGACACTCGATTCAAAGACTATCCAGAATGATTTTGGGCGAGTATCAATACCGAATACTTTCATGAAAGAGTATTCGATATTTATATTCCCTCAAAGTTTTCGTTACTTTATATCGACTGAGTACTTTTTACACATCTAATGCTCACGCCCATCTATTATCGTTGCATGATTGCATCACACCCGATGTTTCTTACATATATACAAAAAAAATAATCAATTTACCAAACTATTGCATGGCATTTAAGTCCACAAACTGATAATTGCGTCGGCAATAGTCCCGGCTTTCCAAATACCAGTACTGATACCGGTTTTTTCAATACCGATACTGGTACCGCTTTTTTCAGTACTGGTTCTTTTTCAGTGCCGATAAAAGTCCGGCTCATGGTTAACTAAATCGGCCCCAATACCGGTACTGAAAACCGACGTATGGTTGAAAAATTCTATACTAATACCAGTACTGGAACGAGTATCGGCGCGTACAGGTAAACCGAGTTCAGTACCGTACTTGAAAAAACCTAAAACCGATACTTAAATCTTAAATTTATTGACCTAATTATGATGGACTATGCAATTTGGGCTACCATCAACAAAATTGAATTTATTTAACTTTTCATCAAAGAATGTAAGTAAAATTCTTACTATAGAATAAGTAATTTTTAAATGTAAGCAAGATTGAGGTTTTTGAACTATTGAAGGTTATTAGCAGCTAATGAAAAGTGTTAATGACGTTGATTTAGATTTATACTTTTTCCAGGAACTGAAAAGCTAGTTTCAGCCAACTTAAACTCTATATTATACCAACGGTGAAAATATGTACTTTTCATTCTTTCCTTAAATTTTATAAATTGTGTTAGTTTTAAAAGAACAACATACTACTGCAACTTTTAATCATTAAATACTAAATTTAGTGAATGCGGGGGGCTTCATCCTTTTCGTATATCGAGATATCGATGCAATACCATTATATATATGCATATTTTTATATAAATATGAAAATTTTTTTTAATTGAAAATTTTCCTTCTTATGGCTTATTGGAATCAAACTTATGTTTTCCTAAATCTTTTCAGATACATCCTCACGGCTGGTGTGCATTAAGTCGCAACATAAGTTATGATGAAGGCTCTGAATGGAGTTGTGTTCATGATATTTTAGAGAGAGACGAAGAAAATTATTTACCAAAAGAGATTGGTAAAAAGCGAAAACTTAGTGACTCGCAACAATTATCCCCAACGGGAAGTACTCGACCAGGAAGCGGCAGCTTCAGCAGTAGTAACTTTGAAAATATATCAAATCCAAATGAAACTGCCAATCTCAATTCAAATATACGAAGCGAAACTCTGGTTCCGGATATCTGGGCTGCAGAAGTAACAGTACAAGACCGTGCGTGTCGCACACAACAACGTAGATCTCGAAATTCAAACACGACCAACGCATATGCTTATGTTTATGCAATAACTAGTGGAGTGATACCACAGTCGGCGTCACGTTCATCCTCAAGCCGTAGGAGTGACCCAGGACCCGTTCCAGATCGAGATGCAATTAATGTTGACGAAGCAGAATCGCGAAGTCCAGTGCAGATAAATTACATGCCATTTTGCAACCAAAAAATCTATCAAAATGTTAGCCGACTTCTGTACTATATTGAAGAACCTAACAAGGGAAAGGGATTCATCAAGGAACCGTCATTTTCTTCAGACGGAAGAATCATATGTTCGCCGTATGAAGCTGGATTCCGTTTACTTGCCTTTAATGAAGACTGCTCAGAACTTCCAATTGCTCTTGACTCACAACAAAAACAAGCAAATCAGCTTAAAATTATAAAAAGTGTTCGATGTCACACAGATATAGTTGTTAGTACCAAGTTTAGCCCACGTTATCCGCTCTTGGTGAGCGGCTGTTTAGGAGGAAAAATAGTGTGGCATCATCCAGATTTTTGAAAAATAAATTATCAATACCGAATTGTCACTGATGTCAGATGTTTTTTTTAAGCCATATTTCTCATTGAAAACTGAAAAAATGTGTATTTGAGGTATTCTTCCTCAACTGTGTCATGAGCTTTGTTTTATTTTCATTGATTTGTAGCCCAACTAGTTTTGCTTCGCTGTCGACTTTCAGGGAGAGTTCTTTGGAGGTTGTTAGCGACCGTGACAATGTTAATGTTGTCCGCATAGGCTACCACTTACCTTGACTTGTATAATCACGTAACTCTTGTATCGGCAGGTAGCTTTCTAATGGCGCATTCCAGAGCCAAATTGAATAGCAGTATCCTCTATCCATATGTGAATGGTGTAATTTAGGTTATTTTAGGGTTATCGATGTTTGATGAAAAAACTTGAAAGTTAATTTTTCGATGCACCTGAAGTGCTCGGTTGTAGGACTTCAGTAACCTTTTCTTTTCTTTGGATTTTAACCTTGTAAAGTATTTGGACAATCATTCTAGTAAGTTCATGTCGATATCTTTAACCCATTCGAGACGGCTCATATATTTGGAAGGTCTCCCCCAGAGCGGAAATTTTTTTTTGCTGAATTTAAACAATTGTTGCCTAAAAAACATACCTGTACTAATGATCCGTCGATCCATTTCATATTTCAACAATGCACACCATGTGTGCAGGCCGCTCCTCGCAATAAAATTATTTAGAAGAGCGGATTGCACACCATGTGTGCAAGAACTACGAAAATGAAAAAAACTTGTATACGATGAAAAATTATTTATTACAGAGTAATAAAATAACATAGATTTCTTATTTCACGCTCCGAAATTATGGAAACAAGGTTCAAGGAAGGACGATCCGCAGATTACATACATATAAAATTCAAAACAAATGAAGGGAGAAATGGAATGAAAATTAATTCTAGGAAAAATTTCCCTCCGAGCAATATAGATGTTTGAAATTGATAAACTAATTATAACATGGGTGAAGATAAGCTGGAGGAAAAAATTAGTAAGATAGTAATAAAACAATTTTTGAAGATAGTCCTTAGTTTTGTTGAGCATGATGGTATCGTTTGAAGCATTCACCCAAACACAGCCCAGGATTTCCGACACAGGCAGGACAGGAATAATTAGTGCGTCGATATTTACCTGCTTGGGAACACATGCGACAAATCTTTCGTTTAACTTTTCTGTTTTCATCCCTAGGCAGGACTTCAGGTAGATGATCCAATGATACTGGTGTCGTAAGCTGCTGATCTCGAGGATTTTCAACCAGATTTTCCAATATCTCCAGGCGATGCTGATAAAAGTTGTATTTTTTTGTTGATACGGCATAAGTTTTATACAGGTTGAACGAGTTCAAAAGCAAAGTTTCTACCAAATTAATCCATAGTTTGACGTAACATTTGAAGGTTCTCCTTGTGCAAGAATAATATGATAGCATTTGGTCTTTACGATCGATTCCATTCATGTGCTCGTTGTAGTGATGCAGGGCAGCAGGCTTTAGAACTTTAAACTTTCTTTTATTTTCGTATTCAGTCAAAGTCGCTCGATATTCACTTGAAATAAATAAAACGTCTCTTTTGTCTCTAAACTTGCCGATAAGAATATTGCTTTTAAACCGTGATATTAAATCGTTTTTTGAAAGTTTTGCATTGACCACCTCAAAATTGTTTCCTTTTCTAGTTCTTCTCTGAGTCCCAGTACAATAAGTTCTATACTCAAGCAATTTCCGCACTAATCCATAGCTTGTATAATAATTGTCCATGAACACTGAATGTCCTTGATGCAAAAAATCTTTCATCAAATGAAAAACAACTTTATCCACATGTCCTTTTCCACTAATTTCATCGCCACTCCCGGTGTAAACTTTTATTCGCAACACTGTTCCCGAACTTTCACATAATATGTTTAACTTAACACCGTGCTTGTGCTTTTTTCCTGCAATATACTGCTTGAAAACTAATCGTCCTCTCCAAGGAACTAAGGAATTGTCCAATGACAATTCTTTATGCGGGTAATAGACTTCTTTCATTTTATCATTAAAATAGTTGATGACAGGAATTATTTTTTTAAGGCGATGATCACTTTCAGTATCTGATGAAAAATGAAGCGATCTCAATATATTCTGGAATCTTTCTCTACTCATATGCCGCGAAAAACACTCAAATCCAAAGTGCTTGCTTTTATTCCAGTAGTTATCAATTCTCGGGCAGCTTATGGTGCCTGTATGTAATAACAAACTTAAAAACACCTTAAACTCCGCAATTGTTAGTTCCTTCCATTTCCTTCCTAGAACTATTTCGCCATACTTATTTGTCTCCTTCACTATCAGATTAAAAAAATTGTCATCAAACAAAAGTTTGAAAAAATCGTACGGTTGTCCTCCATTGGACTTTTGTAAACCTGGAGCACCCACAAACGGAATTTGTTGAAATTCACCGCTAATAGTCTAATTCTCAGTATCTAAATTTGATTCACCTTCAACGTCTTCAATATCACTTTCACTCTCTTCGGAATATTCACTACCCGTATCATCGACAATTTCAACGAAAGAATCATCAATATCCAAGTTTGTCTCTTCATCACTATCATTGATTACGAAATTTTGGTTTTTCTTTCTATTTAGCCGAAAAAATAAATTGTCACTATCACTATCAGTGCTAAAATTCTGCAGTCCTGATGGTCCTGCCTCTGAGTCACTCATTTCATAAGGTAAATTGAAACGGAAACCAAAATTTACTATAATACACTTCTAAGATTCTTTTAAGATCACCCCGGTCTTGTTGCGACAATTACTTTTTCAGTAATGACTGATAATTGAAATAAAGTATCATTGCACACACGGTGTGCTGTCCGTCATTTTGGCTCGGAAATCCATTGCACACACGGTGTGCAGTCCGTCTCGAATGGGTTAAAGCCCTGCACCGTTATTGACGAGAGGTTTCTTTATAATGCGTATATTATTTTTTCAACATCTGTTGTTGTGTTGTGGGGATTTGTGGTTTTAGTCTTGGTGGGGAGTTCGCAGTTTTCCACTATTTGAAAACATTTTGTTTCGTTTGGTTGCTTCTAATGTTGGTTTTCTCTCAAAACACCACCACTTGAGGATCTGTGTGTTTCATTAAGACTTTTCTAACATCTCCTACCGGGTTTCTTTTATCACTAATTCAATTCCATTTGAGCTATATCTTCAAGATTAAGTCCTTCATATCTGTTTTTATTGATAATCGCCCGTGCTTCTCTATTGGTGACATTTAATACGGAACTGATTTCTACTTCATGCTTGTACGCATTTGGGGCATATTTAGTCCGTGGCTACATGCTCCTTGTTGTTGTATAGCAAACATTTTCTGTTGTTTCAAGTTCTATTGCCTTCAGTTGAACTGAATTGTAGACATCTCGGTGTTTTGTCTTTACAGATGGTGGTGAAGTGGCCCGATCCGCCACAGTTCCTGCACTATCTGCGTCGGAATTTGAAATATTCGACTTTAGCAGTGAAGTATGCGGAGTTTAGATATTCTGGGAGGGTATTACCCGAAACCGTTATATAAACTGATTTTGTCGGAATGAAGTTGGCAGACTTCTCACCATCTCTCCTATTTAATCTTGTGGCGTTGACTAACTTAATGTCATTAAGTAACGTTCCCATCTTGTTGCAAGGCCTTGCTATTTCAACAAGCTCTTTAAGTTTCATTCGTCATCCCGAATTACCTCATACCTGCAGGTGAAGCTGCCTGGAATGAAATATGAAGGCACTGCAACAAGATTTGCAAAGGAACTTTGGGCATGCGCAGAACTGATATGCTCATTTGAAGGTATGTCTTTGCCAGGAATACACGCTCTTCGTTTTAATACACAAAGAGCGATGGCATTATTATTACAAAGCAAAGGGTGCGAAAAAGAATATCATGTAGACAATGGATTCATCCGTTAATGAATATGTGTTTGTTTTAAATTAAATATACCTTCTTATTTTCATTCGCGTTACAGGAAAAAATTAATACTAACAAACTCAAAAAAAAAACGAAAATTAAAATAATTTAGAATTTGGTAGCAGAGAAACCAAAGATAATACAAATTAAGTAGCATCGTAGTCTGAAATTTCCTTAAAAGTTAAGCTATTTATAAAATCCTTTCTTTAAAAAATATCTTTATATTTATAGCTCACATTGCGTTTGTTGCAACTGTTATTTTATTGCCGCTTCAATGATTAGATTGAAGAAATTGTAATGATTTTTATGTCGAACACGTCTCAAACGTCGAGATTTCCTGAAGGGAATCTGAACCGACCTCATCGGTTCTAGACATGAAGTCTTGGGGCGTGACAAAGGACTGTACCCTATAGTCTACTACGAGGTGGCTGCCAGCTAGCTAGCTAGTTCGGAGAGGAGTTTCGGTCGCGGGTCTTACGCGAGCAGACTAAGTCCGAAATACAAGAACTCAGCCACCGGTTCACATGCCCGATTTAAAAACGCGTCAAAAAACTTCCATCGACTCTAGTTTAATTATCGTACTTCATTCCGGAGGAAGTGAACGCAAAACAACCGCTGAAACAATACGCGCTCCCGAATATAACCGACGCGGTGCCCGAAATATACTACTCGAATGTAAAATCGGAAAAATCTACTCGAATAAAAACATGCAATATAAGTTATGCCACCGCGTACCGACCGCAACGCGAAACCGACCATTCACGGATTACTGGAACCCTACCCTCTCGGCGGCATACGGGGTGTGACAATTAAGTAATGAGACTAATTTTATTGCCACGCTTGTGTTAAACTTGCGACCTTGAAATTCCCTTCCCCTTCCCCGGCATCCTTCTCCTCTCCATTGATATATTTACCATCGCTCTAGCTCTCTTAGTTCGCCTGCTGTGTCATGTTGAGTAGACATGTGTTGGTGGTGCTCGTCACGAAAATGGAGGAACGAAATCAAGAGCAACGCGTCGCGATAAAATTTTGCACCAGATTGGGCGAAACAGCTTCGGACGCGTACGCTAAAATTGCATGGTGATAGTGCTCTTAGTTGTGCCTGGGTGTTTCGATGGCATAAAGAGTTTAAGGAGGGACGTGAAAGCGTGGAAGACGAGCGGGAGACCAGTCGAGGTGTCGACTGACACGAATGCGCAGCGTGTGCGCGCCCTAATTCGTGAAGATCGGCGTTTAACAGATCGAATGTTGGTATCAACCATGAAACAGTCTGACAAATTTTAGCCGTCGATTTTGGGATGAAAAAGTTGTGGATCCTTCATCACGACAACGCACCGTGCCACATCGCCCTCAGCGTGTCCCAGTATTTGGCCGTGTCACTCTGTGACTTTTGTTTGTTCCCTAGAACAAAATCGGTGGTCAAAGGAATCCATTTTGAGTCGATTACGGACATCCAGGCGGCCGCGACGAGGGTACTCGCGGACATCCCAGTCGAAGCGTTCCAGAAATGTTACGAAGCATGGAATCGTTGTACTATATAGCTGCCCAAGGGGACTACTTTAAAGGGGATGGCAGAGTTGTAGAATAATTTTTAAATATACGGTTTTCATGGAATTTGTCTCATTACTTAATTGTCACGCCTCGTACTCACCGTTTGCCGACATTGCCCTGCTAGAAAAAAGGTTTTGCTGCAAAGGAAAGACTGGGTTAGCCTAGCAATTCATTTTATTCATTCTAAGGCACATTCCAATAGTAAGATCCTTACAGATATTTTCCTGATCGCTGATTACTAACTAAAATTTGATTCATAAATGAAAACTTGACCATTTAATTATAACTAATGATGGAGAATAGTAAAATCGACATGGTGATAAGTTAAATATTAATAGATAGGAAATAATCATAATCAAACCGGAATTTTTTTCCATAAATTATAATTTTCTCTCCTTTTTTTATGAACTCAAAACTATTTCATTTTTATGAGTACTTGCCACAAATTAGAATGAATTTGTCGTTATTCAGTCTGCTCCTTTGTTTTTACAGACGTGTTTGTATAATATAAATTATCCTTTCAATAATTAAAAATATTTATGTACATTTATTGTGAACTATATATTTTTCTTTTTTCTTTATACAATTTTAAAGAGATCGCACACAATCTTGACGTTATTTACTTTGAATATTTAAATACAGAAAATCCATTATTCAATATTCAATAGATTCTTTCATAATTTATTCATTGTTAGGATAATGGAGAAGATAATTTTAAGAAAAAATTTTTTTTGTGTATTAATTAATCTTGTAAAAGTGCTATTGTTGAAACATATAAATTTGGGAGTTGATTAACGAGTTCTAATCTTCACTACTGTTACTGGATTACATAATCGGTTTAGTAATAATTGCACTTTTTGTTTTTTTTGGGTGATTGAAGTTATACATTCTTTATGTGTCGGTGCAAATGGTATTAAGGAAAATCAGTCGACAATTGCAAACGCGTTTGTCCGAGGCTTGTTATTTGAATTCTGATACAACAAAGACTAGTTTTAGGTAAAAACTCTAATTTGAATCGCGAAAATTCTAACAAAAGGTACATTGAATATTCTAGTAAACCTTTTAATTATGTTAATACGAGTACCCCCATTATGAAAATTTGAACTAAATGACAAGTACGGAATATTCCAATGCCGCAAGAAATTATAATGTAAAAGACTGCAAGACCTTTTGGTACAGATTGCATATGCTTTCTGAATTATTTGTTTTGAAAAATAAACACCAGTATTATGACGTTCTAAGCTGATCGACAAACTTCAAGTCTAAAACTACCCGTGTATAATTTCGAATTAAAATACTGAATTCAATTCGTAAACAAAAGTATTGAAACAGATTTTGCAAGCATAAGCATTTTACCATTGTGGACTGTGCATCATGATGACTTTTGTTCCAGCTCTGAAAGAATGTAAATATGTATGCTAAAAGATGTAAACATCTGGGGTTGTTATCATCCAAATTTTCTCTTAATGTCCAAAAGATTAGCTCCAATCATATAATTTATCGACACTGGTAGTCAAAGAGGATTATAAAGGTATAAAAAGTTAGTTTAACCAAGGCTTTTCACATTTTCTTCTAATTTGATCAAATATTTCTGGTGGCTAATAAAAAAAATTTCCTCCAATAAATCAATGTTCTCCCCTTGAATCAGAGGCACGCCTTGTGAAATATCACTTTACTCGTTCAATGCAGGAGATGTAGGAACTCATTTCATGTACGTTCATATAACTCAGATATAATCTTTCCGTTTCTCTTTTGAATATTACTTGAAATGTAATTTACGCGTAATGACACTTTTCTTTTGAAATTTATATAAAGGAGGACCTAATTTGAAATTTTAAAAGAGCCATTGGCTGGAAATATTCAAATAGGAAAAGTTGGAAGAATCAAGATGAGCAAGTGTTAACTTTCTTGCACCAAAGTAGCTGCAAAAAAATTATTTTGAATAGTTTTGTTTAATTTTTGAAATTTTAAATGTCATACATTTTTCTCGTTAATTTGTTTACACAATACTTTATTTTGTAGTAGTTTAAAAAGAAAAGACGCGCAAAAATACTGAATTTGATTTTTATTGATTTCTCAATTATTTTATTGAAGTTTTCGTCTTCAATTTCGGTGTAATATTTGTCTTTTTTACTACATCTGAGGAACAATTTTGAATATTTCTTTATTGGGTTTTCTGTTGTTTTTGTTTATTCTAGCATCTGTGTTTCGAAAACTAATTCGGTTTGTGGCATCGCAAATACTGAATTTACAATTCTAAAAACATTATATTTTATGCATATAGAAATAATTTTTTTTGTGTATTAATTAATCTTGTAAAAGTGCTATTGTTGAAACATATAAATTTGGGAGTTGATTAACGAGTTCTAATCTTCACTACTGTTACTGGATTACATAATCGGTTTAGTAATAATTGCACTTTTTGTTTTTTTTGGGTGATTGAAGTTATACATTCTTTATGTGTCGGTGCAAATGGTATTAAGGAAAATCAGTCGACAATTGCAAACGCGTTTGTCCGAGGCTTGTTATTTGAATTCTGATACAACAAAGACTAGTTTTCGGTAAAAACTCTAATTTGAATCGCGAAAATTCTAACAAAAGGTACATTGAATATTCTAGTAAACCTTTTAATTATGTTAATACGAGTACCCCCATTATGAAAATTTGAACTAAATGACAAGTACGGAATATTCCAATGCCGCAAGAAATTATAATGTAAAAGACTGCAAGACCTTTTGGTACAGATTGCATATGCTTTCTGAATTATTTGTTTTGAAAAATAAACACCAGTATTATGACGTTCTAAGCTGATCGACAAACTTCAAGTCTAAAACTACCCGTGTATAATTTCGAATTAAAATACTGAATTCAATTCGTAAACAAAAGTATTGAAACAGATTTTGCAAGCATAAGCATTTTACCATTGTGGACTGTGCATCATGATGACTTTTGTTCCAGCTCTGAAAGAATGTAAATATGTATGCTAAAAGATGTAAACATCTGGGGTTGTTATCATCCAAATTTTCTCTTAATGTCCAAAAGATTAGCTCCAATCATATAATTTATCGACACTGGTAGTCAAAGAGGATTATAAAGGTATAAAAAGTTAGTTTAACCAAGGCTTTTCACATTTTCTTCTAATTTGATCAAATATTTCTGGTGGCTAATAAAAAAAATTTCCTCCAATAAATCAATGTTCTCCCCTTGAATCAGAGGCACGCCTTGTGAAATATCACTTTACTCGTTCAATGCAGGAGATGTAGGAACTCATTTCATGTACGTTCATATAACTCAGATATAATCTTTCCGTTTCTCTTTTGAATATTACTTGAAATGTAATTTACGCGTAATGACACTTTTCTTTTGAAATTTATATAAAGGAGGACCTAATTTGAAATTTTAAAAGAGCCATTGGCTGGAAATATTCAAATAGGAAAAGTTGGAAGAATCAAGATTAGCAAGTGTTAACTTTCTTGCACCAAAGTAGCTGCAAAAAAATTATTTTGAATAGTTTTGTTTAATTTTTGAAATTTTAAATGTCATACATTTTTCTCGTTAATTTGTTTACACAATACTTTATTTTGTAGTAGTTTAAAAAGAAAAGACGCGCAAAAATACTGAATTTGATTTTCATTGATTTCTCAATTATTTTATTGAAGTTTTCGTCTTCAATTTCGGTGTAATATTTGTCTTTTTTACTACATCTGAGGAACAATTTTGAATATTTCTTTATTGGGTTTTCTGTTGTTTTTGTTTATTCTAGCATCTGTGTTTCGAAAACTAATTCGGTTTGTGGCATCGCAAATACTGAATTTACAATTCTAAAAACATTATATTTTATGCATATAGAAATACATTTTAGAAAAGATCAATTCCAACTGGAAATTTCGAAAAGTCATGATGGGGGGGCTTAAAGCAGGGAGAAGTAAACTAGGGATGAATAAAAGCTATAGTGAACAAATGGTTGATAATCATAGAATCCCAGATACGGCTCACATACTCATTCCCATTTTCACTCAATCGAACCTTCAATCTTTGTATTACCACTGTTTTAAGTCATGGCTATTTTGCCTCGGTTATTTATCGCTCACCTTGACCCTATGCCAAAGTTCTGTTGCCTCAGTTCTTGTACTGAGGCAACGCCGCGCCGAGTTATTTAAACAAAACGAGTGAAAAAACTTTGGCCCTATGCCGAAGTCTCGTTGCCTCAGTGCAGACAATCAAACGTATTAACTAAGATTCAACTTTAGCCGATGCTTGTATCAGCTAATTCTATGAAGTTGGAACAAAACGCGTTGATTGTTTTAATGGTCAAACTTGACTGACTCTATTTCATTCAATCACTTCGCTTAGATCTATTACGCAATAATTTTGCTCATATGCAAATTGCTAAGCTCACCTGAATGTGGTTCCCACAAATTTGCAAGCGCAAGACAAGTCATGTATCTCACAGACAAATAGATCACGTTACGCTCGCTGTGGGAATCTTTTGTTCAACGCGCACAAGATAAATGTAAGTATTTCATGCGCGCCAGACCAATAAGCATCATCTTACATGCACATTCCAGTGAGCTTAGATGATAACTTTAATTACAATGCAATTATGATGGTGAGAATTTGATGCGTTTAGCAAATTAATGAGATAGGAATTTGTGCTTGATTTTTAATAGTACAATGAGCTGACTTTACAATTTAAGAGATAGGAATTTATGCTTGATTTTTAACAATGAGCTAATTTTACAATTTATTAAAGAGCATTATCAAATTATTAATAATTAAGAAGCTGTTCTTGTACAACCACAATCATGAATACATTGCACACACAGTTGATGGAAAGACAAGGGACCGGAACAGGACCGAATTAATCATTCGAATTGAAAGGAAGCGGATTTTTCTCGTCTCAAAATTGGATTTGTAGCTTCTTAGAATAAAAGGAAGAGATATCCTTTGGTAAGAGACTTATTGTTCGTATTCAGCCTTCCCTTCTCTCTTTCACCCACATCATTCAGTATAGATCTTTATAAACTTCGTAGTTAATTTCATTTTATTCAATCTGCTCTATTAAAATTTCTTTTCCTCGACTGCCTATCCTCATTTGTTTGTATCTGACATTGATCTTTCCCTTATGCTTACGAGTAGTATCTCCTTGGCAAGAATTTCTGTTAGGAGTCTATTCAAACTATCGATTCCAGTCAAGAAACTATTGTCTGGCCCATGGTGAACTGTTGTTACTGTAGCAGGCGCGATATAGTTTGCACCGTTCTTTGGCACAAATGTTGTATGCGCGAAATCTATCATACGAGCACCCACCTGTGATCAATATCTCCATCGGAACTTCCGTTGTCTGAATGATCACTGCTACTTACAACTGCTCAACGCTCGTCTCCGGTTACTCGTACTTCATCCATCGGTTACGCTATGCTGCCGACAAAGTTGCGAACTAGATGAAGATACTGTAGGCCCGTCCTGGCAGTGTAATGCCGGCTGCAGCCGCTGCGCTTCCTAGCCCGTTGGGGAGCTGTAGTTGTTGGGAGTTCCACGCCACTAACGCTGGGTTCGAAAACATTAGAAGAGTTGTACTATGAATCTGTTATAGAACTTACTTGTCGTGGGAAACTGGAGGATTTTCGTCTGCGACAGATAATGATTGTGGAGGCGCAGTCATCCGCAATGCAGGTGGATGTTCGGGAAGCATCCGATGAATAGGGCGGCTGCCACTGTCACTAAAATTTTAGAGCTGGGATCAACACCTGCCAAGATTTAGCGCAACGTGGAACTCCAAATTAACACGAACCCGTCCCTTTTCCTTTTTGACACATGTCAAATCGCGGTTCAGTGGTAGCGAGTAGTTTAAAAGTCGCTCCCGACCCGTCGACGTCAGGAGCGTAGGGTACATGAATCGGCTGATCGGCGTCAGTGGCGTAGGGCGTCAAGGGCTAAGTTATTACAGTGTAGTGTCCACGATGACATCCAGGCGTGGGGAGACTGGAGGACAATATGTCAAGCTCTAAGCTGAGTCCACCCATTTGGGGGCGTGTGTCGGATAGATGGCTAACATTCCCAAGGTAAGTTCTTGAAGGAAAGGTCGCTGTGTGCGATTTACGAGCCGGGGTGGAGGTGAACAATGCCAATCGTAAAATAACACAAAAGAAAAGGAAGCTTCTTGGAGATGGTGCGCTTCACCGTCGAAAGTCTTTGGCGCGGTAGACTCCCAGTTCTTTTCCGGACATGTCAGAAATGAGGTACCGCGTGAGACAACACCTGCAGAACCCGACACTTCACTAATTTCTTGTCCAATTTAGCATTGTAGTGTCGGGCTCCTTCACTCTGCCTAAAGTGCCGTCGATAGATCTCGTCGCCTGCCTTGAAACCAGAACGGTGAGAACGCAGGTTGTAGTGCTCCTCCCCCGCACGTCTGCTATCTTCAATCTTCTCCTGGAGTTGGTCTTGCAGTATTCGGAGTTTCACGTGTGGCTCCAGAACCACTATTGGGTCTTCCAAACATTTTAACCGCCGCAACAACGGGTACGAGTTATCGTGGCAAATCATGTACTGACCGAAAACGGCAAAGTAAGGTGAAATTCCTGTAGCGTTGTGGTATGAAGAGCGGAGAGCACAAGTAATGGCGGAAATCCTGCGGTCCCAATCCTTCTGATCTAGATGGACATTGGCACGAATAGCAGCTAGGAGTGTACGATATAGCCGCTCGGACGCATTTGCTTGAGGAGAGTAGACTGCGGTCCGCTGGTGAGTAATACCATACTTGTCCATCAGGTCCCGAAATCTATCCGAGGTGAACTGGACTCCGTTGTCGGAGGCGACATTTTCCGGTACTCCACATATATGGAAGACGCGTTTCTCTAAAAAGCTGTTATCGGACCGGTATGCATGTTACGAATCGGCTTAATGATTGGGAATTTTGACGATTGGTCCAGGGCCGTGACCAGAAATCGAACGAGGATAAGGACCGATAAGATCGATATATATGCGCTGGAAGACACGCTCAGGTAGTTCAAACTTACTCATCGGAGTCCGAAGGACAGTATTGGGCGCTTTGGTGCACTTACACAACTCACAGGCGGTTACATACGCTTTTATTTGTTGTGCCATTTTACGCCAAAAGAAATAGGGTTTCAGCAGCCGCAGCGTGCGACCGGATCCGCCGTGCGCCCTCAATGGGTGGTCATGAATACGTCTAATAAGATCGATGGTCAATTCTTCTGGCACCCATAGCTTCCACTGTTCCTCTTCTTGTATGGGGTCTCCGGATGCGTGTCCCATCCGCTTGTATATAAATCTCTCCGTCACCCACAGTTCTGGCAGCTGTGGTAACTGGCTCTGAATAATATGCATCAGCTGGGTGTAGCCTACTGACTTAAAGGCGGAATGATCCAGGTCGATCAATAGGAGGCTGTCGTCCTCCTGGGCCAACTCGGCTCCTTCTGGGGCGGACATTCTCGATAAGGTATCCGGTACCACATGTTGACCTGCAATTTCAAGGCCCATCTAACCAAACGGCCATGGAGGTCAGTTTGCTCATCAGCCATTTCAGGGACGCATGATTCGTAACGATTTCGAACAACAATGATTTAACAGATAAAACATAATCCAATTACAAAATGGAACAAAACAGAAAAGAAAATTAATGAAAATTAGAAATAAGTGTTAAAGTTATATATATACATATAAGAAAGAAAGTTATATATATAAATATAGAGCAAGAAATTCAATGGTATTGACAATAATAAATATGCATGTAAAATTAAATGAAAGCACAAAAAAAACAAAATATATTCTAATATTTACTCCAGTTGAGTTGTAAGAATCAGTCTTCTTAATCTCAATTTAAAAACTAGGTATGAGTTGGAAAAAGAGCCAAGCTCAAGCTTATCATGATTCCTTACCATTCGTGTAATGGGAGAGTGAAAATATTAATTTGTACGGGCATACGGTTGCACGAAAAAATTTGCCCGAGAAGAGCCTGGACTAAGACTGCTCCCACCCCATGTTGACTCGCGTCACAATGGATTGAGAACGGTTTGCCAAAGTCCGGGCTGTGTAGTACGGGGGCTGTTGACAGGCTCTTCTTTAGCTCTTCAAAGGCTCGCAAGCTGGGTCCTTCCCAGACGAACTTCCGTCCCTTACGCAGCATGTCGGTCAAGGGTGTGGTGATGGTTGCGTAGTCACGTACGAATCGTTGGTACCATCCGCATAAGCCTAGGAATCGGCGTAACTGCTGGGTGGTCTTGGGCAGTCGAAAAGCATCAACCGCTTGTGTTCTGTCCGGGTCGGTTTTGATGTTGCCGTGGCCAATGATGTGACCCAAATACTTAACCTCCGTTATTACAAACTGACTCTTCTGTATGTTGATGGTTAATCCTGCCTTCCGGATGTGCAAAGCCACTTCCTGAAGCAGGCCGATATGATCGTCCGTAAATGCGGTGGTATAACTTTAACTATAAGGCGCGTCATTGTTTGAGGGCCATTACACAGTCCAAATGGCATGGTCACAAATTGGTACGGTGGATAGCTTGGGACCGTGATGCCAGGATCTAAAGGGATTTGTCAGGAAGCGTCTTTGAGGTCCAAGCTCGTAATGAAATATGCTTTAGGTAATCGACTCAGGATACCCTCAATCAACGGTAGGGGATATGCGTCCTTGACCGTGACGGCATTCAAACGTCTGGCATCTAAGCATAGCCGGCCCTTGTTCGGCTTAACAACTAAATGACCGGTGAAGCCCACGCTCTCTGTGATTCTTCGATCACGCCTGGTTCCAAACTCCGATCAATTTCGGCATATAACGACTTTTCCTTCGCTGGAGATATCGCAAAATGTCTCTGCTTGAATGGTTTAGCATCCCCTACATCTATTGTGCAAAACACCACGGTTGTCCTGCCGAGACCTTCCTTCTCATGCGATGGAAAAGCCGATATACCCGAGTCAAGTCGCAGTAGTTGATTCGCATCCAGTGCGTGCTGAAGTGAGTGAGAAGTTGGCGTCACGTCATGGGCAGTGGCGACAGAGTCATGTATCGTGCTAGAAAATAATGCCCGGGCTAAATTAAATTTTCAGACGAAGTCCACCCCTAGGTAAAGGTTCTGTATTAGTTGGGGTATAATGTAGAATTCCAGGGACCTGGACACACCTTTAAAGATGACATCCATCGTAAGTTTTCCCACTATGGAGTTCCGTCCGGTGTGCTTAACGAGGTAGTAATATGCTGGAGTTGATCTGCGTGCAAAATCGGTGGCTGTGCAGTTAACACTGGCCCCAGTGTCAATCAAGCCTACCAGTCGCTCTTGCAGGATGTGTTCTGACGCGTATGGGCGTACGTTGCCCTTCAATAATTCGTCTAGTTGGATCGCCCGTAACGTCTTCCTCGATTGCCTCACCCTTCTCCAGAAGCTCCGCATCCGACGCGTAGCTCGCTTCCTTCTCGGAGGAGTGGTTGGAACCAGCTTCTCATTGAAGATGCGCTCACGTGTAGCTAGGTAGTCCCACAGTTTAACGTGAAAGGGCTTAATATGCCAGGATACCTTCGTCTCATCACCATTCCCCTGAACGTCCGGCTCGGCAACGCGTGACGTCGGCTGCGGAACTTCGGGAGAACTGGGTTTGGTGGTGCGAATCAGCAAGGTTGGGGTCGTATCCGGGGCTTGGTTGTACGTAGCAATGAGTTCAGTATCTGACCGTTCGGGCTTTAGGAGCAAGGTTTTCCGCAACTGGCAAGGTTTTCCGCAACTTGCACTCTGCGCAATCTGGGGCATACGTGTCTGCTTTTCCGCAACGGTAACAAAAGACCGTTGTCGGCACTTCCAACAGACCGTCAGGCTTGCAACTACCTCGACGAAAGGTCGGTCAGTTGCTAGTTCAAACTCGCGCTCCAGGAGGACTCCGCTCCTCGGGATATATGTCGGCTCCGTAACGACGTAATCAGCTACTACTAACTCTGCAATATGAGTGCTTCGTTGACTAGGTCCCGTCATGCGTGGTTACGGACGAAAGGTTTGTCGCCGTTCATCTAGTCGTTCTTGTCTACGGGCATGGAGGCGTAAGCCCTGCACGGTGTATATTGGCACATGAAGGAGGCTGTTTTGAAGCTCCCCACGCATGTTCTCCCTGATGATTTCCACTAGTTCGTCCTTGGGCATGGATGTTTGTAGCCGAGTGCTTAGGCGTAGTATACTGGTATAAAACTGGTCAAATGGTTGGTGGGAGCCTTGTTTGCGTTTCCGTAGTTGTTCACGCAATTCTCTTTCAGTGAGGCGAAAATTTGCACAGAAGGAATTTCAATCGGGCCGTGTTACGGAATCTTTGAAACTCATGTATCATTCGGCAGCATTCCCACTGAATAAAAGGTATGCGTGTGTAAGAAAAGCCGAGAAGTTGTCTCCTAGCGTACTGGTAACTAGAGCCTGAATCCGGAACAGGAACCTGTCCACTGGTGTCGCCGAATTAAAGCCGGTGATGCTGCGTTGTGAAAGTCGCGGGGCGGTTCGCTTCATTGGTAGGCCTGCCGTACGGAACTGAGTCGTGCGTTGTCGGTATCGGTGGGGGTGCGGTACTGTACCGAGGTCGATACTTTGGGGCTCTGGGATCCATTCCTGAGCTCTCTGGGGGGAGTTTCCAATCATCAGCCAGCCTAGAGGTGGGCAAAGCAGCACTTGGATGCGGTTCCCAGCCAGGTGGAGTTCTTGCGCGGCTGGGGTACCGGCTGCTCATGACGTCTTGGAAATCTCTCCCCATGTAGCCGATCCTGTCGGACAACCCTTGCAATAAGGACAAAATTGTGTGATTGGCCATGGTGTTTGAGTGCACTGTTGGGGCATCTGCCGGTGCTCCTGCAACCGGAGCTTTCCCGCCTATGGCTCCCTGGTTGTTCGGTCGCGGTTGTGTCTGGTCATTAGTTCGGGGTCTTTTGCCACTACTCCAAGCAGGCTTGCGGTCCGAGGGGGTCGTTTAGGGCACTTTGCTCGATAGGGCGTCTACATAAAGTACAGAGATCGAATGTTTGCAAGAGCTGCTGGACACAAATACGATGGAACAGGTGTCCGCACTCCAATCTCACACTGGTTACGCCATCCACGACGGCCTCGTTGCAGATCCCGCAGTTGGCTAGTTGTACAGGTTTGGAATGGGTCCAGCGTTTTTCCGGAGTCCGCTTCGTTTTCATCTTTGGTTCTTTAAGGGTAATAAAAAGTATACAAAAAAAAAAACTGCTCCGAACTATAAAAAAACTTAATTATTATACCTAAGTGGGCGATAGTGGCGAGGTAACGTAATCGATCAAAAAAAAAATTATTTATTGGACTCTTTCCTTTCCAGCAGCGCCAATTCCTCCATAGGAAAACGAGGGTGAATGGTGGTCTGCCAAAAAGAGGGTGCTCCTGGCCGATTTAAAAACTATCCCCAACCCCCAAGTACATTACAAAAACCATTTCTAATCTACGTTAATTGACTCGACGAGATGACTGATAGCGTCACCATAACAAGTTTTGTACGTGGTAAAAAATCCCGACGCGTGGAAGCATTTCTGGCTTCGCAACTCAAGAATATGCCACCGAAAGTCGAACCAAAACCACTCATCTATCACGCATAAAAAGATGGGTAGAACCCTTCCACAATATGAAGGCAATGTAACCTTTTAGTTTTTTGAGAGCCCAAGCGATAGGAGGAACCCATCTGGCTATCAGTAAACATCAAGAGAATAGAAGATCCTTACAGGTTTTACCCTGGGGCGACACATCGGAAGGAATCTATCGCGAGAAAAATAAATAAAACAAAGGAGAGCGGAAGCTACAACTCACGTGAAGGGACTGAATGGGTGTTTAACACAACTCCACTACTCCTGTCCGTGAGGCTTGAGTGCCGAGGTACCTTACATCCTCCGTAAAGGTTCAAATCGTCAGAAGACGCTAATCTTTTTCCTCTTCAGGATCTTTGGGCGCCATTTGTAATGATTTTTATGTCGCACACGTCTCGAACATCGAGATTTCCCGAAGGAAATCTGAACCGGCCTCTCATCGGTTCTAGACGTGAAGTCTTGGAACGTGAAAAAGGACTGTACCAATCAGGTCAACAAGTCCGGACACTCTTAGCCTACTCCAAGGTTCGGAGAGGAGTTTCGATCGCGGGTCTTACGCGAGTAGACTATGTTCGAAATACAAAAACTCGGCCACCGGTTCACATGCCCGATTTATAAACGCGTCAAACAACTTCCAACGCAAAACAGCCGCTGAAGCAATACGCGCTCCTGAATATTACCGACACGTTGCCCGAAATATACTACTCGAATGCAAAACCGGAAAAATCTACTCGAATAAAAACACGTAACACAAGCTATGTCACTGGCTTGCTAGCTAGTTCGGAGAGGAGTTTCGGTCGCGGGTCTTACGCGAGCAGACTAAGTTCGAAATACAAAAACCCAGCCACCTGTTCACATGCCTGATTTATAAATGCGTCAAACAACTTCCAACGCAAAACAACCGCTGGCAATACGCGCTCCTGAATATTACCGACACGTTGCCCGAAATATACGACTCGAATGCAAAACCGGAAAAACCTACTCGAATAAAAACACGCAACACAAGCTATGTCACCGCGTACCGACCGCAACGCAAAACCAACCATTTGGAGATTACTGGAACCCTACCCTCTCGGCGGCAAACTCACCGTTCGCCGACATTGCCCTGCTGAAAAAAAAGGTTTTGCTGCAAAGGAAAGACCGGGTTAGCCTAGCAGTTCATTTTATTCATTCTGAGGCACATTCCAATAGGAAGAACCTTACAGATATTTTTCTTGACCATTTAATTATAACTAATGATGGAGAATAGTAAAATCGACATGGTGATAAGTTAAATATTAATAGATAGGAAATAATCATAATCAAACCGGAATTTTTTTCCATAAATTATAATTTTCTCTCCTTTTTTTATGAACTCAAAACTATTTCATTTTTATGAGTACTTGCCACAAATTAGAATGAATTTGTCGTTATTCAGTCTGCTCCTTTGTTTTTACAGACGTGTTTGTATAATATAAATTTTCCTTTCAATAATTAAAAAATTTTTATGTACATTTATTGTGAACTATATATTTTTCTTTTTTCTTTATACAATTTTAAAGAGATCGCACACAATCTTGACGTTATTTACTTTGAATATTTAAATACAGAAAATCCATTATTCAATATTCAATAGATTCTTTCATAATTTATTCATTGTTAGGTTAATGGAGGAGAAGATAATTTTAAGAAAATTTTTTTTGTATATTAATTAATCTTGTAAAAGTGCTATTGTTGAAACATATAAATTTGGGAGTTGATTAACGAGTTCTAATCTTCACTACTGTTACTGGATTACATAATCGGCTTAGTAATAATTGCACTTTTTGTTTTTTTTGGGTGATTGAAGTTATACATTCTTTATGTGTCGGTGCAAATGGTATTAAGGAAAATCAGTCGACAATTGCAAACGCGTTTGTTCGAGGCTTGTTATTTGAATTCTGATACAACAAAGACTAGTTTTAGGTAAAAACTCTAATTTGAATCGCGAAAATTCTAACAAAAGGTACATTGAATATTCTAGTAAACCTTTTAATTATGTTAATACGAGTACCCCCATTATGAAAATTTGAACTAAATGACAAGTACGGAATATTCCAATGCCGCAAGAAATTATAATGTAAAAGACTGCAAGACCTTTTGGTACAGATTGCATATGCTTTCTGAATTATTTGTTTTGAAAAATAAACACCAGTATTATGACGTTCTAAGCTGATCGACAAACTTCAAGTCTAAAACTACCCGTGTATAATTTCGAATTAAAATACTGAATTCAATTCGTAAACAAAAGTATTGAAACAGATTTTGCAAGCATAAGCATTTTACCATTGTGGACTGTGCATCATGATGACTTTTGTTCCAGCTCTGAAAGAATGTAAATATGTATGCTAAAAGATGTAAACATCTGGGGTTGTAATCATCCAAATTTTCTCTTAATGTCCAAAAGATTAGCTCCAATCATATAATTTATCGACACTGGTAGTCAAAGAGGATTATAAAGGTATAAAAAGTTAGTTTAACCAAGGCTTTTCACATTTTCTTCTAATTTGATCAAATATTTCTGGTGACTAATAAAAAAAATTTCCTCCAATAAATCAATGTTCTCCCCTTGAATCAGAGGCACGCCTTGTGAAATATCACTTTACTCGTTCAATGCAGGAGATGTAGGAACTCATTTCATGTACGTTCATATAACTCAGATATAATCTTTCCGTTTCTCTTTTGAATATTACTTGAAATGTAATTTACGCGTAATGACACTTTTCTTTTGAAATTTATATAAAGGATGACCTAATTTGAAATTTTAAAAGAGCCATTGACTGGAAATATTCAAATAGGAAAAGTTGGAAGAATCAAGATTAGCAAGTGTTAACTTTCTTGCACCAAAGTAGCTGCAAAAAAATTATTTTGAATAGTTTTGTTTAATTTTTGAAATTTTGAATGTCACATTTTTCTCGTTAGTTTGTTTACACACTACTTTATTTTGTAGTAGTTTAAAAAGAAAAGACGCGCCAAAATGCCGAATGAGATTTTTATTGATTTCTCAATTATTTTATTGAGGTTTTCGTCTTCAATTTCGGTGTAATATTTGTCTTTTTTACTACATCTGAGGAACAATTTTGAATATTTCTTTATTGCGTTTTCTGTTTTGTGTTTCTTTTGCTTTTGTTTATTCTAGCATCTGCGTTTCGAAAACTAATTTGGTTTGTGGCATCGCAAATACTGAATTTACAATTCTAATAACATTATATTTTATGCATATAGAAATACATTTTGGAAAAGATCAACTCCAACTGGAAATTTCGAAAAGTCATGATGGGGGGCTGAAAGCAGGGAGAAGTAAACGAGGGATGGATAAAAGCTATAGTGAACAAATGGTTGATAATCATAGAATCCCAGATACGGCTCACATACTCATTCCCATTTTCACTCAATCGAACCTACAACCTTTGTATTACCACAATCACGAATACATTGCACACACAGTTGATGGAAACACAAGGGATCGGAACAGGGCTGGGTCTCAAAATTCGATTTATAGCATCTTAGTATAAAAGGAAGAGATATCCTTGTTGTTCTGGCAAGAGACTTATTGTTCGTATTCAGCCTTGCCTTCTCTGTTTCACCCACATCATTCAGTATAAATCTTTATAAACTTCCGACTTAATTTCTGTTCATGCCATTGAAACATTAAAACAATCATGTTATTTCACCAATATAATGTTCATGTCAGTGAATTTACTTTAAACTAAATTTGCTTACTCGCATACATAATTTCCTTTAATAAAATTTCCATTGGTAAAGTTCATTCTAAAATTTTCTGCAATAACGCAAAATTGTCATTAATTAAATCGCATAGCAAACAAAAAATAAATTCTTCCAAAATGTGAATGAACTCTAAAGCATTAAAGAATAGCTTGGACTATGAAATATGCTTTCCAATACTTAGCATTATGGGACAGCTATGTTCATGAGCTACCTATAAACAAATCAATTTGTTTTATATCGAATCATCAAAAATGTAAAATTGTAAATTTGTATAAACAGCTGTTAAGTTAATTAAATAGACATTCGACTTCAACGTTTGTTTTAATATACTTCTCATCATTCTCGTTTCTCGGAATCTTTGACTTAAACATTTGGTCCTTCGAGCAAAAATTAAAATATAATATTTTTATATATATTTTATAATATCCTCATACATATTTTTTCGAGTTCAATTCAGGCTTCTCACGAATAGTTAGAAGATAGCAAATCAAGCGGACAAAATCCAAAGTTTAAATATTGCAGCGGCGAAGCGTATCATCTCCAACTTTAAAAAAGACAGTGAAAAGCGGTATGGAGTAGCTTATTTCGAGACACGTTTGGAGAAGCTACAGCAACAGTGGAGAAGCTGTGAGGAAATGCATGCAGCTGCACATCAAGCTTTGGAAAAAACTCCAGAGCAACTCAAGGTCTATAACGAGGAGTTTGAGTCGTTAGAGGCCTTAGTACTGGAGTATGTCACGCTGTTTCGTTCAAAGATGTACGAATACAGGGGATCCATGGAATCTACCACAGTCGAACCTGTAAAGCTAGAAAGGATCCGTATCCCTACTTTCAACGGGCAATACGTGTCATGGTTTGGATTCCGAGATCTGTATAAAACTATGGTGCACAATAATTCACAGTTGAATTCAGTGCAAAAATTACAGTATCTCCGGAATGCGGCGAAAGACGACGCAGAAAAGCTTATCAGCCATTTAAGCATCACCGAAGCCAATTACAGTATCGCTTGGAAGCTATTGTCTGAACGCTATGACATCGAGCCATAGCGCAGGAAGTATTGCAAAGATTCTGGGATATCCAGAGATGTGGTAACAACGACATCAACGGTTTTAAACGAGTCCTGGACGTGACTCATCAACTGGAGGCATGCCTACAGTCAGTTGAAGGCGAATCTTTTGATGTTGTGACAATCTTCATTCTTAACCAAAAATTGGATGAAGAAACTCGCAAGGATTGGCACAAAGAGATTAGTGGAATCTCGACTTTCAAGGTTTTTGGGGTTCATACAAAAACGGTTAATGATGCTTGAAGCATTATCTGGGAGTTTAAATCCATTGAACAAAAGGACAGTTAGCGTGCACATATCCCATGTTGAGGTCAAGCAGAGTTGTCCAAAATGCAAGGCAAGCCATCGTCTTCTAAGTTGTGACTCTTTCAAGCAACTTGAACTTCCAGCAGAGCGCAATTTCGTTTCGTCAAAATAGCTTTGCCACAACTGCCTAAGTGACAAGCACAAAGTAACTGGATGCAAACATAGGTGTAAAACTTGTGGAAATAGCCATCATTCGTTGCTACACAATGATGAGGCTAAGAAAGTAGTAAACACAACGGTCAAAGTGAAGGTACAATGTGCAAAAGCAAACCACGCTCATAAGCAGACGAACGTGTTGCTGTCAACAGCAATTACTATAAAACGTACAGGTGAAATAGCAACACTGCGTGCTTTGCTCGATATGGGCGCACAACGATCATTTATTACCACTTCAGCAGTTAAACATCTTGGTATCCAGCCAAAGAAGGTGAACGCATCAATTCTTGGGGTTGGAGGGAATCAAAAACTCGCAGCTAACGGTCTAGCTTCAATCACCGCTTTGGTCGAAAACGAAAATGGAATATCAGAGAGCATCAAATTCATGCCGCTAGTATTAGAAAAAATTACAGCTAATACCTGCGCTTCAAGTAGCTTACACACTTTCAGATGGGATAAACAATCAGACTTGGCGGATGCATCATTTAACATACCGGCTGAAATCGACATATTGATCGGCGCGGATGTGTACGGTTGCATTCTACTACCAGGGTTTCTACTGGGAATCCGTGCGCTCAGAATACAAAGTTTGGTTGGGTTCTTTTCGGACCTACTGCGGCTCCATCCAAAACACAACCAATCAATGCTCTGATTTCTTTTGAAGAATTTGACAACCACCTAAAACAGTTTTCGGAAATTGAAGATATTACGGAAGAAAAAAACTTGACTGCTGACGAAATACTAGCAGAAAAACATTATACCGAGCATTATCAACGTACGGATTCTGGTCGATACGTAGTAAGTCTTCCGTTTAAAGCCAGAGAAGAACTGCCGTCCTGTGAAACCACTAAGATTGCTCAAATACAGTTTCGCAGACTGGAACAGGCACTCATCCGAAATCCCGACCCATACGCTCAGTATAAAGAGTTTATGGAGGAATTCCTCAGGCTAGGTCACATGCAGCTAGTACCGTCAAAAGATGTTGATACAAAACCAAGCTATTATTTGCCACACCACGCAGTCGTGAAAAACAGCAGTTCGATTACCAAGCTTCGAGTTGTTTTCAACGCATCTCAAAAGGGAAAGGGTGGAAAGGCTTTGAATGATATTTTGCTAACTGGGCCACCCATTCAGCAACACATTCTACATGTGCTTATGTGCTGGAGGCAGCATCGATACGTATTCGCGGCGGACATTGAGAAAATGTACCGCCAAATTTGGATTAATGAGGAAGATATGGATTGCCAACGGATACTCTGGCATTGTAACCCAGAAGAACCTATCCAACATTATCATCTCACAACCATCACATACGGAACGTCAAGTGCACCATTCTTAGCCATTAGAACACTTCAACAATTAGCATCAGATGAGCTGTCAAGATACCCTGAAGCAGCTGCCGTGATTCTCAGAGATTTCTATGTTGACGATGTGTTAACAGGCGCGGATGAGCTGGAGACACTAGTTAAACTGCAAGCTGATTTGCGTCACGTTATGCAACATGGATGATTTCACTTACGAAAATGGACATCCAACCATCCCGACCTGCTGAAACACATTCCACCAGAGGACAGAGAGACACAAAAGTCGTTTGACATCTACCTTAAAGGAGCGGTTAAAGTACTGGGACTACAATGGCATCCTGGCTCAGACCATTTTACTTTTACAATCAATCGCAACATTCCCAAGGGAACTACCAAGCGAAATATTCTGTCCGAAGTATTCAAGCTATTTGATCCACTAGGGTGGATCCGGCCATGTATAGTCATTGGGAAAATCACTGTACAAAAACGATGGCTAATGAAGTGTGACTGGGATGATACTCTGCGAGAAGAGGATGTAGAAGACTGGCTTACTGTTCATAAACAACTACCAGTTTTGAATAAACTAAAAATTCCACAATGGATTGGCTGCTCCAATCAAAATCACATTGAATTACATGGATTTTGCGATGCCTCTTCTATGGCTTACGCCACCGTCATCTACATCAAGGTAAAATATGCAAGAACTTCGAGTATCAGCCTGGTAACATCAAAGGCAAAAGTAGCACCCATGAAAACACGCTCCATACCCCGCCCAGAGTTATGTGGAGCCGAGGTACTAGTAGATCTGATGGATCAAGTGGTACAAGTACATAAGTGGAAGCATGTTCCGAAAGTCTACTGGACAGACTCTTACATCGTTCTAGATTGGATTCGCAGCCCTGCGTCTAAGTGGAAGGTACTTGTTACTAATCGAGTAGGAAGTATTCAACGAAAGAGTAGTTCACAACAATGGCACCACGTTGCAACTAAGGATAATCCAGCCGATTTTGCATCTCGAGGTGTCTTCCCGAAAGATCTCCTGAACTTAAATCAATGGTGGAATGGTCCAAGCTGGTTTAAGACGTTTACTATAGGATCTTGATGTCCCACCACAGACGATGCGGAAAACGGATCCATCCATCAGGTTACACTAGTGATCGATAAATCTATCTTGGATTCAGAAATCCTAAGCCGCTTCTCATGCATCAGAAAACTGAAAAGGATAGTTGCATTGTGTCAACGCTTTAGCCACAATACGCGAAACACATCGCTCAAACGAACAGGGGAGCTCACCAGTGGAGAACTTAAAGATGCAGAAACACTCTGCATTGGACTAGCACAGACCCATGTATTCCACGAAGAAATCCAACATCTTCAGCACTCAAATACAGTACCAGACAGTAGCAAATTAAGATATCTAGCTCCATGGCTTGACACAGATGGTGTCCTACGAGTAGGCGGCCGAATCTATCACGCACTCTTCGGTGAAGAAAGGAAGCATCCAGTCATTATTCCAAAGGGAGCATTACCTCAGCTTCTCATTAAATAAGCTCATCTACAAACACTTCATGGAGGGGTCTTACTAACGTTAAGTACATTACGCTTGAAGTACTGGATCATCTCTGGCCACACGATAACACGAAGCATTCTGAAAAACTGCATAACATGCTTCAAGATGACAGCTAAACCGAATGAACAACTCATGGGACTATTACCACTAGCTCGAGTCCGTTTTGAAAAACCATTCCTGGAGACAGGTGTGGATTATGCAGATCCGATCAACATACGCTGGAATGCAGGACGAGGTTCAAAGACAACTAAAGCGTATGTGGCTATATTTGTCTGCATGGCTACCAAAGCTTTCCACTTGGAGCTGGCATCGGATTTGTCGACCCCTACGTGCCTGGCAGCAATTCGCCGCTTCATCGCCAGGAGAGGTAAATGTCGCACACTATTCAGCAATTGTGGCACCAATTTTCGGGTTGCAGAGAAGCAGCTCAAAGAAGAATACGAAAAGGTAACACGCCAAGCTTGCACTGAGCTAGCCCAGAAAACATTGAGTGGAAGTTCATCTCTCCCGGTAGTCCGCACTTTGGTGGCCTCTGGGAAGCCAGCGTCAAATCAATGAAGCGACACCTGTACAAGACAATTAGCCAGCAGATTTTGATGGTTGAAGAATTCAACACCCTTCTGGCTCAGATAGAAGCGTGTTTGAATTCTAGACCCTTAACCGACAAAAGTTCAGACCCATCGGATGTAAGCGCTTTAACACCAGGTCACTTCCTTACGGGAAGCAACTTGTTTGAAATTAAAAGCGATCCAAGTGAATGTGACGCTACTCTGCACAAAAGATGGAAGCTGGTACAATATATGAAGCACTCGTTTTGGTACAGATGGTCACGCGATTACTTGAATCGTTTCCAGCAAAGACCAAAGTGGCTTACTCCGCGGCCCGATATCAAGGAAGGTGATATCGTGCTGGTAAAAACTGCCAACATACGATCGATGCAGTGGCTACTCGCAAAGGTAGTCGATACTCATCCTGGAGTGGATCGTTTAGTGAGAGTTGTAACTCTGAAGCTGAATGGAAAACTGACCAAACGAGCGATAACCAAAATCTGCAGTCTTCCTTTCAACGATACATCGAACGAAATAGCCACTACTAAAATCTCATCATCTCAACCGGCAGTGGGTGTCTCATCACCCAATGCACCTACAGAAAAGGCACCTTCTTCATCATGCAAAAGAGGCTCAGCATACAAGAACCAAAGTGAACCCATGCATAAAAAAGCAAGATCAACGTCGGTCAGCCTGGCCACTGTTGTACTTCCCACCCTGCTCGCACTAGGAAGCTGCATATCACCAAGCCCATCTGCCGTCACATCTCACTATACATCGAACATGTTGGAATAGCTAACCTTCTACGAGGGGCACTACAGCTACATTTCAAAGTGCCATTGACTGATCTCAAACTCAGCGGACAGAATATTGGGAAAGTCAACGAAAGTGTGCAAACGATGTGTAAGTCCGCTCAAAAATTAAATGACCAAATTCACTGTTGGGATCTGTATCAGCATCTTTCTGAGTTATGTCAAGAATCTATAGACCGCATAAACACACTACGTTTCCTACACACTCGGAAAACCCGAGGGCTACTTGGACAAATGCTGACTTCATTATTTGGTGTGAATGACGAAGTCATTATGGACATTAACCACCTTAACGAGAACCAAGAAAAATTAAAACAGCTGGTTCTGAAACAAGGGAAAGCTGTGCTTAAAGCAACAGCAACATTGAATTCAACCGCTTCTAGAATCAACAAAAAGCTGTCACGATTTTCAGAGCAACTACAACAAGGATTGAATGAAATTAATAGATCGAAAGAATGGTTCATCAAGATTGACCACAATCAGCTCAACATCCGTTTTTTAGTGCTCTATCAACACGCCGAAAACTTTATTTCCGACGTATTCCACAAGTACGACAGCATTCTGAGAACAATTTACACGAAGTCCGGAATATGAGAATGCGTAAAACTAGCAGACCTAGAATCAGCTATCTACAACCTATAACCACTTCTAACAACACATTTAGAAATAGTGCACACCGCATCAACAAAAGTCACAACCACTTATGAAGGAGATTACCTCCAACTCACTGGTCAACTTCCAATAATTGACAACCGTAAATACAACATTGTCAAGGCTTCAGAAATTCTCATACAAGAACATGCAGACGTCTTTACCGTTTTTGATATCAAATCTACTATGCTCGGAGTCAACTACTTTGGCGAACTTTATTTCGACACTACAGAAAGCGACGTATTCAACGCAATGAAAATCAATGCTAACCACTACTTGCTTTCAGCAGCCCCGCTCATTGACATCAAGGTACGACTGAATTCCGTGAAATCTACAATTCCTACACAGGGAGCCGATGTCCAACTCAGACCTTCAAGCTGTTGAAACCCGTTTGGAAAAAATTAACAAGCCCTAATTCGTGGATCTTTGCTACACCCAATCCAACACCAGCACAAAGTGTATGTCACGGTACGAGAGCAAACATACTAAACGGAACCAGAATACTACGAGTGACACCAGAATGCACCATCTCAACAGCAGAATATATCCTCACTCCACAACTTTACCACGATCTCGAATTTCCAGTTTACGTCACACCATTTATTCCCGCTCGAAACATAACAGAAACCCCAAAAATTACATTTCACCTTAACATTTCAACTATAGTCCCAACGACAAATGAATTCTCAGCACTAGTAAACGAACAACAATACGTCCTCGCATCCATCGAGAATTCCTATTGGCAGGGGATCCAACACCATGAGATGACTGCAGGCGTCACAATTTCAACTACAATTCTTCTACTCGGCATTGCTCTGGTTGCCTACTATATGCGAAAGCTATTACGCAGAACGATCCAGGTTGAAAACACGCCATCACGAAGCAACTGGTTCGACGAACATCAGATTTAGATTTAGATCACTTTAGGGGAGGCGGCAATGTTTATGCCATTGAAACATTAAAACATTCATGTTATTTCACCAATATAATGTTCATGTCAGTGAATTTACTTTAAACTAAATTTGCTTACTCGCATACATAATTTCCTTTAATAAAATTTCCATTGGTAAAGTTCATTCTAAAATTTTCTGCAATAACGCAAAATTGTCATTAATTAAATCGCATAGCAAACAAAAAATAAATTCTTCCAAAATGTGGATGAACTCTAAAGCATTAAAGAATAGCTTGGACTATGAAATAAGCTTTCCAATACTTAGCATTATGGGATAGCTATGTTCATGAGCTACCTATAAACAAATCAATTTGTTTTATACCGAATCATCAAAAATGTAAAATTGTAAATTTGTATAAACAGCTTTTAAGTTAATTAAATAGACATTCGACTTCAACGTTTGTTTTCATATACTTCTCATCATTCTCGTTTCTCGGAATCTTTGACTTAAGCAATTTCATCTTATTCAATCTGCTCTATTAAAATTTCTTTTCCTCGACTGTCTATCCTCATTTGCTTGTATCTGACATTGATCTTTCCCTTATACTTACGAGTAGTATCTCCTCGGGAAGAATTTTTGTTAGGAGTCTATTCAAACTATCGATTTCAGCCAAGAAACCGCTGTCTGGCCCTTGGTGAACTGTTGTTACTGTAGCAGGCGCGATAAAGTCTGCACCGTTCTTTGGCACAAATGTTGTATGCGCGAAATCTATCATACGAGGACTTTCCTGTGATCAATCTCCATCGGAACTTCCGTTGTCTGAATGATCACTGCTCCTTACAACTGCTCAACGCTCGTCTCCGATTACTCGTACTTCATCCATCGGTTACGCTATGCTGCCGACTAAGTTGCGAACTAGATGAAGATACTGTAGGCCCGTCCTGGCAGTGCAATGCCAGCTGCATCCGCTGCGCGTCCTAGCCCGTTGGGGAGCTGTAGTTGTTTGGAGTTCCACGCCACTACCGCTGGGTTCAAAGACATTAGAAGAGTTGTACTATAAATCTGTTATAGAATTTAATTGTAAAGTTAAAAGGCTTCGGCTTGTCGTGGGAAACTTGAGGATTTTCGTCTGCGATAGATAATGATTGTGGAGGCGCAGTCATCCGCAATGCAGGATGATGTCCGGGAAGTATCCGATGAATGCCACTATCACTAAAATTTTAGAGCCGCGGTTAGCACCTGCCGAGATTTATCGCAACGTGGAACTCCAAATTAACACGAACCGGTCGTCATCTCCGTCCCTTTTCCTTTCTGACACATGTCAAATCGCGGTTCAGTGGTAGCGAGTAGTTTAAAAGTCGCTCCCAAACCATCGACGTCAGGAGTGTAGGGTACATGGATCGGCGTCAGTGGCGTAGGGCATTAAGGGCTAAGTTATCACAAAATTAAAAAAGTCTTCAAAAGCTTGACACACGGACAGAGAAATAAACGACATTCATTTGAATTTAGTTCAAGCCATACGACTCATTTTTGCGCTTTGCTAGGAACTGCCATGCATGCCAGCATCAAATGTGTTTCATACCCGAAAATTAGCATGCCTAGTAAACTGGTTTTAGAAAAAATCGCAAATCCCTGCGACAATTGACCTGGTTAGATGTGCGCGCTTCCATTTAACCATGTGTAAATTGTGATAGTCGCACGACTATCTTGTCGTAGTCTAATCAATCCTTTATGTTCTTTTCCTTGAGGACGTCATTTTCCGTAGCGTCGTTAGCATCCTTAGGTGTGTCAGAGAAAACATTGTCTGAACCCATTGTGCTTGACATTCACAACATTGCATTTGGCTTCTTTGTTGAGCATAAAGAATCTCATTAGTGTCAAACTGACACTAATGATCCATGATTACCAGGGAGATTTTTCTTTGGATTCTAGGTCGTATCTGTTAGATTTCCCCTGGACAGGCGGAACTGACTCTTCTTTGGGCTGATTTGCCTCCATATTGCTAGATACGTTGTTATTTTTAACCATTGCCACAAGTGATGTAAAATTGAAGGATGTCTGTCGCTATGGAGGCGATTCCGAATTTTTTTTTCTCATTTGCTCGGAACTCGTTTGTGCCCAACATTTGTCCTCCTTTTTCCTGTTTTCATTAAGTGCGCTGATACGAAATTCATTTCTTATTCCAGGGTCAGAAAGGCGGTTCTCCGCACCCTGATCCATTTTAGAACAGAACATGTGTTAGTTAGATTAGACCAATTTGTAAAATGAACGAGAGTACTCACCTGTCTTTATTAGCACTTGTGAGAAAGCACTTATGAAACACTGACACTATTCGGTAGATACAATGTCTTCGGAATTAACTTCACACAAAATTACGTTTTACTGAAACGTGAATATGGCGGGCAAAAACACCTTAAAGAAAGTCTCTGTGATCTAAGAAGGGATGTGCCCTCTAAGGCGTCTGGGAAAGGAATATATCTGTTAAATATAGAATTTATGAAACTGGTATACTCAACATATGAAAAACAACCAGAATGAGTGTGAAATAATTATTAGTTAGAAGAATAAAGGGTACTTGGTTAAATTAAAACTAAAATGTTGTTTCCTGTCTAGTTTATCTAGATTTAATTTTCTTTCTTGCAAAAATATTGTATTGCAACCAAATTAACAATTTTTTTTTATTGTTTACGAAGCTCGCCTACGCTGTAACATAGCTTTAGTTACCAGTAAGAGAACACTCTAAAATATTGTCCTGAGAAATCATGAAACTTAAACTAGAATTCATTAAAAGGTTAGATATGAATATTTACGAAGTGACTTTCCCTTAATCGGCAATGGGCCAGATGATTAAAGGTTGTATTTAAACGTACTTGCAAAAAATTCAAAATATTCTCAACTAATTCCCAGAGTACTAGACCATGAGTGTACTTTTACTACCATCAAAGCAGATATTAAGTCTGTATCAATTATATAACTTTAACCTAACTATTATTTGGATTCTTTTAACCTAGCTACTATCATCTAAGTTCTTAAAAGGAAAATAAGGCGATAGTAAGGAATGAATAATATTTGCCCAAAAATTATCAAAGAAGAACATACATTTTTAAATTGTGCACTGAATTGCAATCGAACGTTGCATCTGCCTTTCAATAATGAGGAACCAAACTTACTCCGAATTTGTCTTCCCTAAGAGCGGCCATGCAGTTCAGTCTTCCAAGCAATCCGGTTGAACTTTGATGATTGATAGTTGCTATAAACGCTTCCAATGAGGAGTTGGGTGCTTTTTTCACTAATGTCGCTAATTTCTTAACCAATGCCGTAGAGAATTTGTTGCCAGTTCTAGGAAATATTCGGCTAGCATATGATTTTCTTCAGCTGTGCTTGCTGCTTTGGAGAACCGTCGTGGGAAGGGACTACTGGACGGTTGCCCCAAATTAAAAGCAATGTTGCTGGTGATCCTCCGTGCAATGCTTAGGGTCTGCGGCTTTGTGTAAGAATCGTCCGCGGTATATATACAAAATCCTCCAATTTCTGGTGGATAGGGCTCTTCGTACTTTTCGGCCAGGAAAAGAGCGCCAACGCCTACTAGTTGCAAATATGGTCGCTCTGGTGTCTGTACTTCCTCTTTCGGCTTATCCAAGGTTCCTTTGCCCGCCGATAATTCGATTTCCAATGGAAATAGGTACGAGTGTATATATCGTTTATATAATTTGACCACACGGCAAATAATTGCTCGATAAAATCTGTAGATTCTACCAATCACCATGCACAAGACCCAGATCTCATTCATGGACGGTATTTGAATAACTCCTAATTTTATTCGACATGGTTCCGGTTTTTCAATACTGAAAACAAGATTTGCCTGATGACATTTACCTCTTAGTGAATTATGTTGGTGCTGTAGAAGGATTCCTTACCTTGTTGTAAGTCGTGCACCTAACTTGCAACGACCTTTTCTGCCTTTTAGGTTGTATTCGCCTACCACGAGGCGACACTGCCTTGGCCCGTTTTGACAGTTTTGACCGACTCCAACTGACATCAGCTTTGGGTGACATTTCTCGACTCAAACTGACGTAGGATGGGAATGTCATCCAAAGCTAACGTTTGCTTGAAAGCCATATGGCAGTGATGCGCATTTGTGCGAGCCGGCATTGGCGTAGGGTCAACTCATTACAAATATCATCACAATAACAGGACTACTCTAGCATACAACCCTTGGCTACAAACAGATTTCATATTCAAAACAAAACCATGATTTCACTATGTCGTCGTGAAAGGAAACATTCGAAAACAAATCAACAGAATTCTCAATGAAGCATTAAAAAATGCCAAAGTGGCTCCCTTCTAAGGGTGCAGGTAGTGTGATATTATTGATGACTTCGAATACAGAATATTAAATTGCAAACACTCTGAAAATCTAAAGAAAAAATATAGCGTTTTTGAAAGTAATTATACAGTGGCCCAATTTTTCAAAAAAATTATTCAATCAACTAATATCCTTTTCAAATAAATTGAACTCTGAACTTTAAAGTTCTTCGCAAATTAATCGACTCAATGTACAAACTTAAGAATCTAATTCCCAAAAGAGCACTTGAATATTTAACCTACTAACAATTCTAACTAAGTAATACTAATCAATTAAAAAATCAAACAAGAAGAATTGCAACATAAGTCCAACTGGACCATCATCGATACATCGATGGCTTTTGCTCATGTCCCAGGGCCAATTAACATCTAACGCTGGTTAGGCAGAGGAAAAAAGCGATCATGTATCTTTAACTGCTATCAGTAACGATGAGAAATCGAAATTTGATAAAAAGATAAGTTCATGATTAACAGTAATAACATAGCTAGCAAACGGAATCTTCAAATTGAAATGGAAATAGTAGGTGGAAAAAAGGAGGTGAACGTATACTGTTCTGGTGATAATTTTCTCAGTAAACTGTTTCCGATAAGAAACTAACAGTATTTTTATCAAAGAGTCAAAGTGATAATAATCTCTGCAAATTCATTTCTGACGAAAAGAATATGTTGACCTTTAGGCTTAAATATCATTGCAATAATTCTGATAAAATCTAGAGATCATTATGGAAATGCTAATTGAAGCAAAATATTACTCAAGAAATTATATAGCAAATTGCAACAAAATAACAAACGAACAAATGTAAATATATTAGTATGAAGGCCACCTAAACCAATCAAAGAGAATCTGAACGAAATGAATTCTTAAATACATTGAATCGGAGATAATTTACGGATTAGAAAGACTAGATTAAAATTAAAAGGAAAATATTGCTGGAAGGGTATGTTTTATGGCAAAGAAATTCATAATTAATTGCGAGGTTTGTCAAAAATGCAAATAATTTAGCCATACTAAAGAGAAGATTATGCATACCGATACACCCTCAACAACCTTTGAATCCGTAAAAATAAATTTGGTGGGCCCTTTGAAAATTTCCAACCTTTTTCAATACATCCTGATGACGCCTTACGAATTATCAGAATTTGTTGTAGCTATACCCATTGAATTGAAAGATGTAAAAGTTGTATCAAAACCAAAAGAAGAACATTTATTTTCAGGTAAAGTCTATTTAAAGTACTCAAATCTGGTAGAGGCAGTGAACTTGTAGCGAGCCAGAGTATTTCCAGTCCGTGCGAGAAACGGCTGCAGGAAGCTCAGTGAGCTATAAACAGAAACGAACTTATCTGACTAGCTTCGCTTACCGTCAGAATAAACTTATCATGCATACTCTAAGTTACTAGACATCCCGGTCAATTCATATTATGTTTGAAATTTTCTTTTACTAGGTGTCGATCAAGCTACTCTGTAGTTATAGAAAACTTTCATTTCACCAAGGTTAGCGAAGACGGAAGCTTGGAACCACCACTTTTAAATTTTTTTATATTGACGTCATTGCCATGTACCGGGAAAAACCTGAAAATAATCTGTGTAAAACTCTGTCACGGTTTTGTATGTACATATATAGGTTGCATCAGCTGACTGGGTGGTAACAAAACCATGCGCCCATGTCACATGTCACCTGATTACCTGATAACTGCTGCTAATTTTCTCTCGAGGACCAAGAAAAATCATTTTAAAGGAAAAAACGAATGTACGAGTATGATGTTATTTCTGAAAGCATTTTTATTCACTTTTAAAGTGCAATACACAAAATTTCTTTTGCTTCACAATGATAACCGAATTTATTGTTAAGTCCGAGTTATGAAATCTCGGTCATCTGAGTTTCTTTAGCTTGATTTAACTTCCTGTTAATGTGAAAACGAAGTATTAGGACTATTTAGAGATTAATTCAAATAAATTGTCGCCTTCGTAATATAATGACCGGATTTTAAAATCGATGACGCATTAGATATGGGCTAAGACCAGCTGTACACCTTTGCTTTTGTCAATAAGTGTTATTTCTTCGACCATTGCCTTCTTGCTCATGCCCATAAGGAAATCAATGAACGTACTCGACGTCACTTCCCGTACCGGAAACAGCTGCTCAGTAGCCTTAAATTTTCGCAAACAATTGACTAGAAAACTAGAAAGCAGCATCTCAATAGGCCGAAAGTAGGCTTTTGAGATTGTCAAATGTGACATTTCCCAGATAAGATTTAGCCGAAATGATACAAACGAGTAGGAAATACATATATTTGCGTGCTAATATCTTCGACGCCTCATATCTAAAATAAATCGTTGACATGGTACTAATAAAATTTCAAAAAACAGTCATATGTACTGTCAAAAATCTTTAGAAAATTTGTTCGATTTGAACAGCACTAGATGGCGCTGATGAGGCTACTCGAAGAGGTTAGTTTGCGACGTGACGTAGTATTTCCATTTTCGGGCCTGAGTAAGAAGGCAACGCTTCGACTCAACAACACAGTACAGGAATTTTAAAAATAGTTTTAAAAGTGGAAACCGTGCGATTTGGTTTTTTAAATTTCGGTGAGAATAGCTTAATGAATTGCTGTAGTAAAAACAATTGTGTTCACTAACCTACAGGCATTCAACCATGTGAAATCATTCATTAAAATTGGTGCCATGTTGAAAAGTTGAAAAATGTATTGCCGCAAAAGGTCGGATTCTGAAACCAATGGCTGTCATTAACAAAATATCTAGAACTGTGCTCCCCGACGTTTCAATACATAAAACACGCAACTTCCATTGTGGAACTATTTTAATCGTTAAGATACAAGTCTAAAAGTTAGCGATCGAAAGAAGAGTAAAAAAACCTGAAAACGTCAGTATTGAGTGTAAGTAGCTGTGATTTTTATGAGCTGTGAATACGGCCATTACATTACGAAGGCGACGGCAAAAGCAAAAGTGCAAAGCTGATATATCGCCCCCATATTATCCATATTTAATGAGTCATTATGTATCGAAGGTGAATGCCATATGTTTGATGGCCATATTGAAAGGAACTTGTAAATAAAATAAAAGAAAAACTCGTCCCTTCCCCAAAGAAGATCGTTGCATCACAAGAAGAGAGGCAAGACCACACATGGTGTCAAACCTTAAAATGCCAAGGGGCTAAAGTGAACCACTCATCCCTACCAAAATTACGGAAACATAACAGCTGTGACTGATGCCGTTACATTACTCTTAAGAAACACAACCATTTTTTGGCAAGCAGTTTCGTTGAGATGACCGGTCCTCCTCATCAGGAGCTACAATAGCACTGCCTCCTTAAACCTGGCCACTTTGCTCTGCAAATTTTGTGGCATGACGTTATACAATAGTAAAACTGACATTCCATCCTATATGATGAAAATCAGCTGACAGGCAATGTTGTAACAAATGATTAGGTGTCTAATTTGCGGTCAAACAGCAAGTGTATTTGCAAATCGACTCGGTAAGTTTCGGTTTGCAATAAAAGTTGATGGTAATAACTATTCAATTTTTTGATGCAGTGTTTAATGCAAATGTTACTTCATCAGATCGCATCTAAATCAAAATTGTTCCTGTTGAAACAAACAAGAAGTCAATATTTCTGAAAAAAGCAACCAAGTCTGGCGCAGGCTTTCTGATAAACACCTACCTTGATCAAAGCGGAAATAATGATAATTCTTTATCCAACTTAAAAAGTGAATTTGTAAATTGACGCGGTAAGTTGCTGTTTGCAGTTAAAGTTGATGTTAATTTCTATTACATTTTTATAAGAAGCAGTGTTTAATGTTAATGTTACTTTATCAGATCATAACTAAATGAAAATCACACCAATTGAAGCAAATAAGAATTCAAAATATCAGAAGAAAGCAACTACGTGATGCAAACTTTGTGATAAATATCTACCTTGATGAAAGCGGAAATAATGGAGATAATTCTTCATCCAACTTAAACTGTGCTTTTAATTCAAGTGATATCAAAGATTTGTCCAATGTCCAACAATCACAATCAAATATGTTTCGCTATATTCGTTCAGCAAATATATTTAGATTTAGTTTTATAATTTGCTGGTATTCCCAATGGAGAGGGATAAAAAACAATTCTTTATGTATTGATATTACTCGTATTTATTGATGGTTTTCTATGTATTAGTTCTATAGTTTTAAAGTAAAATGTGTTCTGACCAACGTCAATAGCTTTAGACCCATCTCTCTGCTTAAAATCGTTAACAGACTTTTCACGCATAAACTATACGTAATCGAAGAAGAGCGTAACATCCTAGTGAACCGCTACTTTGCACACGGGAGCAATAGATCCACCAAAGACTGCCTCAATACCCTGTTTCTCAAGCCAATAAAGAAACTGATCCTTAAATATAAAATTGCGGTTGGCACTAAAAACTCTAGTGCCTAAAAGAGAGTTAACCTATCTACCTTAGATGAATCATGGATAATTGTGACTTCCTAAAATCTTATATTAACTTTAAAAGCTGTATTCAATTAGATTTTTCGTATAATTTTTATTTAATATACAAATTATTGATTTTGTATTTTTCAGCTCATAGTATTTTGAAATCCATAATTATTTCATACATCATTTACCAGAAATTCATTTATAATTAACTTAATTAAGATTCTCATTTTTAAATATATTCAAAGGAAAAAGTGATTGCTTGAAAAGACTGTCTAAATGAAAGCTAGTAATATTGAATTAAATTTTTTTTAATATGTTCACTTATTATGCAAAATGCTAATTTTTTCATTTCATACCATTTCAAAATACATAAATTATTATTCATCACTGCCTTAAAAATTTCATGAAGATTACCAATTATTTCCAATATTATTTCAAAACAAAAGACTGTCCAAACACAATTATCAATATTGAATTAGATATTTGTGCACATTTTAATTTATGATACAAATTGGTGACTGTGGTTTCAATACATAGCATTTTGAAATAAAGAATTTATTTGCTCATAGTTAACTACAAATTATTTTATATTTAATTTAGCTCAGGCTTGAAGCAATACGTTTTATCGAAAAGAAATAGGCAATATTGTGATGAGTTTTTCTTCATTAAATAGTTATTCTTGTAAAACATGATTTTCTTTGCTTTTGAAATAAAAAATGTACTGTCCAGTTTCTTCAATTCAACTACAAAAAAAACATATATTTGAAAGAATTTTCAACATGAAGATATACAGAACAGGAATGCACCCGACTACAGATTTAGCTTTTATAGGAAAAGATAATCATCGCAAATGGTTTATCAACCCAGAAACTTTTAACTAATTTCAATAGTTGAACTAAGATAGAACTGTCTGTAAGCCTACCAATAACTTAAAATCTAAATAACTTTCGATAAGATAATATTTCTTACCTGCTTCCCTCGCTAGCTGAGATGCATACCCTATTTCCTCTAAATCCATAGATTTTTTCCTTGTTAAATCATTTGAAATGATATTTAACAGTTCTATGGCTATGTAAATAGTTGGTACTTCCCTATAAATTTTTTAACATCATTATATCGTCCGTGGGACAAAAAAAGACCTTTTACATTCAGGATACAATATTCAATGAGATTAATTCATTGTAAACAGCGTGACACACCAAATCGGGATTTAGAATCTGTATCCATCGCGAATCATCACGGCTCTACGCCCATAACCACAGGTTTGCTAGTCCGTTATCATCTATTAAAGACTTGTAAATTGGTGTCATCAACCATATATTGAAACATAAAGTTTGATAATTTTATTTAAAATTCACTTTACTTTTAATTTTTATATAAAGTAAACAAATACGAAACGATTCATGGTGTCTGAAAGCTATACTGAAGAGGACAATAGCATAGTAAGACCACTGCCTCCTATTCTACGTCTAGCACTCGTTGAATGTAGACGTGTTTTTAATCTTTCACGTCATTAATTTTAAAAATTAATTAATTTTTCACGAAAGTCAGTTTCAAAAATTGAATTAATTTTTTACAAGCCAATCAAAAGCAAATTTTGATTTTATTGGAAAAGAATTTATCGTCGAAGGCATCGACCCATGGAATCAATAAATCTACAAAAGGAAATAAGCCAAAGACTAGCTCGGGACAACTGTATGGAGGAGCCCGACGGCTTCCCTCCGTTGGGGGCCCCGGGGAGAATAGCAATGCGAAATTGGTGGCAAGCGTCAATAAACGAAGACACACGAGTACCTAGGACTCCGCAGATGGTGGCCGTAAGACTCAAGTAGTCGGAGATAAGCAAGAAGTGAGTCGACTTCAAGCTAAAATACAGGAATTGGAACTACGACTAAAACAATCGAAGATATGTACAAGAGAGCGAAGAAAGTTCAAGATGCAGACCCAATACGACAGATGAATACGGAAACTAAGCAGAAGAAAGCTGTCAAAGAAGTACTAAGTGCTGGAGGCGCTAACGACAGCCAGAACTATTATGCAGCGTTGGACGGACTCCAACAAGAAATGGACATTGACGAATGTACAGAAGGTAATGTAAGTCAAGATAATGATGATTTTATACTTTATTTAAAAAATAAAAATGAGGAGAAGAAACCAGCCTGTAGTTCTGCTGGTCCTCAGTAGCTAGAGAATGTACGTTCTGGACCACTTTTTCCATACGAATCGAGATTGATTTTGCGCGCCACCTAGTGGTGGAAATTGGAACTAATGGCGCTTGAAGCGGCCGGGAGTGAAACTAATGGTTTGTGTCTCGGATATGTGGGTGTGTGTCTTGGGTGTGTGGGTGAGTGTATTAGGGTGGTATAGGTAGGTGCCTGGTATAAGAAGGTATGAGTCCGGAATAGGTGTGGATGTTATGGATGGTTGCGGCGAGGGTGTGTGCCTAGGGTATGTGGATAGGTGTATCAGATTAGTGTAGGTGCGAGCTAGATGGCGCTCTGGGCGGTTGTTGGCAGGGTTTGAGATCCTTTAGTGCGTGACTTATTGAAGGCGTTTGGTTCGAGCGATTTACTGGGTTACGATAGGCGGGCTGGATTTTTTTATGATGCGAGTGGCTCTGTATGGACGAAGGGAGTGGCTGCGTGGGTGACTGCGTTATTGACGGGTGATGGGTCTGCTCGTCAGCGAGTGCTCTAAGGCATGGGAATTTGCTTCGTGGGTGCTTGTTTAAGGAGCGCATTGCTCATCGATTGGATTGGCGAGTAAACGTCATGCGTGTCGATTGTTCGAAGATGTAATTTGAGGTGTAGTTTTTATGGCGCGAATGGTTGCATGGTGACGGAGAGCGCTGCTGTAGATGGGTAACTTTGCATTATGGATGGGCGATGGGTTTGCCTTTCGACGGGTATTCTAAAGCGTTACAATTTGCTCCGTGGGTGCTTGCTTAAGGTGCGCGTTGCTCGTCGATGAGCGTCGGTGGATAAGGCGTGTGGAAATCACCGAGTTGCTTGATCACGTTAGGCGTGCTGGACGTTTTTCATGGTGCGAGTGGTTGCGTGGTGACGGAGGGCGCTGCTGTAGATGGGTAACTTTGTATTATGGATAGACGATGGTTTGCCTTTCGACGGGTATTCTAAGGCGTTACAATTTGCTTCGTGGGTGCTTGTTTAAGGAGCGCATTGCTCATCGGTTGGTGTCTCTGGCTAAGGATCAACGGCCGCGTGTGGAAATGACCGATTCGCTTGATCATGCTAGGCGTGCCGGAAGTTTTTATGACTCGATCAGTTGCATGGTGATGGAGGGCGCTGCTATAGCAGGGTGGCTTTGCATTATGGATGGGCGACGGGCTTGCCTATCGACGGGTGTTCTAAGGCGTGAGAATTTCCTTCATGGGTGCTTGCTTAAGGTACGTTTTGCTCCTCGTTTGATGTCTGTGGTTAAAGATGGATGGTATTGTAGATGTGATGCGCGTCGCTTGTTGGAGAAAGTAATCTGAGGTGTATGTTTCCACCGAGTCGTAGAAATTTGTCTCGTGAGCGTTTGATTAAGTTTCCGCGTTTCTCACCAAAGGATGCCTGTCTTTAAGTATGGACGGCCTTGTTGGCGATTCGGAATGATTTGCGTCGCTTTTTGGAGGTTCGTGATTGGGATGTAGATTTGTTCGGCGGTGAATGCTGTAAGGCATGGAAATTGTCCTCGGGGATGCGTGGCATGTGCAAGTTGTTCGCATAGACTTCTCTGTTGGCGGGAGTTTTAGGGCATCGGAATCTACAGCGTGGAAGAGAAGTGGCATGGCATACACTGCATTGCAATATGGTTTTGCTTGATGGAGACGGATTTTTTGTTGTATTGGTCGTGGGCAGCGGGTAACGTGATGCGCGACATTGAGACGTGTTTTCATAAATGTCCATTCAAAGATGCGCCTGTTATAGTTTGCTGATTATTATTTACATTGATCGTTTTCAGTTTCTTTTTGCTTGGATACGTCGTTTCTTTGTTTTGTGACTCATTGCTATTGTATATTATTGCTTTTATCGGTTTCATTGTAATAGTACTTTAAGAATTGTCTTCAATGTATTTTGTTCGGTAAGACTACTATGTTGGTTGTTCAAATCTATGAATGCAGGGAAAAAGATCTTAATGTTTGTTGTAATGCGTTCTTGATATTTAGTATAGTTTTAAATTTCAGTTTGCTTGTAGCAGCATTTTGTTTGTCTGCATCATCATCACTTATTTCTTAAAGCAGTTTCTATACTTCATTCTCTGATTGTACTATTATGTAGAAGTATGGCACTATATTCATTCATTTTTTTTCTTTACTATAGGATGCTCATTGGTTTTGTTCGAAAATTCTAATAATTTCTTCCAAGACGAGTTATTTTTTCAAATTAATGATCTTGTAGTGCATGAGATGGTGATAATTTTGTTCGTACATCATATGATTTGTTCCTTTTGATAAGTGCTTGGGTCTATTTTTTAGATCACTATGTTGAGATGTATGTTTTGGGTATCTATTCCAAATTTGAGATTATTTATGGATGTTGTATAGGAAAGATATTACGGTTTATGGCTTCTGGAATGCTACTTTTTTATGGAGTTTATGTATGATGAATGTAGAAATCATCGTGGTGGTCCTAATGAGTAGGAATATAGACGCATTTTCATTGTTTAATTTTGGGTACGTACTGAAAGGAAGAACCTAATATAGAAAAAAGTGAATGCGCTAGGTCATTGACATTAGGGGTTTGTTGGTATTATGGTATTATTCTTTGTTTATGCTCATAATGCATGGGAAAATATTTTTGGTCCTATATGATGGCATTATAGGCATGCACTAGATTGAATAAATTTTTATATTTACTCTGAATTAGGTGCTGTTATTATGGATCTGTATTATTTAGTTTAAGTAGTTTCATGAGTGTCAGTATAATATAGAGTAAAACTGTTATTTTATGCTTGTCTCATATTCTACACAGTATGTATGTTTTTTTTTGACATTTCCGAATTTCTCTAGGTATATTTTTATTTAGAACATGTTGATGTTTTTTGAGTATGATAATTTTTAATTTGTTATCTCCTTAGGAAAATGATGCTTGAATGGTGCCGTTAAGTTGATACTTTTCGGATGCATATTATCGCTTTTAATGCCTATATGATTGCATGAGAATTTACAAACCTCATACTTTGTGTGCTTGTATTAAGCGTGAAGCCACTTCTGCTATATTCATATACATTTTCAATATTTGTGCATTAAGTAAAATACGTATTTACTACATTTTAAATATACTGGATTTATCATCATAGCGATTTGAGGGTATACTCATTAACATATTCAAGTATTATTTTCACATAAGTAAAATATATTCTTGTTGAGTTTTTTCTTATCAGAATTTTTTTCTGCTGGATGCTTGGTTGATTTTTTTTAGGTTTGAAGAAGATCTAATTAGTTTTCAACATAAAGGGTTTGTTTTGGGTTGGCGCACTGCTACTATAGATCACTTAGGCTAATGTTTATGTAAGATAGTTCGGTATAGATAACCATGTGTGGGAGCATATGAGTTTATGGTAAGCTATTTTTAGATCGATCTCATCGTATCTTGTATAGACAAGTAGCATATGTTATAAAGTGTTCTTGATAAGGATGGTCACGAGTCATTGTAGGATGTTAAGATATGATCATTACTTTCAGGAGGTGTTTGTCTGCTGGTAATTTGATGAATAGATGTATACTTGAGTTGAATGAACTAATGAGGGGTTTTTTTTGTCTCTCATTAGATATTTTTGAATGGTAGAATTGAGTGTTTGATACTTGGGAGTTTCGGATATGCTAGGAATGGTTAGGTTTTTTTGGTTTATTGTTTGGGGTATTTGTTTACTTGAGCAGTGTTAGATTAGTTGTTAAAATCAAAAGATTGTGTTTCTTTCTGATAGAAATAATTTATTGAGTAATGCTATTTTTTGTTATATATATAAATAAATTTTCATACAATTTACAGGACATCTAATATATGGGTTGATATATTTATGAATTCTATAGCATATTGAAGGTTTATTCAGCTGCACTATTTCTGCTTTAGGACCATACAAATGTATGGTAAGTCCTCTCGCGTCATTTTTAATGTTTATTATACAATTTATATAGCAATTCAATATCCTCAGCATATACAGAGGTGGCCAAAAGTGATCGGACAATACAAGAAACAAGGAATGAAATACTTTTACGAGCATAAGCTTTGAAATGAAATAAAAATTTTTCCCTTATATAAAAGTTACTTGTATTCTCAATTAATTGCACAAAAAAATAAAACAGAAATAAAAAGATTTTCACAAGAAAATTAACAACTAATTCAAATTCACATTGCATCAAGTGGACAAAAGTAATCGGACATTTTGAAAAGTGTGAAATTAGTCATTGAAGTTTGGAGCAATTCTTTTCTTTTCATTTCCGAGTTTAAAAGGGAATTCCCCTAATTATATGTTGATATGTGTTTTTCTGATATCAGTCATTTACTTGTCAGTTTTAAGTGAAGAAAGTTAAACATGGCTAAGAATCGCAAAGAAACCGGTATACATGAAAGAAAAGTTATAATAAAGTTGTATAAAGAGAATAAATCCTTTTCTGAAATATCAAAAATAATTGGAAGAAGTCGTTCGACAGTTTTCAATATCGTGAAACGGTTCAGAAAAAATAATCAGGTGGAAAACGAAATTAGGAGTGGTCGACCATGTAAACTAACAGAGACAGACGCACGAAAAATCTTAAGAATTGTTAAAAAGAATCCGACTACAACGTCCAGAAGTATTAGGGATCAATTAGCAGATGTAAATGGTACCAATGTTAGTGCCCGGACTATTCGTAGAGCTCTCAGCCGTGCTGGTTATCAAGCGAGAGTACCTCGAAAGAAACCACTAATTAGCAAAGTTAATAAGAAGAAAAGATTATGCTTTGCAAAAGAATTTAAAAGCAAGCCGCTCGACTTTTGGACTCGTATAATATACTCTGATGAGAGTAAGTTTAATATCTACCACTCCGACGGCAGGTTGCTGGTGTGGAGAACTCAGAATAGTGAGCTTCATCCCAAAAACATTCAACATACAGTAAAACACGGAGGTGGCTGTGTAATGGTCTGGGGTTGCATGGCTGCCAACGGTGTAGGAGAACTTGTTTTCATTGACGAACCTATGGACAAACTAGGTTACTTGTCGATTTTGAAAGAAAATTTGAAAAAAAGTGCACAAAAATTGGGTCTTGATGGTCATTATTTGTTCCAGCAAGATAATGACCCAAAGCATACAGCTCATGATGTTCGTATGTGGCTCCTTTTCAACACTCCTGGTCAATTAAAAACACCACCGCAATCCCCAGACCTAAATCCCATCGAACATCTTTGGGATCATCTGGATAAAAAAATAAGGAACCATTACATTACTAATAAAAGTCAACTGAAGACGGTGTTATTAGAAGAATGGGACAACATTACTCCGGACGTTACCCGTAAGTTGGTACAGTCTATGCCCAATAGGTTAACAGAAGTTATAAAACAAAAAGGATACGCAACTAGATATTAAAAGCCTATGTTCTAATGGAATCATCAGAAAGAAACGTATTACAATTGAACGTCCGATTACTTTTGTCCACTTGATGCAATTGTGAATTTGAATTAGTTGTTAATTTTCTTGTGAAAATCTTTTTATTTCTGTTTTATTTTTTTGTGCAATTAATTGAGAATACAAGTAACTTTTATATAAGGGAAAAATTTTTATTTCATTTCAAAGCTTATGCTCGTAAAAGTATTTTATTGCTTGTTTCTTGTATTGTCCGATCACTTTTGGCCACCTCTGTAATTGTAGCTTATGTCCCCTTCACTCTAGTGCAAACTGTTGATGTTTCAATTCGAATTTCATTTTGTTTGCATTTTATGAGAATAGTATGTTCCTTGATGAATTACTGGTGAGGATTTCCCAATACAAAGTGAATATCAATTATAAACTTTTTCATTCTAATAGCGCTGGCCACCAGTTGGCTCTAATTTTGTTTGGACTGTTTATACTACCCGGTGCTATGAATTATTACTTTGTCGTATGTATGCGAGACTGCAGGAGTATGTACTGTTTTATTAGTTTAAAAATATTTCTTGTCTCTTGATCGTATGAATGACAAATGCATGTATCAGTGCCTGATGTCGTATTAGAGTTGGACCATTCACATATTTGGTAGTGTATTCCATGTTTATTAGATACTTTCTCGCCCATATTACCATATTTAAGCATATAATTCTCGATTCGTATTCGGTGTTCAGGAAAAATATCACGGTACACTTCCATGAAGTATAGGATAACCATTGTAATAGATCTTATCGCGGTGAAAGTGTATTGACCTATGTTTTCCTAGTTTTCTTGACGTCGTTTACGTTGGTTTGCTGAATTTTAAAAACCTCATAATAATCCGTAGAATTATATGTGTTCTAGTGATAGAAAAAATGACGTGCTGCCTTTAAGTTAACATACATTCATGTCCTAGTTTGTACAGTGCAGCCAAGATGAGGGTCTGTTTCTCAATATTAAATTTCAGTATTTTATAGACTCAAGAGATTATACTTGATTTCAAAGCCTTTCACAATAGTTTGTAGTTTACCAAGTCTCAATTTCCAATTTCCTTATGAATAATTCCTTTAAGTGAAGTAAAACATTGTTTATAGGGTTTTTAAGTATTTTATTTCATCACATGGAAAATTAGATCGTTACATAGTACTGGTATTTCATAAAAAAGCCTAGAGTAGTTTATATTTACAAATGATGTTTGAGTTGGAGTGAAGAAGTCGTTGATATCCAGTTTAAGTACGCTTTTTTCTCTGCATCTTGCACAATATTGGTCACAGTATTCCTTCACACAATCGGTAAGCAAATTGTTGTATTGCATGACAATGTTGAAAAAATCCATCAAGATGAAAAGCGTGAAGAGCTCGGGATGTTTAAGTATTAGTCTCTCTCCTCCAATAGGTATGTAGAAGAGTTCAAGAAGTCCAAGCTGATTTGCAGGGAACTCATCTACTCTATCCTTGAGATCAATGAGGTATTGGCGAAGTGAAGTCCATTGACTGTTATCTAACTCCAACTGATTTTGTCCACTGCATCGGTAGATTATTTTCGCGGGTCAAATCCAAGTAGTCAGCGGGTCAAATCCAAGTGTCAGTGGGTCAAATCCAAGTATTACTTTGCTTTTGTGGAAGCCTTCATCAAGATAGTATGTATAGTTCAGCAAGAGGTTTTTCTCATAGATTCGCTGTTTCTCTTGATTCTTTTTTAGTTTCTTCTCTTTCTTGTTCACTTTTCTGGCTGAAGTAGCCTTATCAGTCTGGCTGGCCTTTTCATGCTTCTGACTGACAGACGAAGCTACTGGATCTGCTCCGTTCATTTTAAATGACTGCTTCTAGTAGTAAAACTAAAGATGTATATTTGTTACACCAGCATATATATTCACTTCTCTGCACTTACGGATGGAGTGGGGGGGCAAGTTCAATATGTGTTGATAATTCTATTGCATAAGTAAACATGTTTAGCCCTTGAATGCTGTAATGTTGCTTACTCTCATGATTTGAATTCAAAGATAAGAAAGTGCTATGGAGTTAAGATTTGAACCACCAAGCTAACAGGAGTAGGAGTCAGTAACAGGAAATGAGACTTTGCTCCGTATTTCCTTTAGAATTTTTAGGAGTACTGCTGGGCTACAATAGATTGCTTCTAGGCTAATTAGCTGTCTTTTTATCTGTTAAACTATCTATTTAGCTGTCACTTTTGCGGATGAGCTGTCTATCTTATGTGTAATGCTGTCTTTTAAGCCGATTCCCTGTCTGTTTAGCTGATATGCTATCCTCTTGAGCTGTCTATTTAGTTCTCACTTTTGCTGATGAGCTGTCTATTATATATATAATGCTGTCTATGCAGTTGTCTATTTAGCTGATGCCCTGTCTGTTTAGTTGTTATGCTGTCTGCTGAGCTAACCGTTTAGCTGATAAACCCGTCTATTTAGCTGGTAAGTGGTCTATGTAGCTTTCTTTTTAACTGATGCCCTGTCTGCTTAGTTGATATGCTATCTCTTTAGCTGTCTGTATAGCTATCTTAAGTTAATAAGTTGAGCGTTTGACCTTACGTGCTATCTGCCATTCGGTAAATTCATTTGATTGTTGGTAATTATCTACCCATAAAAAAATTCCTACTTTCCATACAGTTGCAGTCAGCTTTTTTTTACATTTACTTTAAATGTCATATGCTCATCACGATTCACGTTAGGCCTATTGATTACCAAGACTGCATGTTGATCATCTTCCAAGTAATGCGTAGGCATACATGGGTCAGACAAGAATCTTCACGTCTATGTTGCTCTTCTGGTGAACAAATCTTGATTAGGAGCAAGCCATTGCTATTTGCTCGAGAGTTCATTGATCTTATTTCACACTGATGCATTCTTCATAAGATTGAGTCAATACACACTTCTTTTTTCATGTGCATCAGTTTTTCTCTTGACCCCTGTCTATCTAATCTATAGGATCCTCTTTCTACAGCAATTCGATTTCAGTTCTCTAGGTTTTCATGTCTTCATAGGATTTGCGGCCTATGGGACCCTTATTGCCCACTATAATGTTCCATTGCATTGAAATTTTGTTGCTACATTTATGAACCCATCCAATATGCCCAAAAATCATATGATCCCATGGATCAGCCATTTGAATCATTTTGTAAAGCACAAACTTGTTGAATAAATCTCTACTTCATGCAAACCATTGCTAGGGCCTTAACATGAATTAGTTCAGCCTGTTGCTTAGTCGATGTATTAAGGGTTTATAGTGGAACTTATTAAGTATATTGAATCATCTTGGCGTTCTCATGTATGATCAACCCTTTTGGATTATCCGGGATATGCTATGACTGGAACGATTTTTTCCCTATCATTGAACAATTGAGTAAAATTTTGATACCTCCAACTGACTAAAAATCTGTCATTGATCCATTTTCAGAAGATGTTTGAATGGTTTGGAAGACTTGAGGCTGCATCATTACTCACAACCTATGAAATGATTAAATATCATGGACAAATGTGTCTACATATGTACATTATAATAGCTATCAAATGTCTATGTATTAGTATCATATGATCGACTGGTCTTTTTATCATGCAAAGAGGGTTATCCACAATCACCGATCAGTTGAGCCGTCTGATACGATCATGAGTTGCCTGTTCAGCAGTTGAACTTTGGTCAACTTCACACCAATATGTTTTCTCTTTCGCACCTGCTAACCCAATTTCCTGACGAACTCAAGGTAGCCTTTTCTTTCACACCTACAACTCGAGTTGATTGGTGAGCAGAAGGTGGTGAAGGGCCTTACAGGGCTTCTACCCAGCCTGCCCCATGGCATGCATGCATGATGATCCTCGCAGAGATGCAGAATAATCTTCTACCCAGCCTACCCCATTGCCATGCAGGCATGATGACCCATCATCATGCATTATGACGCGTCATAACGCATGATGACCGGTCATTGATGCCTGCGTGGCAATGAGGTAGGCTGGTTAGAAGATTATTCTGCATCTCTGCGAGGATCATCATGCATGCATGCCACGGGGCAGGCTGGGTAGAAGCCCTGTAAGGCCCTTCACCACCTTCTGCTCACCAATCAACTCGAGTTGTAGGTGTGAAAGAGAAGGCTACCTTGAGTTCGTCAGGAAATTGGGTTAGCAGGTGCGAAAGAGAAAACATATTGGTGTGAAGTTGACCAAAGTTCAACTGCTGAACAGGCAACTCATGATCGTATCAGACGGCTCAACTGATCGGTGATTGTGGATAACCCTCTTTGCATGATAAAGAGACCAGTCGATCATATGATACTAATACATAGACATTTGATAGCTATTATAATGTACATATGTAGACACATTTGTCCATGATATTTAATCATTTCATAGGTTGTGAGTAATGATGCAGCCTCAAGTCTTCCAAACCATTCAAACATCTTCTGAAAATGGATCAATGACAGATTTTTAGTCAGTTGGAGGTATCAAAATTTTACTCAATTGTTCAATGATAGGGAAAAAATCGTTCCAGTCATAGCATATCCCGGATAATCCAAAAGGGTTGATCATACATGAGAACGCCAAGATGATTCAATATACTTAATAAGTTCCACTATAAACCCTTAATACATCGACTAAGCAACAGGCTGAACTAATTCATGTTAAGGCCCTAGCAATGGTTTGCATGAAGTAGAGATTTATTCAACAAGTTTGTGCTTTACAAAATGATTCAAATGGCTGATCCATGGGATCATATGATTTTTGGGCATATTGGATGAGTTCATAAGTGTAGCAACATAATTTCAATGCAATGGAACATTATAGTGGGCAATAAGGGTCCCATAGGCCGCAAATCCTATGAAGACATGAAAACCTAGAGAACTGAAATCGAATTGCTGTAGAAAGAGGATCCTATAGATTAGATAGACAGGGGTCAAGAGAAAAACTGATGCACATGAAAAAAGAAGTGTGTATTGACTCAATCTTATGAAGAATGCATCAGTGTGAAATAAGATCAATGAACTCTCGAGCAAATAACAATGGCTTGCTCCTAATCAAGATTTGTTCACCAGAAGAGCAACATAGACGTGAAGATTCTTGTCTGACCCATGTATGCCTACGCATTACTTGGAAGATGATCAACATGCAGTCTTGGTAATCAATAGGCCTAACGTGAATCGTGATGAGCATATGACATTTAAAGTAAATGTAAAAAAAAGCTGACTGCAACTGTATGGAAAGTAGGAATTTTTTTATGGGTAGATAATTACCAACAATCAAATGAATTTACCGAATGGCAGATAGCACGTAAGGTCAAACGCTCAACTTATTAACTTAAGATAGCTATACAGACAGCTAAAGAGATAGCATATCAACTAAGCAGACAGGGCATCAGTTAAAAAGAAAGCTACATAGACCACTTACCAGCTAAATAGACGGGTTTATCAGCTAAACGGTTAGCTCAGCAGACAGCATAACAACTAAACAGACAGGGCATCAGCTAAATAGACAACTGCATAGACAGCATTATACATATAATAGACAGCTCATCAGCAAAAGTGAGAACTAAATAGACAGCTCAAGAGGATAGCATATCAGCTAAACAGACAGGGAATTGGCTTAAAAGACAGCATTACACATAAGATAGACAGCTCATCCGCAAAAGTGACAGCTAAATAGATAGTTTAACAGATAAAAAGACAGCTAATTAGCCTAGAAGCAATCTATTGTAGCCCAGCAGTACTCCTAAAAATTCTAAAGGAAATACGGAGCAAAGTCTCATTTCCTGTTACTGACTCCTACTCCTGTTAGCTTGGTGGTTCAAATCTTAACTCCATAGCACTTTCTTATCTTTGAATTCAAATCATGAGAGTAAGCAACATTACAGCATTCAAGGGCTAAACATGTTTACTTATGCAATAGAATTATCAACACATATTGAACTTGCCCCCCCACTCCATCCGTGAATGCAGAGAAGTGAATATATATGCTGGTGTAACAAATATACATCTTTAGTTTTACTACTAGAAGCAGTCATTTAAAATGAACGGAGCAGATCCAGTAACTTCGTCTGTCAGTCAGAAGCATGAAAAGGCCAGCCAGACTGATAAGGCTACTTCAGCCAGAAAAGTGAACAAGAAAGAGAAGAAACTAAAAAAAGAATCGAGAGAAACAGCGAATCTATGAGAAAAACCTCTTGCTGAACTATACATACTATCTTGATGAAGGCTTCCACAAAAGCAAAGTAATACTTGGATTTGACCCGCTGACACTTGGATTTGACCCGCTGACTACTTGGATTTGACCCGCGAAAATAATCTACCGATGCAGTGGACAAAATCAGTTGGAGTTAGATAACAGTCAATGGACTTCACTTCGCCAATACCTCATTGATCTCAAGGATAGAGTAGATGAGTTCCCTGCAAATCAGCTTGGACTTCTTGAACTCTTCTACATACCTATTGGAGGAGAGAGACTAATACTTAAACATCCCGAGCTCTTCACGCTTTTCATCTTGATGGATTTTTTCAACATTGTCATGCAATACAACAATTTGCTTACCGATTGTGTGAAGGAATACTGTGACCAATATTGTGCAAGATGCAGAGAAAAAAGCGTACTTAAACTGGATATCAACGACTTCTTCACTCCAACTCAAACATCATTTGTAAATATAAACTACTCTAGGCTTTTTTATGAAATACCAGTACTATGTAACGATCTAATTTTCCATGTGATGAAATAAAATACTTAAAAACCCTATAAACAATGTTTTACTTCACTTAAAGGAATTATTCATAAGGAAATTGGAAATTGAGACTTGGTAAACTACAAACTATTGTGAAAGGCTTTGAAATCAAGTATAATCTCTTGAGTCTATAAAATACTGAAATTTAATATTGAGAAACAGACCCTCATCTTGGCTGCACTGTACAAACTAGGACATGAATGTATGTTAACTTAAAGGCAGCACGTCATTTTTTCTATCACTAGAACACATATAATTCTACGGATTATTATGAGGTTTTTAAAATTCAGCAAACCAACGTAAACGACGTCAAGAAAACTAGGAAAACATAGGTCAATACACTTTCACCGCGATAAGATCTATTACAATGGTTATCCTATACTTCATGGAAGTGTACCGTGATATTTTTCCTGAACACCGAATACGAATCGAGAATTATATGCTTAAATATGGTAATATGGGCGAGAAAGTATCTAATAAACATGGAATACACTACCAAATATGTGAATGGTCCAACTCTAATACGACATCAGGCACTGATACATGCATTTGTCATTCATACGATCAAGAGACAAGAAATATTTTTAAACTAATAAAACAGTACATACTCCTGCAGTCTCGCATACATACGACAAAGTAATAATTCATAGCACCGGGTAGTATAAACAGTCCAAACAAAATTAGAGCCAACTGGTGGCCAGCGCTATTAGAATGAAAAAGTTTATAATTGATATTCACTTTGTATTGGGAAATCCTCACCAGTAATTCATCAAGGAACATACTATTCTCATAAAATGCAAACAAAACGAAATTCGAATTGAAACATCAACAGTTTGCACTAGAGTGAAGGGGACATAAGCTACAATTATGTATATGCTGAGGATATTGAATTGCTATATAAATTGTATAATAAACATTAAAAAAGACGCGAGAGGACTTACCATACATTTGTATGGTCCTAAAGCAGAAATAGTGCAGCTGAATAAACCTTCAATATGCTATAGAATTCATAAATATATCAACCCATATATTAGATGTCCTGTAAATTGTATGAAAATTTATTTATATATATAACAAAAAATAGCATTACTCAATAAATTATTTCTATCAGAAAGAAACACAATCTTTTGATTTTAACAACTAATCTAACACTGCTCAAGTAAACAAATACCCCAAACAATAAACCAAAAAAACCTAACCATTCCTAGCATATCCGAAACTCCCAAGTATCAAACACTCAATTCTACCATTCAAAAATATCTAATGAGAGACAAAAAAACCCCTCATTAGTTCATTCAACTCAAGTATACATCTATTCATCAAATTACCAGCAGACAAACACCTCCTGAAAGTAATGATCATATCTTAACATCCTACAATGACTCGTGACCATCCTTATCAAGAACACTTTATAACATATGCTACTTGTCTATACAAGATACGATGAGATCGATCTAAAAATAACCTACCATAAACTCATATGCTTCCACACATGGTTATCTATACCGAACTATCTTACATAAACATTAGCCTAAGTGATCTATAGTAGCAGTGCGCCAACCCAAAACAAACCCTTTATGTTGAAAACTAATTAGATCTTCTTCAAACCTAAAAAAAATCAACCAAGCATCCAGCAGAAAAAAATTCTGATAAGAAAAAACTCAACAAGAATATATTTTACTTATGTGAAAATAATACTTGAATATGTTAATGAGTATACCCACAAATCGCTATGATGATAAATCCAGTATATTTAAAATGTAGTAAATACGTATTTTACTTAATGCACAAATATTGAAAATGTATATGAATATAGCAGAAGTGGCTTCACGCTTAATACAAGCACACAAAGTATGAGGTTTGTAAATTCTCATGCAATCATATAGGCATTAAAAGCGATAATATGCATCCGAAAAGTATCAACTTAACGGCACCATTCAAGCATCATTTTCCTAAGGAGATAACAAATTAAAAATTATCATACTCAAAAAACATCAACATGTTCTAAATAAAAATATACCTAGAGAAATTCGGAAATGTCAAAAAAAAACATACATACTGTGTAGAATATGAGACAAGCATAAAATAACAGTTTTACTCTATATTATACTGACACTCATGAAACTACTTAAACTAAATAATACAGATCCATAATAACAGCACCTAATTCAGAGTAAATATAAAAATTTATTCAATCTAGTGCATGCCTATAATGCCATCATATAGGACCAAAAATATTTTCCCATGCATTATGAGCATAAACAAAGAATAATACCATAATACCAACAAACCCCTAATGTCAATGACCTAGCGCATTCACTTTTTTCTATATTAGGTTCTTCCTTTCAGTACGTACCCAAAATTAAACAATGAAAATGCGTCTATATTCCTACTCATTAGGACCACCACGATGATTTCTACATTCATCATACATAAACTCCATAAAAAAGTAGCATTCCAGAAGCCATAAACCGTAATATCTTTCCTATACAACATCCATAAATAATCTCAAATTTGGAATAGATACCCAAAACATACATCTCAACATAGTGATCTAAAAAATAGACCCAAGCACTTATCAAAAGGAACAAATCATATGATGTACGAACAAAATTATCACCATCTCATGCACTACAAGATCATTAATTTGAAAAAATAACTCGTCTTGGAAGAAATTATTAGAATTTTCGAACAAAACCAATGAGCATCCTATAGTAAAGAAAAAAAATGAATGAATATAGTGCCATACTTCTACATAATAGTACAATCAGAGAATGAAGTATAGAAACTGCTTTAAGAAATAAGTGATGATGATGCAGACAAACAAAATGCTGCTACAAGCAAACTGAAATTTAAAACTATACTAAATATCAAGAACGCATTACAACAAACATTAAGATCTTTTTCCCTGCATTCATAGATTTGAACAACCAACATAGTAGTCTTACCGAACAAAATACATTGAAGACAATTCTTAAAGTACTATTACAATGAAACCGATAAAAGCAATAATATACAATAGCAATGAGTCACAAAACAAAGAAACGACGTATCCAAGCAAAAAGAAACTGAAAACGATCAATGTAAATAATAATCAGCAAACTATAACAGGCGCATCTTTGAATGGACATTTATGAAAACACGTCTCAATGTCGCGCATCACGTTACCCGCTGCCCACGACCAATACAACAAAAAATCCGTCTCCATCAAGCAAAACCATATTGCAATGCAGTGTATGCCATGCCACTTCTCTTCCACGCTGTAGATTCCGATGCCCTAAAACTCCCGCCAACAGAGAAGTCTATGCGAACAACTTGCACATGCCACGCATCCCCGAGGACAATTTCCATGCCTTACAGCATTCACCGCCGAACAAATCTACATCCCAATCACGAACCTCCAAAAAGCGACGCAAATCATTCCGAATCGCCAACAAGGCCGTCCATACTTAAAGACAGGCATCCTTTGGTGAGAAACGCGGAAACTTAATCAAACGCTCACGAGACAAATTTCTACGACTCGGTGGAAACATACACCTCAGATTACTTTCTCCAACAAGCGACGCGCATCAGATCTACAATACCATCCATCTTTAACCACAGACATCAAACGAGGAGCAAAACGTACCTTAAGCAAGCACCCATGAAGGAAATTCTCACGCCTTAGAACACCCGTCGATAGGCAAGCCCGCCGCCCATCCATAATGCAAAGCCACCCTGCTATAGCAGCGCCCTCCATCACCATGCAACTGACCGAGTCATAAAAACTTCCGGCACGCCTAGCATGATCAAGCGAATCGGTCATTTCCACACGCGGCCGTTGATCCTTAGCCAGAGACACCAACCGATGAGCAATGCGCTCCTTAAACAAGCACCCACGAAGCAAATTGTAACGCCTTAGAATACCCGTCGAAAGGCAAACCATCGTCTATCCATAATACAAAGTTACCCATCTACAGCAGCGCCCTCCGTCACCACGCAACCACTCGCACCATGAAAAACGTCCAGCACGCCTAACGTGATCAAGCAAATCGGTGATTTCCACACGCCTTATCCACCGACGCTCATCGACGAGCAACGCGCACCTTAAGCAAGCACCCACGGAGCAAATTGTAACGCTTTAGAATACCCGTCGAAAGGCAAACCCATCGCCCATCCATAATGCAAAGTTACCCATCTACAGCAGCGCTCTCCGTCACCATGCAACCATTCGCGCCATAAAAACTACACCTCAAATTACATCTTCGAACAATCGACACGCATGACGTTTACTCGCCAATCCAATCGATGAGCAATGCGCTCCTTAGACAAGCACCCACGAAGCAAATTCCCATGCCTTAGAGCACTCGCTGACGAGCAGACCCATCACCCGTCAATAACGCAGTCACCCACGCAGCCACTCCCTTCGTCCCCACAGAGCCACTCGCATCATAAAAAAATCCAGCCCGCCTATCGTAACCCAGTAAATCGCTCGAACCAAACGCCTTCAATAAGTCACGCACTAAAGGATCTCAAGCCCTGCCAGCAATCGCCCAGAGCGCCATCTAGCTCGCACCTACACTAATCTGATACACCTATCCACATACCCTAGGCACACACCCTCGCCGCAACCATCCATAACATCCACACCTATTCCAGACTCATACCTTCTTATACCAGGCACCTACCTATACCACCCTAATACACTCACCCACACACCCAAGACACACACCCACATATCCGAGACACAAACCATTAGTTTCACTCCCGGCCGCTTCAAGCGCCATTAGTTCCAATTTCCACCACTAGGTGGCACGCGAAATCAATCTCAATTCGTATGGAAAAAGTGGTCCAGAACGTACATTCTCTAGCTACTGTCCTCCTCAAAAAGTTGCCAAGAATACAGAGAAAGTTCCGCCAATTAATGTGTTCGGTCAAAGCAGAAAGGACATGGTTCGGCTATTGGCGGCCAAAAACAAATTAACAAATTTCGAGATTAAACGATCAATGCCGAAAAGTTAACGATCAGAACAAAAACCCTGGTTAATTTCAAATCAGCAAAAAATGCTCTCAATTCTGGGGAGGTCCCACACTTCACATATACCCCGAAAAGCGAGAAGAACCAGACGTTTTTGTTGAAGTGCTTGGACTGCGGAGAAGATACCGTCGATCTTCTTCAGGTGCTCAAGGAAGCAGCACCAGAAACAGTGCTTATCTCCGTTAAAACGTTCGCGACAAGAAAAAAAATTTAGCACTTTATTTAGTGCAGACATCAAATAAGAGCAGTCCAAGTGCTCTTCAACAAATCAGGTACTTAAATTTCCGAGTGGTTAGGTGGGAACGCCTCCAGAAACGAGAAATCAACCAGTGCTATCGCTGTCAAGGATTTGGGCATTCAGCCGCCAACTGCGCCATGCATTACCGATGCGTCAAATGCAAGGACGTGCATGCTCCCGGTGAGTTCAAATTGGCTCAGGCGGAGCCAAAAGAGAAATTATACTGTGTTCACTGTGGTGTTTTTGGTCACCCGACATCATATCGAGGATGCTCCCGATATCAAGAGGCGAGGATAAAATTTGTCCCGAAGCAAACACAACTACACCGCAGTGTCTTAGCTCCGAACTTTGTCAAGCCCGGAGTATCATTTGCACAAGCCACTAGAGGACCAGCAGAAAATGCTGGAAATAATGTAAAAAATGTAAATGGCAATAATGAACTGCTTCTCAAAATTTTACAGCAACTAAATTCTTTATCAGAGAGAATCGATAAACAAGATATGAAAATTAATCTTGTTTTTCATCGTTTAGGGCTTTCAAAGCTTCAAAATAACTTGTCATCCAGTCACATTCCCATGGATAGGATTCATCTCGTCTCGATCAACGTCAACTTCATTGTTACTTTACATCGGCGTGATTATATCCTTGAATTTATTGTTATTCAAAAGCTTGACATCATGTTACTCACCGAAACCCACCTCAATTTATGGCACTCCATAACATCCAAGGATTTTGAATTAGTCAGAAACGATTGGGTGCTAGGTGATGGGGGAAGTGGCATCGGGATATTGGTTCAAAGACCCTACTGTTTCCAAAATATTGAAAAAGTCGAATTCATAAGCTTTGAATATCTTGAAGTGTCTGTTATCAAAATCTCACTGCCAGGTGGGGATAACCTCTTCGTTATCTCTGCCTATGCAACTGGTGGAACTGTTCTCAAGCTCAAAGAGGAGCTCAATTCCTTGTTTAAAATACTTGAATTGAACAGGCTGCATAATTATTATATTCTTGCTGGTGACCTGAACGCCAAGCATACATCATGGCTGAACGCCACTAATAATCCAAGAGATTTATTCCTGAAATCGTGGATAATACAGGTGCAATTTATATGGGTCGGAGTTCCCAACATACCCTAGGACAAATTCATATTTGGGCCTCTGCATTGCTGACGCAAGACTTGAATTCAGCTTCAATTGTCCTCAACGGAAACTGCGGGTGCTTCCTTATGATAGCGACCATAACGCAATTGTAATGGAAATCAATCATCAAAGGGATGATCTCTTCCTCATTCCAGTTCAACACGAAAATCATCGGTTGAGTTAAAAAAACAACAGACTGGGGAATGATTCAAAAGAAGTTTAATCGGGAGTACCAGAAGCAATGTCCTCCTTCTGATGATGGCAACTTTTGCTCAATGGTTCCGTATGACAGGAATCTAACTAACGATGAAATAGAGCTCTATTTGTCGAAGTTAGAGAAGCTGACGTTGGAAACGATTGAGAAAGTAGTTTCCAAGATTAAACATCGAAACAATATGGAAGGATATGAAACACCAACCATTGAAAGGTTGAAAGATTGAAAAGTCTTCTTCTCACACGCGTCAACAATATTTATCGACGATTTTTGGACTACAACCATCCCTCGTTAGCTTTGTTGAAATTACACCTGAAGAATGTCTGGAACTTAATCCGTTCATAGTTCAAGAGTGAGGTCAGCAATCAATGGGCGGAAAAATTGAGGGTTATTAGCCCCCAGGACCCAGATGGCGTTTTTGCGAAAGTGAATAGCATATTCAGTAAGAAGTTTCGAGTGAAGCTATCGAATCTTGACGTCACTAGTGATGAGATAAATCTTCTCGATTGGGCTGGTATCGAAATTGATAGTACGACTCCGGATTGAAATGGAAATAGGATTATTTATGAGGGATTGGATAAACTTTCCCTGATTGGAACACATTTTGAATTGGTTCACCTACCAAACCCTGAGAGAGGGAATGAAATATTTGCAGAGATCGTTGAAGCAAAAGTTTCCGACTTCAAATCAAGCCTGAATGGCCAATCAATTCTTCATTTCAATGAAACATTAACATGTGACCTCATACCGAGCTTGAATCTTATTGATTATTTTGTCAGCTATGAAGACTTGTGTTTCATATTTGGCAGAATAAACAACAAGAAATCATGTGGTACTGATGATATTCCAAATAAAGTTCTCCGGCATTTGCCTGAGGTTGCTGTTAGGAATTATTGCATATAGTTCAACAACATGTTGAGCAATTCGTATTTTCCAAACGAGTGGAAAAACTAAGGTATTTCAAACCTTGAAGAAAGGAAAAGAATCTTCATGCCCCAAAAGCTACCGCCCAATCAGCTTGCTGCCTAACATCAGCAAGGTGTTTGAACTGATACTCAATAGAGCATTAAACGCCCACATTGAGGAATATGAGTTGATGCCGAATTACCAATTTGGTTTTCGTGCCAGACATTCGACCACACATACAATAACGAAATAACCTCAAACATCTGGTGGAAACTAAATGATAGACAATGTGTTGGAGCATGTCTCATTGTTATGGAGAAAGCCTTCGATACGGTGTGGTTAGATGGACTAATTTTTAAACTCCTTCAGGACAAGTTCCGCAGACATCTTGTCACCATGATGTGCAATATGTTATACGCGAAATCGTTTGTTGTAACTGATGAAAATTTGACAACAATGCGCGAATTCAAGGTCCTGAATGGTCTACAGCAGGGACCAGTTACTGCGCCTCTGCTCTTCTCAATATTCATTCGCAAGCTATTGAACGGCTTTGATTTTAACATCTCGCCAATGCGATCATTGGTAGCGTTTGCTGATGATCTGATCATCTATACGGTAGACCAAAAAGCTACAATAGTATAGAGCAATCTCCAAAAAATGTTCAATGATGTGCAGCTGTACACTGACAATTGGGGAATAAAAATCAATGCGCAGAAGTTCGAAATAATCTTGTTTCGGACAACGCTGCAGGGGGTCAGTCAATACCTGAAACGTAATTGGAAGGATTTCCACATCATGGCTGGTGAGGGATGTTCAGAACGGGCTCCACATAAATCCTGTGTTTGGTACCTCGGTGTTCATCTCGATCAGTATTTGTACTATACTGAACATGTCAAAATCATGCTCAGTAAGGCACTCAAAGTAGTCATGGCCCTACGAAGACTCTTTTATTCCAAATACATTGATCAAAAGGGCAAAATTATCTGTTACAAGACCCTGATTAGACCAGTTTTGACATATGGATGTCAGATCTGGTACAACCAGTGTAGGTACTATGGAAAAATTAAGAGTTTTCGAAAGGAAATGTTTTCGTGCATGTACTGGTTTGTACAGAAAGCCTGAGACTGAGAGAAGCACTATATATCGACTAGAAGAATTTATCAAACTGTTGAAGCGACGAGAGTCGATATCCGTTTATTGAATCCTCTTCGGAATCATATCGCAAGATCTGTAACTGTGAGTGAAAACCCTTGGATTTCATAGCCGTTCCACCCTAAAGACGGGTATATTGCGACTTGCCTCGCTACTGGCTTCGTTCCTCCAGAAGCATTCGTGTATTTGGACATGAATCGATGTTTTTGATTCTGACGGTGTCCCAATTATATATCACATATCTAGACGGGCCACCGATAAGAAGATAAAATATCCTCCAAGTTTGAGTTCACGAGACCAACAATTCCAATGGAGATACTCATTTGCCAGATTCGTTGAAGCTGATCGAGCTGAGATGGGGCAATCTAGGTATTGGTGGCTGAACGACAATGTCTAAATTATTCATGTTTGTTTTTCAGTTTTGGTGTTTTTCGTTACTTGGTTTTTGAGTTTCAGCTCATTATTGCTACATTTAGTATTGTTGTTTATTTTTGTTAAAAATTGGGTATGTGTTTATTATCGACTTTTTGATGAAATATTATTGACACCTGTTCGTGAATATGGACCTGAGGCCAATTTCAGACGTTCATTATCTTCTGGCTCCAATGTCTCTTTGTCTTCTTTTTCTTAGGAAGAATTTTCATCAAAGTCATTATCTTCATCCTCATTGTCATTACGGTAGTAGTATCGTGGCTGTTATTTTCGTCCACGTCGTAGAGGCCTTTCCGTGTTGTACTATTCACATTATTTCGCATTCTCAATCGCGATGAGATATTTTCTACGACTGATAATGGGAACTCAAAGGATCAACTTCGTCGCACAGCATATCTACTCATAGCTCATTTGCATTCCTTTGATGTCTAAGTAGCATTCGTCTTGTATGGTGCAACGTCAATGAACCGGGTTCTCCACAGTTACGATCAACCTGAACACGAGATCTAAATGTTGATGTTTGACTTCTAATTGCTGACGATGACAGTATCATTACTAGTTGATGAATTTGCATGCTATCGTGTAACTGAGCCACCAAGTGTGGAACTACTAGGCGTTTGACGGTTGCGTATCGATTGTGTTGATCTATGAACCGCGCTAGCATTACCATTGTTTATTCGATTCTCACCTGAGATCAAATTACATACAAATTAGAATTGAATGACGATAATGTAAGTATTTACCTATATTGCGAACAGGTCTGGCTCTTTGTTCAGTCAGTGGTCAATTTTATCGACTTAATGTCCGTGGTTCATCCTCTGAATTGTCTTTGTTTGTACTTGGCGTGGTTGGGGCAGATTTTGTCTGTTTGTTATGATTTCAGGAGTTATCATTTTCTTGACAGTATGTTTCGATTCTGATGACTTTGTTTGTCGTATCGGCTCTCGATTAGGTTTCTGAAGAAATTGAGTGGAAATTAGAAATAAAATGATATCACTGTCGTGACTACATTGTAATGTGCCACCTACGCCCGGGAATCGAAGTGATTCCGATCCCGAACCCTTGCACCCGGCCAGATGGTTATGACCTCGAAATGCAAGCGGACTTCATCTTTCGTGCGGATATCGTTGCGCAGAAAATATTTTTTTTTCTCTCCAAATATTTAGATCTGTGGATTTAAATATTTGAAGCATAATATTAATCAAAAAACCCCGACACATTTCGAGGCATAGCCATCGGGGAATGCCCCCTCCACCGTGGCCATCGAAACACTATGCCACTGGCGACAAATGGAAATGCACATTGCCGCCATGTGGCGTTCCACTCCACACATCTGTTTTGTCGGCGGTTGTCGGATTGACAGTCCGATGCAACGAGGAATAGAAACGGCGGGAAATAAAAGAACTGCTTGTATTACTCTGCTCCCTCGGTTAATTTGAAGAAGGCGTGGATCTCATTGTATTAAATATTAATAGTCTCAGGAACAGACACTTAACTAAAGGTGAAACTTCTATGGAAGCGCGGTTCAAGCTAGTCAAGGTGAATATTATTAAGACAGGACATATCTTTTTGGCACATTCCTTCAATTACAATCGTTTCCCACTTATAGATAGCCAACACGTTCGGAAGTTGCCAAAACACTTTGGAATTTGAGCAATTAGCCCAGATGGGGATATTTGGCCACACGTGCACAAGCGCCAATACATTTTAGCAGGTGAAGAAGTGGCGCTGGAGGTGACGGAGCTCACAGTCGAAAAGAATGGAACCTTTGTTTCGCACAGTTGAATGCCACTTCATTCGTAATCCTTGGCGTGGCACTGTAGGCAATTTCGAATCATCTTTTCTGCGGCTTGAATATCTATGTCAGAGCCTGCCGGGAAGGTATCGCTTTTTCTGCAAATACCTGCAAAAAAATTAGCACTGCCGCATTGTTTATTACAGTCCCTCCTCTTGGCCCAGCCATCTGGTCTTGTAGTTGTTTGGCGACGTGCAACAAGTGGTTCGAGTTCGAATGTATTGTTCTTTCATTTTGCGTCTTTGAGAAGGGAGCATACGTTTAAACGAGGAGAGGTTAGAAACAATTGCGCAAGATCCGGATAGGTGCTTTCGAGGACGTTATGATTGGTTTTACACTGGTGGAAATCTTAATCTGATTGAGAATGCTAACAACCATTATGTGATCCATGCAACCGGAAGGGAATTGCAGAACTTATGTAAGTAAAACGAATATACGGTTGGAACTTCACTTTGTTTTTATTTGAGCATTTAGTGCGAAGTTTAATATTTAAAACTTTATGCGTAATAATAATAATTTATCTTTATATGAGGAACACATGAAATACCAAGTTTTTATAGCACTAAAACTTAAATAATCCTATTAATACTGCTTCAAAAAAAAAAAAAAAAAATATTTCTCGAACTGATTTGCACTTAAAACCTTAATTTTCTCCTTTACGCGTGGATCCTTATAATCCAGCCAAGTCATGAAATAACAAACGAGTATTTCAACCATCACTCAAAATAATTTCATTTATTCTACACAAGTGTTTACACCTTTACAGTAAAATTGAGATAACAATATTAAAATTTTTATAGAAAGTTACTTATCAAAATATTTCAAACCATCAAATATCAGTGATTTGGTAGAACAGTAACGATAATTCCATTAAAAAATTATACTGTTTAGTAATTTTTGAGAGAAGATTTTAATTCAAATTTAACGCTAATGGAAACACATATTTGATAAAATGTAATTCTTAAGCTCGATTTGAACATGAAACGAAAAAAGGAATTTGCAAACAAAAAAATATTTTATATATATATATATATATATATATATATATATATATATATATATATATATATATATACATATATATATTTCAAAAATTTCGTAACTGCAAAAGAAAGAAGAAAAGAAATAGATAGTATATACAAATAGAATCTCAGAATTCTATTAGTTGTATTCCTAGTTTATATCTCTTATTGGTGAGGAAGTAGCATAGTTGCATACTAGGTATAATAAGTAATTGTAGTTTAACTTAAAATAAAGGTTAGGTAAACTCGTAAAAAAAAAAAGCTAAATTCGAAAGATTTATCTTTTATATCCTCTGGAGCTAGCATTCAGTTTAGTTTTCTTTTTTAATTTCATTTAATTTTTTTTGTTTTGATTTGCAATTGGTAACTAAGGATGAATAGCGAATAACTCAAAATGATTGTGTAAAATTTATACACTTTTTAGAGTTTAAAGTAAGGAACGTTACATTCTTCACATCGTGCTTAATAAATATATAATAGTATGATTTGCTTTTAAAGTTAAGTCAAAAAGAAAAAAAAAAATAAGTTAACATACTTCATTAAGATTGTGATCGTTTTGTTCGGAAAGTATTGTAAGTGAAATTTCACGTGCGCTAAACGTTGACTAGAAAAAAATGCATCTTTTGCTATGAATCCTTGTCTGTACATATATATAGCATAGAATATTATACCAGTGTAATTTTGAAAAGCTACTATTTTATGTTGAAGATTGAAAATGATTGCATTCCCTAACATTTAGTTAAATAATTTTAATAACTATATTTTTTAATTTAATTAAAAGATGAATTTCGAAAATATTAAAATGAATTGCTAAACAGAACCACGACTTTCCTTTTCAGCGGTTCTTCTTTTTCAGTGGGAAGAGAGAGTGCAGGGTAGGGTTTCGCCAAATCCGCTGAGGTCGGTTTCGCGTCGCGCGCGGTACGATGTACCTTTGTTGTTTTGTCATTTTATTAGAGTAGTTTTCGTCGGGTTAATTTCGAGTAGCTTATTTTTCGGTACCGCGTCGGAACTTCGGGAACGCGAAATAAAAATTAGATTTTGAATCCTTGGCTGGTTATAAGAAGAAATACGGAGTAACGTAAAGTAGGTTTCTTCTCCGTATGGTTTGTTTTGTAACGCGTTTAAAAACGGGCGTGTTCAGGTGGCTGAATATTGTAATTGAGCGTAACCCATTCGGAGACCCGCGACCGAAATCCTCTCCGAACTAGCTGGCCGACAAGCAGCCACCGCGTAAATGGGTTACGGTGCACGGATTGGTTGACCTGTTGGTACCATCCGTTGGCACTACTCAGACTTAACGTCTAGAACCGATGAGAGGTCGGTTCCGCGTTCGAACCAAAAAGGTAGAAAATCATTACAACATACCCTTGTTCCTCATCTTTATCTCGTTCATCAGGAGCATTGTGTTTGCCACTCCAACTTTTTACAGTGACGATTGATACATTTTGAAAATTCACAGGTGATTTTGCACCCGAATGATGATCGCTTTCTTTGGTACTGTTCTGCCGTGTTCTCCTTACTCTTCGATTCTCACTTATCACTTATTATTTTCCTGCTTGCTTTTGCTTCTGCACCTGATGCATCATTCTCATCTTCTGATGACTCTTGCGATTTTTTAACAAATTTCCTTTGTTATTTTGCTGTCGGTCTACTTGAATTTTCAGCCGATTGTGGGCTTTGACTCTGTTTCGCTGTGCGTGCTGTAGTAGAATTGTTTTGAGCAGGTTTTTTGGGATTCGCTTTTTTATCATCAAGTTCGTAGCTGTCTTCGGGATCGTTTGAGTGATTACGTGCCGGTAGACATCTTTGCCACCGAGAGTGGCTTAACTCAGAAACCGGAATACGAGCGCTTTCTTTACTATCATCACCTGAAGAACTTGATGATGATGTTGTACTGCTCGTTTCACTACTTGATTTCTTTTGATTATTAACTCTAGATGCTCCTAGCCGAGTGCTTCTTTGACTTAGACGAGTGGTATGAGGGTTGACGATGAAACGCCGTTCAAAGCGTTACTCCGGCGAGCAAAACATTCCCTTTGAGTTCTTGTTGAGCCACGAATATTTTTATATCCGTTATCCTCATCCGTTTCACCGTCAAATATATTGTTATCATGTATAGTCAATTTTCCGGATTCTGCACTGCCATTCGAGGGTTAACTTTTTGGCACGATTTTAGGTGCACCAGACTTATTTTGCGTTGGAGACGATTTAGCATTCGCTTTATTACTTCGTCTACGAACCAAGTTGCAATTGTATAGAATCGGTTTGATATGAGTTTCGAACAATGTACTTAAACGAAGTGTCGTAGATCTAAAATTGTATGAAGAACAGGTTTTCTTTTTGTGGTAGGGAGATCAATGCTCACTTACGCACAGAGTGTTGGACTCCCATGTTCGCAAGAAGGTGGCTGGACTACCCACTAAACACTTCCCCTATCAACCTGCGAACTTAGCCTGGAACCGTTCGACACATTACTTCACCACGTCTCGTTTTGTTACGCCGTGAGGCGCCTTCAAGCTGGGGGATCCCTCTTCTAGCGGGAGGGGAGAGGGGAGGAGGAAGTGCCAGTGAATACCCCCGCCTATTGTAAGTCCACTTTATCTTTTAGAACTGCCCGAACATAATGTGCCGCATGGTTCCATTTGTCAACCGATTCGAGCATCACTGTGACTATATTATCCGGGATGAGCTCTCCCGTCTCCTTGTTGAGGGCTCTTCGCAGCCCGTTCCATTTCATGCATGCAAAAAATATGTGGCAGGCATTGTCTTCACCTCCTGGGCTATACTGACAATCGGGGGACCGTGACTTACCAATCTTGTGCAGGGAAGACTGAAAACACTCACGCCCACTCAAAAGCTGGGTCAGATAGAAGTCAGTCTCACCATGCCTTCGATTTAGCCACGGTTTCACATCCGGGATGAGGCGTGCAGTCCACCTTCTCTTCGCGCGATTCACCCAAGACTGCTGCCAATCGTTGAGTGAGTGCTGTCTCTCTTCACGGACAACCATCTTCCTCGCATCCTCGTTTCGACGCAGATAAATAGAGCGGCGCTCTCTTGTAAGGAGGCTGACAGGTACCACGCCTGCAATGACTTCCACCAGCAAATCAGAGACTGTCGGATACGAAGTTGGAATCCTCAGTGCTCCTCTTCTCTGTACCTGTGCCAAACGTTTTCGGTATACCTCCTTGCTGAGTGCGTCGCCCCATATCTCTGCTCCGTACAGTAGTACTGACCCTACAGAACTCATCAAGAGGCGTCTTCTTGATGGGCTGAGTCCCCCTACGTTCGCAATAAGTCAACTTCGCCGATACTCCTGAAGCAGCCTTTTCAGCCGTTGCCCTGATTTGCTCAGAGAAACTCATTTTCGAGTCGATCAGTAGCCCCAGGTACTTCACCTTATTTTTCTTTCATCCATTTTACGTTTAATGGCTTTGGAGAATTCCAATGCAGCACCATTCTTATGCTTCAATTATTCACCAGCAGCTTAAAATGCTGAACTCCTTACCGGGTCCCCGTAGACAGAATCATAATATTTGTAGTGAAATGTTTATATATAACTGCAGTGATAGTCTGCTGCCTCAGTGAAAGAGGATAGTGAAATCCGCCGAGATTGGCCTTGTCTGGGGACGGGTTGCGGTTTCGTTGGGCTGACTCTTTCCCCCCCCCCCCCAGCACAAGACCCGCTACCAAAAAATATTTCACATCCACGAACTGAAAAAGATTCATAATCGACCGGAGCCGAGAAAGGAGGTAACCTGCTAAGGACTATGAACTCGCTAGTTCAGAGGACCAATAGGGCCTTGAGAAACCGGACGGACTTAGAGAAGACTTCGTCGTTACTGACGATACTTATGGCCCACAAATAAGAGTGGGGCATCCTGGTGGAAGCGGTGCCCCCTCGTACCCTCCCAACCGGACCAAGATACAAACGTGGCCTACAGAGTCTGCATAATAAGTAACCGGACTGACCTCAGGAAATTTTTTATTGGCAAAATATGTACAATTTTTCCTCAGAAATCTTCAAAGTAGTCCCATTGGAGTCGATATCACGCTGATACCGGATTTTCCAATCACCGAACGATCCCTGGAAGTCGGCAACCTCGATGCTGTCTGGAGCCCTCGTCGTAGCACGTTGAACGTTTTCCAGAGTTCCGAACCGCGTCCCCTTAAGGTGTCACTTGATCTTGGGGAACAGAAAGAAGTCCGCTGGTGCCATATCCGGGCTGTAAGAACTCAGGTTCGGTTTGCAGTCGATCAAGGATTTCCGAAGCGGCAGCAACCCGACGCTCCTTTTGCTCATCAGTCAGGTGTTTGGATACCAGCTTTGCGCAGATCTTCCTCATGCCCAGATCCCTCTTAATAATGTTGTGAACGGACATCTTATCAATTTCAACCTCATCATCGATAGCCCGAATGCTCAGACGACGATCACTGTTCAACACATCACGCACTTTTTGCACATTTGTGTCCGTGTGACTCGTTGATGTAGGACCGACGCGCTGTTTGTCATGGACGTCATCGTGGCCCTCCTGGAAATTTCTGTGCCACTGAAACACTTGAGTTCTGGACAAAGCATCCTCACCGTAAGCCTCTTGAATCATTTGAAGAGTTTTCGTGGCCATTTTCTTGAGTTTGACACAAAATTTGATGCTAACACGTTACTCGATTGTACGCTCCATTTTCACTCCAACGACGTAACTGAACACGCACTTCGCTCTCACTCGATGCTATCTCTCCAAGCGCTTGGAGGCAACTGCTGCAGCCCGGTTTCCTTTACCTAGACCCCCACTACCACTATAGCACCAGATACCGGTTCGCAGACGCTTTGACGGCGCGGGGCAGGCTCAGTCCGGTTACTTATTATACTGACCCAGTATTTATGTTATAGCATAACGGAAGGCCACTTTACCCAGGCAAGAGCCCTTACAAAACAAAAAAAGGGAAGAGCGCGCCCGATGGCTAGCTAATTTCAGTGGAGGAACCTGCCATCGTTGCGAGTCCTATACTCAGTCTGGTGACGAGAAAGGAAAGACCGAAGGTATCCGTTTAACAATTCATTATATTCATGCTAACGACAAGTTACAAATTTCTACTTAATATACGAAAATTTCCTTCCACATTAAATTTAAATATATCATTGAATCGACTACTTTTGAAAAAAGTATAACGCACCCTCTTCGCAAAACAATGTTAACTTTACAGAAGGGCCTATTACATTAAATTTAAATATATACTTGAATTCATAGAAAAACAACACAAATTCGATTCAGTATGGGCCCATAAACAATTTACATGGTCTTTTTTTTTACGAATAAATCTAAGATTGTGGAAGTAAGTAGTGACTGTAACTTGGAACCCTTGAAAAACAAACTTAGTCTCGAGCGACGAAACTAGTATTATTGTTCATGTAGTCTGGAACAACAGTCAACAACACTTACTTTTTCGATGGAAGTTATGATAAGCTGTTGTATGGAAGGCCGTATTGGACAGTACCACCATGTACTCAAGTAATGCAAAAACGCTGTACACGCTTGGTTCGCAATATTTGTTATGCCAAATGAAGCAATAGCTGGCCCCCGACGATATACTTTTCAGATCTGAAGACGTTTTCTCAAATCTTCCCGAATATTGTGAAAGAATCACTTCTGGATGTTAAATGCTTGTGCGAGTTTGTATAAAATTCATTCGCCACCTCGATTTACAAAAATTGAATTCCGATAGTAACTCGCCAACGATCATCTGTCCACAAAACTTTCTTACTTATCCAAGAAGATTCTCGCGGTTAAAGTGTTAAAAATCATTAATTCAGCTGTAAAGTGGCTTGCTATTGTGACTTATTCGAACAGTCTGCGATTATTTTTTTATTTTTCTTGGAGAGAACTCTCTCAGCTCAAAAATCGTATCAGAAGAGTTGATTGTATAAAAGAAGTTTAATGGTACAAGTATTCGCGAATATTAATCTGTATACTATATAATTTCTGAAGTCTCGTTACTCGCATGAATGATGTCAGCGTAGGTCTGTGTGCAACAAAGAACGAAGCGTCACGCTTTCCTAAGGCTATTTACTCAACTCCAACGTCATAAGTTTGAGAGCTGCACTTTGCTATTTTTTATGGCAATTATTTTAAATTTACAATTGATAGGAGATATCCCACTACACACCTTAAATTTTCAAAACATCGCAAAATTGCAACACTGCGCGGATAATTTATTGTTTTCATGCCACCTTAAAACTACCTGTATCTCAGCGTGCCACCACCAAATACTCGAGTGCACAAACGTTGTCCGTCACCAGAAATAGACACAAAAACTGCGCATTACCGAATTGAACACTTATCTTTACACCGCGAAACACACCAGCAACGAGCAACTGAATTATTCCAATTGGAAAATTTGCAATTCTTCACCAGGCAACGATTGCGCGATGCTCACAAACAAGTTGAATCCAAGTCGAAAGCACACTCGCCACAAATTGCGAGCAATACTCGTCATCAATTGAATCCACAGCGGCAACCAAACAGGATCCGTGAACTCGACAGCTGATTTTTATGTATGTTTCTCACAAACATTGTCGTCATACAGCTTTGCTACTCGAAACTGGAACGGCACTTACGACCGCGGTGAACTTCGCAGTTTTCCGGTGAACGATTCGATGGCGGCAGGGCTGGCAAAGCTCGGAAGCGCATGCAATGCACACGGCAAACACGTCATCCACGATGTGCATCGTAATATTTTCAATTATCGCTAAAACACGCGTTTAAGGAGCTCAAATAAGCATCACGCACAACTGCCTCGCCCGGTCGTTCAATTCAGACTCCCCGCTGTTGCTGGTCGTCCCCTTGCGGGACCACTCACAACCAGTTGGCGGGCCTTCCATCCACTTGCCATTTCATTGTGAAAGTGCAATAGTGGATAAGCTCCGTTGGAAAGGGGGTTGCCATGACCAAATTTTAATTGCAAATTTAAATGATGCAAATTATTTTTAATTCACAATAGAATTTTGGGTCAGCATTATGTTGACCGCTCGATTACTACACATTTATAGTCCACAAAACCATTGAAATACTGCGTTCATCATTATTTCCAAATCTAACTAAGATATTGATTGAGACTAACATCCGTCTTGAAATTATCAACTGCTTGTGTCAAAACATCGCCACTTCTTTCTTAAATAAATAAATGTCTTTTAACGTAGTCACGGTAATTTTATTTGTTGTCGGCACAACGCTTCGATTTATTTTGTATTGAACAATTGAAATGTCATTTTCAAACTGTGATATTATGCCCATCTGTAATTTCTCAGCTCCGAAAGCGGTTTCCGAGATTCGAAAAAGCTGTTCGAAAAATTGCCAGTTCATATGTATAGGTGTAGTACTTCCTGATTTCTTTTACTCATTTATAACATTTCTAGCCAATTATTTTAGAATGTGTCTCATTTTCCTAATGTTTGATTAGATCAAGAAAGCATTTCAAATGCCATTTAGACTTTAACTCATCTCCGACAAAACCTCAGTGGTTTTTCAAATTTAATGGTTTTTGCCGGCTTCGCAATATCCCGACTATACTTCTCCATGGAGTGACAGGCTTAAGAACTACGTCCTTCAACCTGGGTGTCTTGCTCTGCAGTTTTTGTGACATGACGTCATACCAAAGTAAAACTGACAGCTCCTGACAGTCAATGCAGTATCAACAATTAGACGTCAAAATTCCTGTCAAACAGCAAGTCAATTTGCAAATTGAATTGAAATTTGCACCCAGAAATGTTGAAACACGTACAAAGTCGTGCACTTTACACAACACAAGAAGAAGAGTTGCTGGGAACTTTGATACTATGAGTATTGTACTTTACATATATGTTCAATCTGTTAATTAATTACTAATCTAACTATTTGCAGTCCGAGAATCCTTTTGTCCAAACATTCCAAGAACTTCTCGATACGAATCCGGCCGTGTTCTATCTAGCATGTACAGCTAAGGCGCTCCTAAATCTCAAAAATAAATAGATCACACAATCAGCTCTTCCGATGCGGAGCAAATGCTTGATCACAAGGATGAAGCATTGGAAATTGAAAAGGCGCTTGTCGATCGGAAAAATAACAATGAAATTCGTCACATTGAAAACGAATTAAGCCGCTGGACTGTCCTTGTGGACTCTTTGATGGGAATCGGATTCACCTCAGAGTTTGATAATCAAATGTCAGCGGAGAGTAAGTATTGTACTTTACATATATTGTATGTAATTGTAATAATTTGCAGTCCGAGAATCCTACTGTCGAAGAATTCCAAGAACTTCTCGTTAAACAATCAGCTTTTCTAATTACTTCATTCTTGTGATCGAGGCAATACTCGATCACATATATAGATATATATATATATATATATATATATATATATATATATATATATATATATATATATATATATATATATGTATATGTATATATATGTATATATATATATATATATGTATATATATATGTATATATATACTCGTATATATATATATATATATATATATATATATATATGTATATATATATTTCAGAAGAAAGAGTTCCTCCTTCTACAGTGTTAGTTGGTATGGTTTAGTTCCGTCTATTTTCTGCTTTTTATACCCCTTACATTTTATCTTTTTTTTTCTTAAGCAATGTTTTTATCCTTTTTACTCTCTTATCACTTAATCTACGTCCTTATGTTCAGTTCCTAAACAAAGTACTCGTATCGATTAAAGTTCATCAACCGATGCACATTTCAATGTTTTTCATTTGTTTTGCAATTTTAACAATTCATCAATGTTGACGTACTTTATTGAGCACCATTTGTAACTTTCCGCATTCAAATCAATGCTAATGTACCATATTTTGCAAGGTTTACAAATCTCAAATCAATTTCCGGTGCATATTAATATTAATGTACTTTATTTCACTAGCTTGTAATATTTCCTTAGTCCTCATAATATTACCTTCCGATGAATTTTTTCAATGTTAAATGCTGTCTTGCATTTTTAATTCAATGAACTTTGTTTTGCTTAGTTTCAGAAATTATATATAAATAATTTTGAATTTAATAAATAATTTGCCAGTTGACATTAACTCGGCAAACTTTCATTAAATGTTCAATTGAAGTTTTAATATATCCTACTACCACTGGGTATATCAAAATTTTTAACATATTTTCAAATAAAGCTGGTGTGGCTATTCATTTGAAGATTTTTTTCTCTTTCGGCAAACGGGTACACTATTCTGTGCCAAAACATTGGTCCGTCAACTCTTGAAGAATCAGATTGCTCGTTGGATACGTCACTCAGGTTCTGGATACATTGTTCCTGATTGCGATCCTTTGCAAATAGAGATCCTTGGCAACCATCGTCAATGAAAAGTACTCACGTTCTGATTAATTTGTTCCTGACTGCACCTCTCGAGCACCTTTGGGGTTTACCACCGTGTGAAATGACGCATACTTTCAATCAACTCTGTAAATGGAGGTAAATTCGCTTCTGGAAGATCAACAGCGTATAGCTGGTTCTTTAGAAAGTCTAGAGAGGAATCTGAAAAAAGGTGGCACCTCCCGAAAGGATGCGGCATACTTTGAGAGGAAAATAGGAACCATTCAAAAACTCTGGGATAAGTTTGAATTGAATCACGCCATTTTAAAATCTACACTCGACTCCTCTCATAAGCATTCTATGGATCATTTGTATGAAGCCACCAGGGATCAATACGAGAAAGTAAGAGTTATCTATACTGATGCCCAAAAACTTAGTGCTCTTCCTTGGAAACGTACCGAGGATTTATCGAAACCTGCATTACCAGCACCAAAAATTCCTGAAACTACAATGCCCTTGACAATAGCTCCTACTGATTCGACTTTCACTTCGAATAACCAAACCAATCGACACAATCAAGCAGCTACCAGTATCATTGGCATCCACGTAATATGTCGAAGCTACCAGCAATATCGATTCCGATGTTCAATGGTAACTTCAAGGGATGGAGAAATTTCTTTGACCTATTCCAAACGATCATCCATAATAATAACAATCTTGGGCCGATCCAAAAGAAGCAATATTTTTTGAATTACCTCAAGAGAGAAGCAAGAGATGCAGTATCCCATCTACAACTAGATGGTTTGAATTACGAGACAGCCATCGTGATACTGCAAGAGCGCTTCTCAAGCAATAAACGGATGACTATGGCATACCTTGATTCTATCTTCGATATTAAGAAGGTTGAGCACAGAAGACCAGGAGAAATAATAAACATATTTAATATTCTCCGTAACTGTTGGGTGGCGCAGAAAAATATGTCGTATAATACAGATCAGTGGGATTCAATGATCGTACATATTGCTATGCGGAAGCTCGTTTCCGAAAGAATTCATATGTTTGAAGAAACCTTAGGCAACAACAGAGAAATGCCATCCTTGCAACAACTCTACACTTCCTTTTGAAAAGACATGAGGTCTTAAAAATGATTAAGTCACATCCTCATGAACAGCATATGAAGAAAAAAACTTCACTACAATGGTGAAACCGACGTGCATATTTTTTAACATGCAATACATCGCTGCGAAAAAGTTAAACCATCTGCGGGCGATCGCCATAAGTTCATATCTTCAAACAAATTATGTAAAATTTTCCTGAATCACGCGAACAACGTAAAATGTAAAAGCCCACACAGACGTTTCGAGTGCAACAAACCACATCACACGCTACTGCATTTCCCAAAACCTAAAATGGTGATTTCCAATGTGAATATTAACAAGTTTTGCGGGCAATCAGCAACAAAAACACATACCAAAGAGGTCAACACCAAGGTTCTGCTCCCAACAGCCTTGATAAATGTGACATCAAGCACGGGCCAACAAGTTCCGTTACGAGCTCTCATTGACAAAGACTCCCAGTCATCCTTTATAATTTCAAAGATAGCAAAACGGTTGGTACTAAAGAAACAAGATTTTTAAGCGACTGTTACTGGTATCTGGGAGGTGGAAACCTCAACTGTACGTGGGAAAATTTACATGACAATGGCAACTCACTTCCAATCGACATTTATCCTTTTAGTCAAAGCGCTTATCATGCCGAAGCTTATAGCAATGTTGCCAGAAGACCAACTTGAGCTACCCAAGCATTTTAAGACTCTGGAGCTAAAGCTAGCGGATCCTGAGTTTGCTTCTCTGAGCAGGATAGAGGTAACACTTGAAGCAGAGGTCTTTGAAGAAGGTTTGAGAAAATCAGACCCATTATTAGCACAAAAAACCAAGCTTGGCTGGATTTTATCTGGTAAAACCATGTCCACTAAAATGATATCTTGCATCTCAATGACTGAATTTCACAGAGCTGTGGAATAGTTCTTTGAGATGGGCAATGATAGTGACGAAAGAGAGCCCACAATGACTGAAATCAGATGCAAAGAACACTTTCAAACAATTCATGAGAGAGATAGTCATGGAAGGTATATAGTCCAACTTCTGTTCAAAGATGAGACAATTGCATTACCACTAGGAAAATCTAGGGTTAAGGCTTTGAAACGATACAGGCAAGTTGAGAAAAGACTGGAGAAGGATTCCAGATTGAAAAATGACTACCAAAGATTCTATAGTGAAAATTAGGTATAAATATCCGTAAAGGACTGCAGCGATGGTCTGCTGCCTCGGCGAAAGAGGATGTTAAGATTTGCCAAGCATGACCTTGTCTGGGGACGCGTGGTTCATTCCTCCAGCATTAAGTAAGCTATAATTAATTTCAATTCCCGATGAAGGCATGTACGAGCTGCCCTTAATCTTCTTTGGTTTTGTTTTATTTTTGTTTGTTTATTTCACTTTCGGAACCGCAACACTGGCTTGATTAAATATTGGGCTATTGAACCGAACTTTAAATTTACTCCACTTTTATTTTCAGGCACTGTACATTTATCCCTCATCACTTCAAACTATCAAATACGCTTTGGTATTGAATTCAATTCAGTTTTTTCACTAACAAGTTTCGTTTATTTGTTTATTATCGACGCTGTAATCGCTTCGCGACACTCTTCGATTTGTAATTGTGCATCCCAATTTGAAATTAAAATCGTGCACTTCGAACTTTCCTCCACTAAAATTTTATCCCCGAAACCCAAATTAAAAACTCTTATCACCAAACTCCGCATCAAGATCCACTACGGGATCCCTCTGTTCAACTTTCATCTGGCCTTCATACAATCTTCCTTCACAAAGTCGAGACTTTTTCTCACGAATTCATCTCAAAACTTTTCCCCGACACTGTCAAAGAACTTTGTCTTCCCTTCGAGACTACATGACCAACCATTCGTCAGAAAATCACTCAACAAATACAGTATTGACGATCTTGAAGTATACAAATATGTGTATTTAGGCACCAAAATAATGAGAAATACTAATGAAAGAGACGAAATACGCCGAAGAAAACAGCTTGCAAATAAAATTTTTTATTCAGATTTGACGATTTTGAAGACAGCTCCAAGTATTCGAATCTGTGAGAAGACCAGTGCTATGCTATGGGTGTGAAACATGGACCCTAACCCAAGCACCTGCAAGTATATTGAATGCCTTTGAGCGACGGATCCTGAGGCGAATAATCGGAGCGAAGCTAGATGGGAACCAGTGACGAATTCGATACAACCATGAGCTGTATGAAATTTTTGACGATTCGGAGGTCTCAACGATTATAAGACTGCGGAAGCTGCGATGGGCTGGACACATAAATCGAATGGATGAACAACGAATAACCAAGAAGGTATTCGTTGGGAGAACTGAAGGCCGGAGGCCAGTGGGGAAACTGAGGAAACGCTGGTCGACAAAGACAGTTTATCGCTGGTCGGACTTCGAAATGGGAAGACGCGGTCAATGGAACGAGACAGTTGGAGGCGCTGGTTGCAGGAAGCGAAGCCCCGAGAGGGGCTATAGTGCTAAGAAGAAGAAGAAGAAGTGATGATGAGGAAACAAAAATTATAGGGAAATTGTTGGATATTAATAAAGATAAATAAATTTATTGAGGAAAATAGTATATGTGCCCAAAAGAAGGTGGAGATGTTGCGGCGGCAATTTGAAGTTGCGAATGGGAGAATGCTGGTACGACAAAATTCATAACAAAATCAATCACGTAATCAACTGTAGATGATCTGGAGGTAATAGAAATTGGACGTACATGGGAGGCTCTGGATTATTCAACAACCGGAGAATTCACGATTCAACGAAGATGTAGGCAACGGATATTCAAAGCTATTGGAGCTAATTCGGTACACGTTGTATGTAAAATTTAATAAACGAGCTTAAATTACAAACTAACGAATAATAATGAGAATTGTAAAAAAAGACAACAAATCGTAACTCTAAAATGAGGATAATAAGATCTTTAGATAATTAAGATACAAATGTAATAAAAAACATAAGGATGTAAATTAAGTGATAAGAAAGGGTAATGACCTAATTTGGATGAATCTTTAATGGTGCAAAAACACCGAGATAACGAAGAATCACATTAATCTTAAATTTTTATTTAACGTCTGTTTAATGCGTTCACTTTGTATTTTACCACAATAAAAGAAAACACTATGATTTTGATTTCATACTTTATTGAAGTAAAATTAATTGAATAAACTTAGGCGAAAACTTGCGAAAAAAGCGTATAAAGCGACACAATGATCAAACGTAGCGAGTTTCAAACAACGAACTAAGAGATGACAAAGCAAATTGTACGGTTTTTATACAACATGAAAATTTCGGTACTTTTTCCGTTTAGTTTGGTCTACTATTAAGTTGTTTACAATTTAAAAAAATGGAAAACACTATTAATAATGCAAAATATCAGCTGATGTGATTTCGTTAAATCGACTGGAACGACTGGAAATAATGACAATCACTTGACATTCAGATGATGGTGATGGTTTGTAAATAAACATTAGATTTGCTAGTTTATAGTTTAATTTTTTTCTTTTTGATTTCAGGTAGCTCCGAACATTCTCCCCCCGATGGTCCGCCAGGATCAGAATTAAAACCTATAAATAGAGGTTAAGTAACCTTTTTATTTATAATAAGATACCAATCCTAGGCTTCTTATCGAAGTCTTATCGCTATCATTCCAATTGATACATAAGTTCAGCTGACCAGGAACTAGTTATGTTTGTATTACTTGTGGCATTTCCTCCTTACAAGTAAACAACATATGCTGCGACAAGGGGTTATTTATATGGCGCCCCGACTCGCCATTCTGGAACGTTCATTTAATAATTGCCGGGAAAAAGGATAATAATAGGATAAGGATAATAATACTAAAGGATAATTTCAGTTTGCGTTACAAATTTTAGAGTAGGAGTATAGTATTCATTGCCTTCAAATTCTCAAATTCACATTAAAGATAGAATCAATTGTTTATGTTCAATAATTCAACTGAATGTTTTTCCATTTCTCGGGGTTTCTCAACTGGTAATAATGCAATTTTTGTAATGGGTCGATCTAATTCCTTGTTAGAAGTGCGAACAGTTACAACTCGAATTAATCCATCATTTCCAGAATGTGTCTTTGTAATTCGACCCATTGGCCATTTGTATGATGGCAGACGCTCATCTTTAATGAGCACTAAGTCATTTAATTCGAGATTGGGCTGACGTTGATTCCATTTAGGTCTTTCTTGTAATCTCGTTATGTATTCCATTGACCACCTTTTCCAAAAATCTTGGGTTAATCGTTGTGTGAATTGCCAGCGGCTCAACCGGTTAAGCTGTATGTTCACGAGGTCATCTTCTGGGACTGCTAATAAAGTGTCTCCTACAAGAAAATGTCCTGGTGTTAAGGCATTCAAATCATTTGGGTCGTTTGTCAAAGGGCAGAGAGGCCTTGAGTTCAAACATGCTTCTATTTTGGTCAGTACTGTATTAAATTCTTCGTACGTCAAGGTTGCATTTCCGATGATTCTCCTCAAATGATATTTTGTCGATTTCACACCGGCTTCCCAAAGTCCGCCAAAATGTGGAGAGGACGGAGGGTTAAAGTGCCACGTGATGCCATCGTTAGCCAATTCCTGTGTTAAAGATTCATTTCGTTTTATCGTTTGCATCAGCTCTTTATTGGCACCTACAAAATTGGTGCCACAGTCGCTGTACACATGGCTGCATAGTCCCCTTCTACTAACGAAGCGTCGAAAAGCTGCTAAAAATGATGGGATTGAAAGATCGCCTACTAACTCTAAATGTATCGCCTTCACGGAAAGACAAACAAAAATAGCAATATATCCCTTAGAGGTTTTCGATCCTCTTCCTTTGCAAATTTTCAAGTCTACTGGACCACAATAGTCGATGCCACAATGCGAAAATGGTCGGGATGGTGTTACCCTTGGCTCAGGCAGATTACCCATTAGTTGTTCTCTAGATTGAGCCTTCATTTTGTAACATGTGATGCATTTTTGTATGAACTGGCGGGCTAAATTTTTGGCGTTGATGATCCAAAATTTTTGTCTGATGATATTCAGCATAAGCTGTATTCCTCCATGCAATGTAAGTGTATGATATTTCAGGAATATAAGAGGCACCAGCTTACTCTTTTTCGATATAATCATTGGGTGCTTGGTGTCATATGGAAGATCAGCATTTTTCAGTCGACCGCCAATTCGCAGTATCCCATTTATATCCAAAAAAGGGTCTAAATTTACCAGATTGCTTTTTCTATCGATTTGTTTGCCTTGTTTCAAACATTCAATTTCTTCCCTATAATCCATTTCTTGTGTATGTTTATTCCAAAACTGCAAAGCTGAATCGAGTTCTGATGTATTCAAATATGATTGGGCGTAGCGGGTACCTTTTGCTGCGGTAATAAATCTAAAACAGTATGCTGTTACTCTTAAGAGACGAGTCAATGTAGAGTATCTGCCAAACCATAAATCCAAAAAACTTGGTTCGGATTCAGATGCTAATAATGATATAAGTAGTGTTTTCCTTTGTTCCAAGGTGAATACCGGCAATAATTCATTCTCAGGCCAGTATTCCTTTGGTTTTCTCAACCAAGAAGGGCCATTCCACCAAAGATTGCAATCAATGAGTTGTTTTGGAAACATACCGCGTGATGCGATGTCTGCAGGATTATGTTCTGAAGGTACGTGGTTCCAGGGAATATCCTTCACTGCTTCATGGATTTGCGTTGTTCGATTTGCAACAAAAGTAGTCCAGTGTGATGGATGTTTTGCCAACCAAGCTAAGACAATTGTCGAGTCAGTCCATAAATATATTTGAGCTACGGGTAATTCTAACGCTTTTGTAATTTGATTTACGATTTTAGCCAACATTAGTGCTCCACATAGTTCCAAACGTGGGATTGAAATAGCTTTCACCGGTGCTACCTTCGTTATAGCTAATAGCAAAGAAGATTCATTGTTATTTGGACTACGAGAAACGAGATAAACGACTGCTGCATACGCTTTCTGAGAAGCATCACTGAAACCATGTAATTCAATAGTGTCGTTAGTATTATTTTTTAACCATCTAGGTATTCTCACATTCAGAATTGTTTTCAGATCTGATTTAAAATTGTGCCATTTATTTACTATGTCAATGGGAACTCTTTCATCCCAAGTTATGCCATCTAACCATAATGATTGCATTAATATTTTGGCTACTACAACCACTGGAGATATCCATCCAAGTGGATCGAACAATCTTGCTATGTCTGATAATATTTTGCGTTTTGTATACTTAACGTCATCCATGTTAATATGAATCTTGTATGCGAATTCATCCGATAGTGGATGCCATATAATGCCAAGTGTTTTAAGACCCTGATCGAGATTCATATCGAAAGTTGTAAGCGTTTCCCGGTCTTCCATAGGAATACCACACAAAAGTTGTTCGTGACTGGCTACCCATTTTTTAAGTTTAAAACCTGCAGAGCTTAATAATATTCTCAATTCATCTCTTTTAGCTAATGCCGAATCTATGCTTACACCACCTGAAAGAAGATCGTCCACATAGAATTCATTGAGAATTGCTTGATGTGCCATGCTAAATGATGACTGATGAACCTCAGCAAGTTTTCGGAGCGTTCTAATTGCTAGAAATGGTGCTGAGGTCACTCCGAAGGTCACTGTATCTAAAATGTAATCCCGGACTGGCTCATTCGGATTATTGCGCCAAACAATGCGTTGGAGATCCGCATCTTCGGAATGTATACGTATTTGACGATACATCTTTTCAATATCTGCTACAAAAACAAATTGCAAACATCTCCATTTTAATAAAATTTGATCAAGACTATTTTGCAGAGAAGGCCCAGCATACAACGCAACGTTCAAAGACATTCCTGAACTAGTTTTCCGTGATGCATCGAAAACAACGCGAGCCCTTGTACTGCTGCTTTCCTTGTATACCACATGATGTGGGAGGTAATTACCCTTGCATTTAGACGTGCTATTTGTTTCAAATTGTGTATCTTTATTGTCGCTGACTTCATGCATGTGATTCAATTCTAAATATTCTCGAATGCATTTTGAATATTCCATACATAAATCCGAATTTTTAGAAAACTTTCGTTCTAACGACATTAAGCTGGCAAGGGCGATGTTCCTTGATTCACCTAACGACTGTCTGTCAGCATCCTTTTTAAATGGAAGACGAGTAACATATCTTCCATCTATGTTACGATAAGTATTCTGCAAGTAGAATTCCTCACAAATTTGTTCTTCGACTGTCGGCTGCCGGGTTACTGCAACTTCTTCCAACTCCCAAAATTTCCTTAATTGCGCATTTAAATCATTATATTCGATCAGTTCTATTTTAAAACTATGGAGATTCACCTCTGGTTGCACATTAACTCCTCTGGAAACTATCCATCCTAAACTCGTTCTCTGAACAATTGGGCCCATCGGTAATCTGTAAATGTCGCCTGTTATTATTTGTGCATAAACATCAGCACCGAATAGCAAATCAATTCTTCCAGGTTTATCAAAATTTGGATCAGCTAAATCGAAATTTTTAAGTTGAGTTTTCAAGTCTGAAGCTACATTCCATGTCGGTAATGAATTAGTTAATTGGTTCAAAATATATGCGTCGACATTTAGAGATTGTTCATTGCGCAATTTTACTTTCAAATTTACAAGTCCCTTAGTTGGAGTGTGATGTGTCTTCCCAATACCACTCACACTTGTGTTTGTGCGCCTTCTTTCTTAGTTAAGTTGTTTAATTGCATTCTCGCTTATAAATGACGCTTGCGATCCTTGATCCAATAATGCTCTGAAACCCATGCAGCCACTTAAGGTTTGTACATTAATTAGAGCTGTAGCCAGAAGTACTCTTTTCGATGTAACCGCACTCAATGTTTGCATATGCAATTCGTTCTGATTGGAACTGGTTGTCGGTACATGTACAGGCTCAAATTCTGTTGCATTAACATTAAGGGGGTTAGTATGGATTGGTTGACTCCTATGCAACAGCGTGTGATGCGCTTTTTGGCATTTTCCGCATCTATTGCCACTGGGACATCGTGCTAACAGGTGTCCTTTCGTCAAACAATTGATGCATAGTTTATTACGTTTCACTATATCAAACTTGGATTCATGGCTCATTTGGCTGAAAGTTGCACATTGGCGAATATGATGCTCAGCTTTGCAAACAACACAAGGTTGAACTACTTGACTAGTATGCATTTGCACATTGTGGGCTTGATATGTATTTGGGTTTCTAGATACTTTAATACGTTCAATTCCTGCAGCCTCTAACGCTCTGAATCTACGCTGCATGAATTCAGACAAGTTATTTAGTGAAGGAAGAGTAGTTCTTTGAGCGTGCTCTTGCTCCCAAAGTTGCCTTGAAGCAAGAGGCAACCTCTGTGTAACGATAAAAACCAACATTGCATGCCACAGATTTTCAACTCCCATATTTTCGATAGCTTGTACACACTCCATTGTAGTGTCAAGAAGAGTCTTTATAGAAGAAGATGACTCAGTGGCGTTGGATAGCGAAAACAACCGCTTAAATTGGGTATTCAATAAGATATTCAGATTGTCGTATCTATTATTTAAGATTTGCCAAGCGATGTCGTAATTTGCTTCAGTTACTGCGTATTGGCGTAACAGTCCTTCAGCTTCCCCTGACAAACTACACTTTAAGTAGTGCAACTTTTGCACTTTCGAAAGATTCGTTCGTTTATGGATAAGCGAGGTGAATAAGTCCCGGAATGAAATCCATTGCTCGTAATTCCCATGAAACTTCGGTATTGAGATGCGAGGTAACTTGATATCCTCCAAATTTGATTGGGATCCTTGCAATCCGATCTCCACTGGTTTCTGTTCTTCCTCCTTTGTCGTTTTCACTGCATCTGAATTTTCTGAAATCCGTTTATCGTTGCTTGTTGAATTCTCCTCTGACTGCTCTGCTGCCCGCTGCTTATCCGATGCTTCTTTCAAATTATCATCTATCTCAGCCATGAACTCTAACTGAAGCTCATCAAACTGCATGAACAATTCAATCGCGAAATATTCTTTATTTAACTCCGCCTCATCACCTGTTAATAATGCCAAAATTCTCCTATGGTTTTCTTCGAAGTCAGCATATAAATTATGCAAACGTTCTCTAACCATTTCGCAATACGACAACGTTCTACGACTTATTGAAGTCTTTTTAAAATTAGACCGGAGTCTATTCAATTGCTGTAAGAACAACTTTTGTTGCACAATAAAAGTCTCCATTTTCTTGATTATAATCAGAAACTACCAAGTCCAGCTGTAATTCCTCAAGTTTATATGGAGGTGGCAATTCAAAATGAAAAATTCACACAACACTTTGAGTTTGGCTTTTAAATTCAAAATATCCCAACAAAAACTAATTTAATTTGGCGAATTAGTTGTTGGATTCAATGAATAACGATTTCAATCTTATCGTTGATTCATTCACGCGCATCCGAATATACACGTATCTGACCAGCCGTTTGTAATTCAACTGTTCTGATTTCCCCGTTAGTTATGAGAAACCATCAAAATGTGTATTGATGAAGAAAGGCAATATAAAACGCAAATAAAATAACAACAACAAAGAATCTAAGGATGCATATATAACAAAGGATATATTTACAGAGGAAAGGGACTTACCCTGGCAAACTGCATGCAATTTATATTATTACACAAGTTACAACCGAACCGCACCACGAATTAAGATTTGTGTTTAGCACTGCACTTCACTGATTTATTACACGAATCCGGCTCGACGGACCAAATGTTTAATGCGTTCACTTTGTATTTTACCACAATAAAAGAAAACACTATGATTTCGATTTTATACTTTATTGAAGTAAAATTAATTGAATAAACTTAGGCGAAAACTTGCAAAAAAAGCGTATAAAGCGACACAATGATCAAACGTAGAGATGACAAATTAAATTGTACGGTTTTTATACAACATGAAAATTTCGGTACTTTTTCCGTTTAGTTTGGTCTACTATTAAGTTGTTTACAATTTAAAAAATTGAAAACACTATTAATAATGCAAAATATCAGCTGATGTGATTTCGTTAAATCGACTGGAACGACTGGAAATAATGACAATCACTTGATATTCAGATGATGGTGATGGTTTGTAAATAAACATTAGATTTGCTAGTTTATAGTTTAATTTTTTTCTTTTTGATTTCAGGTAGCTCCGAACATTCTCCCCCCGATGGTCCGCCAGGATCAGAATTAAAACCTATAAATAGAGGTTAAGTAACCTTTTTATTTATAATAAGATACCAATCCTAGGCTTCTTATCGAAGTCTTATCGCTATCATTCCAATTGATACATAAGTTCAGCTGACCAGGAACTAGTTATGTTTGTATTACTTGTGGCATTTCCTCCTTACAAGTAAACAACATATGCTGCGACAAGGGGTTATTTATATGGCGCCCCGACTCGCCATTCTGGAACGTTCATTTAATAATTGCCGGGAAAAAGGATAATAATAGGATAAGGATAATAATACTAAAGGATAATTTCAGTTTGCGTTACAAATTTTAGAGTAGGAGTATAGTATTCATTGCCTTCAAATTCTCAAATTCACATTAAAGATAGAATCAATTGTTTATGTTCAATAATTCAACTGAATGTTTTTCCATTTCTCGGGGTTTCTCAACTGGTAATAATGCAATTTTTGTAATGGGTCGATCTAATTCCTTGTTAGAAGTGCGAACAGTTACAACTCGAATTAATCCATCATTTCCAGAATGTGTCTTTGTAATTCGACCCATTGGCCATTTGTATGATGGCAGACGCTCATCTTTAATGAGCACTAAGTCATTTAATTCGAGATTGGGCTGACGTTGATTCCATTTAGGTCTTTCTTGTAATCTCGTTATGTATTCCATTGACCACCTTTTCCAAAAATCTTGGGTTAATCGTTGTGTGAATTGCCAGCGGCTCAACCGGTTAAGCTGTATGTTCACGAGGTCATCTTCTGGGACTGCTAATAAAGTGTCTCCTACAAGAAAATGTCCTGGTGTTAAGGCATTCAAATCATTTGGGTCGTTTGTCAAAGGGCAGAGAGGCCTTGAGTTCAAACATGCTTCTATTTTGGTCAGTACTGTATTAAATTCTTCGTACGTCAAGGTTGCATTTCCGATGATTCTCCTCAAATGATATTTTGTCGATTTCACACCGGCTTCCCAAAGTCCGCCAAAATGTGGAGAGGACGGAGGGTTAAAGTGCCACGTGATGCCAGCGTTAGCCAATTCCTGTGTTAAAGATTCATTTCGTTTTATCGTTTGCATCAGCTCTTTATTGGCACCTACAAAATTGGTGCCACAGTCGCTGTACATATGGCTGCATAGTCCCCTTCTACTAACGAAGCGTCGAAAAGCTGCTAAAAATGATGGGGTTGAAAGATCGCCTACTAACTCTAAATGTATCGCCTTCACGGAAAGACAAACAAAAATAGCAATATATCCCTTAGAGGTTTTCGATCCTCTTCCTTTGCAAATTTTCAAGTCTACTGGACCACAATAGTCGATGCCACAATGCGAAAATGGTCGGGATGGTGTTACCCTTGGCTCAGGCAGATTACCCATTAGTTGTTCTCTAGATTGAGCCTTCATTTTGTAACATGTGATGCATTTTTGTATGAACTGGCGGGCTAAATTTTTGGCGTTGATGATCCAAAATTTTTGTCTGATGATATTCAGCATAAGCTGTATTCCTCCATGCAATGTAAGTGTATGATATTTCAGGAATATAAGAGGCACCAGCTTACTCTTTTTCGATATAATCATTGGGTGCTTGGTGTCATATGGAAGATCAGCATTTTTCAGTCGACCGCCAATTCGCAGTATCCCACTTATATCCAAAAAAGGGTCTAAATTTACCAGATTGCTTTTTCTATCGATTTGTTTGCCTTGTTTCAAATATTCAATTTCTTCCCTATAATCCATTTCTTGTGTATGTTTATTCCAAAACTGCAAAGCTGAATCGAGTTCTGATGTATTCAAATATGATTGGGCGTAGCGGGTACCTTTTGCTGCGGTAATAAATCTAAAACAGTATGCTGTTACTCTTAAGAGACGAGTCAATGTAGAGTATCTGCCAAACCATAAATCCAAAAAACTTGGTTCGGATTCAGATGCCAATAATGATATAAGTAGTGTTTTCCTTTGTTCCAAGGTGAATACCGGCAATAATTCATTCTCAGGCCAGTATTCCTTTGGTTTTCTCAACCAAGAAGGGCCATTCCACCAAAGATTGCAATCAATGAGTTGTTTTGGAAACATACCGCGTGATGCGATGTCTGCAGGATTATGTTCTGAAGGTACGTGGTTCCAGGGAATATCCTTCACTGCTTCATGGATTTGCGTTGTTCGATTTGCAACAAAAGTAGTCCAGTGTGATGGATGTTTTGCCAACCAAGCTAAGACAATTGTCGAGTCAGTCCATAAATATATTTGAGCTACGGGTAATTCTAACGCTTTTGTAATTTGATTTACGATTTTAGCCAACATTAGTGCTCCACATAGTTCCAAACGTGGGATTGAAATAGCTTTCACCGGTGCTACCTTCGTTATAGCTAATAGCAAAGAAGATTCATTGTTATTTGGACTACGAGAAACGAGATAAACGACTGCTGCATACGCTTTCTGAGAAGCATCACTGAAACCATGTAATTCAATAGTGTCGTTAGTATTATTTTTTAACCATCTAGGTATTCTCACATTCAGAATTGTTTTCAGATCTGATTTAAAATTGTGCCATTTATTTACTATGTCAATGGGAACTCTTTCATCCCAAGTTATGCCATCTAACCATAATGATTGCATTAATATTTTGGCTACTACAACCACTGGAGATATCCATCCAAGTGGGTCGAACAATCTTGCTATGTCTGATAATATTTTGCGTTTTGTATACTTAACGTCATCCATGTTAATATGAATCTTGTATGCGAATTCATCCGATAGTGGATGCCATATAATGCCAAGTGTTTTAAGACCCTGATCGAGATTCATATCGAAAGTTGTAAGCGTTTCCCGGTCTTCCATAGGAATACCACACAAAATACCACACAAAAGTTGTTCGTGACTGGCTACCCATTTTTTAAGTTTAAAACCTGCAGAGCTTAATAATATTCTCAATTCTCTCTTTTAGCTAATGCCGAATCTATGCTTACACCACCTGAAAGAAGATCGTCCACATAGAATTCATTGAGAATTGCTTGATGTGCCATGCTAAATGATGACTGATGATCCTCAGCAAGTTTTCGGAGCGTTCTAATTGCTAGAAATGGTGCTGAGGTCACTCCGAAGGTCACTGTATCTAAAATGTAATCCCGGACTGACTCATTCGGATTATTGCGCCAAACAATGCGTTGGAGATCCGCATCTTCGGAATGTATACGTATTTGACGATACATCTTTTCAATATCTGCTACAAAAACAAATTGCAAACATCTCCATTTTAATAAAATTTGATCAAGACTATTTTGCAGAGAAGGCCCAGCATACAACACAACGTTCAAAGACATTCCTGAACTAGTTTTCCGTGATGCATCGAAAACAACGCGAGCCCTTGTACTGCTGCTTTCCTTGTATACCACATGATGTGGGAGGTAATTACCCTTGCATTTAGACGTGCTATTTGTTTCAAATTGTGTATCTTTATTGTCGCTGACTTCATGCATGTGATTCAATTCTAAATATTCTCGAATGCATTTTGAATATTCCATACATAAATCCGAATTTTTAGAAAACTTTCATTCTAACGACATTAAGCTGGCAAGGGCGATGTTCCTTGATTCACCTAACGACTGTCTGTCAGCATCCTTTTTAAATGGAAGACGAGTAACATATCTTCCATCTATGTTACGATAAGTATTCTGCAAGTAGAATTCCTCACAAATTTGTTCTTCGACTGTCGGCTGCCGGGTTACTGCAACTTCTTCCAACTCCCAAAATTTCCTTAATTGCGCATTTAAATCATTATATTCGATCAGTTCTATTTTAAAACTATGGAGATTCACCTCTGGTTGCACATTAACTCCTCCGGAAACTATCCATCCTAAACTCGTTCTCTGAACAATTGGGCCCATCGGTAATCTGTAAATGTCGCCTGTTATTATTTGTGCATAAACATCAGCACCGAATAGCAAATCAATTCTTCCAGGTTTATCAAAATTTGGATCAGCTAAATCGAAATTTTTAAGTTGAGTTTTCAAGTCTGAAGCTACATTCCATGTCGGTAATGAATTAGTTAATTGGTTCAAAATATATGCGTCGACATTTAGAGATTGTTCATTGCGCAATTTTACTTTCAAATTTACAAGTCCCTTAGTTGGAGTGTGATGTGTCTTCCCAATACCACTCACACTTGTGTTTGTGCGCCTTCTTTCCAAGTTAAGTTGTTTAATTGCATTCTCGCTTATAAATGACGCTTGCGATCCTTGATCCAATAATGCTCTGAAACCCATGCAGCCACTTAAGGTTTGTACATTAATTAGAGCTGTAGCCAGAAGTACTCTTTTCGATGTAACCGCACTCAATGTTTGCATATGCAATTCGTTCTGATTGGAACTGGTTGTCGGTACATGTAAGGCTCGAATTCTGTTGCATTAACATTAAGGGGGTTAGTATGGATTGGTTGACTCCTATGCAACAGCGTGTGATGCGCTTTTTGGCATTTTCCGCATCTATTGCCACTGGGACATCGTGCTAACAGGTGTCCTTTCGTCAAACAATTGATGCATAGTTTATTACGTTTCACTATATCAAACTTGGATTCATGGCTCATTTGGCTGAAAGTTGCACATTGGCGAATATGATGCTCAGCTTTGCAAACAACACAAGGTTGAACTACTTGACTAGTATGCATTTGCACATTGTGGGCTTGATATGTATTTGGGTTTCTAGATACTTTAATACGTTCAATTCCTGCAGCCTCTAACGCTCTGAATCTACGCTGCATGAATTCAGACAAGTTATTTAGTGAAGGAAGAGTAGTTCTTTGAGCGTGCTCTTGCTCCCAAAGTTGCCTTGAAGCAAGAGGCAACCTCTGTGTAACGATAAAAACCAACATTGCATGCCACAGATTTTCAACTCCCATATTTTCGATAGCTTGTACACACTCCATTGTAGTGTCAAGAAGAGTCTTTATAGAAGAAGATGACTCAGTGGCGTTGGATAGCGAAAACAACCGCTTAAATTGGGTATTCAATAAGATATTCAGATTGTCGTATCTATTATTTAAGATTTGCCAAGCGATGTCGTAATTTGCTTCAGTTACTGCGTATTGGCGTAACAGTCCTTCAGCTTCCCCTGACAAACTACACTTTAAGTAGTGCAACTTTTGCACTTTCGAAAGATTCGTTCGTTTATGGATAAGCGAGGTGAATAAGTCCCGGAATGAAATCCATTGCTCGTAATTCCCATGAAACTTCGGTATTGAGATGCGAGGTAACTTGATATCCTCCAAATTTGATTGGGATCCTTGCAATCCGATCTCCACTGGTTTCTGTTCTTCCTCCTTTGTCGTTTTCACTGCATCTGAATTTTCTGAAATCCGTTTATCGTTGCTTGTTGAATTCTCCTCTGACTGCTCTGCTGCCCGCTGCTTATCCGATGCTTCTTTCAAATTATCATCTATCTCAGCCATGAACTCTAACTGAAGCTCATCAAACTGCATGAACAATTCAATCGCGAAATATTCTTTATTTAACTCCGCCTCATCACCTGTTAATAATGCCAAAATTCTCCTATGGTTTTCTTCGAAGTCAGCATATAAATTATGCAAACGTTCTCTAACCATTTCGCAATACGACAACGTTCTACGACTTATTGAAGTCTTTTTAAAATTAGACAGGAGTCTATTCAATTGCTGTAAGAACAACTTTTGTTGCACAATAAAAGTCTCTATTTTCTTGATTATAATCAGAAACTACCAAGTCCAGCTGTAATTCCTCAAGTTTATATGGAGGTGGCAATTCAAAATGAAAAATTCACACAACACTTTGAGTTTGGCTTTTAAATTCAAAATATCCCAACAAAAACTAATTTAATTTGGCGAATTAGTTGTTGGATTCAATGAATAACGATTTCAATCTTATCGTTGATTCATTCACGCGCATCCGAATATACACGTATCTGACCAGCCGTTTGTAATTCAACTGTTCTGATTTCCCCGTTAGTTATGAGAAACCATCAAAATGTGTATTGATGAAGAAAGGCAATATAAAACGCAAATAAAATAACAACAACAAAGAATCTAAGGATGCATATATAACAAAGGATATATTTACAGGGGAAAGGGACTTACCCTGGCAAACTGCATGCAATTTATATTATTACACAAGTTACAACCGAACCGCACCACGAATTAAGATTTGTGTTTAGCACTGCACTTCACTGATTTATTACACGAATCCGGCTCGACGGACCAAATGTTTAATGCGTTCACTTTGTATTTTACCACAATAAAAGAAAACACTATGATTTCGATTTCATACTTTATTGAAGTAAAATTAATTGAATAAACTTAGGCGAAAACTTGCGAAAAAAGCGTATAAAGCGACACAATGATCAAACGTAGAGAGTTTCAAACAACGAACTAAGAGATGACAAAGCAAATTGTACGGTTTTTATACAACATGAAAATTTCGGTACTTTTTCCGTTTAGTTTGGTCTACTATTAAGTTGTTTACAATTTAAAAAAATGGAAAACACTATTAATAATGCAAAATATCAGCTGATGTGATTTCGTTAAATCGACTGGAACGACTGGAAATAATGACAATCACTTGACATTCAGATGATGGTGATGGTTTGTAAATAAACATTAGATTTGCTAGTTTATAGTTTAATTTTTTTCTTTTTGATTTCAGGTAGCTCCGAACATTCTCCCCCCGATGGTCCGCCAGGATCAGAATTAAAACCTATAAATAGAGGTTAAGTAACCTTTTTATTTATAATAAGATACCAATCCTAGGCTTCTTATCGAAGTCTTATCGCTATCATTCCAATTGATACATAAGTTCAGCTGACCAGGAACTAGTTATGTTTGTATTACTTGTGGCATTTCCTCCTTACAAGTAAACAACATATGCTGCGACAAGGGGTTATTTATATGGCGCCCCGACTCGCCATTCTGGAACGTTCATTTAATAATTGCCGGGAAAAAGGATAATAATAGGATAAGGATAATAATACTAAAGGATAATTTCAGTTTGCGTTACAAATTTTAGAGTAGGAGTATAGTATTTATTGCCTTCAAATTCTCAAATTCACATTAAAGATAGAATCAATTGTTTATGTTCAATAATTCAACTGAATGTTTTTCCATTTCTCGGGGTTTCTCAACTGGTAATAATGCAATTTTTGTAATGGGTCGATCTAATTCCTTGTTAGAAGTGCGAACAGTTACAACTCGAATTAATCCATCATTTCCAGAATGTGTCTTTGTAATTCGACCCATTGGCCATTTGTATGATGGCAGACGCTCATCTTTAATGAGCACTAAGTCATTTAATTCGAGATTGGGCTGACGTTGATTCCATTTAGGTCTTTCTTGTAATCTCGTTATGTATTCCATTGACCACCTTTTCCAAAAATCTTGGGTTAATCGTTGTGTGAATTGCCAGCGGCTCAACCGGTTAAGCTGTATGTTCACGAGGTCATCTTCTGGGACTGCTAATAAAGTGTCTCCAACAAGAAAATGTCCTGGTGTTAAGGCATTCAAATCATTTGGGTCGTTTGTCAAAGGGCAGAGAGGCCTTGAGTTCAAACATGCTTCTATTTTGGTCAGTACTGTATTAAATTCTTCGTACGTCAAGGTTGCATTTCCGATGATTCTCCTCAAATGATATTTTGTCGATTTCACACCGGCTTCCCAAAGTCCGCCAAAATGTGGAGAGGACGGAGGGTTAAAGTGCCACGTGATGCCATCGTTAGCCAATTCCTGTGTTAAAGATTCATTTCGTTTTATCGTTTGCATCAGCTCTTTATTGGCACCTACAAAATTGGTGCCACAGTCGCTGTACACATGGCTGCATAGTCCCCTTCTACTAACGAAGCGTCGAAAAGCTGCTAAAAATGATGGGGTTGAAAGATCGCCTACTAACTCTAAATGTATCGCCTTCACGGAAAGACAAACAAAAATAGCAATATATCCCTTAGAGGTTTTCGATCCTCTTCCTTTGCAAATTTTCAAGTCTACTGGACCACAATAGTCGATGCCACAATGCGAAAATGGTCGGGATGGTGTTACCCTTGGCTCAGGCAGATTACCCATTAGTTGTTCTCTAGATTGAGCCTTCATTTTGTAACATGTGATGCATTTTTGTATGAACTGGCGGGCTAAATTTTTGGCGTTGATGATCCAAAATTTTTGTCTGATGATATTCAGCATAAGCTGTATTCCTCCATGCAATGTAAGTGTATGATATTTCAGGAATATAAGAGGCACCAGCTTACTCTTTTTCGATATAATCATTGGGTGCTTGGTGTCATATGGAAGATCAGCATTTTTCAGTCGACCGCCAATTCGCAGTATCCCATTTATATCCAAAAAAGGGTCTAAATTTACCAGATTGCTTTTTCTATCGATTTGTTTGCCTTGTTTCAAACATTCAATTTCTTCCCTATAATCCATTTCTTGTGTATGTTTATTCCAAAACTGCAAAGCTGAATCGAGTTCTGATGTATTCAAATATGATTGGGCGTAGCGGGTTCCTTTTGCTGCGGTAATAAATCTAAAACAGTATGCTGTTACTCTTAAGAGACGAGTCAATGTAGAGTATCTGCCAAACCATAAATCCAAAAAACTTGGTTCGGATTCAGATGCTAATAATGATATAAGTAGTGTTTTCCTTTGTTCCAAGGTGAATACCGGCAATAATTCATTCTCAGGCCAGTATTCCTTTGGTTTTCTCAACCAAGAAGGGCCATTCCACCAAAGATTGCAATCAATGAGTGGTTTTGGAAACATACCGCGTGATGCGATGTCTGCAGGATTATGTTCTGAAGGTACGTGGTTCCAGGGAATATCCTTCACTGCTTCATGGATTTGCGTTGTTCGATTTACAACAAAAGTAGTCCAGTGTGATGGATGTTTTGCCAACCAAGCTAAGACAATTGTCGAGTCAGTCCATAAATATATTTGAGCTACGGGTAATTCTAACGCTTTTGTAATTTGATTTACGATTTTAGCCAACATTAGTGCTCCACATAGTTCCAAACGTGGGATTGAAATAGCTTTCACCGGTGCTACCTTCGTTATAGCTAATAGCAAAGAAGATTCATTGTTATTTGGACTACGAGAAACGAGATAAACGACTGCTGCATACGCTTTCTGAGAAGCATCACTGAAACCATGTAATTCAATAGTGTCGTTAGTATTATTTTTTAACCATCTAGGTATTCTCACATTCAGAATTGTTTTCAGATCTGATTTAAAATTGTGCCATTTATTTACTATGTCAATGGGAACTCTTTCATCCCAAGTTATGCCATCTAACCATAATGATTGCATTAATATTTTGGCTACTACAACCACTGGAGATATCCATCCAAGTGGATCGAACAATCTTGCTATGTCTGATAATATTTTGCGTTTTGTATACTTAACGTCATCCATGTTAATATGAATCTTGTATGCGAATTCATCCGATAGTGGATGCCATATAATGCCAAGTGTTTTAAGACCCTGATCGAGATTCATATCGAAAGTTGTAAGCGTTTCCCGGTCTTCCATAGGAATACCACACAAAAGTTGTTCGTGACTGGCTACCCATTTTTTAAGTTTAAAACCTGCAGAGCTTAATAATATTCTCAATTCATTCATGCTTACACCACCTGAAAGAAGATCGTCCACATAGAATTCATTGAGAATTGCTTGATGTGCCATGCTAAATGATGACTGATGATCCTCAGCAAGTTTTCGGAGCGTTCTAATTGCTAGAAATGGTGCTGAGGTCACTCCAAAGGTCACTGTATCTAAAATGTAATCCCGGACTGGCTCATTCGGATTATTGCGCCAAACAATGCGTTGGAGATCCGCATCTTCGGAATGTATACGTATTTGACGATACATCTTTTCAATATCTGCTACAAAAACAAATTGCAAACATCTCCATTTTAATAAAATTTGATCAAGACTATTTTGCAGAGAAGGCCCAGCATACAACACAACGTTCAAAGACATTCCTGAACTAGTTTTCCGTGATGCATCGAAAACAACGCGAGCCCTTGTACTGCTGCTTTCCTTGTATACCACATGATGTGGGAGGTAATTACCCTCGCATTTAGACGTGCTATTTGTTTCAAATTGTGTATCTTTATTGTCGCTGACTTCATGCATGTGATTCAATTCTAAATATTCTCGAATGCATTTTGAATATTCCATACATAAATCCGAACTTTTAGAAAACTTTCGTTCTAACGACATTAAGCTGGCAAGGGCGATGTTCCTTGATTCACCTAACGACTGTCTGTCAGCATCCTTTTTAAATGGAAGACGAGTAACATATCTTCCATCTATGTTACGATAAGTATTCTGCAAGTAGAATTCCTCACAAATTTGTTCTTCGACTGTCGGCTGCCGGGTTACTGCAACTTCTTCCAACTCCCAAAATTTCCTTAATTGCGCATTTAAATCATTATATTCGATCAGTTCTATTTTAAAACTATGGAGATTCACCTCTGGTTGCACATTAACTCCTCCGGAAACTATCCATCCTAAACTCGTTCTCTGAACAATTGGGCCCATCGGTAATCTGTAAATGTCGCCTGTTATTATTTGTGCATAAACATCAGCACCGAATAGCAAATCAATTCTTCCAGGTATATCAAAATTTGGATCAGCTAAATCAAAATTTTTAAGTTGAGTTTTCAAGTCTGAAGCTACATTCCATGTCGGTAATGAATTAGTTAATTGGCTCAAAATATATGCGTCGACATTTAGAGATTGTTCATTGCGCAATTTTACTTTCAAATTTACAAGTCCCTTAGTTGGAGTGTGATGTGTCTTCCCAATACCACTCACACTTGTGTTTGTGCGCCTTCTTTCTTAGTTAAGTTGTTTAATTGCATTCTCGCTTATAAATGACGCTTGCGATCCTTGATCCAATAATGCTCTGAAACCCATGCAGCCACTTAAGGTTTGTACATTAATTAGAGCTGTAGCCAGAAATACTCTTTTCGATGTAACCGCACTCAATGTTTGCATATGCAATTCGTTCTGATTGGAATTGGTTGTCGGTACATGTACAGGCTCGAATTCTGTTGCATTAACATTAAGGGGGTTAGTATGGATTGGTTGACTCCTATGCAACAGCGTGTGATGCGCTTTTTGGCATTTTCCGCATCTATTGCCACTGGGACATCGTGCTAACAGGTGTCCTTTCGTCAAACAATTGATGCATAGTTTATTACGTTTCACTATATCAAACTTGGATTCATGGCTCATTTGGCTGAAAGTTGCACATTGGCGAATATGATGCTCAGCTTTGCAAACAACACAAGGTTGAACTACTTGACTAGTATGCATTTGCACATTGTGGGCTTGATATGTATTTGGGTTTCTAGATACTTTAATACGTTCAATTCCTGCAGCCTCTAACGCTCTGAATCTACGCTGCATGAATTCAGACAAGTTATTTAGTGAAGGAAGAGTAGTTCTTTGAGCGTGCTCTTGCTCCCAAAGTTGCCTTGAAGCAAGAGGCAACCTCTGTGTAACGATAAAAACCAACATTGCATGCCACAGATTTTCAACTCCCATATTTTTGATAGCTTGTACACACTCCATTGTAGTGTCAAGAAGAGTCTTTATAGAAGAAGATGACTCAGTGGCGTTGGATAGCGAAAACAACCGCTTAAATTGAGTATTCAATAAGATATTCAGATTGTCGTATCTATTATTTAAGATTTGCCAAGCGATGTCGTAATTTGCTTCAGTTACTGCGTATTGGCGTAACAGTCCTTCAGCTTCCCCTGACAAACTACACTTTAAGTAGTGCAACTTTTGCACTTTCGAAAGATTCGTTCGTTTATGGATAAGCGAGGTGAATAAGTCCCGGAATGAAATCCATTGCTCGTAATTCCCATGAAACTTCGGTATTGAGATGCGAGGTAACTTGATATCCTCCAAATTTGATTGGGATCCTTGCAATCCGATCTCCACTGGTTTCTGTTCTTCCTCCTTTGTCGTTTTCACTGCATCTGAATTTTCTGAAATCCGTTTATCGTTGCTTGTTGAATTCTCCTCTGACTGCTCTGCTGCCCGCTGCTTATCCGATGCTTCTTTCAAATTATCATCTATCTCAGCCATGAACTCTAACTGAAGCTCATCAAACTGCATGAACAATTCAATCGCGAAATATTCTTTATTTAACTCCGCCTCATCACCTGTTAATAATGCCAAAATTCTCCTATGGTTTTCTTCGAAGTCAGCATATAAATTATGCAAACGTTCTCTAACCATTTCGCAATACGACAACGTTCTACGACTTATTGAAGTCTTTTTAAAATTAGACCGGAGTCTATTCAATTGCTGTAAGAACAACTTTTGTTGCACAATAAAAGTCTCCATTTTCTTGATTATAATCAGAAACTACCAAGTCCAGCTGTAATTCCTCAAGTTTATATGGAGGTGGCAATTCAAAATGAAAAATTCACACAACACTTTGAGTTTGGCTTTTAAATTCAAAATATCCCAACAAAAAATAATTTAATTTGGCGAATTAGTTGTTGGATTCAATGAATAACGATTTCAATCTTATCGTTGATTCATTCACGCGCATCCGAATATACACGTATCTGACCAGCCGTTTGTAATTCAACTGTTCTGATTTCCCCGTTAGTTATGAGAAACCATCAAAATGTGTATTGATGAAGAAAGGCAATATAAAACGCAAATAAAATAACAACAACAAAGAATCTAAGGATGCATATATAACAAAGGATATATTTACAGAGGGAAGGGACTTCCCCTGGCAAACTGCATGCAATTTATATTATTACACAAGTTACAACCGAACCGCACCACGAATTAAGATTTGTGTTTAGCACTGCACTTCACTGATTTATTACACGAATCCGGCTCGACGGACCAAATGTTTAATGCGTTTACTTTGTATTTTACCACAATAAAAGAAAACACTATGATTTCGATTTCATACTTTATTGAAGTAAAATTAATTGAATAAACTTAGGCGAAAACTTGCGAAAAAAGCGTATAAAGCGACACAATGATCAAACGTAGAGAGTTTCAAACAACGAACTAAGAGATGACAAAGCAAATTGTACGGTTTTTATACAACATGAAAATTTCGGTACTTTTTCCGTTTAGTTTGGTCTACTATTAAGTTGTTTACAATTTAAAAAAATGGAAAACACTATTAATAATGCAAAATATCAGCTGATGTGATTTCGTTAAATCGACTGGAACGACTGGAAATAATGACAATCACTTGACATTCAGATGATGGTGATGATTTGTAAATAAACATTAGATTTGCTAGTTTATAGTTTAATTTTTTTCTTTTTGATTTCAGGTAGCTCCGAACATTCTCCCCCCAATGGTCCACCAGGATCAGAATTAAAACCTATAAATAGAGGTTAAGTAACCTTTTTATTTATAATAAGATACCAATCCTAGGCTTCTTATCGAAGTTTTATCGCTATCATTCCAATTGATACATAAGTTCAGCTGACCAGGAACTAGTTATGTTTGTATTACTTGTGGCATTTCCTCCTTACAAGTAAACAACATATGCTGCGACAAGGGGTTATTTATATGGCGCCCCGACTCGCCATTCTGGAACGTTCATTTAATAATTGCCGGGAAAAAGGATAATAATAGGATAAGGATAATAATACTAAAGGATAATTTCAGTTTGCGTTACAAATTTTAGAGTAGGAGTATAGTATTCATTGCCTTCAAATTCTCAAATTCACATTAAAGATAGAATCAATTGTTTATGTTCAATAATTCAACTGAATGTTTTTCCATTTCTCGGGGTTTCTCAACTGGTAATAATGCAATTTTTGTAATGGGTCGATCTAATTCCTTGTTAGAAGTGCGAACAGTTACAACTCGAATTAATCCATCATTTCCAGAATGTGTCTTTGTAATTCGACCCATTGGCCATTTGTATGATGGCAGACGCTCATCTTTAATGAGCACTAAGTCATTTAATTCGAGATTGGGCTGACGATGATTCCATTTAGGTCTTTCTTGTAATCTCGTTATGTATTCCATTGACCACCTTTTCCAAAAATCTTGGGTTAATCGTTGTGTGAATTGCCAGCGGCTCAACCGGTTAAGCTGTATGTTCACGAGGTCATCTTCTGGGACTGCTAATAAAGTGTCTCCAACAAGAAAATGTCCTGGTGTTAAGGCATTCAAATCATTTGGGTCGTTTGTCAAAGGGCAGAGAGGCCTTGAGTTCAAACATGCTTCTATTTTGGTCAGTACTGTATTAAATTCTTCGTACGTCAAGGTTGCATTTCCGATGATTCTCCTCAAATGATATTTTGTCGATTTCACACCGGCTTCCCAAAGTCCGCCAAAATGTGGAGAGGACGGAGGGTTAAAGTGCCACGTGATGCCATCGTTAGCCAATTCCTGTGTTAAAGATTCATTTCGTTTTATCGTTTGCATCAGCTCTTTATTGGCACCTACAAAATTGGTGCCACAGTCGCTGTACACATGGCTGCATAGTCCCCTTCTACTAACGAAGCGTCGAAAAGCTGCTAAAAATGATGGGGTTGAAAGATCGCCTACTAACTCTAAATGTATCGCCTTCACGGAGAGACAAACAAAAATAGCAATATATCCCTTAGAGGTTTTCGATCCTCTTCCTTTGCAAATTTTCAAGTCTACTGGACCACAATAGTCGATGCCACAATGCGAAAATGGTCGGGATGGTGTTACCCTTGGCTCAGGCAGATTACCCATCAGTTGGTCTCTAGATTGAGCCTTCATTTTGTAACATGTGATGCATTTTTGTATGAACTAGCGGGCTAAATTTTTGGCGTTGATGATCCAAAATTTTTGTCTGATGATATTCAGCATAAGCTGTATTCCTCCATGCAATGTAAGTGTATGATATTTCAGGAATATAAGAGGCACCAGCTTACTCTTTTTCGATATAATCATTGGGTGCTTGGTGTCATATGGAAGGTCAGCATTTTCCAGTCGACCGCCAATTCGCAGTATCCCATTTATATCCAAAAAAGGGTCTAAATTTACCAGATTGCTTTTTCTATCGATTTGTTTGCCTTGTTTCAAACATTCAATTTCTTCCCTATAATCCATTTCTTGTGTATGTTTATTCCAAAACTGCAAAGCTGAATCGAGTTCTGATGTATTCAAATATGATTGGGCGTAGCGGGTACCTTTTGCTGCGGTAATAAATCTAAAACAGTATGCTGTTACTCTTAAGAGACGAGTCAATGTAGAGTATCTGCCAAACCATAAATCCAAAAAACTTGGTTCGGATTCAGATGCTAATAATGATATAAGTAGTGTTTTCCTTTGTTCCAAGGTGAATACCGGCAATAATTCATTCTCAGGCCAGTATTCCTTTGGTTTTCTCAACCAAGAAGGGCAATTCCACCAAAGATTGCAATCAATGAGTTGTTTTGGAAACATACCGCGTGATGCGATGTCTGCAGGATTATGTTCTGAAGGTACGTGGTTCCAGGGAATATCCTTCACTGCTTCATGGATTTGCGTTGTTCGATTTGCAACAAAAGTAGTCCAGTGTGATGGATGTTTTGCCAACCAAGCTAAGATAATTGTCGAGTCAGTCCATAAATATATTTGAGCTACGGGTAATTCTAACGCTTTTGTAATTTGATTTACGATTTTAGCCAACATTAGTGCTCCACATAGTTCCAAACGTGGGATTGAAATAGCTTTCACCGGTGCTACCTTCGTTATAGCTAATAGCAAAGAAGATTCATTGTTATTTGGACTACGAGAAACGAGATAAACGACTGCTGCATACGCTTTCTGAGAAGCATCACTGAAACCATGTAATTCAATAGTGTCGTTAGTATTATTTTTTAACCATCTAGGTATTCTCACATTCAGAATTGTTTTCAGATCTGATTTAAAATTGTGCCATTTATTTACTATGTCAATGGGAACTCTTTCATCCCAAGTTATGCCATCTAACCATAATGATTGCATTAATATTTTGGCTACTACAACCACTGGAGATATCCATCCAAGTGGATCGAACAATCTTGCTATGTCTGATAATATTTTGCGTTTTGTATACTTAACGTCATCCATGTTAATATGAATCTTGTATGCGAATTCATCCGATAGTGGATGCCATATAATGCCAAGTGTTTTAAGACCCTGATCGAGATTCATATCGAAAGTTGTAAGCGTTTCCCGGTCTTCCATAGGAATACCACACAAAATACCACACAAAAGTTGTTCGTGACTGGCTACCCATTTTTTAAGTTTAAAACCTGCAGAGCTTAATAATATTCTCAATTCATCTCTTTTAGCTAATGCCGAATCTATGCTTACACCACCTGAAAGAAGATCGTCCACATAGAATTCATTGAGAATTGCTTGATGTGCCATGCTAAATGATGACTGATGATCCTCAGCAAGTTTTCGGAGCGTTCTAATTGCTAGAAATGGTGCTGAAGTCACTCCGAAGGTCACTGTATCTAAAATGTAATCCCGGACTGACTCATTCGGATTATTGCGCCAAACAATGCGTTGGAGATCCGCATCTTCGGAATGTATACGTATTTGACGATACATCTTTTCAATATCTGCTACAAAAACAAATTGCAAACATCTCCATTTTAATAAAATTTGATCAAGACTATTTTGCAGAGAAGGCCCAGCATACAACACAACGTTCAAAGACATTCCTGAACTAGTTTTCCGTGATGCATCGAAAACAACGCGAGCCCTTGTACTGCTGCTTTCCTTGTATACCACATGATGTGGGAGGTAATTACCCTTGCATTTAGACGTGCTATTTGTTTCAAATTGGGTATCTTTATTGTCGCTGACTTCATGCATGTGATTCAATTCTAAATATTCTCGAATGCATTTTGAATATTCCATACATAAATCCGAATTTTTAGAAAACTTTCGTTCTAACGACATTAAGCTGGCAAGGGCGATGTTCCTTGATTCACCTAACGACTGTCTGTCAGCATCCTTTTTAAATGGAAGACGAGTAACATATCTTCCATCTATGTTACGATAAGTATTCTGCAAGTAGAATTCCTCACAAATTTGTTCTTCGACTGTCGGCTGCCGGGTTACTGCAACTTCTTCCAACTCCCAAAATTTCCTTAATTGCGCATTTAAATCATTATATTCGATCAGTTCTATTTTAAAACTATGGAGATTCACCTCTGGTTGCACATTAACTCCTCCGGAAACTATCCATCCTAAACTCGTTCTCTGAACAATTGGGCCCATCGGTAATCTGTAAATGTCGCCTGTTATTATTTGTGCATAAACATCAGCACCGAATAGCAAATCAATTCTTCCAGGTTTATCAAAATTTGGATCAGCTAAATCGAAATTTTTAAGTTGAGTTTTCAAGTCTGAAGCTACATTCCATGTCGGTAATGAATTAGTTAATTGGTTCAAAATATATGCGTCGACATTTAGAGATTGTTCATTGCGCAATTTTACTTTCAAATTTACAAGTCCCTTAGTTGGAGTGTGATGTGTCTTCCCAATACCACTCACACTTGTGTTTGTGCGCCTTCTTTCCAAGTTAAGTTGTTTAATTGCATTCTCGCTTATAAATGACGCTTGCGATCCTTGATCCAATAATGCTCTGAAACCCATGCAGCCACTTAAGGTTTGTACATTAATTAGAGCTGTAGCCAGAAATACTCTTTTCGATGTAACCGCACTCAATGTTTGCATATGCAATTCGTTCTGATTGGAATTGGTTGTCGGTACATGTACAGGCTCGAATTCTGTTGCATTAACATTAAGGGGGTTAGTATGGATTGGTTGACTCCTATGCAACAGCGTGTGATGCGCTTTTTGGCATTTTCCGCATCTATTGCCACTGGGACATCGTGCTAACAGGTGTCCTTTCGTCAAACAATTGATGCATAGTTTATTACGTTTCACTATATCAAACTTGGATTCATGGCTCATTTGGCTGAAAGTTGCACATTGGCGAATATGATGCTCAGCTTTGCAAACAACACAAGGTTGAACTACTTGGCTAGTATGCATTTGCACATTGTGGGCTTGATATGTATTTGGGTTTCTAGATACTTTAATACGTTCAATTCCTGTAGCCTCTAACGCTCTGAATCTACGCTGCATGAATTCAGACAAGTCATTTAGTGAAGGAAGAGTAGTTCTTTGAGCGTGCTCTTGCTCCCAAAGTTGCCTTGAAGCAAGAGGCAACCTCTGTGTAACGATAAAAACCAACATTGCATGCCACAGATTTTCAACTCCCATATTTTCGATAGCTTGTACACACTCCATTGTAGTGTCAAGAAGAGTCTTTATAGAAGAAGATGACTCAGTGGCGTTGGATAGCGAAAACAACCGCTTAAATTGGGTATTCAATAAGATATTCAGATTGTCGTATCTATTATTTAAGATTTGCCAAGCGATGTCGTAATTTGCTTCAGTTACTGCGTATTGGCGTAACAGTCCTTCAGCTTCCCCTGACAAACTACACTTTAAGTAGTGCAACTTTTGCACTTTCGAAAGATTCGTTCGTTTATGGATAAGCGAGGTGAATAAGTCCCGGAATGAAATCCATTGCTCGTAATTCCCATGAAACTTCGGTATTGAGATGCGAGGTAACTTGATATCCTCCAAATTTGATTGGGATCCTTGCAATCCGATCTCCACTGGTTTCTGTTCTTCCTCCTTTGTCGTTTTCACTGCATCTGAATTTTCTGAAATCCGTTTATCGTTGCTTGTTGAATTCTCCTCTGACTGCTCTGCTGCCCGCTGCTTATCCGATGCTTCTTTCAAATTATCATCTATCTCAGCCATGAACTCTAACTGAAGCTCATCAAACTGCATGAACAATTCAATCGCGAAATATTCTTTATTTAACTCCGCCTCAACACCTGTTAATAATGCCAAAATTCTCCTATGGTTTTCTTCGAAGTCAGCATGTTAATTATGCAAACGTTCTCTAACCATTTCGCAATACGACAACGTTCTACGACTTATTGAAGTCTTTTTAAAATTAGACCGGAGTCTATTCAATTGCTGTAAAAACAACTTTTGTTGCACAATAAAAGTCTCCATTTTCTTGATTATAATCAGAAACTACCAAGTCCAGCTGTAATTCCTCAAGTTTATATGGAGGTGGCAATTCAAAATGAAAAATTCACACAACACTTTGAGTTTGGCTTTTAAATTCAAAATATCCCAACAAAAACTAATTTAATTTGGCGAATTAGTCGTTGGATTCAATGAATAACGATTTCAATCTTATCATTGATTCATTCACGCGCATCCAAATATACACGTATCTGACCAGCCGTTTGTAATTCAACTGTTCTGATTTCCCCGTTAGTTATGAGAAACCATCAAAATGTGTATTGATGGAGAAAGGCAATATAAAACGCAAATAAAATAACAACAACAAAGAATCTAAGGATGCATATATAACAAAGGATATATTTACAGGGGAAAGGGACTTACCCTGGCAAACTGCATGCAATTTATATTATTACACAAGTTACAACCGAACCGCACCATGAATTAAGATTTGTGTTTAGCACTGCACTTCACTGATTTATTACACGAATCCGGCTCGACGGACCAAATGTTTAATGCGTTTACTTTGTATTTTACCACAATAAAAGAAAACACTATGATTTCGATTTCATACTTTATTGAAGTAAAATTAATTGAATAAACTTAGGCGAAAACTTGCGAAAAAAGCGTATAAAGCGACACAATGATCAAACGTAGAGAGTTTCAAACAACGAACTAAGAGATGACAAAGCAAATTGTACGGTTTTTATACAACATGAAAATTTCGGTACTTTTTCCGTTTAGTTTGGTCTACTATTAAGTTGTTTACAATTTAAAAAAATGGAAAACACTATTAATAATGCAAAATATCAGCTGATGTGATTTCGTTAAATCGACTGGAACGACTGGAAATAATGACAATCACTTGACATTCAGATGATGGTGATGGTTTGTAAATAAACATTAGATTTGCTAGTTTATAGTTTAATTTTTTTCTTTTTGATTTCAGGTAGCTCCGAACATTCTCCCCCCGATGGTCCGCCAGGATCAGAATTAAAACCTATAAATAGAGGTTAAGTAACCTTTTTATTTATAATAAGATACCAATCCTAGGCTTCTTATCGAAGTCTTATCGCTATCATTCCAATTGATACATAAGTTCAGCTGACCAGGAACTAGTTATGTTTGTATTACTTGTGGCATTTCCTCCTTACAAGTAAACAACATATGCTGCGACAAGGGGTTATTTATATGGCGCCCCGACTCGCCATTCTGGAACGTTCATTTAATAATTGCCGGGAAAAAGGATAATAATAGGATAAGGATAATAATACTAAAGGATAATTTCAGTTTGCGTTACAAATTTTAGAGTAGGAGTATAGTATTCATTGCCTTCAAATTCTCAAATTCACATTAAAGATAGAATCAATTGTTTATGTTCAATAATTCAACTGAATGTTTTTCCATTTCTCGGGGTTTCTCAACTGGTAATAATGCAATTTTTGTAATGGGTCGATCTAATTCCTTGTTAGAAGTGCGAACAGTTACAACTCGAATTAATCCATCATTTCCAGAATGTGTCTTTGTAATTCGACCCATTGGCCATTTGTATGATGGCAGACGCTCATCTTTAATGAGCACTAAGTCATTTAATTCGAGATTGGGCTGACGATGATTCCATTTAGGTCTTTCTTGTAATCTCGTTATGTATTCCATTGACCACCTTTTCCAAAAATCTTGGGTTAATCGTTGTGTGAATTGCCAGCGGCTCAACCGGTTAAGCTGTATGTTCACGAGGTCATCTTCTGGGACTGCTAATAAAGTGTCTCCAACAAGAAAATGTCCTGGTGTTAAGGCATTCAAATCATTTGGGTCGTTTGTCAAAGGGCAGAGAGGCCTTGAGTTCAAACATGCTTCTATTTTGGTCAGTACTGTATTAAATTCTTCGTACGTCAAGGTTGCATTTCCGATGATTCTCCTCAAATGATATTTTGTCGATTTCACACCGGCTTCCCAAAGTCCGCCAAAATGTGGAGAGGACGGAGGGTTAAAGTGCCACGTGATGCCATCGTTAGCCAATTCCTGTGTTAAAGATTCATTTCGTTTTATCGTTTGCATCAGCTCTTTATTGGCACCTACAAAATTGGTGCCACAGTCGCTGTACACATGGCTGCATAGTCCCCTTCTACTAACGAAGCGTCGAAAAGCTGCTAAAAATGATGGGGTTGAAAGATCACCTACTAACTCTAAATGTATCGCCTTCACGGAAAGACAAACAAAAATAGCAATATATCCCTTAGAGGTTTTCGATCCTCTTCCTTTGCAAATTTTCAAGTCTACTGGACCACAATAGTCGATGCCACAATGCGAAAATGGTCGGGATGGTGTTACCCTTGGCTCAGGCAGATTACCCATCAGTTGGTCTCTAGATTGAGCCTTCATTTTGTAACATGTGATGCATTTTTGTATGAACTGGCGGGCTAAATTTTTGGCGTTGATGATCCAAAATTTTTGTCTGATGATATTCAGCATAAGCTGTATTCCTCCATGCAATGTAAGTGTATGATATTTCAGGAATATAAGAGGCACCAGCTTACTCTTTTTCGATATAATCATTGGGTGCTTGGTGTCATATGGAAGGTCAGCATTTTTCAGTCGACCGCCAATTCGCAGTATCCCATTTATATCCAAAAAAGGGTCTAAATTTACCAGATTGCTTTTTCTATCGATTTGTTTGCCTTGTTTCAAACATTCAATTTCTTCCCTATAATCCATTTCTTGTGTATGTTTATTCCAAAACTGCAAAGCTGAATCGAGTTCTGATGTATTCAAATATGATTGGGCGTAGCGGGTACCTTTTGCTGCGGTAATAAATCTAAAACAGTATGCTGTTACTCTTAAGAGACGAGTCAATGTAGAGTATCTGCCAAACCATAAATCCAAAAAACTTGGTTCGGATTCAGATGCTAATAATGATATAAGTAGTGTTTTCCTTTGTTCCAAGGTGAATACCGGCAATAATTCATTCTCAGGCCAGTATTCCTTTGGTTTTCTCAACCAAGAAGGGCCATTCCACCAAAGATTGCAATCAATGAGTTGTTTTGGAAACATACCGCGTGATGCGATGTCTGCAGGATTATGTTCTGAAGGTACGTGGTTCCAGGGAATATCCTTCACTGCTTCATGGATTTGCGTTGTTCGATTTGCAACAAAAGTAGTCCAGTGTGATGGATGTTTTGCCAACCAAGCTAAGACAATTGTCGAGTCAGTCCATAAATATATTTGAGCTACGGGTAATTCTAACGCTTTTGTAATTTGATTTACGATTTTAGCCAACATTAGTGCTCCACATAGTTCCAAACGTGGGATTGAAATAGCTTTCACCGGTGCTACCTTCGTTATAGCTAATAGCAAAGAAGATTCATTGTTATTTGGACTACGAGAAACGAGATAAACGACTGCTGCATACGCTTTCTGAGAAGCATCACTGAAACCATGTAATTCAATAGTGTCGTTAGTATTATTTTTTAACCATCTAGGTATTCTCACATTCAGAATTGTTTTCAGATCTGATTTAAAATTGTGCCATTTATTTACTATGTCAATGGGAACTCTTTCATCCCAAGTTATGCCATCTAACCATAATGATTGCATTAATATTTTGGCTACTACAACCACTGGAGATATCCATCCAAGTGGATCGAACAATCTTGCTATGTCTGATAATATTTTGCGTTTTGTATACTTAACGTCATCCATGTTAATATGAATCTTGTATGCGAATTCATCCGATAGTGGATGCCATATAATGCCAAGTGTTTTAAGACCCTGATCGAGATTCATATCGAAAGTTGTAAGCGTTTCCCGGTCTTCCATAGGAATACCACACAAAAGTTGTTCGTGACTGGCTACCCATTTTTTAAGTTTAAAACCTGCAGAGCTTAATAATATTCTCAATTCATCTCTTTTAGCTAATGCCGAATCTATGCTTACACCACCTGAAAGAAGATCGTCCACATAGAATTCATTGAGAATTGCTTGATGTGCCATGCTAAATGATGACTGATGATCCTCAGCAAGTTTTCGGAGCGTTCTAATTGCTAGAAATGGTGCTGAAGTCACTCCGAAGGTCACTGTATCTAAAATGTAATCCCGGACTGACTCATTCGGATTATTGCGCCAAACAATGCGTTGGAGATCCGCATCTTCGGAATGTATACGTATTTGACGATACATCTTTTCAATATCTGCTACAAAAACAAATTGCAAACATCTCCATTTTAATAAAATTTGATCAAGACTATTTTGCAGAGAAGGCCCAGCATACAACACAACGTTCAAAGACATTCCTGAACTAGTTTTCCGTGATGCATCGAAAACAACGCGAGCCCTTGTACTGCTGCTTTCCTTGTATACCACATGATGTGGGAGGTAATTACCCTTGCATTTAGACGTGCTATTTGTTTCAAATTGGGTATCTTTATTGTCGCTGACTTCATGCATGTGATTCAATTCTAAATATTCTCGAATGCATTTTGAATATTCCATACATAAATCCGAATTTTTAGAAAACTTTCGTTCTAACGACATTAAGCTGGCAAGGGCGATGTTCCTTGATTCACCTAACGACTGTCTGTCAGCATCCTTTTTAAATGGAAGACGAGTAACATATCTTCCATCTATGTTACGATAAGTATTCTGCAAGTAGAATTCCTCACAAATTTGTTCTTCGACTGTCGGCTGCCGGGTTACTGCAACTTCTTCCAACTCCCAAAATTTCCTTAATTGCGCATTTAAATCATTATATTCGATCAGTTCTATTTTAAAACTATGGAGATTCACCTCTGGTTGCACATTAACTCCTCCGGAAACTATCCATCCTAAACTCGTTCTCTGAACAATTGGGCCCATCGGTAATCTGTAAATGTCGCCTGTTATTATTTGTGCATAAACATCAGCACCGAATAGCAAATCAATTCTTCCAGGTATATCAAAATTTGGATCAGCTAAATCGAAATTTTTAAGTTGAGTTTTCAAGTCTGAAGCTACATTCCATGTCGGTAATGAATTAGTTAATTGGTTCAAAATATATGCGTCGACATTTAGAGATTGTTCATTGCGCAATTTTACTTTCAAATTTACAAGTCCCTTAGTTGGAGTGTGATGTGTCTTCCCAATACCACTCACACTTGTGTTTGTGCGCCTTCTTTCCAAGTTAAGTTGTTTAATTGCATTCTCGCTTATAAATGACGCTTGCGATCCTTGATCCAATAATGCTCTGAAACCCATGCAGCCACTTAAGGTTTGTACATTAATTAGAGCTGTAGCCAGAAGTACTCTTTTCGATGTAACCGCACTCAATGTTTGCATATGCAATTCGTTCTGATTGGAACTGGTTGTCGGTACATGTAAGGCTCGAATTCTGTTGCATTAACATTAAGGGGGTTAGTATGGATTGGTTGACTCCTATGCAACAGCGTGTGATGCGCTTTTTGGCATTTTCCGCATCTATTGCCACTGGGACATCGTGCTAACAGGTGTCCTTTCGTCAAACAATTGATGCATAGTTTATTACGTTTCACTATATCAAACTTGGATTCATGGCTCATTTGGCTGAAAGTTGCACATTGGCGAATATGATGCTCAGCTTTGCAAACAACACAAGGTTGAACTACTTGACTAGTATGCATTTGCACATTGTGGGCTTGATATGTATTTGGGTTTCTAGATACTTTAATACGTTCAATTCCTGCAGCCTCTAACGCTCTGAATCTACGCTGCATGAATTCAGACAAGTCATTTAGTGAAGGAAGAGTAGTTCTTTGAGCGTGCTCTTGCTCCCAAAGTTGCCTTGAAGCAAGAGGCAACCTCTGTGTAACGATAAAAACCAACATTGCATGCCACAGATTTTCAACTCCCATATTTTCGATAGCTTGTACACACTCCATTGTAGTGTCAAGAAGAGTCTTTATAGAAGAAGATGACTCAGTGGCGTTGGATAGCGAAAACAACCGCTTAAATTGGGTATTCAATAAGATATTCAGATTGTCGTATCTATTATTTAAGATTTGCCAAGCGATGTCGTAATTTGCTTCAGTTACTGCGTATTGGCGTAACAGTCCTTCAGCTTCCCCTGACAAACTACACTTTAAGTAGTGCAACTTTTGCACTTTCGAAAGATTCGTTCGTTTATGGATAAGCGAGGTGAATAAGTCCCGGAATGAAATCCATTGCTCGTAATTCCCATGAAACTTCGGTATTGAGATGCGAGGTAACTTGATATCCTCCAAATTTGATTGGGATCCTTGCAATCCGATCTCCACTGGTTTCTGTTCTTCCTCCTTTGTCGTTTTCACTGCATCTGAATTTTCTGAAATCCGTTTATCGTTGCTTGTTGAATTCTCCTCTGACTGCTCTGCTGCCCGCTGCTTATCCGATGCTTCTTTCAAATTATCATCTATCTCAGCCATGAACTCTAACTGAAGCTCATCAAACTGCATGAACAATTCAATCGCGAAATATTCTTTATTTAACTCCGCCTCATCACCTGTTAATAATGCCAAAATTCTCCTATGGTTTTCTTCGAAGTCAGCATGTAAATTATGCAAACGTTCTCTAACCATTTCGCAATACGACAACGTTCTACGACTTATTGAAGTCTTTTTAAAATTAGACCGGAGTCTATTCAATTGCTGTAAAAACAACTTTTGTTGCACAATAAAAGTCTCCATTTTCTTGATTATAATCAGAAACTACCAAGTCCAGCTGTAATTCCTCAAGTTTATATGGAGGTGGCAATTCAAAATGAAAAATTCACACAACACTTTGAGTTTGGCTTTTAAATTCAAAATATCCCAACAAAAACTAATTTAATTTGGCGAATTAGTTGTTGGATTCAATGAATAACGATTTCAATCTTATCGTTGATTCATTCACGCGCATCCGAATATACACGTATCTGACCAGCCGTTTGTAATTCAACTGTTCTGATTTCCCCGTTAGTTATGAGAAACCATCAAAATGTGTATTGATGAAGAAAGGCAATATAAAACGCAAATAAAATAACAACAACAAAGAATCTAAGGATGCATATATAACAAAGGATATATTTACAGAGGAAAGGGACTTACCCTGGCAAACTGCATGCAATTTATATTATTACACAAGTTACAACCGAACCGCACCACGAATTAAGATTTGTGTTTAGCACTGCACTTCACTGATTTATTACACGAATCCGGCTCGACGGACCAAATGTTTAATGCGTTCACTTTGTATTTTACCACAATAAAAGAAAACACTATGATTTCGATTTCATACTTTATTGAAGTAAAATTAATTGAATAAACTTAGGCGAAAACTTGCGAAAAAAGCGTATAAAGCGACACAATGATCAAACGTAGAGAGTTTCAAACAACGAACTAAGAGATGACAAAGCAAATTGTACGGTTTTTATACAACATGAAAATTTCGGTACTTTTTCCGTTTAGTTTGGTCTACTATTAAGTTGTTTACAATTTAAAAAAATGGAAAACACTATTAATAATGCAAAATATCAGCTGATGTGATTTCGTTAAATCGACTGGAACGACTGGAAATAATGACAATCACTTGACATTCAGATGATGGTGATGGTTTGTAAATAAACATTAGATTTGCTAGTTTATAGTTTAATTTTTTTTTCTTTTTGATTTCAGGTAGCTCCGAACAACGTCTTAATAGGGAAACTCATCTGCTGCTTACGCCGAATACCTTTCAATTCTCAAAATCTTCGGCTTCGTTCACCACTAAAACCAGGCAATTTACTGTTTTTCTATAGAATCTGGATAGGGCGCGGGTTGTCCCGAAAGGCAGAGGGTCTCGAGGCTTTAAATTCAGCTAAGGGACTGTTATTTCAACAACTCAACATAATTTATCCACTCAAATGAAAGTTTTCTATGGACTTATTCTTTTGAATTCTGTGTTGAATATTCAAGCGAACTGTACCAACTTTTTACTGAATTTTTACCGCTCGGCCAATTGGGCTAAAATTGTGTAGTCCGAAATTGAAGATCTATTGATGAAAAAAGAGGTAATCAGACTCCTTTCCAAGACGCCATAATTATTCCAAATCAATAGGGAACCCACGAAAGAAGTATGACTGGTCTCAAATACCATTAACAATAGCCTGAAATAAAATTAAAAATGCAATCCAATACCAAAAAAAAATTCTATCACAGTCACAAAAGTAAAACAATCTACTACTACTACTACATTTCAATAAAAAAGTCAATTTAAGAAGATATTTACACCATATCGAACAAAATAATCGTAATAACTATAACAAAAGAGTATTTCAATATTTTGCATTCATAAAGGAACCAACATTCACACAGTGGCTAAATTTATGATTTTCTCTATTAATCGAACTAATTTCTATATATCTATCAAAATAATATGTGACATCATTCGTCATTATTTACAAGTATGAGCTAGAAAATTAAACTTAAGATTAATTTATTGGAAGGAAGATCTCCCAAACGTTAAGTTGCTTGATATATCCCTTTTTTGCCAGCAATTCTACAACTAAACAAAGTGTACTTTGGAATTAATTTTCTATAGATGTTATGACAATCTAGAAATATATTAGGGATTGCTGTTAAATAAAACTGAAATGCTTGGTTGAAACTTGTTTTTTCATCCGAGTATTTTTCATACAACACCTGGAAAAGTTCTCCATTTTGATAAAAAGTCGAGTCTTTGAATTTGAATAAACTAAAAGACTACTGCTATTTATTGATTGGTACTCTAGTGCTTTAAAATGTACAAAACAATTATATGTCTATAGTGGTAAATCAGAAATCAAATCATTAAAACATGATGCACATTTTATGTTCTCATTTCTCATGAGTGAGATCATATTATAACCAGCAATATTGTTCAAAATGTTTTACAGTGCAATCCAACTGTATGTTTTCAATTTCTTCATTATCCAGCGGCTCATGATCTATATCATTAATTGTTTTGTCACAAATGTTGATTTTACATTGTAGAAAGCCTAAAAAACCATTCAAACACAGCCTATCATTTTCTTCGTAAGAGAAGCTATTTCTGCAGTAATCTAAATATTAAGGAACGCATATCGATTTTAAGTTTTGTGTTAAATGAAGTGCCGATGATTAGCACTGTCTTGATCTTGCTGAGCTGAATAAATTTTCAAGCAAGTCTTCCGTAAATGTTGCCGTTAACACAAATTTGAAATTGCACTCTTTTAACAAATATGGACTAAGTTCAATAATAGACGCATTTGTAATCGCTACCCGTTGGACAGGTTTCCAAATTCCCTTAACTCCTATTTTGAAATCATTTGATAGTTCCACAAATTCTTTGGGGAACGTTATTTTGGCATTATAGCGCTCCACGTTATCAAGGCTAAGCACCAAAGATTCTCCACGATTGGATGATATTATGAACCACTTGTGGAGCATCCGTGAAAACCATGCTGTGGTTTCTAAGCTTTTGTTGCCTGGAAGTTGGCCTAAAAATTCAAGTGAAGCACTCACACTGACCAAAAATTCTGCAAATGGGATAAATAAAAGCATGAAATAGAAGTCTGCTCTATCTTCAATGTATCCAAGAGAGAAGCACGGTCGATTATAAATAAAAACAGATACGAAGGACTTGACCTTAAAGACATAACTCAAATTGATTTTCCTTAACTGAAGAGGGACAAATTTACGAATAAAAGAAACATGGGAGGAGATGTCAGGAAAGTTTTAATGAAACACACATATGCTCAAGTGGTGGCCTCTCGGGAGAAAAGAAACAACAAAAGCAACTAACTAGAAGAAAATATTTTTCCAACTGTGGAAAACTACGAACTCCTCATCAAGCCATGAACCGTAAATAGTCCACGAAACACAAAGAAACCTCTCGTCACTAACGATGCAGGGCTTTCATGAAATAGATATGAATGTACTAGAAAACTTGTTCGAACACCTTATTCAGGGTAAAATCCAAATACAAGAAAAGGTTGCTACAGAACCACAATCGAGCATTTTTGGTGCATCGATAAACTAACTTTTAATTGGACTTCACAATATAATAAATCCAAAATATCCGAAATTACACCTTTCACAAATGTAAGGAGAATACTCTTATATGATACATGATTTATTCCCGTACTTTATTCATCTTTTAATTAAATACTACACGATCTTTTTTCCAAGTCTTATTCATTTTTAAATTAAATTTTATCAAACTTTGAGACACTACGGATTCATCACTAAGATGGTCGGTAGATTAAAAACTGAAAATACTTAAAGAGGGTCAAGTAGTCTCCCTCATCAATTATCCTCAAAATCATATACTAACACTTCACTTCCTAATCAATTCAACTAATCACGCCTTGAAAGACAATATTACCTACTAGTCTTGAGTCATCAAAATTACTCGACACCACTAATCCCAAAAGTGGACAAGATTGCTAAACGCTGTTTAAGTTCCGACAGGACAGACCAACCTAATTTCCACATTTGTCATATGTGGATTTCTGTTTTCAAACAGGGGAGAAGGGAAAGAAAGAAAGTTATGGAATTGTCTCTGGTATTTCATCGACTCAGTTAACTTCATTTATCCACTTAAATGCACGATTCCTATGGATTAATGCTTTCGGTTTTTTAAAATTCTGTTTGGGAGTAGCACTGTTTAGCCCAATTTTCACCGCTTGGTCGATTGGGCTGGAACTGTGAAGTCCAAAGTTAATGATGTTTTGATGAATAAAGAGGTAATCACACACCTTTGCAAGATGCCCTAATTATTCAAAATCAATAAGGAACCCCGGACAGGAGTATGACTAGTCTCAAATACTTTTAACAGTAGTCTGAAATAAAATGTAAAAAAATTGAAAATACTTGTATTCAGCTACAGAAATAAAGAAGAAGTAATCAAAAGTAAATACTTTTTTTCCTTATCAGTAGAGGACTGACTCCACAGAAGTATACTCTGGAATTTGAATGGTGTGTCCTAGCAGCATTAACCAGCGTCTGGCGATCTCTTCCAAATCAAATACATTTCAACAAAAAATCACAATCCTAAACTGCTTGTGTCAAACTTGACATACTAGGTTGATGACGTTCAAACAGCTGGAGTTCATACATTTTCACGCAGACAAAGTTTGATTTCGAAATAAAATTTTGAACATCAAAACCGCCGAATGTCAGTGAATGGCCAGACTATACTTCTGCATGGAGTGACTATAGGTTTAAGGAGGCAGTGGTAAGACTGACGCCGATGATTTTCTACATGAACAATTTGAAAATGGGCCTCACAGGGATCTCAGATGTGAATCAATGTGGGTAGAAGCTCAAAAGGAAGGAAGGAAGGAAGCCTATGTCGCACTAGAAAACTTCACCATAATCAATATGAATATTGGCGCCTAGATTCTTGAGAAATTTGTGCGCAGGCTTGGAATGGTTAGTGACGTACTGTTAGACACCATAATAGAAAAATACAGATTCTTTTATCCCAACTTTGTCTATTAAGATCACGATTTTAGGTAACATGCAGAGTGTACAAGAAACTGTGCGTCCGTTCAATGCTATGAATAATTACTAGAGGAAGCCATGAGTGAAGTAAAGTCAAACGTAGGAGGAGTTGTATGATAAGGACAGCATATATACGAAGAAAAAAAAACACAGCATGGGCTACTAATATCACGTTGGCTGTTCTACTGATAAGTGTCAAGTAGTAAGTGTAAACAAATCGAGACATCGAATCAAAACCTACATCAAATTGGTGAATTTTTTTTATTATCGCGTCCTGAATTCCGGAAACATTCGAAAGTTGCATGGCGTGGTGTTCGTTTCAAATCATCTTCGATTATCGGTGCTCTTAATTGAAATTCAAAAAGAAATAGTGGAAAATAAAGTAATTCGTGAAGAAGTGCCAAAAAAATTAATCGCGCATTAATAGAAATTCATATTTTAGATAAAAGTCGTAATGAAATTAATTGACTAACATGTTTCTTTACTCGTGCCGTGAATTTCGTTAATTTAAATAAGCCGTGCACTCAATGGTTACTGTTTCAAGTTTATGGTGCTAATTTTAGTTTACGTTTCGCCATTGAATGTCAAACAATATTAAGTGACATAAAATCTTTGACCACTGAATCAGTGGCGGCAATTAAAAAAATTTGAGCTTTCATATCCCATATAAAATATTGAAGTCTCTTAATACATGCTCAATACGAACAAACATTTCATGTACGTATACTGTAATTATCGAAAGCTTTTGGACTTTCGCGAATGAGCTTACGTATGATTGTCCAAATTCTATCATTGTTCGAAATTAATTTCGAAATAGCTGAAAAAGTTCATTATTTTTAGTTATCTCTTTAATGATCATACAGCATTTACAATTGTAAACAATGCCTCCAAATATTGTTCAACAAACTTCTTTCCTTTCCATAAAATATACTAACAAACTACGAAGTGCGCCACATTCAAATCGTTTTCGATCGAAATCAACAATTGTGACACCCCTGATTTCGGAAATGATGTTTCAGCTGATAGAAAACAGGAAGTTGACAATTCCCGCGAAAACTCCATCAAATGTCGTAATTTTTAAAAATTTTCAATGAAAACGCTTGTTTCAGGTGAATTCTATAAGTGGTTTCGAAAATAAAGTGTTCAATGTGTAAACGTGAGCAAAAATGTGAGCGCGTTATCGAGTATTTTTCATTATTTAGGTAAGTAAAGTGCAGTCAAGGAAACAATTATGTGTCCGGGTATAATTTACGTGATGTTTTCTGTGTCCGTCCAGGTTTTCGGTGCGATTCGTGAATGAGAACATAATTTCGAATGTTGTGTGAATCGTGCCTGCTAGAAACGGTATATGGAAGACGCAAGTTTAAAGATTTTCTCGGTTGAAACAGATTTGACGCCGGTCATAGAATTCCGATAACATGCAACTGAAACTCGCTTGCATTTTAAGAATTTACGCGCTTTTTTTCTGATTTTTATTCCTACGGATTTAAATGGGCCTAAGTTATCCTTAAAGCTTTGTGTTGAAGTAATTAATTGTGTTTTTAAGTAAAAGTTCGTAATTATCAAAGAGCAAATTGCATGTGAAATAGATGTTGCGCGCAAATGTTGAAGTTTTGTTGGCTCCGTCCATAATGGTGTTAAGGTTAAATTGTTGAAAATAATTCGTTTTGTTATTGCGAAGGTGTTTGTAAAAGTTTCATGTATCGGAGAAAACATTTTAATAGAAAAACTTTGAATGTTTTCTAAAATACGTGATCTCATACCAGTGCAGTGCACCTACAATATGGGAGCTGTTTTATTAATTTCGAAAGCTGGTCGGTTGAATTTAAAAATGTTTTTCTAGGTTTCTGGAGTTGTGATGATGGGACTGAAATTGTTGTTGAAAATCGAGCCAATTAATGCCGAAATGCATGCATAGTGGTTTAATTTGAAAATATTTGTTTCTTTACCGGAAAACGAAGAAAACCGACTTCAAAGTGCCCTACAAAGGATGAAATAAGTTTTATGAAAGTGATATTAAAGCACCATGCAATATAGCACCGCTTTTAAAAAATTTTATTCATCTTTCTTACTTTGGAGTCGGTTTTTTTTAGCTGAATTTCTCAAGAGATATTTACCTATTGCGTATATATATATATATATATATATATATATATATATATATATATATATATATATATATATATACATATGATTTATATATAATATAACGAAAATCGTGACTATGCTAGAGGTCACAATTTCGCTCCAATTTTCACACAATTTTTAGGAAAGGCGTATTGGGTAAATATCTCAGTTAAGTTGTTTAACCAGCCAAATCGGTCGAGGGAAAACAAAATGGCGGCCATTATAGACAAACATTCGTGATTTCATTTCTGACCAAACCGTGGCTCCTATTTGGATGAAATTTGGCACAGAGGTTTATTGAGGTGTGCGATGAATTTCACAATAAAAAATCCAAAGTCGAACCGTTTGAAACAAAATGGTGGCCGCTCAGACGTCGAAAAGCATGTAAGCATTGGATGTTGTAGTTGTGACCAAACTTTTCAACCGATGTTAATGAAATTCGGTTCTTTGGTAATTACTGTAAATGCCTAAAGAATCATGTTAAAAAACTAGAGATCAGGTCTCCAAAAACAAAATAGCGGCTAGTTGAACCTAGAAATTTCAAAGGCTTCTGAAAGACCCTATTTTGATTCGATGTGAATGAAATTTATTTTCAAGATAGAAAACAATTAGATCTAAACATTTTGCTATTTCGGTGCACAGACATGCTCAAGTTTCAAAATGGCGGCGATTCAAATATGCGATTTTTTCAGATTTTTGTGGCCCTCTAGTGGCCGAATTTTCCAATGGATTTTAATGAAACTTGAGACTATGGATAATTGTACAAAGTCCTTGTACTAAACAAAAAATCATCAAAATCGGATGAAAAATAAAGAAGTCGAAAATATAAAATCTAATATTTTTCGCTGCCATTTTCATTAAAAATTTAATACTTTTGCCATGTCTAGAGGGAAACTGATTTGACTGAGATTGGACAAATTGACTGATGAGACTCTAAGATTGAAATATTTTTAAAAATCAAATGCATGCATTCAAAATGGCGGCCCACAAAGGTCAGAAGGTAAGCGCAATTCGCTATTTTAGTAGCAACTGTAGTAATGAATGTTTATCATGGAAACATTTTTAATGGCGTAACTTGCTAGTATTCATAAAACAGACCATTTTAGGGGATTGTAAAATATTTTTACAATCCCCTATTTAAATCACGATCTGTCTTTTAGTCCGCCTGTCCATCCGTCCGTGCGTCACAGCAAGTTTTCTCGCAAACCACATACTTGAATGATGAAATTTTCTTCCTAGGTGTACCCTCTCAAGCGTTTGCAAGAAAATTCCACCAGAATAATAATATCAGCACTAATGATAATTTTTTGGCTTTCTTTTTGTAGTAAACAATTAATTTTCAACCGCTGCATTCTCATAAAGTTTATCGTCAAGAGTATGATACACCTTATCATATGATGAACGGAATTTTGACCCCAATTTCGAAATTAGCTTCGAGCCTATGCGAGTTATCACAATAGCAAAGGCAAAAGCTCGTGGCTTCATGAATTTGATCTTTCGCCGTCTCCTGTATATACCTCTATGAGGTTAGTTTTGTCTGGGAGTGTCATGTAATTCTTTTTGCGACGCAGAACAGTTCGCACCTTCTCGACTTCTGCGAAATTTCACTATCGGAAACGCAGCGAATATATTAGGTGACTTGTGACCTTCACATTTTTCCCCGGTTTAGTCACGGGTACCGTAAGTGAAACCCTATTTGCCTATATGTTTAAATAACTGTATTTCCGAACAGGTGAGTCCGGCTGAACTAGGAGGCTTACTTACACGTGGCTTCACAAAAGTAGGATGGCTTTTAAAACAGCTCCACGGCCCAGCGATGGATACAAACGGTGCTGGATTACGCTAGCTGATCGAAAATTAATGCACCATGACGAGCCGTTGGATGCATATCCGAAAGAAGAAATATTTCTAGTTCATAATCTGGATGGCTATAGTGTTCGTGTTGGAGCGCCAACTGGGGCGAAGGATCAAGGCTATAGTTTCACATCATTGACACCAGAAGGAGTCTACAATTCATCAGCTAGTAGTGAACAGGAATGTGATGATTGGATAGCAGTGATTCAAAAAGTCTTAGAGAGACCATTCACGCCACAAGATAGCTCAAGTAAGAGTCATAACAAAATCTTGTTTTTCTTTCTTGGAAAAGTAAACTATACATAATTAATACTAAAATATAACACAAAAGTTTTTAGACGAGCATATCCGCTATTGATTGGACGCGTGGTTTTCTACGTGAAGAAATATATCAGTTCAAAGTGTTTAGGATTAATAACTTAAGATTAAAATCAAGAAGAGTAAAGACAGGTTAATTTAGTCTAATGAATGGATCGATAAAAAAAAATCTGAAAAGAAATCAGTAAAATGTGTTGAGAAATATTGGAAACAGATCCTCGAATAAAATGTAATCGTTTTTACCACGAAGAAGTACTTTGAATAGATGCTCGCGGATGTTAGAACATGTAACCTAAGAAATACCCAGGGGAAATGGAAAATTGCGTCAGAATTTTCCAGTTAATTTTTTTCTAAAAATAGCTTGTAGCTACAGGAAATTTAAGGGAGTTGCTTTCTTTTGATCATGAATTGCCGACTGTGAAAATAAATTGGAGGCTAAAGTACACTTTATGTTGGAAGAAAAATCAACTTTTTCAATGCTAATTTAACAAAAAAAAAATAACTAATTGGAAAGAATTAACCCCGTACATACATTAGAAATGGTAGTCAACAATTCATTTGCCTAAGAAACAATTAATTTTGCGAAGGCATCGAACAAAACATTCTTACCATTGAAGCCGATCATTATAAATACTCTGGGTCAATGGCTGCTACGCCAATGCAAGTTCCATAATTTCTAGTTATATAAACATATTTATACCTTAACCTACACTATTTATGTATTTATATACACATATCTATATATGATGCATGTATGACTGATTTATTTGTGTCAGATTCTATTTGTAAATGATATACAAATCAGCAGTGCGGTAACAAGGGAATCGCCAGAGGAGTTACAAAAAGTCTGCTAGCTTTCTCTTTTAATTGCTTGATGAAATAAAAAAAATTTGCACCTGATAAGTTTTCGAAAATTCAGCATTTTGACTGACTGCTTATCATCCACGATCTCTTTTACAAGTTAAACATCGCATTATTATTTATTTTAGCAATGATTTTATATGAATTTTCGCTGATTCAGAAAAATGTTTCAAATTTTGTGTCTATTTCATTATAAGTTAAACGATTTCCAGATGTAAAATCATTTTGAAAATTATATGTTTACTATCAAGCCTACTCCCGAATTTTTCGGCAACTGTGTGAAGAAATCCATCTCAAGTATGTCCTTTTGTATCAATGTTTGCATAAATTATGTACTTTTGGTATCGAGTGCTTGATCTGCAACCTATATATTTCAATTATTCCACTGCAATTAAGGTCGGAACCTCTCGCATTGATTAATTAATCTTAACTACTATCGCCGTGAAAGCAGTGTTTTGCTAACATATTCCACATTAGCCTTTGAATATGAGAACGCTATTCATCAACCGGCATATATAAGTTTCAACAACTTACCCATAGACATAATTTATCGCTGGTCGCAAAGCAAGCTTGAATTGAATATTTTGAAATTTGGTTAGCTCTTCCCAGTGAGGTCGAGCCTCATCTTCATTGAATTTGATACAGAAATGAGCTTCATTTTAGTTTAATTAGCCCCATTCACATTCAGCTCAGTAGGTTATTGATTTTAGGTGATCGCATCTACCGATGGTTAGATAATGTTTATAAAAATCTTGTAAAAATATTAGAAAAAAAATGAACTCAAATCCATAAAGTTGCAATACGAAAAGAAACGCGGAAAAAGAATAAAACATTAAAAAGTAACCCCTTGAAAGAGAAATAAAAAAATTTAAAGAGAAGCACCTAACACGATAAACAGGAAAAAAATGGTACTTAAGAGTAAACATATAAATAGATTCATGGAGTTTCTGTGCAAAATTAAGTAAAGAGAAAAACAGAAAAAAAGATATCTACTTAAAAAAAATGCATAATACTTATAACACAATTATTTATTACGCATTAAGACAACAACAACAAATGAAATATAAATAATGAAATGTTTCTTTTCTTCCCTGTTCATTATAAGGATTAGTGGCTCTAATTGCCTTACAAGTCTAGTTATTATTTCCGTTTTTCTATTAAGGCTTATTTTATTCTTTGGTGAAAAGGCATCAACTATTTTTAATATAGGTGTTGTAATTATTATTGTTAGTTGTAGCGATTCATAAGATAAAGCTAAAAATGAATAAAATGAGTTGCTGGACAACAAGATTTTCCTTTCCAGCATGCCCTTCTCTTCCAGCAGGACTGATAGCAAACGGTAAGTATGCCGTTACGAGGGTAGGGTTGTAGCAATCCGTGGATGGCCGGTTTCATGTCACGCGCGGTACGCGGTACCATTGTTTGTTTTGCGATTTTATTAGCGTAAGGTTTTTCGGATTCGGATTAACGTAGTATATTTTACGGAACCACGAAGGTGATATTGGGGAACGCGAATTCAAACCTAGTTTTGTGGTTGTCTGAATGGAAGTTGAATACAGAATAAAGCAGAGTAGGTATCTTTTCCGTATGGATGTGTTTTCGACACGTTTAAAACGGGCATGTGAACCGGTGGCTGAGTTGTTGTATTACGGACTTAGTCTGCTCGGGTAAGAATTGTGACCAAACTCCTCTCCAAACTAGCTAGCTAGCCAGCAGCCACCTCGGAGTAGACTAAGTGTGTCAGGGCTTGTTGACCTGTAAAGTACAGTCCGTTGTCACGTCCAAAGGCTTCACGTCTAGAACCGATGAGAGGTCGGTTCCGATTTCATTCGAGCGTCTTGAACAGCAAATCATTACAATGTTAATAAATTTTGCGATTACTTTCTGTAATTTTTTTACTGAAAAACAAAACTATTTATTTCAGATTTACGATCAATAAGTAATACATCTCAGTTTTCTTGCTTCAAAATTAAATATATATATATATAGATATATATATATATATATATATATATATATATATATATATATATATATATATATATATATATATGTATATATATATATATATATATATATATATGTATATATATATATATGTATATATATATATTATATATATATATATATATATATATATATATATATATATATATACATATATATATGTATATATACTACTGGGACCAAAAAATAAGGTGACATTTGAATTTAAACTGCGCGCGTCGAAGGATTTCGAGAATTTTTTTTAGGTTGGTAGTACTGTCAGTGACATCTATGTCAAATTTACAGGTCAAAATATTCATTAGTGTATGAGATACGCGTTGTTTCCGGGATGGCCTTCAGTTCCGTCTTCGCTGCGGCTTGAATCTCCTCTATCGTATCAAAACGGTGTCCCCGGAGCGGTCTTTTGAGCTTGCTGAACAGCCAGAAGTCGCAAGGCGCCAGATCAGGTGAATATGGTGGTTGCGGACCGATATGGGTTGAGTTTTTGGTGAAATGATCACGAATTACGAGTGCAGTATGGGATGGTGCATTATCATGGTGTAAAAACCAAGAATTGTCTTTCCACAATTGTCTTTCCACAATTCCGGCCTTTTTAGGCGGATAGTGTTACGCAAACGACGCATAACATTCAAATAATATTCCGTGTTAACTGTTTGGCCCGGTGGAAGGAATTCATAATGTACAACACCACGATAATCGAAGAAGAGAAGAGGTTGATGGTCGCCCTGGACGCTCTTCGTCTTCGACACGTTCACGGCCGGCTTGGAACTCACTACACCACTTGTAAACATTTTTCATAGAGATAACCTCATCACCGAAGGCTTTCTGCACCATCCTCAACGTATCCGCAGCAGAAAATTGATTCCGCGAACAAAATTTAATGCAAATTCAACAAATTTCGACATCGCAAAAAACGAAAAACTCACGTTTAGCAGCTCACAAAACGACGCGTATCTCAAACACTAATGAATATTTTGATATTTAAATTTGACAACCTAATGAAAAACAAATTCTCCGAAACCTATACAAATCCTATACAATAGTATATATATAAACATGCATATATATATATATATATATATATATATATATATATATATATATATATATATATATATATATATATATATATGTATATATATGTATATGAACATATATATATATATATATATATATATAAACATTTATGTATATGAATATATATATACATACATATATTCATGTGTATATACATTTATGTGTATATATATATATATATATATATATATATATATATATATATATATATGTACATATATACTAGGCATCACTAGAAGAAACCGTAAGACATTGCCTTGGACAAGAGGAAGAAGCAAAGTGACAGATGTAGTCCATAGAATAAGGTCACTAAAATAGCAATGGGCTGGACACATAGCATGGCTAACTGACAACAGATGGAGGGCCAAGATCACACAATGGTACCCAAGAGAAATGAAAAGACCACGAGGAAGACCAAAAATACGGTGGGATCATGACATCAAGAAATGGTATGGTTGTACAAGGTACAGATGCTGATGCTATATATACATATGTGAGTATATATCTATTTATCTATATATATATATATATATATATATATATATATATATATATAGATATATATTTATATATATATATATATATATATATATATATATATATATATATATATATATATATATATATATATATATATATATATATATATATATATATGGTCGACGAAGACAGTTTATCGCTGGTCGGACTTCGAAATGGGAAGACGCGGTCAATGGAACGAGACAGTTGGAGGCGCTGGTTGCAGGAAGCGAAGCCCCGAGAGGGGCTATAGTGCTAAGAAGAAGAAGAAGGAGTGATGATGAGGAAACAAAAATTATAGGGAAATTGTTGGATGTTGATAAAAATAAATAAATTTATTGAGGAAAATAGTATATGTGCCCAAAAGAAGGTGGAGATGTTGCGGCGGCAATTTGAAGTTGCGAATGGGAGAATGCTGGTACGACAAAATTCGTAACAAAATCAATCACGTAATCAACTGTAGATGATCTGGAGGTAATAGAAATTGGACGTACATGGGAGGCTCTGGATTATTCAACAACTGGACAATTCACGATTCAACGCAGATGTAGGCAACGTATATTCAAAGCTATTGGAGCTGATTTGGTACACGTTGTATGTAAAATTTAATAAACGAGCTTAAATTACAAACTAACGAATAATAATGAGAATTGTTAAAAAAGACAACAAATCGTAACTCTAAAATGAGGATAATAAGATCTTTAGGTAATTAAGATACAAATGTAATAAAAAACATAAGGATGTAAATTAAGTGATAAGAAAGGGTAATGACCTTATTTGGATGAATCTTTAATGGCGCAAAAACACCGAGATAACGAAGAATCACATTAATCTTAAATTTTTATTTAACCTCTTAATAGGGAAACTCATCTGCTGCTTACGCCGAATACCTTTCAATTCTCAAAATCTTCGGCTTCGTTCACCACTAGAACCAGGCAATTTACTGTTTTTCCATAGAATCTGGATAGGGCGCTGGTTGTCCCGAAAGGCAGAGGGTCTCGAGGCGTTAAATTCAGCTAAGGGACTGTTATTTCAACAACTCAACATAATTTATCCACTCAAATGAAAGTTTTCTATGGATTTATTCTTTTGAATTCTGTGTTGAATATTCAAGCGAACTGTACCAACTTTTTACTGAATTTTTACCGCTCGGCCAATTGGGCTAAAATTGTGTAGTCCGAAATCGAAGATCTATTGATGAAAAAAGAGGTAATCAGACTCCTTTCCAAGATGCCCTAATTATTTAAAATCAATAGGGAACCCACGAAAGAAGTATGACTGGTCTCAAATACCATTAACAATAGCCTGAAATAAAATTAAAAATGCAATCCAACACCAAAAAAACATTCTATCACAGTCACAAAAGTAAAACAATCTACTACTACTACTACATTTCAATAAAAAAGTCAATTTAAGAAGATATTTACACCATATCGAACAAAATAATCGTAATAACTATAACAAAAGAGTATTTCAATATTTTGCATTCATAAAGGAACCAACATTCACACAGTGGCTAAATTTATGATTTTCTCTATTAATCGAACTAATTTCTATATATCTATCAAAATAATATGTGACATCATTCGTCATTATTTACAAGTATGAGCTAGAAAATTAAACTTAAGATTAATTTATTGGAAGGAAGATCTCCTAAACGTTAAGTTGCTTGATATATCCCTTTTTTGCCAGCAATTCTACAACTAAACAAAGTGTACTTTGGAATTAATTTTCTATAGATGTTATGACAATCTAGAAATATATTAGGGATTGCTGTTAAATAAAACTGAAATGCTTGGTTGAAACTTGTTTTTTCATCCGAGTATTTTTCATACAACACCTGGAAAAGTTCTCCATTTTGATAAAAAGTCGAGTCTTTGAATTTGAATAAACTAAAAGACTACTGCTATTTATTGATTGGTACTCTAGTGCTTTAAAATGTACAAAACAATTATATGTCTATAGTGGTAAATCAGAAATCAAATCATTAAAACATGATGCACATTTTATGTTCTCATTTCTCATGAGTGAGATCATATTATAACCAGCAATATTGTTCAAAATGTTTTACAGTGCAATCCAACTGTATGTTTTCAATTTCTTCATTATCCAGCGGCTCATGATCTATATCATTAATTGTTTTGTCACAAATGTTGATTTTACATTGTATACAGCCTAAAAAACCATTCAAACACAGCCTATCATTTTCTTCGTAAGAGAAGCTATTTCTGCAGTAATCTAAATATTAAGGAACGCATATCGATTTTAAGTTTTGTGTTAAATGAAGTGCCGATGATTAGCGCTGTCTTGATCTTGCTGAGCTGAATAAATTTTCAAGCAAGTCTTCCGTAAATGTTGCCGTTAAGACAAATTTGAAATTGCACTCTTTTAACAAATATGGACTAAGTTCAATAATAGACGCATTTGTAATCGCTACCCGTTGGACAGGTTTCCAAATTCCCTTAACTCCTATTTTGAAATCATTTGATAGTTCCACAAATTCTTTGGGGAACGTTATTTTGGCATTATAGCGCTCCACGTTATCAAGGCTAAGCACCAAAGATTCTCCACGATTGGATGATATTATGAACCACTTGTGGAGCATCCGTGAAAACCATGCTGTGGTTTCTAAGCTTTTGTTGCCTGGAAGTTGGCCTAAAAATTCAAGTGAAGCACTCACCCTGACCAAAAATTCTGCAAATGGGATAAATAAAAGCATGAAATAGAAGTCTGCTCTATCTTCAATGTATCCAAGAGAGAAGCACGGTCGATTATAAATAAAAACAGATACGAAGGACTTGACCTTAAAGACATAACTCAAATTGATTTTCCTTAACTGAAGAAGGACAAATTTACGAATAAAAGAAACATGGGAGGAGATGTCAGGAAAGTTTTAATGAAACACACATATGCTCAAGTGGTGGCCTCTCGGGAGAAAAGAAACAACAAAAGCAACTAACTAGAAGAAAATATTTTTCCAACTGTGGAAAACTACGAACTCCTCATCAAGCCATGAACCGTAAATAGTCCACGAAACACAAAGAAACCTCTCGTCACTAACGATGCAGGGCTTTCATGAAATGGATATGAATGTACTAGAAAACTTGTTCGAACACCTTATTCAGGGTAAAATCCAAATACAAGAAAAGGTTGCTACAGAACCACAATCGAGCATTTTTGGTGCATCGATAAACTAACTTTTAATTGGACTTCACAATATAATAAATCCAAAATATCCGAAATTACACCTTTCACAAATGTAAGGAGAATACTCTTATATGATACATGATTTATTCCCGTACTTTATTCATCTTTTAATTAAATACTACACGATCTTTTTTCCAAGTCTTATTCATTTTTAAATTAAATTTTATCAAACTTTGAGACACTACGGATTCATCACTAAGATGGTCGGTAGATTAAAAACTGAAAATACTTAAAGAGGGTCAAGTAGTCTCCCTCATCAATTATCCTCAAAATCATATACTAACACTTCACTTCCTAATCAATTCAACTAATCACGCCTTGAAAGACAATATTACCTACTAGTCTTGAGTCATCAAAATTACTCGACACCACTAATCCCAAAAGTGGACAAGATTGCTAAACGCTGTTTAAGTTCCGACAGGACAGACCAACCTAATTTCCACATTTGTCATATGTGGATTTCTGTTTTCAAACAGGGGAGAAGGGAAAGAAAGAAAGTTATGGAGTTGTCTCTGGTATTTCATCGACTCAGTTAACTTCATTTATCCACTTAAATGCACGATTCCTATGGATTAATGCTTTCGGTTTTTTAAAATTCTGTTTGGGAGTAGCACTGTTTAGCCCAATTTTCACCGCTTGGTCGATTGGGCTGGAACTGTGAAGTCCAAAGTTAATGATGTTTTGATGAATAAAGAGGTAATCACACACCTTTGCAAGATGCCCTAATTATTCAAAATCAATAAGGAACCCCGGACAGGAGTATGACTAGTCTCAAATACTTTTAACAGTAGTCTGAAATAAAATGTAAAAAAATTGAAAATACTTGTATTCAGCTACAGAAATAAAGAAGAAGTAATCAAAAGTAAATACTTTTTTTCCTTATCAGTAGAGGACTGACTCCACAGAAGTATACTCTGGAATTTGAATGGTGTGTCCTAGCAGCATTAACCAGCGTCTGGCGATCTCTTCCAAATCAAATACATTTCAACAAAAAATCACAATCCTAAACTGCTTGTGTCAAACTTGACATACTAGGTTGATGACGTCCAAACAGCTGGAGTTCATACATTTTCACGCAGACAAAGTTTGATTTCGAAATAAAATTTTGAACATCAAAACCGCCGAATGTCAGTGAATGGCCAGACTATACTTCTGCATGGAGTGACTATAAGTTTAAGGAGGCAGTGGTAAGACTGACGCCGATGATTTTCTACATGTACAATTTGAAAATGGGCCTCACAGGGATCTCAGATGTGAATCAATGTGGGTAGAAGCTCAAAAGGAAGGAAAGAAGGAAGCCTATGTCGCACTAGAAAACTTCACCATAATCAATATGAATATTGGCGCCTAGATTCTTGAGAACTTTGTGCGCAGGCTTGGAATGGTTAGTGACGTACTGTTAGACACCATAATAGAAAAATACAGATTCTTTTATCCCAACTTTGTCTATTAAGATCACGATTTTAGGTAACATGCAGAGTGTACAAGAAACTGTGCGTCCGTTCAATGCTATGAATAATTACTAGAGGAAGCCATGAGTGAAGTAAAGTCAAACGTAGGAGGAGTTGTATGATAAGGACAGCATATATACGAAGAAAAAAAAAACACAGCATGGGCTACTAATATCACGTTGGCTGTTCTACTGATAAGTGTCAAGTAGTAAGTGTAAACAAATCGAGACATCGAATCAAAACCTACATCAAATTGGTGAATTTTTTTTATTATCGCGTCCTGAATTCCGGAAACATTCGAAAGTTGCATGGCGTGGTGTTCGTTTCAAATCATCTTCGATTATCGGTGCTCTTAATTGAAATTCAAAAAGAAATAGTGGAAAATAAAGTAATTCGTGAAGAAGTGCCAAAAAAATTAATCGCGCATTAATAGAAATTCATATTTTAGATAAAAGTCGTAATGAAATTAATTGACTAACATGTTTCTTTACTCGTGCCGTGAATTTCGTTAATTTAAATAAGCCGTGCACTCAATGGTTACTGTTTCAAGTTTATGGTGCTAATTTTAGTTTACGTTTCGCCATTGAATGTCAAACAATATTAAGTGACATAAAATCTTTGACCACTGAATCAGTGGCGGCAATTAAAAACATTATGATCTTAAGGGGGTTGAAGATATGTTGTTATGAATCGGCCCTACGCCACTGCTGACTAATACATATGCAAATTGCTACCATATGGCTTCCTACCTAACGTCAGTTTTGACGACTTCCCATTCTAGGTTAGTCATAGAGGTATACACTGGAGACGGCGAGCTTTCATTTCCCATATAAAATATTGAAGCCTCTTAATACATGCTCAATACGAACAAACTAAGATTAATAAGAACTGGATGGGCTAAGCTCATATAAAATGCATGAGAGAGCATGCGACCGGTTTCTGTTCTCTTCCAAGTGAACAGTCTGTCATTTCCTCCCCGTCTGCCTCTTGCTGGTCACTTTCTTGTTCCAAAAGCTGACTAGGTGTGAACTGACTGTCAAGTTGACTGATGCAAATTGGACGCCAAATTGGTCAATTTGCAAGTTTCGTCGCGAATTTTATCCGATATTAAAACTATGGAAAGTGTTCGCGATCTAAATTCGTACCAAGTGTTTAAACATTCGATTGGAGTTTGTGATTCAAGTTATTTTAACGTGTGACACTGTGTAATTAAGTTAGAATTTCAAAATGAAATATGTAGTGCCTTCGTGAAAAAATCATAGTGGAAAAGGATCTGTAGGTGTTTCCTTTCACAAGTGAGTAGTTATTATATTAATGTTTTGCATGTTTTTCATACAATGCTGAAGGCTTTTCAAATAGAAAGCAAATTTTTGGTATTGTATGAAAATTTGTTTACATTGAGCAGCAGCCATGTTTGCTTGTGCAATTTGGCTCTCTCTAAGGTTGTAAACAAGAGCGTAGCAGTAGGAAAAGTGGTCGCAGGGGTTGTTGCAACCATATTGTCACGTGGTTGTCCACTCCAGTATTATTTAATTACTCAATGCGAACAAACATTTCATGTACGTATACTGTAATTATCGAAAGCTTTTGGTATGATTGTCCAAATTCTATCATTGTTCGAAATTAATTTCGAAATAGCTAAAAAAGTTCATTATTTTTAGTTATCTCTTTAATGATCATACAGCATTTACAATTGTAAACAATGCCTCCAAATATTGTTCAACAAACTTCTTTCCTTTCCATAAAATATACTAACAAACTACGAAGTGCGCCACATTCAAATCGTTTTCGATCGAAATCAACAATTGTGACACCCCTGATTTCGGAAATGATGTTTCAGCTGATAGAAAACAGGAAGTTGACAATTCCCGCGAAAACTCCATCAAATGTCGTAATTTTTAAAAATTTTCAATGAAAACGCTTGTTTCAGGTGAATTCTATAAGTGGTTTCGAAAATAAAGTGTTCAATGTGTAAACGTGAGCAAAAATGTGAGCGCGTTATCGAGTATTTTTCATTATTTAGGTAAGTAAAGTGCAGTCGTGATGAGTACGTGATGTTTTCTGTGTCCATCCAGGTTTTCGGTGCGATTCGTGAATGAGAACATAATTTCGAATGTTGTGTGAATCGTGCCTGCTAGAAACGGTATATGGAAGACGCGAGTTTAAAGATTTTCTCGGTTGAAACAGATTTGACGCCGGTCATAGAATTCCGATAACATGCAACTGAAACTCGCTTGCATTTTAAGAATTTACGCGCTTTTTTTCTGATTTTTATTCCTACGGATTTAAATGGGCCTAAGTTATCCTTAAAGCTTTGTGTTGAAGTAATTAATTGTGTTTTTAAGTAAAAGTTCGTAATTATCAAAGAGCAAATTGCATGTGAAATAGATGTTGCGCGCAAATGTTGAAGTTTTGTTGGCTCCGTCCATAATGGTGTTAAGGTTAAATTGTTGAAAATAATTCGTTTTGTTATTGCGAAGGTGCTTGTAAAAGTTTCATGTATCGGAGAAAACATTTTAATAGAAAAACTTTGAATGTTTTCTAAAATACGTGATCTCATACCAGTGCAGTGCACCTACAATATGGGAGCTGTTTTATTAATTTCGAAAACTGGTCGGTTGAAATTAAAAATGTTTTTCTAGGTTTCTGGAGTTGTGATGATGGGACTGAAATTGTTGTTGAAAATCGAGCCAATTAATGCCGAAATGCATGCATAGTGGTTTAATTTGAAAATATTTGTTTCTTTACCGGAAAACGAAGAAAACCGACTTCAAAGTGCCCTACAAAGGATGAAATAAGTTTTGTGAAAGTGATATTAAAGCACCATGCAATATAGCACCGCTTTTAAAAAATTTTATTCATCTTTCTTACTTTGGAGTCGGTTTTTTTTAGCTGAATTTCTCAAGAGATATTTACCTATTACGTATTTATATATATATATATATATATATATATATATATATATATATACATACATATGATTTATATATAATATAACGAAAATCGTGACTATGCTAGAGGTCACAATTTCGCTCCAATTTTCACACAATTTTTAGGAAAGGCGTATTGGGTAAATATCTCAGTTAAGTTGTTTAACCAGCCAAATCGGTCGAGGGAAAACAAAATGGCGGCCATTATAGACAAACATTCGTGATTTCATTTCTGACCAAACCGTGGCTCCTATTTGGATGAAATTTGGCACAGAGGTTTATTGAGGTGTGCGATAAATTTCACAATAAAAAATCCAAAGTCGAACCGTTTGAAACAAAATGGTGGCCGCTCAGACGTCGAAAAGCGTGTAAGCATTGGATGTTGTAGTTGTGACCAAACTTTTCAACCGATGTTAATGAAATTCGGTTCTTTGGTAATTACTGTAAATGCCTAAAGAATCATGTTAAAAAACTAGAGATCAGGTCTCCAAAAACAAAATAGCGGCTAGTTGAAACTAGAAATTTCAAAGGCTTCTGAAAGACCCTATTTTGATTCGATGTGAATGAAATTTATTTTCAAGATAGAAAACAATTAGATCTAAACATTTTGCTATTTCGGTGCACAGACATGCTCAAGTTTCAAAATGGCGGCGATTCAAATATGCGATTTTTTCAGATTTTTGTGGCCCTCTAGTGGCCGAATTTTCCAATGGATTTTAATGAAACTTGAGACTATGGATAATTGTACAAAGTCCTTGTACTAAACAAAAAATCATCAAAATCGGATGAAAAATAAAGAAGTCGAAAATATAAAATCTAATATTTTTCGCTGCCATTTTCATTAAAAATTTAATGCTTTTGCCATGTCTAGAGGGAAACTGATTTGACTGAGATTGGACAAATTGACTGATGAGACTCTAAGATTGAAATATTTTTAAAAATCAAATGCATGCATTCAAAATGGCGGCCCACAAAGGTCAGAAGGTAAGCGCAATTCGCTATTTTAGTATTAACTGTAGTAATGAATGTTTATCATGGAAACATTTTTAATGGCGTAACTTGCAAGTATTTATAAAACAGACCATTTTAGGGGATTGTAAAATATTTTTACAATCCCCTATTAAAATCACGATCTGTCTTTTAGTCCGCCTGTCCATCCGTCCGTGCGTCACAGCAAGTTTTCTCGCAAACCACATACTTGAATGATGAAATTTTCTTCCTAGGTCAAAAGTGGTACCCTCTCAAGCGTTTGCAAGAAAATTCCACCAGAATAATAATATCAGCACAAATGATAATTTTTTGGCTTTCTTTTTGTAGTAAACAATTAATTTTCAACCGCTGCATTCTCATAAAGTTTATCGTCAAGAGTATGATACACCTTATCATATGATGAACGGAATTTTGACCCCAATTTCGAAATTAGCTTCGAGCCTATGCGAGTTATCACAATAGCAAAGGCAAAAGCTCGTGGCTTCATGAATTTGATCTTTCGCCGTCTCCTGTATATACCTCTATGAGGTTAGTTTTGTCTGGGAGTGTCATGTAATTCTTTTTGCGACGCAGAACAGTTCGCACCTTCTCGACTTCTGCGAAATTTCACTATCGGAAACGCAGCGAATATATTAGGCGACTTGTGACCTTCACATTTTTCCCCGGTTTAGTCACGGGTACCGTAAGTGAAACCCTATTTGCCTATATGTTTAAATAACTGTATTTCCGAACAGGTGAGTCCGGCTGAACTAGGAGGCTTACTTACACGTGGCTTCACAAAAGTAGGATGGCTTTTAAAACAGCTCCACGGCCCAGCGATGGATACAAACGGTGCTGGATTACGCTAGCTGATCGAAAATTAATGCACCATGACGAGCCGTTGGATGCATATCCGAAAGAAGAAATATTTCTAGTTCATAATCTGGATGGCTATAGTGTTCGTGTTGGAGCGCCAACTGGGGCGAAGGATCAAGGTTATAGTTTCACATCATTGACACCAGAAGGAGTCTACAATTCATCAGCTTGTAGTGAACAGGAATGTGATGATTGGATAGCAGTGATTCAAAAAGTCTTAGAGAGACCATTCACGCCACAAGATAGCTCAAGTAAGAGTCATAACAAAATCTTGTTTTTCTTTCTTGGAAAAGTAAACTATACATAATTAATACTAAAATATAACACAAAAGTTTTTAGACGAGCATATCCGCTATTGATTGGGCGCGTGGTTTTCTACGTGAAGAAATATATCAGTTCAAAGTGTTTAGGATTAATAACAGGTTAATTTAGTCTAATGAATGGATCGATAAAAAAAAATCTGAAAAGAAATCAGTAAAATGTGTTGAGAAATATTGGAAACAGATCCTCGAATAAAATGTAATCATTTTGACCACGAAGAAGTACTTTGAATAGATGTTCGCGGATGTTAGAACATGTAACCTAAGAAATACCCAGGGGAAATGGAAAATTGCGTCAGAATTTTCCAGTTAATTTTTTTCTAAAAATAGCTTGTAGCTACAGGAAATGTTTCAAATTTTGTGTCTATTTCATTATAAGTTAAACGATTTCCAGATGTAAAATCATTTTGAAAATTATATGTTTACTATCAAGCCTACTCCCGAATTTTTCGGCAACTGTGTGAAGAAATCCATCTCAAGTATGTCCTTTTGTATCAATGTTTGCATAAATTATGTACTTTTGGTATCGAGTGCTTGATCTGCAACCTATATATTTCAATTATTCCACTGCAATTAAGGTCGGAACCTCTCGCATTGATTAATTAATCTTAACTACTATCGCCGTGAAAGCAGTGTTTTGCTAACATATTCCACATTAGCCTTTGAATATGAGAACGCTATTCATCAACCGGCATATATAAGTTTCAATAACTTACCCATAGATATAATTTATCGCTGGTCGCAAAGCAAGCTTGAATTGAATATTTTGAAATTTGGTTAGCTCTTCCCAGTGAGGTCGAGCCTCATCTTCATTGAATTTGATACAGAAATGAGCTTCATTTTAGTTTAATTAGCCCCATTCACATTCAGCTCAGTAGGTTATTGATTTTAGGTGATCGCATCTACCGATGTTACCATCGGTTTCTCTAATATTTATACAAGATTTTTATAAACATTATCTTACGATAATGTTTATAAAAATCTTGTAAAAATATTAGAGAAAAAATGAAATCAAATCCATAAAGTTGCAATACGAAAAGACACGCCAAAAAAGAATAAAACATTAAAAAGTAACCCCTTGAAAGAGAAATAAAAAAATTTAAAGAGAAGCACCTAACACGATAAACAGGAAAAAAATGGTACTTAAGAGTAAACATATAAATAGATTCATGGAGTTTCTGTGCAAAATTAAGTAAAGAGAAAAACAGAAAAAAAGATATCTACTTAAAAAAAATGCATAATACTTATAACACAATTATTTATTACGCATTAAGACAACAACAACAAATGAAATATAAATAATGAAATGTTTCTTTTCTTCCCTGTTCATTATAAGGATTAGTGGCTCTAATTGCCTTACAAGTCTAGTTATTATTTCCGTTTTTCTATTAAGGCTTATTTTATTCTTTGGTGAAAAGGCATCAACTATTTTTAATATAGGTGTTGTAATTATTATTGTTAGTTGTAGCGATTCATAAGATAAAGCTAAAAATGAATAAAATGAGTTGCTGGACAACAAGATTTTCCTTTCCAGCATGCCCTTCTCTTCCAGCAGGACTGATAGCAAACGGTAAGTATGCCGTTACGAGGGTAGGGTTGTAGCAATCCGTGGATGGCCGGTTTCATGTCACGCGCGGTACGCGGTACCATTGTTTGTTTTGCGATTTTATTAGCGTAAGGTTTTTCGGATTCGGATTAACGTAGTATATTTTACGGAACCACGAAGGTGATATTGGGGAACGCGAATTCAAACCTAGTTTTGTGGTTGTCTGAATGGAAGTTGAATACAGAATAAAGCAGAGTAGGTATCTTTTCCGTATGGATGTGTTTTCGACACGTTTAAAACGGGCATGTGAACCGGTGGCTGAGTTGTTGTATTACGGACTTAGTCTGCTCGGGTAAGAATTGTGACCAAACTCCTCTCCAAACTAGCTAGCTAGCCAGCAGCCACCTCGGAGTAGACTAAGTGTGTCAGGGCTTGTTGACCTGTAAAGTACAGTCCGTTGTCACGTCCAAAGGCTTCACGTCTAGAACCGATGAGAGGTCGGTTCCGATTTCATTCGAGCGTCTTGAACAGCAAATCATTACAATGTTAATAAATTTTGCGATTACTTTCTGTAATTTTTTTACTGAAAAACAAAACTATTTATTTCAGATTTACGATCAATAAGTAATACATCTCAGTTTTCTTGCTTCAAAATTAAATATATATATATATATATATATATATATATATATATATATATAGATATATATATATATATATATATATATATATATATATATATATATATATATATATATATATATACATATATATATACATATATATATATATATATATATATATATATATATATGTATATATTATATATATACATATATAGATACATATATATATATATATATATATATATATATATATTATATATATATATATATATATACATATACATATATATATATATATATATATATATATATATATGTTTATTTATATATATATGTATATATATATTATATATATATATATATATATATATATATACATATATATATGTATATATTCTACTGGGACCAAAAAATAAGGTGACATTTGAATTTAAACTGCGCGCGTCGAAGGACTTCGAGAATTTTTTTTTAGGTTGGTAGTACTGTCAGTGACATCTATGTCAAATTTACAGGTCAAAATATTCATTAGTGTATGAGATACGCGTTGTTTCCGGGATGGCCTTCAGTTCCGTCTTCGCTGCGGCTTGAATCTCCTCTATCGTATCAAAACGGTGTCCCCGGAGCGGTCTTTTGAGCTTGCTGAACAGCCAGAAGTCGCAAGGCGCCAGATCAGGTGAATATGGTGGTTGCGGACCGATATGGGTTGAGTTTTTGGTGAAATGATCACGAATTACGAGTGCAGTATGGGATGGTGCATTATCATGGTGTAAAAACCAAGAATTGTCTTTCCACAATTCCGGCCTTTTTAGGCGGATAGTGTTACGCAAACGACGCATAACATTCAAATAATATTCCGTGTTAACTGTTTGGCCCGGTGGAAGGAATTCATAATGTACAACACCACGATAATCGAAGAAGAGAAGAGGTTGATGGTCGCCCTGGACGCTCTTCGTCTTCGACACGTTCACGGCCGGCTTGGAACTCACTACACCACTTGTAAACATTTTTCATAGAGATAACCTCATCACCGAAGGCTTTCTGCACCATCCTCAACGTATCCGCAGCAGAAAATTGATTCCGCGAACAAAATTTAATGCAAATTCAACAAATTTCGACATCGCAAAAAACGAAAAACTCACGTTTAGCAGCTCACAAAACGACGCGTATCTAAAACACTAATGAATATTTTGATATTTAAATTTGACAACCTAACGAAAAACAAATTCTCCGAATCCTATACAAATCCTATACAATAGTATATATATAAACATACATATATATATATATATATATATATATATATATATATATATATATATATATATATATATATATATATATATATATGTATATATATGTATATGAACATATATATATATATATATATATATATATATATATATATATATATATATGTATACAGATATATAAGTATATATACATATATATGTATTTCTATACATATAAATATATATATAAACATTTATGTATATGAATATATATACATACATATATTTATGTGTATATACATTTATGTGTTGATATATATATATATATATATTTTTATATATATATATATATATATATATATATATATATATATATATATATATATATATATACAGTATATATTTCTTATAACGACGTTGAAGGGACCAGTGAAATTCCGTCGTTATAACCGTAGGTCGCTATATCCAAACATAATAAAAATACTCAAATATACTCTTTATTTATGATAGAAATGAGAAAGTTAATTGAATACAACAGAAATGATACATACTAAAGAATGGACACAACAACTTAACTTAGCCAGATTTAATTTTAAGAAAAAAAATCGGTGATCATTGTTTGTTTTTGTGATTTTCGGTTTTCTAAAAAGTGTTGTTCAATTACTTTCTCCAAATGTAGTAAAGCGAAATCTGTTTTAGCCTCTTTTAAATCCTCATTAAATGTAAAAAAATGTTGTACCGTTTGAATCGCTGAAAAAGCATCTTTAGAGGTAGGTGGTTGGAAATCGATAGTTGGATTCATTTCCTCTTCGTCGTTATTTATACCCGACTCCAAATCTTGATTTGAGATAGCTAAAATTTCCTCTACCGTCATGTCCTCCGCCGTTTCAAGTTCTTCATCAATGCTTGGAAAATGTTCCCAACATTCTTGTGATGCCAAGTCATCTACAGCCAAAGCGCAGACCCATTGAGCCAAAGATAGATTATCCTCAACTTCATTTTGATCGTTTTGTAGCCGTCGCCATTCCGCTAAGGGTAGGGAATCATCTTGATCAAAAGAGTTTTCTGTTGCGTTTAAATAAAATCCTGCATGTGCAAAACAATTGGTTATTGTGCGTTGAGAAACACGATCCCAAGCTTTTGAAATCAGAAAAATGGCTTCAAGGATATGCATTTTTTTAGGCACACCATTTTCGTCGATGTCTTTTAAAAGTTTCATAATTTGAACTTTTCTAAAATGTGTTTTCAGTGACTTGATTACGCCTTGATCCAATGGTTGGAGAACTGCCGTAGTATTTGGAGGAAGAAAGACTAATTTTATTGCTTTTAAGTTTTGAATATTCGGGTGAGCGGGACAGTTGTCTAAGAGCAATAAAATTTTCTTTTTTTGTCGAATCAGCTTACTGTCCCATCGCAAAATAATTTTTTCAAATAAGGCTGATGTCATCCAGGCTCTTGGGTTATTTTCATATTCGACAGGTAGTGATTTAACATTTTTAAAACATCGAGGCCGTTTAGCTTTGCCAATAACCACTAGTTTTAATTTTTCCGAGCCAGTCATATTTGCTGTTACAAGAACAGTCACTCTTTCTTTAGAAAGTTTACCTCCGACACACTTTTCTCCTTTAAACTTCATTGTTTTATCAGGCATCATTCTAAAAAACAAACCGGTTTCATCTGTGTTGAATATTTCTTCGTCTTTATATCCTTTTCTTAAATTTGGCCATACTGTTGTTAACCAATCGTTACACATCCCTTCCGGTACATCTGCCGCTTCTCCACTTATTTTGCCAAAAATAATGTTGTGCCTTTTTCTAAACCTTTGGATCCATCCCACTGTGCATTTAAAATCTTTTAATCCAAGTTTTCTTGCAAAATCGTCCGCTTTTGCTTGCAAAATAGGACCGCTGATGGGAATATTGCGACTTCTTTGAATTTTGAACCATTCAAATAAAGCGTCGTTTACTCTAGATTGTTTACAAGACCTAACCTTTTTTAATTTTAATGATTTAGAGCTATTTTCATATACACTCTGTATTTTATCGGGATTTTTCCACATCGTGGAAATTGTTGAATGTGCCACCTAAGATGAAATAACATGCATATACAGTGTTTTTACTAACTGCATATTTATTTAGAACTTACATCAAATTCTTTGGCAATGCAGAAATTTGACTCTCCAGCTTCCAGACGCCAAATAATTGCTGCTTTTTCAGCGATTGTGAACGCCTTTCTTTTTGCCATGTCGACCTTCGTTAAGCTGTTTAAATATTGGACCTTTTATAGGAAACTAAGAAATCAACTTCCACTAAACAAAACACTGAACTGACTGTTTATGTTCTGTCGCGTTTGTTTTCATACCCCGGTGATTCCCCTTATTCGATAATTCCTTTGAGTAATCTTACTGTATTCGTGAGTCCGTCGTTATAAGGCTCAAATTTAACCAGTTCATCTTTCAATTTCCCGTCGCTATATTAGTTTCGTCGTTATATCCGATGTCGTTATAAACGACAGTTCTTACATACAAAAGTGCTTTTCCCGGCCGGGACTTTTGAAATTCGTCGTAAAAGCCGATATGTCGTTATATCCGATGTCGTTATAAACGATATATACTGTATATATATATATTTATATATATATATAAATATATATATATTTGTCTATATATATATATATATATATATATATATATATATATATATATATATATATATATATATATGTATATATATATATATATATATATATATATATATATATATATAAATATGTACTTATATACTAGGCATCACTAGAAGAAACCGTAAGACATTGCCTTGGACAAGAGGAAGAAGCAAAGTGACAGATGTAGTCCATAGAATAAGGTCGCTAAAATAGCAATGGGCTGGACACATAGCATGGCTAACTGACAACAGATGGCGGGCCAAGATCACACAATGGTACCCAAGAGAAATGAAAAGACCACGAGGAAGACAAAAAATACGGTGGGATCATGACATCAAGAAATGGTATGGTTGTACAAGGTACAGATGCTGATGCTATATATACATATGTGAGTATATATCTATTTATCTATATATATATATATATATATATATATATATATATATATATATATATATATATATATATATATATATATATATATATATATATATATGGTCGACGAAGACAGTTTATCGCTGGTCGGACTTCGAAATGGGAAGACGCGGTCAATGGAACGAGACAGTTGGAGGCGCTGGTTGCAGGAAGCGAAGCCCCGAGAGGGGCTATAGTGCTAAGAAGAAGAAGAAGGAGTGATGATGAGGAAACAAAAATTATAGGGAAATTGTTTGATGTTAATAAAAATAAATAAATTTATTGAGGAAAATAGTATATGTGCCCAAAAGAAGGTGGAGATGTTGCGGCGGCAATTTGAAGTTGCGAATGGGAGAATGCTGGTACGACAAAATTCGTAACAAAATCAATCACGTAATCAACTGTAGATGATCTGGAGGTAATAGAAATTGGACGTACATGGGAGGCTCTGGATTATTCAACAACCGGACAATTCACGATTCAACGAAGATGTAGGCAACGTATATTCAAAGCTATTGGAGCTGATTTGGTACACGTTGTATGTAAAATTTAATAAACGAGCTTAAATTACAAACTAACGAATAATAATGAGAATTGTTAAAAAAGACAACAAATCGTAACTCTAAAATGAGGATAATAAGATCTTTAGGTAATTAAGATACAAATGTAATAAAAAACATAAGGATGTAAATTAAGTGATAAGAAAGGGTAATGACCTTATTTGGATGAATCTTTAATGGCGCAAAAACACCGAGATAACGAAGAATCACATTAATCTTAAATTTTTATTTAACGTCTTAATAGGGAAACTCATCTGCTGCTTACGCCGAATACCTTTCAATTCTCAAAATCTTCGGCTTCGTTCACCACTAGAACCAGGCAATTTACTGTTTTTCCATAGAATCTGGATAGGGCGCTGGTTGTCCCGAAAGGCAGAGGGTCTCGAGGCGTTAAATTCAGCTAAGGGACTGTTATTTCAACAACTCAACATAATTTATCCACTCAAATGAAAGTTTTCTATGGATTTATTCTTTTGAATTCTGTGTTGAATATTCAAGCGAACTGTACCAACTTTTTACTGAATTTTTACCGCTCGGCCAATTGGGCTAAAATTGTGTAGTCCGAAATCGAAGATCTATTGATGAAAAAAGAGGTAATCAGACTCCTTTCCAAGATGCCCTAATTATTTAAAATCAATAGGGAACCCACGAAAGAAGTATGACTGGTCTCAAATACCATTAACAATAGCCTGAAATAAAATTAAAAATGCAATCCAACACCAAAAAAACATTCTATCACAGTCACAAAAGTAAAACAATCTACTACTACTACTACATTTCAATAAAAAAGTCAATTTAAGAAGATATTTACACCATATCGAACAAAATAATCGTAATAACTATAACAAAAGAGTATTTCAATATTTTGCATTCATAAAGGAACCAACATTCACACAGTGGCTAAATTTATGATTTTCTCTATTAATCGAACTAATTTCTATATAACTATCAAAATAATATGTGACATTATTCGTCATTATTTACAAGTATGAGCTAGAAAATTAAACTTAAGATTAATTTATTGGAAGGAAGATCTCCCAAACGTTAAGTTGCTTGATATATCCCTTTTTTGCCAGCAATTCTACAACTAAACAAAGAGTACTTTGGAATTAATTTTCTATAGATGTTATGACAATCTAGAAATATATTAGGGATTGCTGTTAAATAAAACTGAAATGCTTGGTTGAAACTTGTTTTTTCATCCGAGTATTTTTCATACAACACCTGGAAATATATATATATATATATATATATATATATATATATATATATATATATATATATATATATATATATATATATATATATATATATAGATATATATATATATATATATATATATATATATATATATATATATATATATATATATATGGTCGACGAAGACAGTTTATCGCTGGTCGGACTTCGAAATGGGAAGACGCGGTCAATGGAACGAGACAGTTGGAGGCGCTGGTTGCAGGAAGCGAAGCCCCGAGAGGGGCTATAGTGCTAAGAAGAAGAAGAAGGAGTGATGATGAGGAAACAAAAATTATAGGGAAATTGTTGGATGTTAATAAAAATAAATAAATTTATTGAGGAAAATAGTATATGTGCCCAAAAGAAGGTGGAGATGTTGCGGCGGCAATTTGAAGTTGCGAATGGGAGAATGCTGGTACGACAAAATTCGTAACAAAATCAATCACGTAATCAACTGTAGATGATCTGGAGGTAATAGAAATTGGACGTACATGGGAGGCTCTGGATTATTCAACAACCGGACAATTCACGATTCAACGAAGATGTAGGCAACGTATATTCAAAGCTATTGGAGCTGATTTGGTACACGTTGTATGTAAAATTTAATAAACGAGCTTAAATTACAAACTAACGAATAATAATGAGAATTGTTAAAAAAGACAACAAATCGTAACTCTAAAATGAGGATAATAAGATCTTTAGGTAATTAAGATACAAATGTAATAAAAAACATAAGGATGTAAATTAAGTGATAAGAAAGGGTAATGACCTTATTTGGATGAATCTTTAATGGCGCAAAAACACCGAGATAACGAAGAATCACATTAATCTTAAATTTTTATTTAACGTCTTAATAGGGAAACTCATCTGCTGCTTACGCCGAATACCTTTCAATTCTCAAAATCTTCGGCTTCGTTCACCACTAGAACCAGGCAATTTACTGTTTTTCCATAGAATCTGGATAGGGCGCTGGTTGTCCCGAAAGGCAGAGGGTCTCGAGGCGTTAAATTCAGCTAAGGGACTGTTATTTCAACAACTCAACATAATTTATCCACTCAAATGAAAGTTTTCTATGGATTTATTCTTTTGAATTCTGTGTTGAATATTCAAGCGAACTGTACCAACTTTTTACTGAATTTTTACCGCTCGGCCAATTGGGCTAAAATTGTGTAGTCCGAAATCGAAGATCTATTGATGAAAAAAGAGGTAATCAGACTCCTTTCCAAGATGCCCTAATTATTTAAAATCAATAGGGAACCCACGAAAGAAGTATGACTGGTCTCAAATACCATTAACAATAGCCTGAAATAAAATTAAAAATGCAATCCAACACCAAAAAAACATTCTATCACAGTCACAAAAGTAAAACAATCTACTACTACTACTACATTTCAATAAAAAAGTCAATTTAAGAAGATATTTACACCATATCGAACAAAATAATCGTAATAACTATAACAAAAGAGTATTTCAATATTTTGCATTCATAAAGGAACCAACATTCACACAGTGGCTAAATTTATGATTTTCTCTATTAATCGAACTAATTTCTATATAACTATCAAAATAATATGTGACATTATTCGTCATTATTTACAAGTATGAGCTAGAAAATTAAACTTAAGATTAATTTATTGGAAGGAAGATCTCCCAAACGTTAAGTTGCTTGATATATCCCTTTTTTGCCAGCAATTCTACAACTAAACAAAGAGTACTTTGGAATTAATTTTCTATAGATGTTATGACAATCTAGAAATATATTAGGGATTGCTGTTAAATAAAACTGAAATGCTTGGTTGAAACTTGTTTTTTCATCCGAGTATTTTTCATACAACACCTGGAAAAGTTCTCCATTTTGATAAAAAGTCGAGTCTTTGAATTTGAATAAACTAAAAGACTACTGCTATTTATTGATTGGTACTCTAGTGCTTTAAAATGTACAAAACAATTATATGTCTATAGTGGTAAATCAGAAATCAAATCATTAAAACATGATGCACATTTTATGTTCTCATTTCTCATGAGTGAGATCATATTATAACCAGCAATATTGTTCAAAATGTTTTACAGTGCAATCCAATTGTATGTTTTCAATTTCTTCATTATCCAGCGGCTCATGATCTATATCATTAATTGTTTTGTCACAAATGTTGATTTTACATTGTAGACAGCCTAAAAAACCATTCAAACACAGCCTATCATTTTCTTCGTAAGAGAAGCTATTTCTGCAGTAATCTAAATATTAAGGAACGCATATCGATTTTAAGTTTTGTGTTAAATGAAGTGCCGATGATTAGCACTGTCTTGATCTTGCTGAGCTGAATAAATTTTCAAGCAAGTCTTCCGTAAATGTTGCCATTAAGACAAATTTGAAATTGCACTCTTTTAACAAATATGGACTAAGTTCAATAATAGACGCATTTGTAATCGCTACCCGTTGGACAGGTTTCCAAATTCCCTTAACTCCTATTTTGAAATCATTTGATAATTCCACAAATTCTTTGGGGAACGTTATTTTGGCATTATAGCGCTCCACGTTATCAAGGCTAAGCACCAAAGATTCTCCACGATTGGATGATATTATGAACCACTTGTGGAGCATCCGTGAAAACCATGCTGTGGTTTCTAAGCTTTTGTTGCCTGGAAGTTGGCCTAAAAATTCAAGTGAAGCACTCACACTGACCAAAAATTCTGCAAATGGGATAAATAAAAGCATGAAATAGAAGTCTGCTCTATCTTCAATGTATCCAAGAGAGAAGCACGGTCGATTATAAATAAAAACAGATACGAAGGACTTGACCTTAAAGACATAACTCAAATTGATTTTCCTTAACTGAAGAGGGACAAATTTACGAATAAAAGAAACATGGGAGGAGATGTCAGGAAAGTTTTAATGAAACACACATATGCTCAAGTGGTGGCCTCTCGGGAGAAAAGAAACAACAAAAGCAACTAACTAGAAGAAAATATTTTTCCAACTGTGGAAAACTACGAACTCCTCATCAAGCCATGAACCGTAAATAGTCCACGAAACACAAAGAAACCTCTCGTCACTAACGATGCAGGGCTTTCATGAAATAGATATGAATGTACTAGAAAACTTGTTCGAACACCTTATTCAGGGTAAAATCCAAATACAAGAAAAGGTTGCTACAGAACCACAATCGAGCATTTTTGGTGCATCGATAAACTAACTTTTAATTGGACTTCACAATATAATAAATCCAAAATATCCGAAATTACACCTTTCACAAATGTAAGGAGAATACTCTTATATGATACATGATTTATTCCCGTACTTTATTCATCTTTTAATTAAATACTACACGATCTTTTTTCCAAGTCTTATTCATTTTTAAATTAAATTTTATCAAACTTTGAGACACTACGGATTCATCACTAAGATGGTCGGTAGATTAAAAACTGAAAATACTTAAAGAGGGTCAAGTAGTCTCCCTCATCAATTATCCTCAAAATCATATACTAACACTTCACTTCCTAATCAATTCAACTAATCACGCCTTGAAAGACAATATTACCTACTAGTCTTGAGTCATCAAAATTACTCGACACCACTAATCCCAAAAGTGGACAAGATTGCTAAACGCTGTTTAAGTTCCGACAGGACAGACCAACCTAATTTCCACATTTGTCATATGTGGATTTCTGTTTTCAAACAGGGGAGAAGGGAAAGAAAGAAAGTTATGGAATTGTCTCTGGTATTTCATCGACTCAGTTAACTTCATTTATCCACTTAAATGCACGATTCCTATGGATTAATGCTTTCGGTTTTTTAAAATTCTGTTTGGGAGTAGCACTGTTTAGCCCAATTTTCACCGCTTGGTCGATTGGGCTGGAACTGTGAAGTCCAAAGTTAATGATGTTTTGATGAATAAAGAGGTAATCACACACCTTTGCAAGATGCCCTAATTATTCAAAATCAATAAGGAACCCCGGACAGGAGTATGACTAGTCTCAAATACTTTTAACAGTAGTCTGAAATAAAATGTAAAAAAATTGAAAATACTTGTATTCAGCTACAGAAATAAAGAAGAAGTAATCAAAAGTAAATACTTTTTTTCCTTATCAGTAGAGGACTGACTCCACAGAAGTATACTCTGGAATTTGAATGGTGTGTCCTAGCAGCATTAACCAGCGTCTGGCGATCTCTTCCAAATCAAATACATTTCAACAAAAAATCACAATCCTAAACTGCTTGTGTCAAACTTGACATACTAGGTTGATGACGTTCAAACAGCTGGAGTTCATACATTTTCACGCAGACAAAGTTTGATTTCGAAATAAAATTTTGAACATCAAAACCGCCGAATGTCAGTGAATGGCCAGACTATACTTCTGCATGGAGTGACTATAGGTTTAAGGAGGCAGTGGTAAGACTGACGCCGATGATTTTCTACATGAACAATTTGAAAATGGGCCTCACAGGGATCTCAGATGTGAATCAATGTGGGTAGAAGCTCAAAAGGAAGGAAGGAAGGAAGCCTATGTCGCACTAGAAAACTTCACCATAATCAATATGAATATTGGCGCCTAGATTCTTGAGAAATTTGTGCGCAGGCTTGGAATGGTTAGTGACGTACTGTTAGACACCATAATAGAAAAATACAGATTCTTTTATCCCAACTTTGTCTATTAAGATTACGATTTTAGGTAACATGCAGAGTGTACAAGAAACTGTGCGTCCGTTCAATGCTATGAATAATTACTAGAGGAAGCCATGAGTGAAGTAAAGTCAAACGTAGGAGGAGTTGTATGATAAGGACAGCATATATACGAAGAAAAAAAAACACAGCATGGGCTACTAATATCACGTTGGCTGTTCTACTGATAAGTGTCAAGTAGTAAGTGTAAACAAATCGAGACATCGAATCAAAACCTACATCAAATTGGTGAATTTTTTTTATTATCGCGTCCTGAATTCCGGAAACATTCGAAAGTTGCATGGCGTGGTGTTCGTTTCAAATCATCTTCGATTATCGGTGCTCTTAATTGAAATTCAAAAAGAAATAGTGGAAAATAAAGTAATTCGTGAAGAAGTGCCAAAAAAATTAATCGCGCATTAATAGAAATTCATATTTTAGATAAAAGTCGTAATGAAATTAATTGACTAACATGTTTCTTTACTCGTGCCGTGAATTTCGTTAATTTAAATAAGCCGTGCACTCAATGGTTACTGTTTCAAGTTTATGGTGCTAATTTTAGTTTACGTTTCGCCATTGAATGTCAAACAATATTAAGTGACATAAAATCTTTGACCACTGAATCAGTGGCGGCAATTAAAAAAATTTGAGCTTTCATATCCCATATAAAATATTGAAGTCTCTTAATACATGCTCAATACGAACAAACATTTCATGTACGTATACTGTAATTATCGAAAGCTTTTGGACTTTCGCGAATGAGCTTACGTATGATTGTCCAAATTCTATCATTGTTCGAAATTAATTTCGAAATAGCTAAAAAAGTTCATTATTTTTAGTTATCTCTTTAATGATCATACAGCATTTACAATTGTAAACAATGCCTCCAAATATTGTTCAACAAACTTCTTTCCTTTCCATAAAATATACTAACAAACTACGAAGTGCGCCACATTCAAATCGTTTTCGATCGAAATCAACAATTGTGACACCCCTGATTTCGGAAATGATGTTTCAGCTGATAGAAAACAGGAAGTTGACAATTCCCGCGAAAACTCCATCAAATGTCGTAATTTTTAAAAATTTTCAATGAAAACGCTTGTTTCAGGTGAATTCTATAAGTGGTTTCGAAAATAAAGTGTTCAATGTGTAAACGTGAGCAAAAATGTGAGCGCGTTATCGAGTATTTTTCATTATTTAGGTAAGTAAAGTGCAGTCAAGGAAACAATTATGTGTCCGGGTATAATTTACGTGATGTTTTCTGTGTCCGTCCAGGTTTTCGGTGCGATTCGTGAATGAGAACATAATTTCGAATGTTGTGTGAATCGTGCCTGCTAGAAACGGTATATGGAAGACGCAAGTTTAAAGATTTTCTCGGTTGAAACAGATTTGACGCCGGTCATAGAATTCCGATAACATGCAACTGAAACTCGCTTGCATTTTAAGAATTTACGCGCTTTTTTTCTGATTTTTATTCCTACGGATTTAAATGGGCCTAAGTTATCCTTAAAGCTTTGTGTTGAAGTAATTAATTGTGTTTTTAAGTAAAAGTTCGTAATTATCAAAGAGCAAATTGCATGTGAAATAGATGTTGCGCGCAAATGTTGAAGTTTTGTTGGCTCCGTCCATAATGGTGTTAAGGTTAAATTGTTGAAAATAATTCGTTTTGTTATTGCGAAGGTGCTTGTAAAAGTTTCATGTATCGGAGAAAACATTTTAATAGAAAAACTTTGAATGTTTTCTAAAATACGTGATCTCATACCAGTGCAGTGCACCTACAATATGGGAGCTGTTTTATTAATTTCGAAAGCTGGTCGGTTGAATTTAAAAATGTTTTTCTAGGTTTCTGGAGTTGTGATGATGGGACTGAAATTGTTGTTGAAAATCGAGCCAATTAATGCCGAAATGCATGCATAGTGGTTTAATTTGAAAATATTTGTTTCTTTACCGGAAAACGAAGAAAACCGACTTCAAAGTGCCCTACAAAGGATGAAATAAGTTTTATGAAAGTGATATTAAAGCACCATGCAATATAGCACCGCTTTTAAAAAATTTTATTCATCTTTCTTACTTTGGAGTCGGTTTTTTTTAGCTGAATTTCTCAAGAGATATTTACCTATTGCGTATATATATATATATATATATATATATATATATATATATATATATATATATATATATATATATATATATATATATACATATGACAACACAATTTCGCTCCAATTTTCACACAATTTTTAGGAAAGGCGTATTGGGTAAATATCTCAGTTAAGTTGTTTAACCAGCCAAATCGGTCGAGGGAAAACAAAATGGCGGCCATTATAGACAAACATTCGTGATTTCATTTCTGACCAAACCGTGGCTCCTATTTGGATGAAATTTGGCACAGAGGTTTATTGAGGTGTGCGATGAATTTCACAATAAAAAATCCAAAGTCGAACCGTTTGAAACAAAATGGTGGCCGCTCAGACGTCGAAAAGCATGTAAGCATTGGATGTTGTAGTTGTGACCAAACTTTTCAACCGATGTTAATGAAATTCGGTTCTTTGGTAATTACTGTAAATGCCTAAAGAATCATGTTAAAAAACTAGAGATCAGGTCTCCAAAAACAAAATAGCGGCTAGTTGAACCTAGAAATTTCAAAGGCTTCTGAAAGACCCTATTTTGATTCGATGTGAATGAAATTTATTTTCAAGATAGAAAACAATTAGATCTAAACATTTTGCTATTTCGGTGCACAGACATGCTCAAGTTTCAAAATGGCGGCGATTCAAATATGCGATTTTTTCAGATTTTTGTGGCCCTCTAGTGGCCGAATTTTCCAATGGATTTTAATGAAACTTGAGACTATGGATAATTGTACAAAGTCCTTGTACTAAACAAAAAATCATCAAAATCGGATGAAAAATAAAGAAGTCGAAAATATAAAATCTAATATTTTTCGCTGCCATTTTCATTAAAAATTTAATACTTTTGCCATGTCTAGAGGGAAACTGATTTGACTGAGATTGGACAAATTGACTGATGAGACTCTAAGATTGAAATATTTTTAAAAATCAAATGCATGCATTCAAAATGGCGGCCCACAAAGGTCAGAAGGTAAGCGCAATTCGCTATTTTAGTAGCAACTGTAGTAATGAATGTTTATCATGGAAACATTTTTAATGGCGTAACTTGCTAGTATTCATAAAACAGACCATTTTAGGGGATTGTAAAATATTTTTACAATCCCCTATTTAAATCACGATCTGTCTTTTAGTCCGCCTGTCCATCCGTCCGTGCGTCACAGCAAGTTTTCTCGCAAACCACATACTTGAATGATGAAATTTTCTTCCTAGGTCAAAAGTGGTACCCTCTCAAGCGTTTGCAAGAAAATTCCACCAGAATAATAATATCAGCACAAATGATAATTTTTTGGCTTTCTTTTTGTAGTAAACAATTAATTTTCAACCGCTGCATTCTCATAAAGTTTATCGTCAAGAGTATGATACACCTTATCATATGATGAACGGAATTTTGACCCCAATTTCGAAATTAGCTTCGAGCCTATGCGAGTTATCACAATAGCAAAGGCAAAAGCTCGTGGCTTCATGAATTTGATCTTTCGCCGTCTCCTGTATATACCTCTATGAGGTTAGTTTTGTCTGGGAGTGTCATGTAATTCTTTTTGCGACGCAGAACAGTTCGCACCTTCTCGACTTCTGCGAAATTTCACTATCGGAAACGCAGCGAATATATTAGGTGACTTGTGACCTTCACATTTTTCCCCGGTTTAGTCACGGGTACCGTAAGTGAAACCCTATTTGCCTATATGTTTAAATAACTGTATTTCCGAACAGGTGAGTCCGGCTGAACTAGGAGGCTTACTTACACGTGGCTTCACAAAAGTAGGATGGCTTTTAAAACAGCTCCACGGCCCAGCGATGGATACAAACGGTGCTGGATTACGCTAGCTGATCGAAAATTAATGCACCATGACGAGCCGTTGGATGCATATCCGAAAGAAGAAATATTTCTAGTTCATTATCTGGATGGCTATAGTGTTCGTGTTGGAGCGCCAACTGGGGCGAAGGATCAAGGCTATAGTTTCACATCATTGACACCAGAAGGAGTCTACAATTCATCAGCTAGTAGTGAACAGGAATGTGATGATTGGATAGCAGTGATTCAAAAAGTCTTAGAGAGACCATTCACGCCACAAGATAGCTCAAGTAAGAGTCATAACAAAATCTTGTTTTTCTTTCTTGGAAAAGTAAACTATACATAATTAATACTAAAATATAACACAAAAGTTTTTAGACGAGCATATCCGCTATTGATTGGGCGCGTGGTTTTCTACGTGAAGAAATATATCAGTTCAAAGTGTTTAGGATTAATAACTTAAGATTAAAATCAAGAAGAGTAAAGACAGGTTAATTTAGTCTAATGAATGGATCGATAAAAAAAAATCTGAAAAGAAATCAGTAAAATGTGTTGAAAAATATTGGAAACAGATCCTCGAATAAAATGTAATCGTTTTTACCACGAAGAAGTACTTTGAATAGATGCTCGCGGATGTTAGAACATGTAACCTAAGAAATACCCAGGGGAAATGGAAAATTGCGTCAGAATTTTCCAGTTAATTTTTTTCTAAAAATAGCTTGTAGCTACAGGAAATTTAAGGGAGTTGCTTTCTTTTGATCATGAATTGCCGACTGTGAAAATAAATTGGAGGCTAAAGTACACTTTATGTTGGAAGAAAAATCAACTTTTTCAATGCTAATTTAACAAAAAAAAAATAACTAATTGGAAAGAATTAACCCCGTACATACATTAGAAATGGTAGTCAACAATTCATTTGCCTAAGAAACAATTAATTTTGCGAAGGCATCGAACAAAACATTCTTACCATTGAAGCCGATCATTATAAATACTCTGGGTCAATGGCTGCTACGCCAATGCAAGTTCCATAATTTCTAGTTATATAAACATATTTATACCTTAACCTACACTATTTATGTATTTATATACACATATCTATATATGATGCATGTATGACTGATTTATTTGTGTCAGATTCTATTTGTAAATGATATACAAATCAGCAGTGCGGTAACAAGGGAATCGCCAGAGGAGTTACAAAAAGTCTGCTAGCTTTCTCTTTTAATTGCTTGATGAAATAAAAAAAATTTGCACCTGATAAGTTTTCGAAAATTCAGCATTTTGACTGACTGCTTATCATCCACGATCTCTTTTACAAGTTAAACATCGCATTATTATTTATTTTAGCAATGATTTTATATGAATTTTCGCTGATTCAGAAAAATGTTTCAAATTTTGTGTCTATTTCATTATAAGTTAAACGATTTCCAGATGTAAAATCATTTTGAAAATTATATGTTTACTATCAAGCCTACTCCCGAATTTTTCGGCAACTGTGTGAAGAAATCCATCTCAAGTATGTCCTTTTGTATCAATGTTTGCATAAATTATGTACTTTTGGTATCGAGTGCTTGATCTGCAACCTATATATTTCAATTATTCCACTGCAATTAAGGTCGGAACCTCTCGCATTGATTAATTAATCTTAACTACTATCGCCGTGAAAGCAGTGTTTTGCTAACATATTCCACATTAGCCTTTGAATATGAGAACGCTATTCATCAACCGGCATATATAAGTTTCAACAACTTACCCATAGACATAATTTATCGCTGGTCGCAAAGCAAGCTTGAATTGAATATTTTGAAATTTGGTTAGCTCTTCCCAGTGAGGTCGAGCCTCATCTTCATTGAATTTGATACAGAAATGAGCTTCATTTTAGTTTAATTAGCCCCATTCACATTCAGCTCAGTAGGTTATTGATTTTAGGTGATCGCATCTACCGATGGTTAGATAATGTTTATAAAAATCTTGTAAAAATATTAGAAAAAAAATGAACTCAAATCCATAAAGTTGCAATACGAAAAGAAACGCGGAAAAAGAATAAAACATTAAAAAGTAACCCCTTGAAAGAGAAATAAAAAAATTTAAAGAGAAGCACCTAACACGATAAACAGGAAAAAAATGGTACTTAAGAGTAAACATATAAATAGATTCATGGAGTTTCTGTGCAAAATTAAGTAAAGAGAAAAACAGAAAAAAAGATATCTACTTAAAAAAAATGCATAATACTTATAACACAATTATTTATTACGCATTAAGACAACAACAACAAATGAAATATAAATAATGAAATGTTTCTTTTCTTCCCTGTTCATTATAAGGATTAGTGGCTCTAATTGCCTTACAAGTCTAGTTATTATTTCCGTTTTTCTATTAAGGCTTATTTTATTCTTTGGTGAAAAGGCATCAACTATTTTTAATATAGGTGTTGTAATTATTATTGTTAGTTGTAGCGATTCATAAGATAAAGCTAAAAATGAATAAAATGAGTTGCTGGACAACAAGATTTTCCTTTCCAGCATGCCCTTCTCTTCCAGCAGGACTGATAGCAAACGGTAAGTATGCCGTTACGAGGGTAGGGTTGTAGCAATCCGTGGATGGCCGGTTTCATGTCACGCGCGGTACGCGGTACCATTGTTTGTTTTGCGATTTTATTAGCGTAAGGTTTTTCGGATTCGGATTAACGTAGTATATTTTACGGAACCACGAAGGTGATATTGGGGAACGCGAATTCAAACCTAGTTTTGTGGTTGTCTGAATGGAAGTTGAATACAGAATAAAGCAGAGTAGGTATCTTTTCCGTATGGATGTGTTTTCGACACGTTTAAAACGGGCATGTGAACCGGTGGCTGAGTTGTTGTATTACGGACTTAGTCTGCTCGGGTAAGAATTGTGACCAAACTCCTCTCCAAACTAGCTAGCTAGCCAGCAGCCACCTCGGAGTAGACTAAGTGTGTCAGGGCTTGTTGACCTGTAAAGTACAGTCCGTTGTCACGTCCAAAGGCTTCACGTCTAGAACCGATGAGAGGTCGGTTCCGATTTCATTCGAGCGTCTTGAACAGCAAATCATTACAATGTTAATAAATTTTGCGATTACTTTCTGTAATTTTTTTACTGAAAAACAAAACTATTTATTTCAGATTTACGATCAATAAGTAATACATCTCAGTTTTCTTGCTTCAAAATTAAATATATATATATATAGATATATATATATATATATATATATATATATATATATATATATATATATATATATATATATATATATATATATATATGTATATATATATATATATATATATATATGTATATATATATATATGTATATATATATTATATATATATATATATATATATATATATATATATATATACATATATATATGTATATATACTACTGGGACCAAAAAATAAGGTGACATTTGAATTTAAACTGCGCGCGTCGAAGGATTTCGAGAATTTTTTTTAGGTTGGTAGTACTGTCAGTGACATCTATGTCAAATTTACAGGTCAAAATATTCATTAGTGTATGAGATACGCGTTGTTTCCGGGATGGCCTTCAGTTCCGTCTTCGCTGCGGCTTGAATCTCCTCTATCGTATCAAAACGGTGTCCCCGGAGCGGTCTTTTGAGCTTGCTGAACAGCCAGAAGTCGCAAGGCGCCAGATCAGGTGAATATGGTGGTTGCGGACCGATATGGGTTGAGTTTTTGGTGAAATGATCACGAATTACGAGTGCAGTATGGGATGGTGCATTATCATGGTGTAAAAACCAAGAATTGTCTTTCCACAATTGTCTTTCCACAATTCCGGCCTTTTTAGGCGGATAGTGTTACGCAAACGACGCATAACATTCAAATAATATTCCGTGTTAACTGTTTGGCCCGGTGGAAGGAATTCATAATGTACAACACCACGATAATCGAAGAAGAGAAGAGGTTGATGGTCGCCCTGGACGCTCTTCGTCTTCGACACGTTCACGGCCGGCTTGGAACTCACTACACCACTTGTAAACATTTTTCATAGAGATAACCTCATCACCGAAGGCTTTCTGCACCATCCTCACTGTATCCGCAGCAGAAAATTGATTCCGCGAACAAAATTTAATGCAAATTCAACAAATTTCGACATCGCAAAAAACGAAAAACTCACGTTTAGCAGCTCACAAAACGACGCGTATCTAAAACACTAATGAATATTTTGGTATTTAAATTTGACAACCTAACGAAAAACAAATTCTCCGAGGCCTATACAAATCCTATACAATAGTATATATATAAACATACATATATATATATATATATATATATATATATATATATATATATATATATGTATATATATGTATATGAACATATATATATATATATATATATATATATATATATATATATATGTATACAGATATATAAGTATATATACATATATATGTATTTCTATACATATAAATATATATATAAACATTTATGTATATGAATATATATACATACATATATTTATGTGTGTATATACATTTTGGTGTTGATATATATATATATATATATATATATATATTTATATATATATATATATATATATATATATATATATATATATATATATATATATATACATTTATATATATATATATAAATATATATATATTTGTATATATATATATATATATATATATATATATATATATATATATATATATATATATATATATATAGTATATATATATATATATATATATATATATATATATATATATATATATATATATATATATAAATATGTACTTATATACTAGGCATCACTAGAAGAAACCGTAAGACATTGCCTTGGACAAGAGGAAGAAGCAAAGTGACAGATGTAGTCCATAGAATAAGGTCGCTAAAATAGCAATGGGCTGGACACATAGCATGGCTAACTGGCAACAGATGGCGGGCCAAGATCACACAATGGTACCCAAGAGAAATGAAAAGACCACGAGGAAGACAAAAAATACGGTGGGATCATGACATCAAGAAATGGTATGGTTGTACAAGGTACAGATGATGATGCTATATATACATATGTGAGTATATATCTATTTATCTATATATCTATATATATATATATATATATATATATATATATATATATGTATATATATATATATATATATATATATATATATATATATATATATATATATATATATATATATATATATATATATATATATATATATATATATATATATGGTCGACGAAGACAGTTTATCGCTGGTCGGACTTCGAAATGGGAAGACGCGGTCAATGGAACGAGACAGTTGGAGGCGCTGGTTGCAGGAAGCGAAGCCCCGAGAGGGGCTATAGTGCTAAGAAGAAGAAGAAGGAGTGATGATGAGGAAACAAAAATTATAGGGAAATTGTTTGATGTTAATAAAAATAAATAAATTTATTGAGGAAAATAGTATATGTGCCCAAAAGAAGGTGGAGATGTTGCGGCGGCAATTTGAAGTTGCGAATGGGAGAATGCTGGTACGACAAAATTCGTAACAAAATCAATCACGTAATCAACTGTAGATGATCTGGAGGTAATAGAAATTGGACGTACATGGGAGGCTCTGGATTATTCAACAACCGGACAATTCACGATTCAACGAAGATGTAGGCAACGTATATTCAAAGCTATTGGAGCTGATTTGGTACACGTTGTATGTAAAATTTAATAAACGAGCTTAAATTACAAACTAACGAATAATAATGAGAATTGTTAAAAAAGACAACAAATCGTAACTCTAAAATGAGGATAATAAGATCTTTAGGTAATTAAGATACAAATGTAATAAAAAACATAAGGATGTAAATTAAGTGATAAGAAAGGGTAATGACCTTATTTGGATGAATCTTTAATGGCGCCAAAACACCGAGATAACGAAGAATCACATTAATCTTAAATTTTTATTTAACGTCTTAATAGGGAAACTCATCTGCTGCTTACGCCGAATACCTTTCAATTCTCAAAATCTTCGGCTTCGTTCACCACCAGAACCAGGCAATTTACTGTTTTTCCATAGAATCTGGATAGGGCGCTGGTTGTCCCGAAAGGCAGAGGGTCTCGAGGCGTTAAATTCAGCTAAGGGACTGTTATTTCAACAACTCAACATAATTTATCCACTCAAATGAAAGTTTTCTATGGATTTATTCTTTTGAATTCTGTGTTGAATATTCAAGCGAACTGTACCAACTTTTTACTGAATTTTTACCGCTCGGCCAATTGGGCTAAAATTGTGTAGTCCGAAATCGAAGATCTATTGATGAAAAAAGAGGTAATCAGACTCCTTTCCAAGATGCCCTAATTATTTAAAATCAATAGGGAACCCACGAAAGAAGTATGACTGGTCTCAAATACCATTAACAATAGCCTGAAATAAAATTAAAAATGCAATCCAACACCAAAAAAACATTCTATCACAGTCACAAAAGTAAAACAATCTACTACTACTACTACATTTCAATAAAAAAGTCAATTTAAGAAGATATTTACACCATATCGAACAAAATAATCGTAATAACTATAACAAAAGAGTATTTCAATATTTTGCATTCATAAAGGAACCAACATTCACACAGTGGCTAAATTTATGATTTTCTCTATTAATCGAACTAATTTCTATATATCTATCAAAATAATATGTGACATCATTCGTCATTATTTACAAGTATGAGCTAGAAAATTAAACTTAAGATTAATTTATTGGAAGGAAGATCTCCCAAACGTTAAGTTGCTTGATATATCCCTTTTTTGCCAGCAATTCTACAACTAAACAAAGAGTACTTTGGAATTAATTTTCTATAGATGTTATGACAATCTAGAAATATATTAGGGATTGCTGTTAAATAAAACTGAAATGCTTGGTTGAAACTTGTTTTTTCATCCGAGTATTTTTCATACAACACCTGGAAAAGTTCTCCATTTTGATAAAAAGTCGAGTCTTTGAATTTGAATAAACTAAAAGACTACTGCTATTTATTGATTGGTACTCTAGTGCTTTAAAATGTACAAAACAATTATATGTCTATAGTGGTAAATCAGAAATCAAATCATTAAAACATGATGCACATTTTATGTTCTCATTTCTCATGAGTGAGATCATATTATAACCAGCAATATTGTTCAAAATGTTTTACAGTGCAATCCAATTGTATGTTTTCAATTTCTTCACTATCCAGCGGCTCATGATCTATATCATTAATTGTTTTGTCACAAATGTTGATTTTACATTGTAGACAGCCTAAAAAACCATTCAAACACAGCCTATCATTTTCTTCGTAAGAGAAGCTATTTCTGCAGTAATCTAAATATTAAGGAACGCATATCGATTTTAAGTTTTGTGTTAAATGAAGTGCCGATGATTAGCACTGTCTTGATCTTGCTGAGCTGAATAAATTTTCAAGCAAGTCTTCCGTAAATGTTGCCATTAAGACAAATTTGAAATTGCACTCTTTTAACAAATATGGACTAAGTTCAATAATAGACGCATTTGTCATCGCTACCCGTTGGACAGGTTTCCAAATTCCCTTAACTCCTATTTTGAAATCATTTGATAATTCCACAAATTCTTTGGGGAACGTTATTTTGGCATTATAGCGCTCCACGTTATCAAGGCTAAGCACCAAAGATTCTCCACGATTGGATGATATTATGAACCACTTGTGGAGCATCCGTGAAAACCATGCTGTGGTTTCTAAGCTTTTGTTGCCTGGAAGTTGGCCTAAAAATTCAAGTGAAGCACTCACACTGACCAAAAATTCTGCAAATGGGATAAATAAAAGCATGAAATAGAAGTCTGCTCTATCTTCAATGTATCCAAGAGAGAAGCACGGTCAATTATAAATAAAAACAGATACGAAGGACTTGACCTTAAAGACATAACTCAAATTGATTTTCCTTAACTGAAGAGGGACAAATTTACGAATAAAAGAAACATGGGAGGAGATGTCAGGAAAGTTTTAATGAAACACACATATGCTCAAGTGGTGGCCTCTCGGGAGAAAAGAAACAACAAAAGCAACTAACTAGAAGAAAATATTTTTCCAACTGTGGAAAACTACGAACTCCTCATCAAGCCATGAACCGTAAATAGTCCACGAAACACAAAGAAACCTCTCGTCACTAACGATGCAGGGCTTTCATGAAATAGATATGAATGTACTAGAAAACTTGTTCGAACACCTTATTCAGGGTAAAATCCAAATACAAGAAAAGGTTGCTACAGAACCACAATCGAGCATTTTTGGTGCATCGATAAACTAACTTTTAATTGGACTTCACAATATAATAAATCCAAAATATCCGAAATTACACCTTTCACAAATGTAAGGAGAATACTCTTATATGATACATGATTTATTCCCGTACTTTATTCATCTTTTAATTAAATACTACACGATCTTTTTTCCAAGTCTTATTCATTTTTAAATTAAATTTTATCAAACTTTGAGACACTACGGATTCATCACTAAGATGGTCGGTAGATTAAAAACTGAAAATACTTAAAGAGGGTCAAGTAGTCTCCCTCATCAATTATCCTCAAAATCATATACTAACACTTCACTTCCTAATCAATTCAACTAATCACGCCTTGAAAGACAATATTACCTACTAGTCTTGAGTCATCAAAATTACTCGACACCACTAATCCCAAAAGTGGACAAGATTGCTAAACGCTGTTTAAGTTCCGACAGGACAGACCAACCTAATTTCCACATTTGTCATATGTGGATTTCTGTTTTCAAACAGGGGAGAAGGGAAAGAAAGAAAGTTATGGAATTGTCTCTGGTATTTCATCGACTCAGTTAACTTCATTTATCCACTTAAATGCACGATTCCTATGGATTAATGCTTTCGGTTTTTTAAAATTCTGTTTGGGAGTAGCACTGTTTAGCCCAATTTTCACCGCTTGGTCGATTGGGCTGGAACTGTGAAGTCCAAAGTTAATGATGTTTTGATGAATAAAGAGGTAATCACACACCTTTGCAAGATGCCCTAATTATTCAAAATCAATAAGGAACCCCGGACAGGAGTATGACTAGTCTCAAATACTTTTAACAGTAGTCTGAAATAAAATGTAAAAAAATTGAAAATACTTGTATTCAGCTACAGAAATAAAGAAGAAGTAATCAAAAGTAAATACTTTTTTTCCTTATCAGTAGAGGACTGACTCCACAGAAGTATACTCTGGAATTTGAATGGTGTGTCCTAGCAGCATTAACCAGCGTCTGGCGATCTCTTCCAAATCAAATACATTTCAACAAAAAATCACAATCCTAAACTGCTTGTGTCAAACTTGACATACTAGGTTGATGACGTTCAAACAGCTGGAGTTCATACATTTTCACGCAGACAAAGTTTGATTTCGAAATAAAATTTTGAACATCAAAACCGCCGAATGTCAGTGAATGGCCAGACTATACTTCTGCATGGAGTGACTATAGGTTTAAGGAGGCAGTGGTAAGACTGACGCCGATGATTTTCTACATGAACAATTTGAAAATGGGCCTCACAGGGATCTCAGATGTGAATCAATGTGGGTAGAAGCTCAAAAGGAAGGAAGGAAGGAAGCCTATGTCGCACTAGAAAACTTCACCATAATCAATATGAATATTGGCGCCTAGATTCTTGAGAAATTTGTGCGCAGGCTTGGAATGGTTAGTGACGTACTGTTAGACACCATAATAGAAAAATACAGATTCTTTTATCCCAACTTTGTCTATTAAGATCACGATTTTAGGTAACATGCAGAGTGTACAAGAAACTGTGCGTCCGTTCAATGCTATGAATAATTACTAGAGGAAGCCATGAGTGAAGTAAAGTCAAACGTAGGAGGAGTTGTATGATAAGGACAGCATATATACGAAGAAAAAAAAACACAGCATGGGCTACTAATATCACGTTGGCTGTTCTACTGATAAGTGTCAAGTAGTAAGTGTAAACAAATCGAGACATCGAATCAAAACCTACATCAAATTGGTGAATTTTTTTTATTATCGCGTCCTGAATTCCGGAAACATTCGAAAGTTGCATGGCGTGGTGTTCGTTTCAAATCATCTTCGATTATCGGTGCTCTTAATTGAAATTCAAAAAGAAATAGTGGAAAATAAAGTAATTCGTGAAGAAGTGCCAAAAAAATTAATCGCGCATTAATAGAAATTCATATTTTAGATAAAAGTCGTAATGAAATTAATTGACTAACATGTTTCTTTACTCGTGCCGTGAATTTCGTTAATTTAAATAAGCCGTGCACTCAATGGTTACTGTTTCAAGTTTATGGTGCTAATTTTAGTTTACGTTTCGCCATTGAATGTCAAACAATATTAAGTGACATAAAATCTTTGACCACTGAATCAGTGGCGGCAATTAAAAAAATTTGAGCTTTCATATCCCATATAAAATATTGAAGTCTCTTAATACATGCTCAATACGAACAAACATTTCATGTACGTATACTGTAATTATCGAAAGCTTTTGGACTTTCGCGAATGAGCTTACGTATGATTGTCCAAATTCTATCATTGTTCGAAATTAATTTCGAAATAGCTAAAAAAGTTCATTATTTTTAGTTATCTCTTTAATGATCATACAGCATTTACAATTGTAAACAATGCCTCCAAATATTGTTCAACAAACTTCTTTCCTTTCCATAAAATATACTAACAAACTACGAAGTGCGCCACATTCAAATCGTTTTCGATCGAAATCAACAATTGTGACACCCCTGATTTCGGAAATGATGTTTCAGCTGATAGAAAACAGGAAGTTGACAATTCCCGCGAAAACTCCATCAAATGTCGTAATTTTTAAAAATTTTCAATGAAAACGCTTGTTTCAGGTGAATTCTATAAGTGGTTTCGAAAATAAAGTGTTCAATGTGTAAACGTGAGCAAAAATGTGAGCGCGTTATCGAGTATTTTTCATTATTTAGGTAAGTAAAGTGCAGTCAAGGAAACAATTATGTGTCCGGGTATAATTTACGTGATGTTTTCTGTGTCCGTCCAGGTTTTCGGTGCGATTCGTGAATGAGAACATAATTTCGAATGTTGTGTGAATCGTGCCTGCTAGAAACGGTATATGGAAGACGCAAGTTTAAAGATTTTCTCGGTTGAAACAGATTTGACGCCGGTCATAGAATTCCGATAACATGCAACTGAAACTCGCTTGCATTTTAAGAATTTACGCGCTTTTTTTCTGATTTTTATTCCTACGGATTTAAATGGGCCTAAGTTATCCTTAAAGCTTTGTGTTGAAGTAATTAATTGTGTTTTTAAGTAAAAGTTCGTAATTATCAAAGAGCAAATTGCATGTGAAATAGATGTTGCGCGCAAATGTTGAAGTTTTGTTGGCTCCGTCCATAATGGTGTTAAGGTTAAATTGTTGAAAATAATTCGTTTTGTTATTGCGAAGGTGCTTGTAAAAGTTTCATGTATCGGAGAAAACATTTTAATAGAAAAACTTTGAATGTTTTCTAAAATACGTGATCTCATACCAGTGCAGTGCACCTACAATATGGGAGCTGTTTTATTAATTTCGAAAGCTGGTCGGTTGAATTTAAAAATGTTTTTCTAGGTTTCTGGAGTTGTGATGATGGGACTGAAATTGTTGTTGAAAATCGAGCCAATTAATGCCGAAATGCATGCATAGTGGTTTAATTTGAAAATATTTGTTTCTTTACCGGAAAACGAAGAAAACCGACTTCAAAGTGCCCTACAAAGCATGAAATAAGTTTTATGAAAGTGATATTAAAGCACCATGCAATATAGCACCGCTTTTAAAAAATTTTATTCATCTTTCTTACTTTGGAGTCGGTTTTTTTTAGCTGAATTTCTCAAGAGATATTTACCTATTGCGTATATATATATATATATATATATATATATATATATATATATATATATATATATATATATATATATATATATGTATATATATATACATATGATTTATATATAATATAACGAAAATCGTGACTATGCTAGAGGTCACAATTTCGCTCCAATTTTCACACAATTTTTAGGAAAGGCGTATTGGGTAAATATCTCAGTTAAGTTGTTTAACCAGCCAAATCGGTCGAGGGAAAACAAAATGGCGGCCATTATAGACAAACATTCGTGATTTCATTTCTGACCAAACCGTGGCTCCTATTTGGATGAAATTTGGCACAGAGGTTTATTGAGGTGTGCGATGAATTTCACAATAAAAAATCCAAAGTCGAACCGTTTGAAACAAAATGGTGGCCGCTCAGACGTCGAAAAGCATGTAAGCATTGGATGTTGTAGTTGTGACCAAACTTTTCAACCGATGTTAATGAAATTCGGTTCTTTGGTAATTACTGTAAATGCCTAAAGAATCATGTTAAAAAACTAGAGATCAGGTCTCCAAAAACAAAATAGCGGCTAGTTGAACCTAGAAATTTCAAAGGCTTCTGAAAGACCCTATTTTGATTCGATGTGAATGAAATTTATTTTCAAGATAGAAAACAATTAGATCTAAACATTTTGCTATTTCGGTGCACAGACATGCTCAAGTTTCAAAATGGCGGCGATTCAAATATGCGATTTTTTCAGATTTTTGTGGCCCTCTAGTGGCCGAATTTTCCAATGGATTTTAATGAAACTTGAGACTATGGATAATTGTACAAAGTCCTTGTACTAAACAAAAAATCATCAAAATCGGATGAAAAATAAAGAAGTCGAAAATATAAAATCTAATATTTTTCGCTGCCATTTTCATTAAAAATTTAATACTTTTGCCATGTCTAGAGGGAAACTGATTTGACTGAGATTGGACAAATTGACTGATGAGACTCTAAGATTGAAATATTTTTAAAAATCAAATGCATGCATTCAAAATGGCGGCCCACAAAGGTCAGAAGGTAAGCGCAATTCGCTATTTTAGTAGCAACTGTAGTAATGAATGTTTATCATGGAAACATTTTTAATGGCATAACTTGCTAGTATTCATAAAACAGACCATTTTAGGGGATTGTAAAATATTTTTACAATCCCCTATTTAAATCACGATCTGTCTTTTAGTCCGCCTGTCCATCCGTCCGTGCGTCACAGCAAGTTTTCTCGCAAACCACATACTTGAATGATGAAATTTTCTTCCTAGGTCAAAAGTGGTACCCTCTCAAGCGTTTGCAAGAAAATTCCACCAGAATAATAATATCAGCACAAATGATAATTTTTTGGCTTTCTTTTTGTAGTAAACAATTAATTTTCAACCGCTGCATTCTCATAAAGTTTATCGTCAAGAGTATGATACACCTTATCATATGATGAACGGAATTTTGACCCCAATTTCGAAATTAGCTTCGAGCCTATGCGAGTTATCACAATAGCAAAGGCAAAAGCTCGTGGCTTCATGAATTTGATCTTTCGCCGTCTCCTGTATATACCTCTATGAGGTTAGTTTTGTCTGGGAGTGTCATGTAATTCTTTTTGCGACGCAGAACAGTTCGCACCTTCTCGACTTCTGCGAAATTTCACTATCGGAAACGCAGCGAATATATTAGGTGACTTGTGACCTTCACATTTTTCCCCGGTTTAGTCACGGGTACCGTAAGTGAAACCCTATTTGCCTATATGTTTAAATAACTGTATTTCCGAACAGGTGAGTCCGGCTGAACTAGGAGGCTTACTTACACGTGGCTTCACAAAAGTAGGATGGCTTTTAAAACAGCTCCACGGCCCAGCGATGGATACAAACGGTGCTGGATTACGCTAGCTGATCGAAAATTAATGCACCATGACGAGCCGTTGGATGCATATCCGAAAGAAGAAATATTTCTAGTTCACAATCTGGATGGCTATAGTGTTCGTGTTGGAGCGCCAACTGGGGCGAAGGATCAAGGCTATAGTTTCACATCATTGACACCAGAAGGAGTCTACAATTCATCAGCTAGTAGTGAACAGGAATGTGATGATTGGATAGCAGTGATTCAAAAAGTCTTAGAGAGACCATTCACGCCACAAGATAGCTCAAGTAAGAGTCATAACAAAATCTTGTTTTTCTTTCTTGGAAAAGTAAACTATACATAATTAATACTAAAATATAACACAAAAGTTTTTAGACGAGCATATCCGCTATTGATTGGGCGCGTGGTTTTCTACGTGAAGAAATATATCAGTTCAAAGTGTTTAGGATTAATAACTTAAGATTAAAATCAAGAAGAGTAAAGACAGGTTAATTTAGTCTAATGAATGGATCGATAAAAAAAAATCTGAAAAGAAATCAGTAAAATGTGTTGAGAAATATTGGAAACAGATCCTCGAATAAAATGTAATCGTTTTTACCACGAAGAAGTACTTTGAATAGATGCTCGCGGATGTTAGAACATGTAACCTAAGAAATACCCAGGGGAAATGGAAAATTGCGTCAGAATTTTCCAGTTAATTTTTTTCTAAAAATAGCTTGTAGCTACAGGAAATTTAAGGGAGTTGCTTTCTTTTGATCATGAATTGCCGACTGTGAAAATAAATTGGAGGCTAAAGTACACTTTATGTTGGAAGAAAAATCAACTTTTTCAATGCTAATTTAACAAAAAAAAAATAACTAATTGGAAAGAATTAACCCCGTACATACATTAGAAATGGTAGTCAACAATTCATTTGCCTAAGAAACAATTAATTTTGCGAAGGCATCGAACAAAACATTCTTACCATTGAAGCCGATCATTATAAATACTCTGGGTCAATGGCTGCTACGCCAATGCAAGTTCCATAATTTCTAGTTATATAAACATATTTATACCTTAACCTACACTATTTATGTATTTATATACACATATCTATATATGATGCATGTATGACTGATTTATTTGTGTCAGATTCTATTTGTAAATGATATACAAATCAGCAGTGCGGTAACAAGGGAATCGCCAGAGGAGTTACAAAAAGTCTGCTAGCTTTCTCTTTTAATTGCTTGATGAAATAAAAAAAATTTGCACCTGATAAGTTTTCGAAAATTCAGCATTTTGACTGACTGCTTATCATCCACGATCTCTTTTACAAGTTAAACATCGCATTATTATTTATTTTAGCAATGATTTTATATGAATTTTCGCTGATTCAGAAAAATGTTTCAAATTTTGTGTCTATTTCATTATAAGTTAAACGATTTCCAGATGTAAAATCATTTTGAAAATTATATGTTTACTATCAAGCCTACTCCCGAATTTTTCGGCAACTGTGTGAAGAAATCCATCTCAAGTATGTCCTTTTGTATCAATGTTTGCATAAATTATGTACTTTTGGTATCGAGTGCTTGATCTGCAACCTATATATTTCAATTATTCCACTGCAATTAAGGTCGGAACCTCTCGCATTGATTAATTAATCTTAACTACTATCGCCGTGAAAGCAGTGTTTTGCTAACATATTCCACATTAGCCTTTGAATATGAGAACGCTATTCATCAACCGGCATATATAAGTTTCAACAACTTACCCATAGACATAATTTATCGCTGGTCGCAAAGCAAGCTTGAATTGAATATTTTGAAATTTGGTTAGCTCTTCCCAGTGAGGTCGAGCCTCATCTTCATTGAATTTGATACAGAAATGAGCTTCATTTTAGTTTAATTAGCCCCATTCACATTCAGCTCAGTAGGTTATTGATTTTAGGTGATCGCATCTACCGATGGTTAGATAATGTTTATAAAAATCTTGTAAAAATATTAGAAAAAAAATGAACTCAAATCCATAAAGTTGCAATACGAAAAGAAACGCGGAAAAAGAATAAAACATTAAAAAGTAACCCCTTGAAAGAGAAATAAAAAAATTTAAAGAGAAGCACCTAACACGATAAACAGGAAAAAAATGGTACTTAAGAGTAAACATATAAATAGATTCATGGAGTTTCTGTGCAAAATTAAGTAAAGAGAAAAACAGAAAAAAAGATATCTACTTAAAAAAAATGCATAATACTTATAACACAATTATTTATTACGCATTAAGACAACAACAACAAATGAAATATAAATAATGAAATGTTTCTTTTCTTCCCTGTTCATTATAAGGATTAGTGGCTCTAATTGCCTTACAAGTCTAGTTATTATTTCCGTTTTTCTATTAAGGCTTATTTTATTCTTTGGTGAAAAGGCATCAACTATTTTTAATATAGGTGTTGTAATTATTATTGTTAGTTGTAGCGATTCATAAGATAAAGCTAAAAATGAATAAAATGAGTTACTGGACAACAAGATTTTCCTTTCCAGCATGCCCTTCTCTTCCAGCAGGACTGATAGCAAACGGTAAGTATGCCGTTACGAGGGTAGGGTTGTAGCAATCCGTGGATGGCCGGTTTCATGTCACGCGCGGTACGCGGTACCATTGTTTGTTTTGCGATTTTATTAGCGTAAGGTTTTTCGGATTCGGATTAACGTAGTATATTTTACGGAACCACG
>OZ017739.1:259181048-259183548 GCA_963969285.1 Odontomyia ornata
TTTTATTTTCTAAGATCTTTGAAAATATCTTGTACGCCGTACAAAGTAGTGATATGCCTCTATAATTTTCGCACTGTAGCTTCTCACCGTTTTTGTGGATTGGGAATATAATTGATTGAATCCACTCTTTCGGCATATGTTCTTGTTGTCAAATGTACTGGATGGCTTTGTGAATAGCTTGATGAACACTGCTACCACTAAATTTGATGAGCTATACTAGAATCACATCAATGCCCAGCGCTTTATTATTCTTTTGGGCTTTGATGATGGAACAAACTTCATCCAAAGTAGGTAGGGCCAATGGAAGCTCTCCGCAGACCTCTATAGGCTCCGATGCTCTGGAGCTGTGCGGAGGATTAAGGAGGTTCTTAAAATATGATACCTATGTCTCCTTAATCTTCGTTTCATCAGCGATGATAGTGCCGATTTCATCCCGAAAGAGCGTGGTTTTGGGCTGATAATCACGTTTCAGACTTTTCACTACTTTGTTTGCATGTCCTGTCTTGTCGCTTGCTAGGCTTACACCTATGCTTCTCAATTGGTCGTCATAGTATTTTCTTTTCTTAATCCTAATTATCTTATTCGCTACTCTTCTGAGATTTTCATCGTATTCTCTTTTCGTCCTGGTGTTCCTACCTACATATTCTTTGTACGCCTGATTCTTTTTATCTAACGCATTCTGGCGCTCATCATCAAACAAATCATTTCTATTGATGTCCGATCGCCATTTCTGCCACGGTCTTAAAAGCCGCTTTCACTTCCATCCAGAGGTCGTGGCTGGCATTAACGATGCTTCTGATAATATGGGAGCCAGCCGGTTGTCATGGGGGTCTCTGCGAAATTTTTGGCCACACATGCCTTTTGAAGCCATTCGATGTCAAATTTTTGTAGCGAGCTGGTCTTCGCTGAATATGCCTTTGACATACAAATCGATAGGTTAATTTGATCAAGTAATGACCTGAGTTACAATTGGCTCATCGGTTTGTATGGACGTCAAGTATGCTTGAGGCCCAACTTTGTTGCATCAAAATATCGTAGATCTGGTTTTGTGTGTTGCCATCCGGTGATACGCACGTCATTTTACGAATGCGTCGATGTGGGAAGCAAATCGAACGTATGACTAGATTTCTGCTACATGCAAAGTCAATCAGGCGCTGGCCGTTGTAATTTGTTTCATTGTGGAGGCTAAATTCTTCAGGCGTTCCCGGGTAAGATAGCTCATTGCCAACCTTAGCGTTGAAATCACCCAGAATTATTTCTGTGTCATTTGTAGGCAATGAGTCGACCAGTCTTTCCAGGTAATTGTAGAACGATTCCTTCGTTTCCTCGTCTTTTTCTTCGGTTGGGGCGTGAACATTCATCAGCGAGATTTTGGAAAGTTCCGTTATTATACGGATCGCCCACAATCGTTCATTGACTGCCTTAACATCAATAACGTGCGATTCGAACTTCCTATGCACAATGAAGGCCACTCCGAATTCTTGTGGTCTGGTAGGCTTCCCACATTTGAATATTGTGTGCGATGTCATGTCATGAATGTCGTTTCCAGTCCAATTCGTTTCCTGGACTGCCAGTATTTATAATTTATTTTGACTGGCCTGTTGTAGAAGGTCGTCAATAGTGCCAGGAAAATTGCGTGATCTGACATTCCAGGATCCAATTCTATATTCCTTTTTTCGTTTGCGAGGTCATTGCCGTGAGTCCGATCCATAACGAGGCTATGTTGCAGGTTTCGAACGATTTTAAGGGTTTTCCAGGGACAGGGACCCAACCTCTATTCTGGCGGCATGGTTATTAAGTCGATTACGTTATCAGGCGTGGACCCTCTTACGTCTCCACAAAGGAGGTGTAAGCAGGATTTAGTAGCAGAGCTGTAGATGTATATAAAGTTATTAGCATTCCTTGGCATTTAATGTCCCATTATCGGGGAACTAGTAAGCCCAATGTGCAACCTCGAGACCATTTACTACCATTTAATTGGGGGTTTGGGGGTGGAGAATCATGGAAGCTATGGGTTTGGGAAACAAGGGGTTCCCTCCTCCTTTCTCAAACGGGCTTGCGACCATCTACGACGGAGTTCTAAGTTTAATTACATGACGTTAAAAGGCAAAAAAATATTATGTGGCTTGCTTTCCGTAATCTAACATGTAGTTATTTTATAAATGGAAATTAAAATTTCTTGCTGTTCGCTACATTATTAGATTATAACAAAATTTAGTAAAGTGCGGCTCGCTATTGCGTAGGTTTAAATCTTTATGTAATCACGTATGGTATTGTTTGGGGTGAGCAACACTTTGAAGCCTCAATGCTCACCCATAACAATATGTTTATATATAAGTATATATATATATATATATATATATATATATATATATATATATATATATATATATATATAGATATATTTATATATATATATATATATATATATATATATATAGATATATATATATATATATATATATATATATATATAGATATATTAATTGTATATATATAT
>OZ017739.1:259188548-259246048 GCA_963969285.1 Odontomyia ornata
GCAATGGGCTGGACACATAGCATGGCTAACTGACAACAGATGGAGGGCCAAGATCACACAATGGTACCCAAGAGAAATGAAAAGACCACGAGGAAGACAAAAAATACGGTGGGATCATGACATCAAGGAATGGTATGGTTGTACAAGGTACAGATGCTGATGCTATATATACATATGTGAGTATATATCTATTTATCTATACATATATATATATATATATATATATATATATATATATATATATATATATATATATATATATATATAAATATATATAGATATATATATATATATATATATATATATATATATATATATATATATATATATATATAAATATATATATATATATATATATATATATATAGATATATATATATATATATATATATATATATATATATATATATATATATATTTATATATATATATATATATATATATATATATATATATATATATATATATAAATATATAAATATATATATACATATATGATTATATAGAAATATTTATATATATATATATATATATATATATATATATATATACATATACATATTTATATGCGTATATATATATATAACACATACATATATATATATATATTTTTTTTTTTGTTTTTGTAGCACAACAGGCCGTTTTGTTAGTGACAGAATCTCATTATCGAATGTATCGGCAACTTCACAAGGTTAGATGGCCAATATCACACTTTGGTCGCATGTCCATCCACGCAGCTACGATGCGTTCTGATTTTAGACCAGGACGTATCATAACTGAACGGGCTTACAGTCCGTCCGAAGAATCACTTGAGCTAAATCTCAGTGGTGCCAACGAGACTCGAACCAAAGACCTTCGGCTTACGGGTTGAGTGCTCTGACCACTACACCACCACATACATACATATATACATATATACATATATAAATATATATATATATATATATATATATATATATATATATATATATATATATATATATATATCTATATATATATATGTATATATATATATATATATATATATATATATATATATATATATATATATGTATATTTACATAATATATGTATATATATAAATATATTTATATATATATATATATATATATATATATATATATATATATATAGATATGTTTATATACAAGTATATATATACATATAGATATATTTATATATATATATATAGATATATATATATATATATATATAGATATATTTATATATATATATATATATATATATATATATATATATATATATATATATTATATATATATATATATATATATATATATATATATATATATATATATATATATATACTTATATATAAACATATTGCTATGGGTGAGCATTGAGGCTTCAAAGTGTTGCTCACCCCAAACAATACCATACGTGATTACATAAAGATTTAAACCTACGCAATAGCGAGCCGCACTTTACTAAATTTTGTTATAATCTAATAATGTAGCGAACAGCAAGAAATTTTAATTTCCATTTATAAAATAACTACATGTTAGATTACGGAAAGCAAGCCACATAATAATTTTTTGCCTTTTAACGTCATGTAATTAAACTTAGAACTCCGTCGTAGATGGTCGCAAGCCCGTTTGAGAAAGGAGGAGGGAACCCCTTGTTTCCCAAACCCATAGCTTCCATGATTCTCCACCCCCAAACCCCCAATTAAATGGTAGTAAATGGTCTCGAGGTTGCACATTGGGCTTACTAGTTCCCCGATAATGGGACATTAAATGCCAAGGAATGCTAATAACTTTATATACATCTACAGCTCTGCTACTAAATCCTGCTTACACCTCCTTTGTGGAGACGTAAGAGGGTCCACGCCTGATAACGTAATCGACTTAATAACCATGCCGCCAGAATAGAGGTTGGGTCCCTGTCACTGGAAAACCCTTAAAATCGTTCGAAACCTGCAACATAGCCTCGTTATGGATCGGACTCACGGCAATGACCTCGCAAACGAAAAAAGGAATATAGAATTGGATCCTGGAATGTCAGATCACGCAATTTTCCTGGCACTATTGACGACCTTCTACAACAGGCCAGTCAAAATAAATTATAAATACTGGCAGTCCAGGAAACGAATTGGACTGGAAACGACATTCATGACATGACATCGCACACAATATTCAAATGTGGGAAGCCTACCAGACCACAAGAATTCGGAGTGGCCTTCATTGTGCATAGGAAGTTCGAATCGCACGTTATTGATGTTAAGGCAGTCAATGAACGATTGTGGGCGATCCGTATAATAACGGAACTTTCCAAAATCTCGCTGATGAATGTTCACGCCCCAACCGAAGAAAAAGACGAAGAAACGAAGGAATCGTTCTACAATTACCTGGAAAGACTGGTCGACTCATTGCCTACAAATGACACAGAAATAATTCTGGGTGATTTCAACGCTAAGGTTGGCAATGAGCTATCTTACCCGGGAACGCCTGAAGAATTTAGCCTCCACAATGAAACAAATTACAACGGCCAGCGCCTGATTGACTTTGCATGTAGCAGAAATCTAGTCATACGTTCGATTTGCTTCCCACATCGACGCATTTGTAAAATGACGTGCGTATCACCGGATGGCAACACACAAAACTAGATCTACGATATTTTGATGCAACAAAGTTGGGCCTCAAGCATACTTGACGTCCATACAAACCGATGAGCCAATTGTAACTCAGGTCATTACTTGATCAAATTAACCTATCGATTTGTATGTCAAAGGCATATTCAGCGAAGACCAGCTCGCTACAAAAATTTGACATCGAATGGCTTCAAAAGGCATGTGTGGCCAAAAATTTCGCAGAGACCCCCATGACAACCGGCTGGCTCCCATATTATCAGAAGCATCGTTAATGCCAGCCACGACCTCTGGATGGAAGTGAAAGCGGCTTTTAAGACCGTGACAGAAATGGCGATCGGACATCAATAGAAATGATTTGTTCGATGATGAGCGCCAGAATGCGTTCGATAAAAAGAATCAGGCGTACAAAGAATATGTAGGTAGGAACACCAGGACGAAAAGAGAATACGATGAAAATCTCAGAAGAGTAGCGAATAAGATAATTAGGATTAAGAAAAGAAAATACTATGACGACCAATTGAGAAGCATATGTGTAAGCCTAGCAAGCGACAAGACAGGACATGCAAACAAAGTAGTGAAAAGTCTGAAACGTGATTATCAGCCCAAAACCACGCTCTTTCGGGAGGATATTTTAAGAACCTCCTTAATCCTCCGCACAGCTCCAGAGCATCGGAGCCTATAGAGGTCTGCGGAGAGCTTCCATTGGCCCTACCTACTTTGGAGGAAGTTTGTTCCATCATCAAAGCCCAAAAGAATAATAAAGCGCTGGGCATTGATGTGATTCTAGTATAGCTCATCAAATTTAGTGGTAGCAGTGTTCATCAAGCTATTCACAAAGCCATCCAGTACATTTGACAACAAGAACATATGCCGAAAGAGTGGATTCAATCAATTATATTCCCGATCCACAAAAACGGTGAAAAGCTACAGTGCGAAAATTATAGAGGCATATCACTACTTTGTACGGCGTACAAGATATTTTCAAAGATCTTAGAAAATAAAATCGGATCATACGCCAACAGTATTATTGGGGAGTATCAAGGTGGTTTTAGGGCAGGTAGATCGACAAAAGACCAATTGTTCACAGTCAAACAGATATTTGAAAAATGCTGGGAGTTCAACATAGACGTACACCGAATTTCCGTTGACTTAAGCAAGCATACGACAGTATTGATCGTAACGTATCAAATAATGCTTTGCTTTGGCATCCCAGCTAAATTACAAGTAGTCCGTCTTATCAAACTGATGTCAACAACCTCCCAAGTCTGCATCAATAACCCACTCACCGATACCTTTGGCACATATATCGGAGATGGGCTGGCCCTATCGCTTTTCAATTTGGCTCTAGAGTACGTCATAAGGAAGAGAACGTCGATACGCGAGGTACGTTATTATACAATTCGAGCGAAGTAGTAGCCTATGCGGACGACATCATTTTTGTCATGGTCATTACCAACTGCCAAAGAACTCTTCCTGAAACTCAACAGCAAAATAAAACTAGTAGGGCTACAAATCAATGAAAATTTTACAAAGCTTATGACGCAGTTGAGAAAAAATACCTCAAATACACAAAATATTACACTTGGCGATTATAGCATCAAAAATGTGAGCAAATTCTGTGTTTAGGCGCCAAAATAACGAAAACGGCCAATGAAAGAGACGAAATACGCCGAAGAATACAGCTCGCAAATAAAGTATTCAATTCAGTATTGACGATCTTGAAGACCAGCTGCATATACAAGAAAACAAAGCTCCAAGTATACGAATCTGTGATAAGACCTGTGTTATGCTATGGGTGTGAAACATGGACCCTAACCGGACGTGTCCTGAGGCGTGAAATTGGAGCGAAGCTAGACGGGGGCTAATGGCGAATTCGATACAACCATGAGCTGTATGAAATTTTTGACGAACCGGAGGTCTCAACGATTGAAAGACTGCGGAAGCTGCAATGGGCAGGCCACATGAACCGTATGGCCAAACAACGGACACCCAAAAAGGAGTTCGTTGGGAGAACTGAAGGCCAGAGGCCAGTGGGGAAACCGAGGAAACGCTGGTCTGACACGGTCAACAAAGACAGTTCATCGCTGCTCAGAATTCAAAACTGGAGGACGCGGTCAATGGACCAAGTCATATGGTCGCTTCCGATTTACAAGGCACATTATGGACAACGTGAGCAGTAGCAAGCGCCAAAAGCATCAGGAACCAATGCGAGCTCAAAATGGAATGCAACTAGATTACGGGAGCGGAATTTCGACGTTCATTAAACATACGCGGTAGCACAAAATATATAACCCCTCGAAGCAATCGTAATCGCAAACAAAAGAAATTTGAATCATTGTTCCCACCAGAAGACAAGAGGTTGTAATGATTTTCTGCCTTCTTCCGCTCGAACAAAATTGGAACCGACCTTTCATTGGTTCTAGACGTGAAGTCTGAGTCGTGCCAATGAGTGATACCAACCGGTCAACCAGTTGGTGCACTCGTAATCTATTTTGCGGTGGCTGCTTGTCGGCCAGCTAGTTCGGAGAGGATTTCGGTCGCGGGTCTTGAAAATGGATTGCGCTCAATTACGTATTCCAGCCACCATTAAATGCCTGTTTCAAACGTGTCAAAAATTCAAACATATGGAAGGGAAACCTACTTTACTTTATTCTGTATTCTTTTCATTTTTCCAGTCAATCCCAAGAAAAACCTACTTCAATTTCGCATTCCCAAATTCACCGACGTGGTACCGAAAGATATACTGCTTTAATTCAACTCCGACAAACTCTTCTCTAACGAAAACGCAATGCAACCGAAGGTACCGCGTACCGCATGTGACGCGAAACCGGCCATCATCTGATTTCCTTAAACCCTACCCCTTTAACGGCATACCTACCGTGCACTCTCACTCCTGCTGAAAAAAAACGGGTGGGCTGGAAAGGAAAAGCGTGTTATGATTAGCACCCCATGGTTTTCATTGCTATTAACTTCAAATTACTTAAGGTTTAAATCAAACATATACTTGTGTGAAAGCGTTGTAAATTATCAAAAGATTATATGTATTTTGTATGGAATACACTTGTTAGAAAATATTAAGTTATGCAAACAATATTATTATTAGTTTAGCTACATTATTTACATGGTACGAATTATATTTTATTCTTCAAGGAATTATACAGGCCACGACTAGTGCTTCTTTTCAAAACAGATTCTAAGCAAAATTAATCCAATGAGGATATAGAACAGAAAATTAGTCCTCTAGAGTTTATAATTATGGTGATTATTAAAGGAATATTTAAATTGAGAAAAAAAACATCTTCCTTACATTCACGAAGATGTTTGCCATATGAGACGATAAAATTTAATGCGCTTAAAGTTTATAACCGTAAATTTGTAACTTAGGTAATTAAGTGACTTGAAATACTAGTTGCCTAAGCTGTTTAATTGTTTGTTAAAAATTAACTTAAACATTTATTTCTGTTATATTATATATTGTCCAAAAATTATTTCAGGAATATTTTGAACGATTTAAACGCTCTTTGCTTGGTTTTACACTTATTAATTAACAATGTCTAATTGATTCCTTATATAGCAAAATGTCGACCGAAATGAAGCAATCTAATAATTTTTTGTTTTCTCCAAATTAATTGGTTCAGGACTTTTTTCACAACGAAATTGTGAAAGATCTATGTGTGTGGTTGGTTTGTCTAAATTATTGTTACATATGAGCCCTTGACTTATCAACTAGTTCGACAGTATCAAATTGCTTTCCAATAGTTTTAAATAAAATCATTTGAATTCTTTCCCTATTTGTATCGCTAATACGAATATACTCGAGTATAATTATATTATCAATTATCTACGAGATAAAATTCATTTCATGTCTAACATTTCACAACGATACAACCAGAAAATAAATAATTACTTTCTTCCTGGCTTTCATATAGTACTAATTTAACAACATTTTGCAAAGACAGTTTTGCGCTTAAACTTCTCGTATTTACTCTATTTAATCATCACTTTTTTTATGTTATCTTAAAAAGTTAAATGCATTTAGCAAAAAGGTTATAGTACAGGCTAGCGTGGTAAATGGAATGAACTAATTGGTTGAAACTTGGATTTATCCCAATAATATTGTATTAGTTCACGGATACTGGACGTTATGAATGCTCAATGGCTCTTTTACATTGATCTTTCTACTTATGAATATTTCCACTTAATTTGGAAATCAGAATACTCTTATTGAACATGTTTATCTTCGAATTCAGCAAGAAACTAGAAAATGCTCTATGAAAAGCTTTAGAATATCATATAATGTTGTCTGACTAATGATTGTTATCGGTTTTTTTTCTATTTCTATTTTATTCAAAAGGTTTTAGTTTGGACTAAGAATATTTCTGTTTTCGTATTTGAGCATACAACTAAAATATGTAACTAGCAATAATAGTGTCATAGTAATAATAAACTGTCATACTTTTCATAGTAAGCAGTAGAAAAAAAATTTATCAGTTACTCCTAACAGGCCTTAGTACATTAAATTTGGCGCTTTAACTTCAATGACACATGCATTTGAAGATATAGTGACATTTTAAAATTTGTCTTAGCCAGGACCAGTTCATTAAATCACAATTCACAATTAAACACGTAAAATTTAACTTTAACTGGTGCACATCAACTGATACCTGCATACGTTTCATTCTAAAGATGAAGGTCCTAATTTCATCGTTATTGTAAAACTGCGTAGTGGTTGTGTATAAATGTCAATAGAAAAGCTCATTCGCGTTCCTGACGTGCTAGTTAATAAATATTAGTTTAGAATCTGCAAAGTCTTTGCAATCATGGTAGGAATTCAAAGTTAAGTAGTAAATTTCTACTTTTAAAAAGTTCAAATTCTTATTACCCCAACTGGGAATAATTGTAAATGTAGTGTGTGGAGGGTTATACCTAGTTTTGGTTTCACCTTCACCTACAAATGAATTGTAACCTTATGGTACCTTACAGGTGATTTGATCCACACGCTTGGTCGGGATTTTCGGAGCATGTCGTGCTTACCACTACAGTTGTAATTGCAACAACTATTGTAAATTCCTGGACCCAAACATATTTACGGAAATAACTGTTAGGAATTTATCGGATTTCTTTAGATACAGGTCCCCTCTATAAGAATGTTAGCTTATTAACCTCCTAGTAAATTTATCTTTTAAGGTAACCAATGCTGAATCTGACGTATAAGATGCAGTTTGTAATATTTCCTAAAAGATCAGGACAATTTTCTGTTCCATCTATCCTTCTCTTGGTCTGCCTCCTCATCTTCATCATGACGTTCACCTTGACTACTCCACCGCCCGATTATTTCAACAAAGAAAAAAACGTGCTTATCAAAAATTCACCATTAATTTCACTTGAAGTAATCCAAAAATAATCAACCACATCAGCAACAATTGCAAAACTCACTTAAATTTTGTTAACTCCCTGCGTATACACATCATAGGCCAAGTGATGACCAACATCCAGCATCGGAGGCCATGTTCCGACTCTCCCATCCACATGGCTGCGTCGGACTGCGACTTTGACAAACCCCAACAAAACAGACGTCACAACCGACATGAGATGTGAAGCCATATGGTAGCAATGTGTATATGGTCGCTAGTGGGGTTGGGCCGATTCATTACAAGGTGGTCGTGATATGCGCGATTATTTGCGGGCATTTACAAGTATATCATTTCCCGAATCCAGGTTTCATACTGCCTGTGTATTTAGTAATTTTTCTCTCTGACATAGACTTCCAAGGAATTTTGATTTAGTATATAGTTCGATTAATTTAAATTCGAGTCTGAGTACAGTCGAAATTTTATAGGGGAACGATTTTGAGTGCGGATCTAAACGTGAGGCTGTCGTTGAAGCTGACATTCCTATCAGATGTGCAGCCACTGAGCTTCCGGCAAACGACACAAACTTCATACTCCGTCACCGCAAACATCTTCAGACTCACGCAGACCCAGCAGAGATGTGTACAAGCTACCGAAGAAGATCGAGCTGAGTAACGAAGCCAGAGATGTTGCTGAGGCAGCAATGGCACGCATACAGAAGGAGGGCACTCGTAAATTTAATACTTCATTGGCAGCAATTAAAGCACAAGTAAAGCGCAAACTTGAGGTCGCAATGGCACGCATAAAATAAGAAGTCACTCGTGAATTCAAAACTTCATTGGCAGCACTTAAAGCACAACTAAAGAGAAAACTCGAGGCGGAACGTAAATTAATAGAAGCAGCAGTGAGAAACGTTGAACCCAAAGAACCCGACACCATCAGAAAATAAACACCAAGCATGTCAAGGTATATATTTTGGTAGTCCGCCAATCAGTGGTGAAATTTTCTCAAGGCAAGAATGATTTGTGATGGGGAATTACTCTTAGTTAAGCGTCCACAAGTGAGGATTTTATCGTCGATCATTTTGCGAGAGCTAAACGATTTTCTCGTGTAACGAAACAAGAATACAACTTTTGAATATCTCGCCTCCTTTCCTGACTGGCTAGCGACGTCGTGCCAAAGCACACCACTCATTTTTGCCGCACAAATGTACTAAAATCCACCACAAAAATCTAACTAAACAAAATCACGACATTCCCGAGGAGAGAGATACGTCGAGCGAAACTACGTGGAACTGGTGAATCTTCATTTCGCGTCGAGATGTAAATAAACCTTACTGACAGTTTGAACTGGCAGTCAAATATATTCAGTGCGTAATGCGCTTACTTTCCAATAGGATCGCCTCGAGTGGAACTCGTTGTGAGTGAAATCAAAGCGACAGGCACTACTCCGGTGCATGGAAAGAACCACTCCTGAAACATAATTTTCTCGGTGGACGGGAGAAAAACGTTAACCGGAGGCTTTCTCTTTTTGGGAATTTCCCATCAACTGGCAGAGGAATAAACGGAACGCTATTCGACGAGAACATTTTCTTCAAATTGCAAAAGAAACCTGAATTTTGGAGCAAGGAATAAGGGCGAGACAAGTGAGACCCGGCGTCGGCTAGATCAAAAAGGGGAAAGCAGGAAATAAACAAATGTTAGTGGCTACAATTTATTTTACCAGAGAAGAGTTCATTTTGGAAGAGTTTATTGTGAAATCCAAGATATTACTCAGAATTTGAGTAAAATTAACATTAGATTTTCCTTTCCTGCTGTCACATGATTACATTCGTTTTCAGCTTATGAAAAGTGTGGCTCAGGAATTCTTTTCCCGGAAGGGTGATCAGGCAGAAATACCTGGGAAAATTAATAAGGTGGCAGTGTACGGCGGGTGCAGTGACCGGTAGTGTGGTTGCGGTCCAATCTCGTGGTGTCGATGTTAAGAGATAAGGAAGGCGTTAATTTCGATTGCCCTGGTGTGTGAAACTGCGAATTTCGTGTGGCGACGTAATATTTTGGATCGTACTGCGTGGTAGCGTGTTGGGAAGTGACCTCCGCGGCGAGCGCCAAAACTTTTTCAAGTGATAATTTTGCCCCAGAAAATCATTTTCTCGTTTGGACGACCTTTCGGAGGTTCGGTGAATCGAAGGAGTGATGCCCCCATTCGTCTTCGGGTGAGTTGGTTGGGTCGGTGGAGTCTTAGTCGGAGTAGCCCCAATGTATCGGTGGGGCGGCAAGGGAATTAGTAATACTACTATATATATATATATATATATATATATATATATATATATATATATATATATATATATATAAATGTATATGCATATTAAAATATATAATTTTATATATAGACTAGTATACATTTATATGTATATATAAATACATATATATGTATATGTAAATACATATATATTGTGTAATCGCTTTTTAATTTACTTTTCACTTGTCTATAATTTATGTTTCAACTGTTTTCAAATATTTCACGAAAATCGTTTACTTCACTATCAATCAATATCGCCTTTAATTCGCGCACTACTTCCAGGAAAGTATAACCCTGCCATTTGACATCTGTCAAAATCAAATGTCATCCAAAGCGTGTTTTTTTAGTTGAAGGTTTGCCATCTAGAAATATGGATCGTTTAACAGTCGAAGAACGCGTTAAAATTATTAAATTATATTATAGAAATGGTGATTCTGCTGTATCAATATTTAGGGCCTTACGAGCCGATTACGGTCGACATAATCGACCTACATAGCAAACAATTTCGAACACAGTGAGAAAATTTGAAGAGACTGGATCGGTTATTGATATTGCAAGGCCTGTGCATCATCGCAACATTCGTTCTACTGAAAATATCGCTGTCGTTGCTCAAAGTGTAGAGAAAGACCCGAATTTGTCGATTCCTCGACGTGCTCAACATTTGGGCTTGTCTTACGGCTCATTGTGGTTGATTTTGCATTTGGATTTGCATCTCCATCCGTACAAAATCCAACTCACTCAAGAACTTAAGCCTCAAAACCATACACAACGCAGAATGTATGCGAATTGGGTGATTGAACAACAAGCCATTGATAACGATTTTTCGAACAAAATTTTGAGGCTCATTTTTCGTTCGGTGGTTATGTAAATAAACAGAATTGCCACAGTTGGGGCTCTCAAAATCCTCAGGTGATCGCAGAAAGGCCTTTGCATCCGGAAAAAGTGACCGTTTGGTGTGCATTATGGTCTGGTGGTGTTATTGGCCCGTACTTTTTTGAAAACGATCAAGAAAGAGCCATTACAGTCAATTCTGACCGCTATGGACGGATGTTAACCGATTATTTTTAAAGAGAAATTGAAGATTATGATCTGGAGAACATGTGGTTCCAACAGGACGGAGCCGCAAGCCACACAACGCAGGCTATTCAAGCACTTTTGCATGAGAAATTTCCAGGACACGTAATTTCGAGATTGAGTGATGTCAATTGGCCCACAAGATCCTGCGACATAACACTTTGGATTTCTTTTTATGAGGCTATGCGAAAGATCGTGATCACGCGAACAATCCTCAAAATCTTGAGCAATTGAAAACCAATATTCGTAAAGTTATGGCCGTGATACTGCCAGAAATGAGCCGAAAAGTCATTGAAAATTATCTCAAAAGGATTGAGGCCTGTAAGAGGTCCTGTGGAGGACATTTGAATGATGTTGCATTTCACGTAAAATGGCAACGTTCAATCTTTATATTGAATAAAAAATGTTGTTTCGATCTGAATATTTTATGTGTTTTCTTAAGTTTTACTTACAATCCATTTCTCGTATATTGGCGAGTTCGGACGAGAACTACCTGGAATATTCGAGAAATTCTGAATACCTGCAGAAACTTCACTTTCATATATTGATCATGGATCTATTTGGCCCGTTCCGGTGCTTTCGAGTACATTCGTTTGCTTATTGATCATAATAGCAGAATTGTATGGACATGTACGGATATGTATATTCAACATATTACATCTATATATATACATATATATATATATATATATATATATATATATATATATATATATATATATATATATATATATATATATATATATATATATATTATATATATATATATTATATGTATATATATATATATATATATATATATATATATATGTATGTATATATATATATATATATATATATATATATATATATATATATATATATATATACATTTATATTTATATACATTTATATGTATATATATTATAAATATACATACATATATGTAGATATTGCTACATGTACAAATAATTCTCCGAGCTACTGTCACAATTGTTTTCACAACCATTAAGAATATCAACAAACGAATGTACTCGAAAACCCACCAATCATGATCAAAATCTGAAAGTGACGTCATTGCCCATTCATTAAGCCGCCCGAATATTCCAGGCAGTTCGCTAATGTACGAGAAATGGATTGAATGACTAGAGACCCTATATAAAGGCGAGCTGAATGAACGGGGGGATCGAGATTTAGTAAAACTGCAATAATGAGGAGTGCGAATTAAAAGCGATATTGAATGTGAAGTGATAGACACTTGAAGTAAAAGTTTATAGACGATGTGAAAAGTAAAATTAGAAAAAAAATAGTGAAATTAATTATTGTGCATTTTTAGTAAATAAACTCCTATAACTTTATTTAAAAGACAGTGCATTTTCACTTTCCTGGAACATAAGAATTATTGGCCATGAACCATAACACGCGACAGTGGTGTCAAGAAGTGAGAAAGAAAATTTTGAAAAAGAAAACGTTTAAACATTATTAAAGTGCACGATAGTGAAAAATATCGTGAAAACTGGTGAAATAAAATAAATTAAAGCCGAAATAATAAAAATACCACGAAGCTAGCGTTTAAAAATTAATGAATTACCGTGGCGGAGCTTGAGGAAGAAGCAAAAACACCAAATTCAAAGGAACCAGAAGATGCACTGATGCAAATATTGATGCTCATGCAGCAAGAGCAAGAGTCTAACTGCGAAGCTAGATGAACAATCAGCGAAGCTAAATGAACAATCAGTGAAGCTAAATGGACAATCAGTGAAGCTAAATGAACAATCACCAAATCAAGGCAGACATCACACAAAAGCTGGAGAAATAGTCAACCGAAATAAAAGCGGAGCTCGTTAGTCTGCACAAACAAATTAAAGGCGTCGAGGGAAAGGTTGACCAGGTCGAGGAAAAGGTCAAGAAGAGAATCAACCATGAGATGAAAAAAATGAAAAACGAATTACAACCAGCGAAGGCAGTAGTAGCCACCTCACCAGCCCCGCTTGTAGCCGCAGCGCAAAGCACATTCAGAAATGTGCAAGCACCAATATTCGACGGGCAAACGGTCTGGAGTAATTACGAAATCTAGTTTGAAGCTGCCGCTAGGATAAATCACTGGAATGAGCAGGAACAAGCAACTGCACTGATTCTTGCTCTAAGAGGCCTAGCTTCCGAGTTTTCGCAGACTATCCCCGTTGAGTTGCACTCGACCCCGGCTGCTATATTTTACGCGCTTGACATGCGTGATGGAGGCAATCATCTGCAGCAGGCTTACCGGGCACAGCTATGGCATCGGATGCAGAAGTCTGGCGAAACCTTACACTAGCTAGCCCAAGGCATTGAGCGACTGGCACTTTTGGCTTACCCAGCGTACGACCCAGAACATCGAGATGACGCAGCAACAGAAGCATTCATCAGCGCATTAAAGGACCAGAAATTGCAACAAGCCGTGCATTTAGCCCAAAAGCAAACGGTTAAGGATGCATTGGCTTATAGTCTGAACTTTTAACAGCGAAAAATCTGACTCGTACCACTGCCCGGGTTCGCAAGATAGGTGCAGCCAATTGCAGATATGAGCGTGTGGAAAATCAGCAGGAGCCGCAGGTAAATGGCGCGCCTAGATGCTGAAATTGCGGAGAGAAGGGGCACCTGCAAAGAGACTGCAAGAAGCGAAGAAAACGGAGCTATTGTCCAGGATGGTGGAGATCGAGACCATGTCAGGAGCTTAGAATGGAAGCCAATCAAATTGAAGGGGCCAATTTCGTGGGGCAGAGGTTGGCTAGAAGGATCGACGTCCCCAGCATCCCCATCACCGTGTCAAGATTACATCGTGGAGAAGCAGACGTATGCCTTCCGGGTCAAGCTAATGAAGAACATTGCACCATAACAAACGACACTGGTGCAACCCGATCGACGATCCGACCAGACCTGGTGAGGCCCGAACTACCTTACAAGGGCAGATTTCATGGAAATGTTGACGGCCTATCGCGTCATCCATGTCCAGCTAACTGCAAGCATTGCCGGCGAATTGAGGAAAAGGAACCGACCGTTGATCTGCGATTGATAACGGCCCAATTTGATGAAGGTTGGTCATTGGAGGAGATTCGAAACGCCCAGTTAGCTGATAAAGACATCGGACCATTGCTCGTATGGAAGGAGACAACTGGGCAACCTGAGTGGAAAGACGTTTCAATGCATGGCGCAGCCCTGAAAAGCTATTGGCCACAATGGAACTCCCTTCAGGTGGAGGGTGGCGTACTCAAGCGGAAATGGGAATCTGTGGATGGCAGCTCCTATAGGATGCAAACTATACTTCCCAAAAGCCGAATCCACGGTGTAGTTGAGGAGATGCACGAAGGATCCTCGGGAGGCCACCTTGGTGTTAACAAGACTTTAGCAAAATTGCGGGAAAGGTTCTACTGGCTCCACGCTCGAGAAGACGTAGAGAACTGGTGCCGTAGATGCACGATTTGCGCTTCCGTCAAAGGTCCAAAGCGACGACTGAGAGGACAAATGCAAACCTATAACGTGGGGGTACCATTTGAAAGGATTGCTGTTGACATCGCAGGACCCTTTCCTGAATCCGAAAGGGGAAATCGATACACGCTGGTTGTGGCCGATTATTTCAGCAAGTGGCCCGAGGTCTACCCCAGTTCCAACCAGGAAGCAACTACTGTAGCCGAACAGCTAGTGTTGAATTGGGTCAGTAGGTACGGTGTACCTTGCGAACTACATTTGGATCAAGGCCGAAACTAGTTTTTGGCAAAACGTACGAGCTGCTGGTCATACGAAAAACGAGGACAAGACCGCTGCATCCTCAGTCCGATGGAATGGTCGAACGTTTCAACGGCACGCTCAATAAACACCTGGCCAAGATGGTTGACGAGAACCAAAGGGACTGGGACCGACATATCTCTCTATTTCTGATGGCGAACAGAGCTGCTGAACATGCATCGACGGGCCAAGATCCAGCCAAAGTCAGTTTGCAAGTGAGCTGAGACAACGGTTGAACCCGATACATCGGACAGTGTGAAAACACCTCGAATCGACTACTGACCGCATGAAGACCAGGTATGATCTAAAGGCAAATTCTACTGGCTTCCAGCAAGATGACTAGGTAGGGCCATACAACCCACAACGGCGGAAGGGTGGGTCTCCAAAGTTGCAGCATAATTGGGAGGCACCATACCGAGTTACAAAGCGAGTCAACAACGTCGTATGCCGCATACAGGAATACCGTAAGCCAAGAGCCAAGCTGAAAACCGTGCACCTGGACCGTCTTGCCCCATATAACATCCAGGGTGGATTGACTACAACGGGCGACACATCCTTTCGGGGCGGAAAGAACAGACGTGGGGGGCAGTGCTACATGAACAAATAATTCTGCGAGCTACTGTCGCAATTATTTTTACAACTATTAAAAACATTATGATGGACAAACGAATGTACTCGAAAACCCGCCAATCATTATCAACATCTGAAAGTGACGTCACTGCCTATTAATTAAGCTGCTCGAATATTCCAGGCAATTCGCAAATGTGCGAGAAATGGATTGAATGACTAGAGACCCTATATAAGGGCGAGCTGAATGAATGGGGGGATCATTACAACCGCGATATAGTAAAACTTCAATAGTGAGGAGTGCGAATTACGAGCGATATTGAATGCGAAGTGATAGACACTTGAAGTAAAAAATGGTAGACAAAGTGATATGTAAAACTAGTGAAAGTATTAAATTAATGATTGTGCATTTTTCAGTAAATAAACTCTTTTAACTTAATTTAAGAGACAGTGCGTTTTCAATTTCCCGGAACATAAGAATTATTGGCCGCGAACCATAACACGCAACAAAATTTTTATATCTATATATATATATATATATATATATATATATATATATATGTATATATATTTATATCTATATGTCTATATGTATATATATACATATATAAGCATATATACACATATACATATATATATATATAAAGATGTATATATATATATATATATATATATATATATATATATATATATATATATATATATATATATATATATATATGTATATTTATATACATATATATGCATATATAAGTATAAATAAATATGTATAGATATATATATATATATATATATATATATATATATATATATATATATATATATATATATATATATATATATATATATATATATATATATATATATATATATACATATATATATATGTAGGGGGGTTCAACCAAAATGCACGATATTAATTGTAAACAAAAATACAAAGCTTTCAGAGAATTATGTTAATATTTCTCTAAATTCTATAGTTATTATATATAATATTATAATAGAAGGATCTATGAAAATTATGTGTGAAACAAAATATCGACCAAATGCTCGCCGCGGCAACGGTGGCATATTTCTATCCGATGGTCATATTTTCAATGACTCTGAGACATAATTCAGGTTCAATGTTGTTAATGATCCGAATTATCTCATCCTTAAGCATCCTTAAGCTAATGTATCCCCCGCAGGGGGAATGCCGGTCGACAAGAGCTCTCTTGGAGGCTAGCATTCTTTGGGGAGTTCCGCTCCCACGTACCCGAGGAAACTCCGCAGGGGGAATGCCGGTCGCAAGACCACTCTTGGAGGTTAGCATTCTTTGGGGAGTTCCGCCCCCACGTACCCGAGGAAATTCCCGCAGGGAGAAAGCCGGTCGACAAGAACATTCTTCGAGGCTAGCATTCTTTGGGGAGTGCCGCTCCCACGGACCCGAGGATATGGGGGGTGCCGTGAGGTTCCCTCTTATTGTATCTGGACTACGCTTTGGACAACGAACTGGAATTGACGCTTTGGGCTGGCGGATGTGATGGTTTGGACCTAGTTGCTTTGCACAGTAGCGCCGAGGTGAAACTCGTGTGTGAACGGCTCCAATTCAACTCTCATACCGTCTCCGTCCCGGTAATACCTTGGCAGGCCTCGGAGTACGTTCGAAGTTCGCACCATTGGGTTGGTGGTGTAGGTTCGGTTGAGACGGACTCCCGATTAGCGCTGGTCTGGCTCTGAGCACTTGTCCCCATAAGGGCTTGTGCCAACCCTCGCATGGCCTCCCTGCTCTGCAAAGATAACCATGGGACCAAAAAGGCGACTACACACACGAACGGAGATAGCGGCTCCGAGGGGGGACCCAATAAAACGGAGCAAACAAATGAAACCACAAGCAAACAGGACGCTAGCACGGAGAACCCTTTCAGGCAAAACCGCTGTTGGCAAGAACACCGATTAAACAAGTCACCGATTGCGGGGGGAGGCAGCAAACCCCAGAAACACTGTCAAAGTCAACATCACAGGTTAAATCATCGGACACAGACCACAGACGGACTAACGAACGAAAGAAGGCAGAGTGCGTTGTGCAACCTGGCATCATTGCGGCCTTTGGGCGCAGTAGAAGGACTATGCGCACCCCGGAGCGCCCAGTGCAAGACGTACACAATCCGGATCAAGCTGCGACACCAACAGAGGCCAGTGTAAGACTGGGGGAGGGAGAAGTTTTGCCGTTGGCCGACGCCACTTCAAACGCGACCCAAGCGATAGAAGCAAAAGGGCTTGGAAAGGGGGGCCTCTCCCAAGAGGTGGCGCCAAATAACACAATCGCCCTTGATCGCGCCGAAGAGGAGCGGCTTACTCGGAAAGCGGGGAATATCGTCAAACAACTGAGGGCTGCCTGCGAAGTGCAGAAAAACATAGGCAAGAGTGTCAAGAATGGTATTCTTGAACTGGAGGAGCTTTTTGACCGCATAACGCACTACAGGCGGAGGTGGCTTGCAACCGAAAAGCACCAAAAAGACACGCTCTCCCTCGAGGCATCAGTGGGTCCTAGCAGCAGCAAAAGAATGGCCGGTAGCCCAATTGAAGGCGACTGTGAGAAAAGGAGGAAGGACGAGACCATAAACGAAGTTGACACTCCAGGCGAGGAGTTTCATGTGGTGCGAAACAAGGCAGCGAAAAAAAGCGGCCAAAAAGCTACTCCTAGAAAAAACAGACAAAGAGCTCAACCCCGAAAAGAACAAGGAACCCCCCGATATACCGCAGAAAACAAAAAGCAAACCGCGGCGCAAACCCTTGCGAGAGGCACTGCTTATTAAACCCACTAAGGGCTGAACCTACGCAGATGTCCTCCGTGAAATTAAAGGAGCGGTCAAGCCAGACGACACCAAAACTGCCATCAAAGCAGTTCGACCAACCCGGACCGGTGGCCTGCTGGTGGAATTCGGGCCAGAGGCCACAAACAAAGATGCATTCCGTGACGCGGTTCAAAAGGTTCTTGGAGATGCGGCAACGGTTGCCTCGTTCGAACCAACGGCCACCCTGGAAATCAGGGACCTCGACTGCGTCACGGACAAAGCTGAAGTAGAGGATGCCATCAGGAGGGAGTTCCCCAGCTTAAGTGAAGTCAAGGCAAGATTGACACGTGAAAACACAAGGGGGCAACGCATGGCTATTGTCGAACTAGCTGATAAAGACGCCCAGCAAATCCTGGCGAAGGGCAAAATTAAGATAGGTTGGGTGATCTGCAGGATACGGAGAAGAGCGATCCCTATCCGCTGCTTTAGATGCTTCGAATACGGACACACCGCGTATGGCTGTAGGGGACCCGACAGGAGGTCTCTGTGCTACAAATGTGGTGAAACGGGGCACAAAAGGAAGGAGTGCACGAACGAGGCAAAATGCATTCTTTGCAAGGATGCTAAGCTAGCACCCGGCGACCTCAAACATGAGCCGGGGACAGGGAGATGCTGGGTTTTCAAGGAGGCCCTAACTAAAGCCAAATCGATACTCAAATGATCCGTATCCTGCAGGTCAATTTGCACCGAAGCACAAATGCCCAGGACCTACTTGAGCAGTTTGCGAGGGATAAGAAAGCTGACCTCCTGTTGCTGAGCGAGCAACATCATAACAAGGACTCGCAAGCGTGGTACCCTGACAAATCTAGTACCTCGGCCATCTGGGCTCGAGACAGCGCCCGCCTTCAGGTGCAGGGCCATGGACGCGGGGATGGTTTTGTGTGGGTGCGGTGTTCAGGGATAACATATTTCAGTGTTTATCTGACGCCTAACGAGGCAATGCGATCCTTTCGAACCAAACTCGATGCCCTGGAGGACGCTGTCTCGAACACAGAGGGCCACATGCTGGTCGGGGGAGACTTCAACGCTAGAGCCATCGAATGGGGTATGCCACAATCCGACCCAAGGGGAAAGCAAATCTTGGACATGGCGGCCAGAACAACGCTTTTTGTCCTAAATACTGGTAACACCCCTACTTTCCGCCGCTGGGGTTGCGTAGGAACCATACCCGATGTGACACTCGCTTCGGAGTCCCTGGTACCTAGAGTACACAACTGGCGAGTACTAGAGGACTACTCGGCTAGTGATCACCAGTATATAGCTGTTGAGGTTCACGACGGTGCCACTCTGCGTGCATATGCCCAAACTTCAATCCTCGGATGGAGGACTGGGAGGATGGACGTCGAGAGGTTCACTGACGCGCTTACGATAGGCGCACCGTTGCTGGGAGCTCCGCCAGGGAGTGGAGGGCCTACAGCCAAGGACTTGGTGAACTCAACTATGAGTACCATCATAGCTGCTTGCGAGTCTTCCATGCCCCGTCGGAGACCCCGACACGATAAGCCTCCAGTATACTGGTGGTCAAACGAGATCGCCGAACAAAGAAGCGAGTGTCACAAACTTCGGCGAGAGGCCCAGCGGGCGCGAACACGGGAGGAGGCAGACACTAGGCTAGCAGCATACAGGTCCGGCAGGAAATATCTTCGCAGGCTTATTAACAAGAGCAAGGCCCGATGCTGGCAAGACCTCGTGGACGATGTAAATAGGGATCCGTGGGGCCTTGGCTACAAGCTGGTCATGGGGAAACTTGGTGCCCTACGGAAGCCTTGTATACATGACGCGGAAAAGATGGACGCGATAGTGCGGGGACTCTTCCCCGCCCATCCCGTCCGTGTTGACGCTTTCCATGGTGAAACAGCAGTCGAGTGCCCACTCTTCACACAGCTGGAACTGGAGGAGGCAGTCCTCTCCCTGAAAGCGAGGAAGGCTCCAGGTCCAGATGGTGTTCCAGCTGAGGTTTTGCAGCTCGTCTATCACCATTGTCCTGACTTGCTGCTCAGCACATTCAACGCTTGCCTACGGGACGGGGTTTTCCCGGTACGATGGAAGGTGGCGAGTCTCGTGCTGGTCAGCAAGGGGAAGGGAAATCCCGAATCGCCGTCTGCATACCGCCCGTTATGCATGCTAGACACGGCTGGGAAAGTGCTAGAGAAACTCATCAAGGGAAGACTCACTGACACGATTCGTGCTGCTGGGGACCTATCTCCTCGGCAGTACGGCTTTAGAGCAGGACGTTCTACCATTGATGCGATTGCAGAGGTGGTGAACGCGGTCCAAAAGGCAGAGGCATATAGTCGCACCAAGCGACGGATCGTCCTGTTGGTGACACTCGACGTCAGGAATGCCTTCAACTCCGCTAGATGGGTGGATATTCTGGACACGCTGGAAAACTCTTTTCAAGTTCCAGAATATCTAATGCGGCTTTTGAGGAACTACCTAAAGGACCGAAGCCTGCTCTACGACACGACACAGGGCCAACGAAGGATGGAAATTACATCGGGTGTTGCCCAGCGATCTATCCTTGGTCCGGACCTGTGGAACGTGTCTTACGACGGGCTACTGAGACTTGAGATGCCAGATGAGTCGCGCTTGGTCGGCTATGCGGATGATGTTGCGGCTCTGGTCGCCGGACGCACCGTTGAACAAGTGCAACTTAGGCTAGGTATGCTAATGCGCCGAGTGAGGGACTGGATGACTGCTCGCGGGCTCAGTTTAGCACTGAAGAAAACCGAAGTGGTCATCTTGACAAAAAAGAGAATCCCTAGAGTAAGGATGATCAGTATTGGAGATATACAGATCGAATCGAAGCCAGCGGTGAAGTACCTGGGGCTACTGATCGACTCGAAGATGAGTTTCTCTGAGCAAATCAGGGCAACGGCTGAGAAGGCTGCTTCGGGAATATCGGCCCTGAGTCGACTTATGGCCAACGTAGGGGACCCAGCCCACCAAGAAAACGCCTCTTGATGAGTGCTGTAGGGTCAGTGCTACTGTACGGAGCAGAGGTATGGGGCGACGCTCTCAGCAAGGAGGTATACCGAAAACGATTGGCACAGGTACAGAGAAGAGGAGCACTGAGAATTGCATCTTCGTATCCAACAGTCTCCGACTCGGTGGTGAGAGTGATTGCAGGCGTGATACCTGTCGCCCTCCTTGCTAGAGAGCGCCGCGCTATTTACCTGCGCCGAAACGAGGATGCGAGGGAGATCGTTGTTCGCGAGGAGAGACAACGCTCGCTCAACGATTGGCAGCAGTCTTGGAGGAATTGCACGAAGGGAAGGTGGACTGCGCGCCTCATCCCGGATGTGAGACCGTGGCTAAATCGAAGGCATGGTGAGACTGACTTCTATCTGACCCAGCTTTTGAGCGGGCACGGGTGTTTTCAGTCTTACCTGCACAAGATCGGCAAGTCACGGTCTCCCGATTGTCGGTTTTGCCCAGGAGAGGAGGACAATGCCTGTCACACATTTTTTGCGTGAACCAAATGGGCCAGGCTGCGAAGGGAACTCTACAGGGAGACGGGAGAGCTCACCCCGGATAATATAGTTGCGGTGATGCTCGAATCGGTTGACAAATGGAACCAGGTGGCACATTATGCTCGGGCAATCCTAAAATATAAAAGGGACTCACAGCAGCCGGAGGCACTGGGGCTGGGGGATCGCTCTTCTGGCAATTCCTCTTCCCCCCTCCCCTCCCGCTAGGAAAGGGACTCCCCAGCTTGAAGGCGCCCCACGGCGTAACAAAATGAGACCTGGCCCGAAGTAATGTGTCAAACGGTTCCAGGCTAGGTTCTCAGATTGACAGGGGAGGTGTTTAGTGGGTAGTCCAAGGGTATCCTCCATGGGAGTCCCACACTGCCAGACTCGGCGGGCACAAATGCCTTCACCTCCCTACCACCAAACAAAAAAAAAAAAAAAAAAGCTAATGTATTGTTCTTGGCTTATTGATGGACACTTTTTCTTTTAAATATGCCCAGAGAAAAAAGTCCGACGGTGTCAAATCATATGATCGTCGCGGCCAATTAACATCGCCACAACGTGAGATAACACGGCCATTGAATTTCTCGCGCAAAAGAGCCATTGTTCCGTTGGCAGTGTAGCAAGTGGCACCATCCTGTTGGAACCACATATCGTCCAGGTCCATAACCTCAATTGCTGGCCACCAGAAGTCCGTTATCGTCATGCAATAGTGAACGCCATTCACGGTAGCTGTTTGACCGTCCTCATTTTCGAAGAAGTACAGCCCGATGACGCCGCCAGCCCATAAACCGCACCAAACAGTCACACTTTATGGATGCATTGGCTTTTCAACAATCACTCGTGGATTCTCATTTGCCCAAATGCGGCAATGCTGCTTGTTAACAAATCCACAGAGGTGAAAGTGTGCCTCGTCGCTGAAGATAATTTTTTTTGTAAAGTCACCATTCCCCTCTATCTGCTCTTGAATCAATTGAACCTTGTAAGTGTATAAACTCAAATCTTTATTCAAAATTCGCATCAGTGATGTTTGTGAGATGTTCAATTTTGGGTACGACGAGGAGTCGAGGTTGATGGCTCTTCTGCCACACTATCGCGAACAACAGCAATGTTTTCCGCAGAACGAACTGGGCAAGCATGCAAAGCTGATTTCATATTTTCTACAGACCCGGTTAGCTGGAAATTGCGCTAAATTCTCCCGGTTATGGACACATTTAGTCGATTATGCTGACCAAACAAAACACGAAGTGCACGATATGTATTTTGATTTCAACGCCAATATTCGTAAAAGGCCTCAACAACCTGAACGCAGTGCTCGACTGTGTACCTGTCCATGGTTGAATTTGTCAAACACTGAAACAAAGAGATGTCGTAATAAGTCCGTCGAAAAACTTGACGTTAAGGTGTGACTCACAATTAACATCGTGTATTATGGTTAGGCCACCCTTTAAATATTCATGCTAAGATATATATATATATATATATATATATATATATATATATATATATATATATATATATATATATATGTACGTCTATATATATATATATATATATATATATATATATATATATATACAAGTATATATAAAGTGGTTTCCAATAATAGCTGTTATTTTAAATAGCCCGCTATTTCGGTGGGTGTCACTTTTGAAGTTGTTGTTTTAGTATTTGACAAGAAGGAACTACGCGATTAGTAAAAATGTAAAGATACACGCTTCAACAGTGGATTAAACTTATTAAAATTCACTATAAAAATGGTGAAAATTTGACAGAGACGGTTCGTAAAACTCGAAAGTTTTTGGCTCGTCGCGAAGCACCTTGTCGGACCGCAATACAGAAATTGGTGGAAAAATTCGAGCTGTTGGGACAATTTACTGATGTCAGGAATAAAACCGGTGCACGTCACTCAAGAACAGCCGAGAATATTGCTGCTGTAGCCAAAAGTGTTGAAGAAAACCCAGGTTTTCCCATTCCATGTCGTTCTTTGGAATTAGGCATTTCACAAACGTCATTACACCGTATTTTGCATAAAAATTTGGGTCTTAAGGCTTATAAAGCTCAGTTAACACAAGAACTCAAGCCGATCGATCATCAATAACTTCGTGTCTTGGCAGATTGGGTCCTTGAAGTGCATGAAAATGATCCGGAATTCGAAAAATCATCTTGAGTGATGAGGCCCATTTCCACCTTGGTGGCTGCGTCAACAAACAAAATTGTCATATCTGGGGATCAGAAATCCCAAGAGTTATTGTTGAAAAGCCTCTCTATCCTCAACGTGTGACTGTTTGGTGCGGTTTATGGCCTAGCGGTGTCATTGGGCCTTTTTTTTCAAAAATGAGGCTAGAGAAATAGTTACGGTGAGTGGATTGCGCTATCGAGAGATGATTAATGATTTTTTATGGCCAGAATTGGATGGTGTTGATCTGGACAACGTTTACTTTCAACATGACGGCGCTACGTGCGACACAAGCAACGAAACCATTGATCTTTTACGAGAAAAGTTTCCAGACCGTGTTATCTCTTGAAGAGGTGATCACAATTGGCCAGCGAGATCTTGTGATTTAACATCTTGCAACTTCTTCCTTTGGGGCTACCTGAAAGAGAAGGTCTGAGCCAACAGATGGAATTCGTGAGGCTATCGGGGACATAGGCCAGCCACTTTGCGATTTGGTTATGGAAAATTTCATGAAAAGCATATGGCCCTGTAACTGTGGTCGTGGTGGTCATTTGACTGATGCTATTTTTCACTATTAACGGCATATCTTTTTCTTTATAATGAAATAAACATCCGATCATTTATATTGAAAAATTGCGTTTTTCATTTAATATCAAAATAACACATCTTATTGGAAACCCCTGTATATAGATGTGTATATATACTATATATATATATATATATATATATATATATATATATATATATATATATATATATACATATATATATATATATATTTATATATATATATATATGTATGTTATATATTTATATATATATATATATATATATATATATATATATATATATATATATATACATATATATATATATATATGCATGTGTGTGTATATATATATATATATATATATATATATATATATATATATATATTATAGGCATATATAGAGATGTATAAATATGTATGTGTTTATATATAGATATATAGATATATTTATATATATATATATATATATATATATATATATATATATATATATATATATACATATCTATATTTATATATATACATACATATATATTTATATATACATATCTATATATATACATATATTTTTGTATGTATATATATATATACATATGTATACGTTTATATATACATATATACATATATATATATATATATATATATATATATATATATATATATTGTTTATATATAACAAATAAATCTGAGTTCAGATTAAAATCTCCTAAGTATATTGTAACGAATCGGCCCTACGCCAATGCCGACTAATTCATATGCACATTGCTACCATATGGCTTCCCATCTTACGTCAGGTTGGATGACTTCCAATCCTACGTCAGTTTTGTCTGGGAACGTCAAACGGACAGTGCGTGTCGCGAGTGATAGTGTAGAAAAGATAACCTAAAAAGCCTAGTTGCCGGGTTTATTTGATATGATTACATTTAACCCGACTGTAAGCAAATTTTACTATCCGTGTGTTTCACCTGAATTAATCGCAGAGAAATAAGCTCGTGAATGTTTTAAACTATTTTATTATTGGTGTGTGGAATTTGGGTATAAATTCAAATCAACACCATAATTTGTTCGTGAGTAATTTGCATGCCATTCAAACTGCATTATGTCAATTCTTAAGCGGGAACGCATTGCCCAGACCAGTGCATGATTCTTCTCAACGTAAAAGAAAAAGGGGCAGCCGAGTGGAGTGAGAATTGACCAGGAAATCGTAACTTTCGTAAGAACATTAAATTGCCTTGAAGTTATACGCAAAAGCAGCAACATTTTAAAAATGTTCATACATGGATGATAGTGGGAAATTCTAATTTCCATTTCAAAACAACGGAAGACTTTTCATTGGTGCAAGCATTTTATTATTTAAATAAAACCTTGCAGTCTTCATTATTTATCCCTTGATTGTTCGAAGGGAAAATCACCCTTTGTTACCAAGTAGCTATTAATCAATTCCACCTTTAATTATCCCAGTTGGCTTAAACAACGTGATTAAGCGTAGTCCAGATGAAAGACCTGCGACCAAAATCCTCCCCGGACTAGCTGGCCGACAAGCAGCCACCGCGAAATACATTATGGGTGCACGGACCATTTGACCGGTTGGTACCATTCGTTGACACGACTCAGACTTCACGTTTAGAACCAATGAGAAGTCGGTTCTGATTTTGTACAAGGATTAAAAACGAAAATCATTACAATATCTCATGCCAAATTTTAAATTTAAATAATTTTCCCCTTCTCAAAATAGCTTTATTCCTTACGGCACTAAGAACATATTTTACTAGCACTGTACAAATTCTACTATGCGTGAAGGGGAATACTGGGCTTCCTGTAGTACCTATTCATAGGTTCAATGTTTTTTTGCAAATGTACTGAACATGCAGCTACAAATCAAAAATGCCCGAAATGGATAATCTATAAACAGGAAGTTGATATTAGCTTCATCCTTAACATCACGAACATGGAAACAAAAACTGTAATCAGGAAGAATACGTTAGCGGAATTAGTTTTGAAGGCATTAAAATGATGGAGTTTCCACAATTGGGAACTCCAAAGCACAGTCATACCAGGAACCCAGTAGGGGAAGTCAAGACAATCTTCACGAAGCACTTATATGCACAGATTGTGGCTGCAGCAGACATAATGTCAAGAAAAATAATTTTCTCATGATGGAAACTATGGGCCTACTATTAGGCCCAATCGGTTACAATTACGAAGAACAGAAATGGAAAGATTGTTGAACAGTCTTAACAAAAACTGAATCCCTCTAACTTAAATAAAGAAGGTTGTCTCCTGATCCAATCTGACACGGTCAAAGGATGGGCTATTTCGGTGGGAAATATTAAAAACAAAGACACAAACAAAATTAGAGATAGTATAGATGTAGGAGATTAATAACAGTATATCATGCAACTAAACACTGGGCAAACATTAAAATCTTACCACTAAACATATAGTCTGTTGCGATCGGCAAGTGTCGCATGTTGGGATTTTATTCTCATCTGGTTGAATTTTTCATCAGCAGCAATCAAGGGGTAAAAATTCAAATGCCCAAAAGTTGCTAATGAATGAATTTCCAACCGGCAGTGATTTCCTTCCAATAACAACAACGAACATTTTTTCGCGTCATTCAATAGTTCTTTTTGCATTAATATTGAATGGTGCAACAAGAATTCTCATCTACTGGTTGCTGTCGTGGTGACGGCACGGAATGCTGCTGAGCGCACTAGTGCTTTCAGCTGTGTGCTTTCCGAACGGGATGCGTCGGCAACGGTAGTTGCCGGCTGTTGAACTTTTGACCGGGCAGAATTTTGGATGGAATTCAAATCAGTCTTTATTTGGATTTCGGATGGAAATTTTCGGTGGCTGATGACGAGGAGTGAAAGTGTCAAAGGAAAAGTTAGTACCGGAAGTTTGGGGCGAAAAAAGAAAATCAGGAAGGTTTTGGGAGTGAATATTCTGATTTGGTGAGCGATTCCGGAAGGGAGAAAAAAATATTAATTTTGGTGTTCTGGGCGCGATGAATTAACGGAAAAGAAGGAAGTGAGTGTCAAAGATGCTTTAGATATTCACATTATAGGTAGTAAAAGTGAAGGCAAGTGGAACGCAATGCAGAGTGATGGTGCTGTGAAGGAGAAATGGGAAGAGACGAGTGGGACTAATGTTTGGCGCAGGGGCATCATCATAATATTACCCTCGAGTGATGGAATTTCTAAACTAAAACGGAATTATTAATAAAAAAAATAGAACAGTGGTCACACCATTTTAAGGAAGAAAAGAAGTTGAAGTGATTTGAAAAATTTGAGTGGACGTTCAATCATTTTATTTTCATTTAAAAATAAAAATTGGAGAATTACTTTTCAGGGTTTCCATCCACCCCCCAACCAGTTGCAGAGTGCTCCGCAGAGAGGAAAGGGGTGAATAAATTGCATATTTTTCTTTCTGCTCTATTATTATTATTCCATTATTATCTATACATTAAATTTTGCATTTGCTTTTTTATCTTAATGCATAATACTTTTTTTGGATTGTTTAGCATCATATTTGGAATTACTTCATTTTAAAAAATGGCGGTTAATTTGTTTGCTTTACTTCTTCATTGAACTCCTTTATTTTATCTTACTTTAAATGAAATAGCCATGTCCATTTAAAAAAAAAACAAAATTTTTAATTTCTCGAATTGACCTCCTCCTCTCCCATCCATTCCCCTTCGTGCTAAGTTTTTATATGTAGGGTGGCTCAACACGAGCAGAGGATGCCGTGGACATGACTAAGTGCTAGCCGGCCCCAGCATGCAACCCTGGGTTACACACCCCTCTGCTAGAAATTAATGCCTGCAACTGCGGCAAATACCGTAGTTGCAACAAGCCACCTAAAATAAGGAGATAATGTAGAATTATTCCTATTGAGGAACAAGTTTTGCTTTGCGATTTTACAAAAAGTGCTTAGCAACATTCATGAACGTACTAAATTCAGAAAGTACATATTGATTGGCAATATTTCCAAGGAAAGTATATGTGAAAAGGTTGAAACACTATTATAGTTAGAAAAAACATCAAGTTCAGAATACTGACTGCCAATTTAAAGATAGCGACGATAGCTATCCAAACAACAAACTTGAAAGCTAATTTTGTACTGGCGTCCATGTACACATCTCCGTAACTAAAATCCGACAACTTCAAAAAAAGAACTGCTTAAAATAGGAAAACAATTAGACATCAGCATAAGCACCATACTTGGAGGAGACTTAAACAAACAGAATACAAAATGGTGAGATTATTGCACAAATGCGAAGGGAAGAGGACTGTGAGAATGGTCTAAAAATGCACACTTTAAGTTTCTAGATTCTGCAAGAAGCAAGGAAGGAAAAATATTTGACACGCCATTTGTTCATTATCACTTGCAGGTGAAAGTGGGTAAATTCGTGACATCATGCCGGTAGTTAAAGCTTCCAGTGAATGTCGACAACATACAGGCCATTCCCTTTACTAAAGCCAGATCCCTGAATTATAAACTTAACAAAACGGCAGTCATATTAATCAGCAGAATGATTAGCAAGCCAGTTACCCTCAAGAAGTAATCTTAATTCCCTTGCAACAAAACAAACAATTACATCAGCCCCATCATACTCAAGAGACCAACCAACGGTTTCAAACATTCCTTGGCGCTGAACATATAAAGATCTCTCATAAGACCTAAGTTGGTTTGACAAACAGGGCTCATGCCAGTGAATACATGTTTAATAATATCGACAAGATCAAATCCAGAACCCTAAAACAATGTGCAATGATTTTATTTTAAAAAATCTCTTACATGTCTCGAACGTCGAGATTTCCCGAAGGAAATCTGAACCGACCTCTCATTGGTTCTAGACGGGAAGTGTGAGTCGTGCCAACGAATGATACCAATCGGTCAACCAGTCCATGCACTCGGAATCCATTTCGCGGTGGCTGCTTGTTGGCCAGTTAGCTCGGAGAGGATTTCGGCCGCAGGTCATTTAAATTGATCATGCTCGATTACTTTATTTCAGCCACCATTACGTGCCCAATTCAAACGCGTCTAAAATACAACCATACGGAAACGAACCTACCTCTACTTCATTCCGTATTTAACTTCCATTCAGTCGAACAACTGCAAAAAAAAACTTAATCTGATTCCGCGTTCCCGAAAGTTCTTTCTCTGTTTCCCGACACGGTACCGAAAAACATTCTACTCATATTCGAACTTCGTAATAGCCTACTCTAATAAAAAAACCGCAAGACAAATTATGGTACGGGGTACCGAAAGTGACGTGGAACCGGCCATTCGCGTATTACAAGAACCCTACCCACGTAGCGGCATACTCACCGTTCGCCTACATTCCTGCTGGAAGAGAAGGGTTTAGCTGGAAAGGAAAGACTGGGTTACCCTAGCAATTCATTTTTTATTATCTTTTTAACTTTCAATATTTTAATTCCATAAAATTAGGATTTCTATTACAAACAATATGATCTTCGATTCAAAAACGAGAAACTTCTATAATTTAAAAATCTGCCACGTAAATAAAATCGTGCAAATATTTATCTAAGATACTTTTCCTTATCTGACTTGATTTTCTACTTTTCCTTATTTTAAGCTTTAATTGTAGAAAACAAAAATATCTTTTATCTTTGTTTTGTTTTCAAATTTTAGGTTTTTTAAAAAAAAGTGATCACCTTTGCCTTAAACAAATTTGCTGTTTGCTTGTCTATTTTAAATTCAGTCATAAAGAGCTTAATTCTTATCGGGAAAGGATTTTGGGGGTTAAATATGTTTTAGAATTTCTCAAAACGTTTACATGTATTGTGTTGAAATCAGAAAGTAAAATTAAAATATCTCAAATTAGCCAAGAAACAAAAACAATTGATGGAGTTCAATAACTTATTTCATGGTTACACTGTTATCTAGCGGCTTTGAATTGCCAGCAACACTCTTTGTAAATAATTTTAGTAGATCGTATGTAAAAATTATCAGCAAAAATCGAATACACTATTTCAAGAGATTCCCCCTCCTAGAATTGTTTTTTTCGTTATGACAAAAGAAAATTATCCCTTTATCATGGTTGTTTTTATTTCCTAAATACTGTCTTCTAATTTTTCCAACGCATGCTTAAGAAAAATCAGAAAATCCATTGTCTTATTACATCAGGGATAGTTTCTTCAGCAATACTGACTATTCAGGGACCAGATCTTACTTTATAATAAATTAATTTAAAATCAGTCTGTTTTATTTTCTTTGTTATTTACTATCATTAGTTGTATTATTTGTTATTTATTAACAGAGTTCGTTTCATTTCTTGTTATTATTTGTATTATTGGCTAGTTATTAATAGTGTTCGTTATTAATAGTGTTCTTTTTATTATTATTTGTTTGTTATAAATAGGTTCGTACTATTTCTTTTTATTATTATTTGTTAGTTATGAATAGGTTCGTATTATTTTTTTTATTTCATTATTTGCGTTATGAGGTACTTACTAGATAAAATTTTAATATGCACGGAAGATTGGCCTTTAACATAAATTCAACACTGCTTTCATGTTTGGCTAATAAATCAATAAAATCGATAAAATTAGTGGCCAAATGTTTAATAATTAAAGCATCTTTAGGCCATCCGAATGTTTCAAATTGGGAGGATGTAGGACGGTCGCTAAAAGTTTTTCTTAATCGTAAAGTTTAAGACAGAATAAATTAAGTTTCAACATCAATTACTGAATTTTAAGGTTATAATATTTCGGAAATATCGTTCGAACTTAACTTTTTACTATATCAGTCGGTTGTGGTTGTTCGTTTTGTTAGTATAGTTTGTTTCTGTTTATAAGAATAAACTTTTCTTTCTACGATTAGAAAGATATTTTACTATGTATTGAATAATATTCTATTACAAATTCAAACAATACAATAATTAAGAACGAACTGAACAAACTAAATTATATTTATTAATTGACTTTCTCAATACAATATTTGAGAACGAACTGAATTCATTGAATGAACTGAACTTACTGAACTAACTTCATTAATTTGCAATCTATATATATATATATATACAATTTCAAAAACAATATAGGTAACTAGATTTACATATATATATTTTATGAATGGAATGAATATTTTTGAGTTATTTTGAATTAAATATAATATAACCGCCTAATGGTTTTTCATCTTGTTGTTTTTTTTTTCATCGCTGTCTTTCTTCTTAGTCATAAATAATATGGAGACGTACCAATGAGACCGCCAGCTGTGATTCCTAACAGCTGTGTGCATTGACCTTGACTCGGGCTTTCTGCCGGCACTGCTGCCGTTGCTTTGACTTCCGCATGTGTTGCACTTGTAAGCACCGCTGCCCGCTATGATTTTGGCTGCCACGTGGACTTCCCGGGGGACTAGAAGAAGCTGCCGTATGTCTGTCCTGATGTTATGTTAGAAAAATAATCAAATGTGGCATTAAAAATCTACTATGCAACTTACAGGCTCACCTGTCGTGGGACACGCAGGTGGTGCAGGTGGAGCTCAGCCACCCGCAATCTGGGATGTTGTAGGTGCACCCGGGAACTGTCAAGTGCGCAACAGTGTGCGACCGGCTATCAGCATTTCCCTACCAGGAGGGAATCCTACCACAAATATCGGCTGATTTTCGTCGTCTCGCGACTACAGCAAATGCACCTGATTCAGCTCTGGTTGAAAATTAAAATATTCCAAATAAACCAAGAACCAAAAATCCTTGCCGATTTTCCCGGCGATTGCCACTCTTCACGAGTTTAATGGCACCGTGCTCTTATTTTATATGCTCCGTAACACTGTCAACCATCATTCAGTGTGGATAATACTTAGCAATTATGCTATCGGCGATTCGCTCGCGACAAGGACCAATCAATTTTCTTAACGTAATCGCAAGCAATTCGGCTACGGAACGCGGTAAGCACTTGGACGTAAACACTCGGTGGGATATGGAAGATTTACGTTGCACATAGCACAACAAATGTGGCAAGAAGTCGCAATAGAACGAAAAAGTAGTTCTGACGATTGTCCACTTGAGTGAGAGCCACTGATTTTTCTTTTCTCTTGTTTTAATTTTTGCCGACTGATGTCCGCACTCTGAGGTCTTTCAGGTGAAATCTTCTCCCGGGCGAACCGGACGTCATACCTTTCCCTTTCTTTTTCTTGACAACAATCAAAACGCGCTTCAGTGTCAGCGAGTGGTGAAGGGTCGCTCCCAAACCGTCGATGTCAATAGCGTATGATCTAAGAGACTGAAGGAAGAGGAGTAAGTCTATCCGTGGTAAACCCTGTATATGAATTTTGATATATTACTTTTAGAGGCGGGTTTTGCGAGTAAAGGGGAAATCATTACAAACGTCCAAATTTTGTTTACGGCATCGTAGTCAATATGCGGAAAGAATCATTTTCTCGCAATTTTCTTGAAAACAGTAGTGAATCCTTGAGAAGTGAACGTAATACATACTCTACATACTGTATTGAGAACAAATATATTTTCTTCCAAATCTCCCTTCAAATATTATATCAACTTAAATTAGAACGTTATAAACAAAAATAAAGGAGTAAGAAGTACGATTATGTCTTTCATTCTTTTAATGCTGTCATATGCAATACAGTATGAGTAATTGAATCAAATGATCAGATTAAATTTATTTGCAATAATTATTAGGATTCACTTTCCAGTATAGACAAACGCGAGAAAACTGTCACATGATTTAAATTTATACATGCAAAAAATCGGTATACTCTCGGAATGTTCTTGTTTTGGAGTAAAGCAATTCATGATGGAACATAGCGATGCTAATTATCCAACAAAATTAACTGAATATGTTTCCTTTTTTTTTCCTTCTACCTAACCTACGTTACCGCTGTGCTACAATCAACATAACACAAAATAAGGAACGTCAAGTAACTTAGCGCGCACATAGTTCGCCTACATACGATTCGCGCTTATGTGATCTTGACAGATACGAAAAAGTGTCATTGCGGCAAAAGTAATTGAAGAAAATGGATGATTTCGAATTGATTTTGAATTTTTACGTTTTGGACAATGCGTTAAAATTTTGTTGATGAAAGTCTTCAACGGCGTAGAAGAAATATTAAATTAAATTTCAATACCAGAGTGGAATTGTGCTTAACAGGTGAGAACACCAGTTTTCTGCATAATTCTTCACAGCTGGATAAAATTTTGCTCACCCTTTCAAATGGCGAACAACAATGTATCATTGTCACTTAAAGTAAACAATTTATTTGTCATACTGACGTAAAAAGTTCGTTCGATTTCAACTTTTCATGTTGCGTATGTCATCCTTATGTCAAATGTACTCAATGCCCTATAAAATATTCGGGTTCAACTTTTTTGACATTTGCTTTATGTCTGGTTATGTTGATTGTAGCTCAGCCTTTAGGCGTGTATTGGCTATGGCTTAAAAGCACAAGCCACCGATGTATCGATTAATGTCCTCCAGGGACTTATGGTAATATAGTTTTTTTCTAGTTTTTCTTTATTGGTTTTGAGATTTTACTGTGTTAGTGTGTTAGTATCCGTTTGGAATGGTTAGTAGATTATTGGATTGAGTGTTTTTCTTGGAAGGTTAAAAGTTAATTTTTGTGAATTGAGAGGACTACTCGCGTGAAGTTATAGTTCTAAGTTTACTTCTTCAAGAAAGGCTGTTAATTGAGTCAGTGCTTTCTCGTTGTTTTTATTGAAAAATTTTGCTATTGGGTAGTTATTTTGGAAGATTTCATACTTGTTCCTTAGATTTTCAAAGTGTTCACAGTTTAGAATTCTATGTTCAAGGTCGTCTGTTATGTTGCACCACTTACATCGTTGAGATGTAACTATTTTTGCTATTTTTAATCTTTTGTGATTGTAGGCTCGGTTGAATAGGATTCTATTTATTTGTTTTTAGGTGTTGCTGCTTGGTGTGAAATCATGGAACCATGGTTTGGTTCTGTAAATGAGGTCTGTTTGTAGCCAAGGGCTGTACGCTAGGTTTTTGATGTTTTTTCGGTAGTTAATGGAGTCGTTGATCTTTTTGATAGAGTCGTCCCACTCCAGAAATGAGTCGACCTCTTCGCCTTCTATTGTGGCCAGTTTAGCTGCTTTGTCAACCAATTCGAAGCTGTGAAATTTTTCTACTTTCGGTATCCAGTATAATAATAGCAGTGCGTTAGGTCTATTGTTGATTGTTTTTCTGATTTTTTCTGTAATGAGTTTGTGGTTTGTGTTGTTTATGATCTCATTTATTGTGTTTTTGGAGTCAGTGAAAATGGCTATGGTGTTGGTAGGTTCAGCATCCGCGTTGTTTATAGCTTCCTGGACTGCTTTTAGTTCTGCATTTGCTGTTGTAGAGTCTGTGTTCAGGCAGTATTTTAGTGTCTTTTTGGAGTTATAGCAGTGTATGGCATTACCAGTGCCTAGTCTGTTTTTTGCCGCATCCGTGATATATATCTTAGCTTGGTTCCCCGTGAGATTTTGTAGTACTGCTTCAATCGACTTGTTGAAGTTTTCGTAGTTTATTTTCTTGAAGTTGTTGGGGATGTTGTGCATGAAGCTATTGGTTTGAAATTTTATGTTGTGTGGTTTTGGTAGTGCAGAACCCACACAGGTGTTGTTGTAGATGTCGACGTGTCTTTTGTAAACTGTGGCATAGTTCGAGTTTTTTTGATTTTCCGATATCATTTCTTTGAAATCTTGGTGGAATAGGTTTTTTCCTATTTTTTTGGCGAGGAGTTGCTGAGCTCTTAGTCTGGCTGGTAATTATTTAGCTAGAGCAAGCGCTAGTATATTTGGCGTGGTGTAATGGACAAATTCCTAATAGACCTCAGCACTTGCCTCTGCAACAAGTTTACCCGAATCACCCGAGCCAAGTATTATCGGAAACGTTGTAACTAGAGACATGTTGTAATCATTATTAATACTAAGAGTAAACATAGTATGTAAGTTAGCAAGATAGATAATGGTTCTGTGAAAATTTGCCTCCGAAGACCAAACGTTGAAAAATGCACGTTTCGTTGGCGGTACACATATCAATGCACATACGGCAGTTTTAATCGAGACCTTGGTTGAATTAGATGCAACGATTCGATGGGCGGCTTGTTATATATACTCGACACAGGATGAAGTTGCTGCAACGTTGGCTGAAGCAGATTATCTGATATTCACATGGCGTGGTGAGACCGAAGGAGATTTTTGGTGGTGTAACGATAATTGTGCAAATGCTGAAAATGAGCTACCAAATATGATTTTGGATGATGGAGGCGATGCAACACAGTTAATGCTGAAAATATCCAGCACCGTGTATATTTCTGAAATTGCCCTACCTGCACTCTTCAGGCCAGCATGGACGGTTTTCGTGCGGCGAACTTAATGAAGTTACTCGAAATGAAGACGTGGTTGTGACTGCCACCAGTGATCAAAATGTGTAATTTGTGATCATATGGACGTTTACGTAGCAAGTTTACATCTTCCCACACCCAAAGACATAAAACAACCGGAAGACGGATATCTGGAGCTCCAAGACGCAATATAGTACTAGAATCTATGAGTCTAAGAAGTCGCGGCCAACTTCACCGTAGGGAATTTCAACGGGGCGAAGAAATCCCATCCAAGGCAAGGACGGACCGAATCATGAGCGAAGGGGTCTTTTCCGTCTTGGACTCCGTGTGGGAAGGTTCCACCAGCGAGTGAAGGAAGTCATCCCAGCTAGGGATTCTCGAGTCAGTGACTGGAGTATTTTGCGGAACTGGAGGGTAAAACGTGACTCCCATCCGAAGGATAACGCTAGGAATTCTTCGGCAAAGACGACAAAGAGAAATATCGGGCCGCCACGGACACGCCACGAGAAATCGTAGTATACTTTCATCAGGATACACGTGGCTAGCGTGCAACGGGACACGAACGAGGCAGAAAATTTACCGGGGGCCCCGTCGTCGAGATAGTCAATTTAGGTAAATATAGTTTGGAATTAAAGCATAATCTCTTGAGAATTATTTACCATGGTAGTGATATAAAAGAAAAAAGAAAAATATTCTTGCGTTTGTTCCAAAACTAATTGGTAGAATAATAATGAATTGTGAGTTTACAGTGAATCGCTTTTATTTCTCCTCTCGGTGATACTTGATTCGGGAGTGATTGAAGAAATTTCAAGGCGCCCATTTTCCGCCTCAATAATCTGCAAGTGCTGGGGTGTATATGGGTTTTTGTTTAGTGTGAATTCCAGCTCATGGGGAACTTTATTCCACGTATAAGAGGATTTAGGATAGTTAGAGTGCAGAATTGTCGCGGGAGTAGCTACGTGTGTTGTCCTCCTTCTCTAGGCTAGTGATTTCGTTTCTTCCCTAAAAGTGAAGACTCCGGCGTGAGCCAAGCTCATCTCAAGTCTTGGGGGGACAACTTTACGGGTAGACGAGTGGCACCCACGCCCGTCTCCGACGGAGCGACCCGGGACCCAAAACGCCCCCGGCCGGAGTCAGAAGGTATGGTTGAGTCATCTTCGCGAGAAAGTTTTATCGCGTAAAAGCGGTTGTAGGTACCCCGAGACATCGTTTTATGGCTTTGGCTTTCAGGCTGTCTATTTTGTTTAGAAAATAATTTGGAGCATGAACAATGTTTGTTAGATTGCTTTCTATTACCGGTCTTATTAGAGACTTAAAGGTGTTTAATGCCTTTTTGGGGGTAAGGCCATGTTTGGGGGAGCTGATCTTGAAAGCTATGTTGATTGTTTTGTTTGCTTTGCTTAGAGACTTGTTGTAGAATTCATTGAAGTGATTTTGATTATTAAAGTTTCTGCCTAGGAACGTGAAATTTTTTACCCAATCTAGTTGTTTGTTTCCATATTTTATTTTGTCGGGGTGGTTTTTGTTTGTGTAGAATTCTGTGGCTTGCGATTTTTCCAAATTCAATGGGAGGTTTAGCCTGTTACATAGTTCTGTGAACTTGTTGAATTTTGTTTGTAGATTATTGGGATTGTTGGGTCTGTTTTTTCCTTTGCTTATGATAAGAAAGTCATCAGCAAATTGAATGAGTGTAGTTTGACTGTCAGTGATATTGTGGAGGCTAGATGTGTAGAGATTAAAGAGGAGCAGGCATAGTACGTCCCCTTGTGGAAGTCTATTGTTAATTTCGGTTGAATCCTTGCCTAGATGTAATTTCCTGTACATCAGGAAGCTTAAGATCCACGAGATATAATCATTCTTGATGTTGCAGTTGGACATGATTTTGAAGAGTTCCGGAACATTTACTCTCTCATACGCACTAGAAATATCACAGTTGATAATCATGATGTTTTTTGCATTCTTATCTTTGTTGAGGATGTGTATTACAATGTTTATGTATGAGATTGCCGACTTTCCTTTTCTATAAGCAAAACAGAAATTGCTTAAAATGTTTTGGTATTCAATGTCACTAGCAATCCTATTTTTTATTAGGCAGTTAATTATTTTCAGCGGGATGCTTATGAGATGGATAGGTCTATGGCTTTCTATTTTGTGCAATGGTTTGTTTTTCTTGGGGATAGGTACAATTTTGATGTCTCTTAGTTCATTATGTATGTTGTTATTTTTGAAGCTGTCGTTTATAGAGTTAAGTAGTGCTGATTTATTGTGATGGTTTAGTGAGTTTATAATATTGTAATCCATTGCATCAAGACCCGGAGATGATCTTTTTTTACGTTTATCTAGTACTGTGAGTAGTTCGTGTATTTCAAAGGGTTCAGTTGGTTCTATGTTGTTGGGCATGTAGGGAGTCCAGTTTGTATTTAGGGCCTGGTGTTTATTTTTTATTATTTTGAGAAAGCCTTTATTGTTTTCGGTGTCCCATTGCGATCTCGGGTAGTTATTGTTGTTGTTATTTTTGACTGCATTGACCAGATTCCAAAAATGTTTTATATCTCCACTTTGGTTTATTTCATTGATTTTTTGATCCCACAGTTCTCTTTTTGCCTTAGTTACAGTTTCTCTCCATTTATTTTGTATCTCTAGAAACTTTGGTTCATTTTCGTTACTTTTCATTTTTCGGAAATTTGTCTAGGCTTTCGTTTTTCCTTCCATAGGATGTTTATCTCTTTTGACCACCATGGTTTTGGACTGTGTTTGAATTTCTTCGCGCTTATCTGGCTGCTTTTGATTAGCTCATTGATTTTCTTCATATTTTCTTCAAGATCGTTAGTGAAATTGATCGTGTTGATGTCCTCCATGATTTTATTTCTGTTTGGTATTCGTCTTTTCTTTTTGTTCCAATTTTCAACTTGCAGTGTGAATTCAATGGGGACGTGCTCACTCTTGCCTATTTTATATTTTTTTGTGTTCCATTCATTCCAGTAGTTTAAATTGTTTGTTAGGGTGATGTCTGGGGCTGACATTTGAGTGGTCTGTTGATTGGTTTTCCTAAAGAAGGTGAACGTGCCTGTGTTGATGGGTGCCAGTTTATATTTGTTTAGCACGGATTTGAGGATGTTTCCTTATGCATTGTTTGTCTTGTCTCCCCAGTCTTTGTGCCTTGCATGTAAGTCTCCTCCAATTATGCAGAGATTTTTGTTGTTAGCCACTCTTATAATTTGATGTATTTGTTCTTTGAAAGTTGTGCTGCTTAGGTCAGGGGGAAAGTAACACGCGCAAATGTTTATGTTTGGTTTTTGATTTGTTGTGGTGATTACTATTGCTTCAACGTCACTGTTACTTAGCGGTATTTCTTTAAATTTTATTTTGTTATTAATTACAATGGAGACCCCCCCTCCTTCTTTCTCTGTTCATATCTTGTTAATTAGTTGGTGGTTTTTGATTTTTCCGATAGGTGATTTTTTTGTTAAGAGTGTTTCCTGTATAAGTGCAATGTCTATCTTGTTTTTGTACATAATGTACTCTAGTGTATCTTTATTTTTGGAAATGCTTTGTATGTTGTACTGTAGAAATTTAATATTTTGGATATCTTTCATGTTATTAAGTGTTGTTATTAGTCAGCCAGTCTGTGTATTGTAAGTTGTTTGTATTAGGTCTTTTCTGACAGTGGTTTGTAAGTGTTTGTATTGTTTCCTGTATTAAGTTTGCTTCTATTTGTAAGTATTTGGTGTTTGTTTGGTTTTTACAATTATTGTTTAGTAGATTTATTAATTAATTTTTATATTGGTGTGACTTGGTTTGCTGTTTTGAAGATGTTTTCTGCTAGATTGTTTTTCTCCAGAAGCGTGTTGTTAGACTGTAGTAGTAGATGGCTACTCATTGGAAAGTTTGTTGTATAATTGGTTGCTCTTGTGTTTCGCGTTTTTGTAGTTTTTGTGTATGGTTTATTTAGCATTAATTTATTGTATTGTTAGAGTTTCTGTTGTTTGTAGCTTTTGTTTTTGAAAGTAGTGGGAATGCTGAATCCATGGGTTCGTTGTCCTTCAGCAGTTCGAATTGGTTGTCGTTATTCCGGATGTTTCTGGCTTCTTTGAGTGTTACATTTCTAATGGAACAAACTTTCATCTCCATGTCAAAGTTTATCCATTTGGGGCAGGTTTTGTCCATGGCGCTGTGATTTAGGTCTCCACATAAGAAACATTTCGTATTTTTGCGCTCTTTGTCAAGACATTCCTTGTCTCCGCATTTTGGACATCTTTTATTTTCTCCTTGGAATTCCTTGCAGAAGTATTGCGTGTGTCCAAGTCTGAGGCATTTCAAGCATTGTTTTGGCCTGAGGTAGTAGTATTCTACAGGCATGTTCAGATATTCTAATCTGACTTCGTCCGGCAGTTCATCTCCTGAGAATGAAATCTTCACTATTTGTGTTGGTATGAAGTTTTCTCTGTTTTCCGGATCTCTTCTTTTTATCCTGTAAACGTTCACAGTTTTTATGTTCTTTTGTTGAATTCCATGAGAGTTGCTTGGGATTCCATTTTTGGCAATCTCTTCTTCTGTGATGTTTAGTAGAACGCCTTTTATTATTCCGTGTCTCATTATGAAATTGTTGGGTATGAACGCTCTCAATCCAAAGTTTTTGATGTTTTCAATCATAACTACCTCATTGGCATCCTCAGGTTTGTTGAACATAAGTTTAATCCTCTTGTATCCAACCTGTTTAATGTCCTTTATGTTCATATTTTTGTTTATTGAATAGAAGGACATTGCACTGAGTCTCATCTTCTCATTTGTTTAATCTTTTGAAAGGTCCATTAGGACGAAGAATTTTTTCCTGTTGTCGTTCTTATCATATTTGTTGTTATTTTTCCCACTTCTCGCTGGTTGGGTGTTCTGATTTTCATTGTCCTTTAATTCAGTCATGTGATCCTTTAAAACCTGGGTTATCATATTATTGTGTTTGATCGTCTTGTTGAGTGTATCCGACATAAAGTTTTGAATGTCCTCTATCGGCGTTGACATAGTTGGTGTTTTTTCTGTTAATTCCTTTGTCTCATTGTTTTTAGGCGTGCTAGACGTTTTACCGTTAGCAAAACCACTAGTTTTTTCCGCTTCAGCAGTGTCCATTGGTTCGTTGTAATTACCGTTAGCGTTTGTGTTGAGGCTTTGACCTTGCACGTGGAGTCTCCTTTAATGTTTCTTTTCACTCTTTTTGCGTCTATTTCCTCATTGATTTTTCTTAATGTAGTATCTTTTCTATCCCCAGGGTCGGGGGTACCTTCTTTTTATTAGATTGATCTTCCATTATAACATTAAATGAAAACTCTTACCTGTGACGTACAAACTCTAAGGAACTAGTTTTGATTTTACTTGGCTCTACTTTAAATGAATAATTACATCTCACTGTACTCAAATATTAATTGTTAGGGGGATTAACCAACCCTATTAGACTTTATTTATACTCGCAAAAGTAAAGGTTTTTGTTTTACTCAAAATGTGGTTTTTAGATTTTATAGGTTAAACTTTCCTTTGCAAACACTCACTAAACTCACTGCACACTCTGAAGGTTGGATGGGAAGTGAATATGTTTCCTAAGATGTAGATTACATCGCTGGTTTTGTCGTCTCCAAAATAGAAAAAACCTTTTTATTCATGGAGTTTTAGGTTTTCATCGAAGGCGAATTATAAGACATATCAATAATGACCTACAAAACAAAAAGCTACATAAAATTACACTCAGAAAGTGTAAAACAAATTTGATAAACGACGGAAAGCATCCTTCAACGAAATATCAAACTAATCATAAGATACACACAGCGTTAATTTTTTATCTGATCTATTTTTTCAATATTTAATTCACTTTATTTGTGTCCATATCTCCTACCTCCAATAATCCTCAGAAAATTTAACAGTTGCTCTTCATTATCTTATTGGATTTTTATCAATAATCCCTGAAATTATATGTTCATTGATTGCATTTAATCCAAAGTTAAGTTAATTATCAAATTTGACTTGGACACCTTAAACGAGAAACTAAAAAATATTTAAAATCAAGTTAAGCTAAATATTTTGCTTACGGTGCTATTACTTTGAATTTTCCCGCTATTTGATTTCGTTTGCCCCTGCTTTGCTGAGACTACCCTTAATTGAAGCCACTACCAATCTAATCGAAAAAACCTTACAAATTTATAGCCAATATTCGGCGATTTTTTGGGCCATTGAGTAATTTAATAATACTGGGGTGGACAGCCACGTGACCTTGTGGTCACAACAACCCCTGTGATTACTTTTCCTACTGCTATGCTCTTGTGTACAACTTACCAGAGACCCAAATTGCACAAGCAAACATGGCTGCTGCTCAGTGAAAACAAGTTTTCATGCAATACTAAAAATTTGTTTCTTATTTGAAAAACCTTCACTATTATTAAGAAAACATACAAAACGTTAACATATCAACTACTTATCTGTGAAAGGAAACTCCTACAGACCCTTATCGACTATTATTTTTACACGAAGGCACAACACATTTCACTTTTAAATTATAAAGTAATTTTACAGTGTCACACGCTTAAATTATTCGAATCACAAAGCACAATAAAATGTTTGAGCACTTAGAATGAATTTAGATCGCGAACACTTTTCACAGTTTCAATATCGGATGAAATTTCCAACGACACTTGCAAATTGACCATTTTATCGTCCAATTTGGATCAGTCAACTTGACAGGTAGACCCAATCCAGTGATCTTCTAGAACAAGATAGTGAGCAGCAAGAAGCAGACGGAGAGGAAATGACAGACAGATCCATTGGAAGAGAATAGAGACTGGTCGCGTGCTCTTCTATGCCTTTTATATGAGCTTAGCCCATCCAGTTCTTATTTATCTGAGTTTTGTTCTATCATTTACTCCCTTCCCTCCCTAAGGCTCAGAGCAATAAGAAAATGGAGGGAACAGTCCCATGCAAAGTACTATATATGGGAAAAGTTGAGAGCCACATTTCGTGTCAGACTGTCAAACTGCTACGATTAGGATCTTTTAGATTCTCTTTCGTGTCGTAGTGTCAAAGTTGATCTTGGCTCACACTCCAAATACAACAGTGCAGAAGGAAAAAAAAAATTTAATAAATATATAATAATAAAATAATTTTAAAGTCACACATTATTTCATTTTTACATATCGTATACATCGAATATTAACATAAATAGATATAATATAGATTGATGCTGAAAATATTTTAATATTATGATGGCAGATAAGGGTTACTAATATAGAATTAAAAATCCCTGCTATACGAGGGCCTTCGTTCCGCCAAATTGTGCCTCAAGCCCGATTGAAATAGGAGAAGGGTTGTATTGTTAATTTAAAAAAAAAATTGTTTATTCAGCTGTCAACAAAATAAAACATCTCTTTCCTACACAGGGTTAGTTTCTTTTTTTCACAACTCAAAAGCGCTGTATCTAAACAATCGTTTTAAACTTTATACAAAAATCGAACTTTAAAATATAAAACTAAATCAAAAATTTAATGGCAAAATTTAAACTATATTCAATCAAAAAATTCGTCACGGACGACACCAAGTTTTATTAAAAGAAAATTACTATGTCTGATCCATTGATTGAAAATAGGAACAAAAATTAACCAACTATTCAAAAATTAAATATAATACAGAGAGCACAATAAATTTTGACTATGTAAAAGTGAATGAACCTAATTCTGATGGAATTCCATCAAAAAAGGTTACCTTGTTCTATTATTATCCTATGGCAATATATGTAACCTGGGCTTTTAAACTTCTCAAGTTCCAATAGAATTTCTTAGCAGCTATATGACCCATCTGATTGTATTTATAATATTACCAATAAGAGTCATTATCATTAAATATATCTGGATTTTGGAAGTAGAATTGTTGCCTGTGTCAAATAAGCTACCCATTATTAAAACGAAACCGGAATGAATTAACAAAGTTAATTCAAAGTCATTTTAAATGAAACAATTATATTTCTGAATTCAATATTCAAACATAAAATTTTGTTCACATTCATAAAATTTTCTCCTCCAACGTATAGCCATTTCCACAACGCCCTTGTTCTTGGTATCAAATATTATTTACATTTGCCATTGAGAAATTAAATAATACTGGAATGGTCAGTCGCGTGACCATCTGGTCGTAACAATGCCTCCGACCACTTTTCCTACTGCTATGCTCTTGTTTACAAGCTACGAAAGAGCCAAATTGCATAAGCAAACATGGCTGCTACTCAATGAAAACAAGTTTTCATACAAAACTAAAAATTTGTTATGTAATTGAAAAACCTGCAGCATTATGAGCAAAACATTAACATATTCACTACGAGTACTCATCTGTGAAAGGAAACACCTATCGATCACTTTCGACTATAATTTCAACACGAAGGCACAACACACTTCACTTCGAAATTGTAAGGTAATTTCACAGCGTCACACGTTAGTTATTCGAATCACAAAGCACATAATAGTTTGGATCTGTCAACTTGACAGACAGATCCAATTGACTGAGCTTCTAGAACAAGAAAGTGAAGGGCAAGAGGCAAGAGGAGAGGAAATGACAGACAGATCCGTTGGAAGAGAGCAGAAACCCTAAGATGAATAAGAACTGGATGGGCTAAGCTCATATAAAATGCATGAGAAAGCATGCGACCGGTTTCTGCTCTCCTCCAAGTGAACTGTCTGTCATTTCTTCCCCGTCTGCTTCTTGCTGGTCACTTTCTTGTTCCAAAAGCTGACTAGATATGAACTGACTGTCGAGTTGATTAATGCAAATTGGGCGTCAAATGTGTAGTGCCTTCGTGTAAAAATCATAGCAGAAAACGATCTGAAGGTGTTTCATTTCACAAGTGAGTAGTTAATATGTTAATGTTTTGCATGTTTTTCATACAATGCTAAAGGTTTTTCAAATAGAAAGCAAATTTTTGGTATTGTATGAAAATTTGTTTACATTGAGCAGCAGCCATGTTTGCTTGAGCAATTTGGCTCTCTCTAAGGTTGTGAACAAGAGCGTAGCAGTGGGAAAAGTGGTCTCAGGGGTTGCTGCAACCATATTGTCACGTGGTTGTCCACTCCAGTATTATTTAATTACTCAATGCAGAAACCAGTCCCATCCTATCCTATGCGTTTTATACTTGGAACATTGGAACAGGTAGCTAACAGGAACGGCCCGATGCTAACGGCACACTGATTTTTCTTGTCATCAATTCTCGCTGTCGATAAGGAGGATTCTACATATTATCATATGATTTTTTTTGCATTCGCTGTCAAATTCGGCTGTGAAAACGCGTAAACAAACTCGACAATCTATCGGTTAGATTGCAAGTGAGAAAACTATATATTTCGACGGAAAAGAAGGAAAATGCAAATAAAGTTTCGAAAATCATGTGCATTGTGAAAATATGCAATAATAGAACGCACCGTCAGCCCACAGGAGTATCATTTCATTGGTAAGTAACAACATAAATTGTAGAAAGGACAATACAATATTTAGAAGTGTTTTTTCACTCAAAATCACCGCTTCCAATTCATGCATGATTATGTTTACATTTCGGTGGTGACCATTTTATTCGATTAGTTTTCGCGTAGTAGCGCCTGCATTTTGGGAGCAGGTTTTGCTAGCATATTGCTTGAATAATTTTATTGATGAAATCAATTTTATTTCTTTTTCCAGGAGTCTGTTAAATGATACTGGACATACGAATATATGGAGATGAAAAAATTATTAATGGACAACTATCGGTAAACTTTTTACTTTTATAAATCTCACCTGGATCTCAGAGATATTTTTGTTTTTGCAGGCAAATGCAACGAGCTTAGCGACAGAATTGGTTTCAAGCGCCTCCCTGGATGTGGAAGCTATTTCATCCTCAAAAGCGGAAAGCGGAAAGCAGAATCCCGGAGTTGTTAGTATTATTCTTTTATTTGTAGACATATATAGAATGAATTCCATTTATTATACTATTGAATTTTCAAATGAATAAAAGTAATTTCGAAATAATTGATCTTTATATTAACAAGCAGAAGGATATATGAACTCTTCAATAAGATGCTGTAACGGTTTCATACTCCGTCTCGTTCGTTCGCAATCAGAACCGACCCCTCATCGGTTCGAGACGTGCAGTCTTGGAAATGACAACGGACTGTACCCTTCAGGTCAACAAGTCCGGTCACACTTAGTCTACTCCGTGGTGGCTGCTTGTAGGCTAGCTAGTTCGGAGAGGAGTTTCGGTCGCGGGTCTTACGCGAGCAGACTAAGTCCGAGTTACGTAACTCAGCCACCGGTTCACATGCCCGATTTCCAAACGCGTCAATAACTACCCATCCAGAACGGGAAACCTACGTTACGTTAGTTCTGGATGTGATCTCTCCACAGATCTCAAATCAAAACACTACAAAATCACCATAGGCGCGTTACCGAATCACCGACGCGGTACCAGAAAATAAGCTAAACTACCTCAAGTCCAAAATAACCTACTGTAAGAAAAAACGAGCGCAAACAAGGGTACCGCGGACCGTAACCGACTAGAAATCAATCATCCGCAGATTACGAAAACCTAACCCTCTTCAAGACATACTTACCCTCGGTCATCACTTCCGCTGCAAAAGAAAGAGCATGCGGAACGGAAAGACTTATGGCTTCTTTAATACTTCATGTTTATTTTTCCGAGATTTCATTGAAAATTATCGTTTACCTAAAATTTTTACAGCATTTTACACTTTTCTCATCTAACAGGTGTTATACTTGCAATGTCATGGTCTCATATTAATAATGTACTTCAATTGTTAAACTGAATTAATCATTACAAGATTTATGTTATTATTACAAGTAGATTATTTTTTTTTCTTGTTTCTGGTTCATCTTAAAATTTAATATTATTTATTTACCTAAAATGATTTGTACGTATATTTATTGTTTTTCTATTGCTAAATGTTTAGTATGTATATGTTATTATTTATGGCATGTATATAAGTACAAATATATTACTATGACTCATATATGAATATAATGAATAATTGAACACTAATGATTTACATCTTTTGCTTTCATGTCGGTATAAGTTTAAAATCTATTTGGTTTTGAGATATTCAAGACGGTTTCATTTTCAATATTGTTTTCGTTCGAAAATGGGTTTACTAATTTTAGTGGTTTGATTTTGTTTACATTAGAATTTAATTACGTTAAAATTCATGCAATCTTGTACACAGGATGAAGTTTCTCATGCGGTTTCATTTTCAATATTGTTTTCGTTCGAAAATGGGTCTACTAATATTAGTGGTTTGATTTTGTTTACATTAGAATTTAATTACGTTAAAATCCATGCAATCTTGTACACAGGATGAAGTTTCTCATGCGGTTGATATTTTAGGCTCATTTACAAAGCTACAGAAAGGCGGAAGGAATTAGAAAAATTTAAGAGTAAACTTCGTCACAAAAAAATCAGTCATCAGGTTTACAAGCTTAAGGCGGGTTAATAGAGAGAGGGAGAGGCGATAGATTTTTATCCTTTTTTTTTTTACTATATTCAAGTTTCTAGATGCAGGATTAGATTTTCTTGTATATATAGACAAAAGTGTGCTTAAAATATTTCTAAGGAGTTAATACATCAATCTTGTTATAGAATCTTAATAATAGGTAAATAGTTGATTAGAGAATTTCCTTAGTATTAATTAACATTTACAAAGTTGTTCACAATAAAGATTAAACCATAGATTTTTCTTTGAAAGGATTGTTTAATTTCGACTCTCAATGATTAAATCGAAATTAAGTAATTTAGTATTGCCAAAATATACAAAAATACATAATCAAGACGTTTTGCGGAGTGAAATTATTAGCTTTATATTTTAGACGCGTTTTTAATATTTTCTTACATTTATTTTCTTTTTCTAAACGAAAGTTCTTAATATAGTGCACATTCTAACAGTTAATTTTTCAAATTAATTGTTTTAAATTTATAAATTTTACTTGCACCGGGGATCGAACCATCTTGCATTGAAAATATTTGAAAAGTCTAGCTTGGAATCAGGTGAATTTATTATTTGCTATCATTTTGTTTTAAAATCTGACTTCAATTGACAGATTATATAAGGTTTATATATTTGCACGTTTGTCACGGTTACTAGGGATGCTGATGTTATATAGCATATGTCTAGTTAGGCTTTTAGGGTGATTTGAATTTAGTAGTTTTCTTATTATTTTCATACGGAGAGCTTATTAAGTACTTGGACGTTACAATTGAATTAAAATTCCACGACTATTTTTGGGAAACCGATATATTCTACTATGATTTCTCATTATGATGTTTTTCAGAATTTGCTCCGTTTTCTCTAATAATCACCGCATGTCAAAATTACTCTTTTGTGAAATTCATGTAAACGCACCACAATATGCGAAACAAAGGAAATATACTCGGCTTTCTTGATATGATTCCCTGATCATAACGTTGTAAGAGTTCTTAAACGTACTTTTGGACACTTACCACCGAGCTTGGCAGTGATTTTCCTTGGTCACCTGGATCATCCTCAGCTCCATTAGCATTCCCATAAGCCAAACTTTCTCCGCCTTCAGTGTCTGTATTGCTTTTGATATTGGTAAAATTCTTCGTGATGTCAGTTGCATAGCACAAATTAAAGTTGTATGCCACATGTAACTCATTGTTGCATTGTAGACAGATATGATGTGGAAGGCGGTCAGTCAAGGTGATCGATGATGATGCAATCGACTGAAGCATGCGAAGAGCATCTTCGTTTCCTTTTTCTGAAAATGAATAGTAAATTACCACTCGCTTCGCAGATGCGGCAACACACCGATTTTACCATTCCTAGATTCTAGAGAAAGATGCGTCCAACTGTGACGAATAACCGTTGTTTTCATACAGAAGGCTATTCGTGCAAAACCATCCATGAAACAATACTTTTGGACAACATTCACTCGCAATTTTGTTTTCTACCACAGAACTGTCGAAAGTCACCGCACTTTTCTGTGTATAGTGAAGATTTAAACAAGTGAAACACTTTGGTCTAGAACAATCTTCACTCTCACTCATCGGAAGTCCACCGCGCACCGTCTGTACCTTTTTGACGTTTGGACGGCCATTGTGGGAGGTATTGCCAGATAGATATGCTTCGAAATGTATCAGTGTTTAATTACAGCGGATCACATTGACAGAAAATATTTCTCCACAAATATAAATATTTGAAGAAAAAAATATTTTCTGCGCAATGATATCTGCACGAAAGATGAAGTCTGCTTGCACTTCGAAGTCATACATATCTGGCCGGGTGCCAGGGTTCGGGATCGGAATCACTTCGATTCCCGGGCGTAGGCGTCACATTACAATGCTTTGGACAAATAATTCGAATTTTGTATTCAAACTTTTGATCAATTTTATAGCCTATATCAAAGAGATAAATTTAATATTTTGGGACTAATCACTGGTTTGAGAAATTCAACAGTAATAGACGACGTATTTATAACCAATATATGCTCAAATTTGTTCCCTCATATAAATTGAATCAAGATTTTAAGCTATTTTTATCCATTCGATCAAGTCTCGCCTATAGCAATATAGTGACTGTAAGGCAATTTACTGCCAGCTACGAGAAACTTTTATTTACTCTAAATAGTATACTTAAAAATTTTCAAGTGGCATGCATCGGAAAGCAAGTCTTTGTTGCATATGGTGAGCACGTGAACAACAAACGAAACTTCAGCGTGTTAGTTAAGCTTATAGCAGTAAAATGCATCAACACAAAATACTGTAGTGTATGATACCACACATGATGTGAAACCCCTAAACCTAGAAAAATATTAAAAACATTATTTATCACTTCATCCAGAAATCATATATAGCCATATTTATTGCCTCACACGAGAAGCAATAAACAACTAAATTTATTACATCATTAAAGAAGTAAATTTATTATCGCATACGAAATAAAAATATGCACATCGCATACGAAATAAAAACATGCACATGATTTATTTCCGTACGCAAGACGTCGTGACATTGGCCTTAGTACGTACGAGCATATTTACTATGGCTTATATTACTTGCTACAACTAAGCGCCATACGTACATCGTACGATGAACATGAATGAATATGGGCACACGTCTTTGTAAGGGGTCGTGCTGCACTTACTGCAATTCAATGCATGAATACCATATGGTATCTAGTAATTTGTTTGCGGTTTGTTTTTGTTTTAGAAATTTGAACGCGATATGGATTTCTTGTGTGAAGAAAATTGTAGGTTGATAAATAAGTATTGATAAATGTTGATGACACATTGACCACTCGAGAAGGGTCAGCAATATTCATATATTAGTCATTAAGTATGTCTTTAAGAAAATTAGGTCGTATGATTAATCCTTAGAAATAGTATTTAAGGCGCTGTAAATTTTATGAAATACACATTCGATTTTTAGAAGTCAAACTGCCTTCTTCGGCGTTGTTCTTTCTTTAGAAATATCGGCTCTTCGGATGCCATCAGCTCAGCGCTTGCGCTGTATAGGTATTTAATCAAAAAATATAATAGAACAATCCCTAAACTTACTATTATACTATTTTATTGCGAAATTCAAATCAGAATAAATTTCTGTTAGGCGATATCTTAACAAATGAGTATACCTCAAAGGCATGTAGTTCTCTCATACATAGCGAAGGTCAAGCTCAACGATTTTACATGTCACCTTAATTCCACTGAAGACTATTATGAAAGGAGAACGGAGGTGAAAAAGTATAAAAGAATGAACGATTATAATTTTAGTAGTACTTGAATTTGTAATTACCTAAGGAACAGATTTAGTTTTTGCTTATTAAATGTCGCTGTGAGTTTCATTTTATCTAAATAAAGTTTTACAAACTATTCAAGTCTGAAATAGGAACATTATCAATCAATTATGCAATGGCAGTTGACTTTTACATATTCAAATATTTCTAAACTGTAGCTCCCTTTTTAGACTACACCCTTCCAAAATTAAATCAGAAGAGCAACGTTCGTGGCGCATCGGGAAATGATGACAAAATTTGAGTTGATGTTCCACTCCAGTGTTCCATTCTCAAAGCTTGGAACAGGTAGCTAACAGGAAGGGCCCGATCTTGGCCTTCATACTCTGGCCCGCCACATTTAAATTTTTTCATTGGGACGTCATTGTTATGTCCCAAAACGAAAAAAACGTTTGTGTGCAGTGACAGAAAGCAAGAAATGTCAATTGAAGACTTTGACATTTCCGATCACAACAAATATTATTGGCGGCCAAATGGTAAGTTGCGGAGTGAAATTTCATTTTTCTTGTTTTAATCAATTATTCTATTCAGAAATCAAATGGAAATACATCGGAATACACTTTTGGAAGTACCAGGCGAAATTTTAAGAAGCGACATCGACGTTGTTGGAAAGAAAAGGTAATTTTATTTGTAACTTTTCAGTGAAGTTTTAACATCGTCATTTTAGGTAGCAGAACGGGCAAATTCAATCTTCAGGAAGGATTAGTAGGATACTTAGAATCCAAGGTAAGAAGACATATTCTTTAAATTTTATAATAAATCAAATTCGTATCTTTTAGCATGGTGAGAAAATGCGCAGTCACGCGGTGCCGGAGAAGGCAAGAAGGTTCTTCGCAGCACCTTTTTGCCTTTCCAAAAGCGGAATTGGTACGAAACCTGTGGTTGGAAAAACTGCAGGCAGCGGGGGAAGCAGCAGAAAGTGGCCACGTCTGCGCAAATCAATTTTTATTTGAATAAAATGAACATTAAATGTTAGAACTTTTTCTTTATGTGCTAAGGTTTTTAAATTAATAAATATTAGCATGAACATTAACAGTTTTTTTACTAGAGTAAATAATACGAATAGTAATAGACGAAGAGCTAGTAACATTTTTACTTTGGTCATTTCAACAGTCGTGAAAATTTACACACTGAAGCTTCTATGCCAGCTGAACAAGAAAATTCATTCTGGCAGTCCTCCATGGCCGGGTTATACCACCATAACATTTCAAAGAAGTTGAGGACTAATTGTAATTTGTACCGTTTTGATTCAAGAGATTCCAATCAATAATATTGTCTATCACAAAAAATTATTGCCTAAACGTGTTCTTCTCTCCAAATGGTTGCCAGGATACTGCAACCATTTACCTGAAAAAAAGGGCAGAGAATACTCTGGTAACAATTTTTTGTCATCAACAGTATTATTGAATGTTATCTCTTCAAATATTATGAATTTTACTTCCAAACAAATTTAACATTAGTCCTGAACTTCTTTGAAGTGTTATGGTGGTATAACCCGGCCACGGAAGACAGCCTGAATTGACTTTTCTTGTTCAGCAGGCATAGAAGATTCAGTGTGTAAATTTTCACGACTGTTGAAATGACGAAAGTAAAAACGCCCTATAGAAACCAAAATGTACCCTTAATGTTGGCGCACAGACGCAATGGACCAAAACAGCAAGTGCTGCCTTTTGCACTTCAGCGTCAGTGACGATTTCTCCAATTGCTGCACCTAAGATCGTATTGATTGTAGCAGAAGAACTGTTGTCTGGAAATTCTAATAATTCGCAGAAAACATTGAAGACTCGAGGGGTCACACAGCAAATTGATAAAACATCTAATGCCGACCGAACAGTCTCAGCTCTGCAACATAGAATGATATAACGTATTTACTACTCACTGAGGAAATAGACATACCTGCCACTGTTGTTCCATTCATACGAATAAGCGATAATTCTGAGTAATAGCGTCACCCCACGCAAATGCAATATTTGATCAACAGGCCCCCAACGGGCTTTAGGTGGCAAATTTTCCTGTAGAGTTCTCACTTGGTCGCTTATTTGTTCTAAAGTGCATTTACTCGCTTTGAAAGAGGGCTGCTCTGTAGCCATATTCGGGCACTGTTGCCTCATAAAGTGTTTACATTTGAAATACAAATGACTTTTCATGTATTTCTTTAGAGAGACGCAGACATGACGAACCAATTGCCTGGCAGCACATTCTTCATCGTCATTCAAAGATGGAGGGTCATCATAATCAGCAAGAATTGGTAGTATTGATATCTAAAGTAACATGAAAAAATCAAATGCAAATCATCATTTCTGAATAAAGAAACTTACCACGTTGTAAAGTTGCCGTAGACCGTCCTGCCGATCGAATTCGTCCAATATTACTTTAAATTGGAAACACAATCCAAAAAACATGGATGCATGACATCGGCCAGAATCATGAGAACATCCTAACAGCCACAATGCAAATTTGATTAATTCTGTAATAATTGCGCGGGGCATTGTACAAATGCGTTCCATGGCATCTTCGCAGTATGCCAAGTAGTGAAGTGTAATGGAAACTCCTGTGGCAGCCACACTAGGATGTGGAACTTTCAACAATCTGAAATCTGCGTACGTACCTTCTGATACTCGCCCATTGATGTCAGGTAGCGTAATATCAGCATTTGTCAGACTTCAAATAGTTGGAAAGAGCGCGTCTAGGAATTACAGAACTAGGGAGTCTGTCGAGCACCATCAATGTGTCGACGTTGAAAAACTGTTGATATTACTCGATGGTGAGGAATGCATATGCTATATCCTTGTCGCCTCCTTTAGTTGTTGGTACTTCTTGCGCCTAAAAAGCGCTGGCACTTGCAGACATGTCATCAATCAGATCTTGCAGTGGATCCCTCGAACCGGTGACCTTTGCGGCAAATTGACACTAATTTCAGCAGTTGCTGGCCGGTTCGCACTTTCTCTGTGAACGGGGGTGAACTTCTTAAAACTTAGCAAGTCTTGAGATTAAATCTTAGGAAGTCTTGAGATTAAGAGCACTGGCACTTGCAGACATGTCATCAATCAGATCTTGTAGTGGATCCCTCGAACCGGTGACCATTGCGGCGAATTGACACTAATTTCAGCAGTTGCTCGACGGTTCACACTTTCTCCGTAAACGGGGGTGAACTTCTTAAAACTTAGAAAGTCTTGAGACGCCACCACTTTTTAATTGAGATGCGAGATGCCATCACTTTTTAATTGTCATTTTCATTGTCAAACGCAAAATGTCAATGATACCATCATGGCAGATTTTTGTGCTTTTTGTTGGCTTTTTTTACCAAACAGTGACGACACAACATGATGATATTTTGGTTGTTTTTTTCACTCACTTTGTCGTCATAGTATTTGTGGCGGGCCAGAGTATGAAGGCCAAGGCCCGATGATTGGAACAGGTAGCTAACAAGAACGGCCCGATGCCAGAGCATATCTACTAAATAGCAGCTGCAATTAGAACAAATTTTATTTCTTACGGTACTTATGGAGTAGAAAGAATTGGACTAAAAGTTTGTATGTATGGTAAACAAAAACTTGAATTTGCCTGCAATTTTACCAACACAAGGTGAACTTTAATCCATCTTTTACACGTTTATTTGCCTCTCTTTTCATTTTGACAGCTCCTCGATTGCAGGTGCTAGTTAGTATATATGCTCTGCCGATGCTAATGGAACACTGATTTTTCTTGTCATCTATTCTCGCTGTCGATAAAGAGAAATCTTCATATTATCATATGATTTTTTTGCATTCGCTGTCAAATTCGGCTGTGAAAACGCGTAAACAAACTCGTTTGCTGTGGGATTTTTAGTCAAAATTAGTGAAAAATGCGATTTGTGCGCTATTCATGAATAAGACAATAAGAGACAATCTATCGGTTAGATTGCAAGTGAGAAAACTATATATTTCGACGGAAAAGAAGGAAAATGCAAATAAAGTTTCTAAAATCATGTGCATTGTGAAAATATGCAATAATAGAACGCACCGTCAGCCCACAGGAGTATCATTTCATTGGTAAGTAACAACATAAATTGTAGAAAGGACAATACAATATTTAGAAGTGTTTTTTCACTCAAAATCACCGCTTCCAATTCATGCATGATTATGTTTACATTTCGGTGGTGACCATTTTATTCGATTAGTTTTCGCGTAGTAGCGCCTGCATTTTGGGAGCAGGTTTTGCTAGCATATTGCTTGAATAATTTTATTGATGAAATCAATTTTATTTCTTTTTCCAGGAGTCTGTTAAATGATACTGGACATACGAATATATGGAGATGAAAAAATTATTAATGGACAACTATCGGTAAACTGTTTACTTTTATAAATCTCACCTGGATCTCAGAGATATTTTTGTTTTTGCAGGCAAATGCAACGAGCTTAGCGACAGAATTGGTTTCAAGCGCCTCTCTGGATGTGGAAGCTATTTCATCCTCAAAAGCGGAAAGCGGAAAGCAGAATCCCGGAGTTGTTAGTATTATTCTTTTAACTGTAGGCATATATAGAATGAATTCCATTTATTATATTATTGAATCTTCAAATGAATAAAAGTAATTTCGAAATAATTGATCTTTATATTAACAAGCAGAAGGATATATGAACTCTTCAATAAGATGCTTTGGACAAATAATTCGAATTTTGTATTCAAACTTTTGATCAATTTTATAGCCTATATCAAAGAGATAAATTTAATATCGGGGCGCAGGATAATTCATTTTGGGACTAATCACTGGTTTGAGAAATTCAACAGTAATAGACGACGTATTTATAACCAATATATGCTCAAATTTGTTCTCTCATATAAATTGAATCAAGATTTTAAGCTATTTTTGATCCATTCGATCAAGTCTCGCCTATAGCAATATAGTGACTGTAAGGCAATTTACTGCCAGCTACGAGAAACTTTTATTTACTCTAAATAGTAAACTAGAAAATTTTCAAGTGGCATGCATCGGAAAGCAAGTCTTTGTTGCATATGGTGAGCACATGACCAACAAACGACACTTCAGCTTGTTAGTGAAGCTTGTAGCAGTAAAATACATCAACACAAAATACTATTATTTAATTGCGAAATTCAAATCAGAATAAATTTCTGTTAGGCAATATCTTAACAAATTAGTACACCTTAAACGCATATAGTTCTCTCACACATTGCGAAGGTCAAGCTCAACGATTTTACATTTCGCCTTAATTCCACTGAAGACGATTATGAAAGGAAAAGGGAGGTGAAAAAGTATGAAAGAATGAACGATTATAATTTTAGTAGTACTTGAATTTGTAATTACCTAAGGAACAGATTTAGTTTTTGCTTATTAAATGTCGCTGTGAGTTTCATTTTATCTAAATAAAGTTTTACAAACTATTCAAGTCTGAAATAGGAACATTATCAATCAATTATGCAATGGCAGTTGACTTTTACATATTCAAATATTTCTAAACTGTAGCTCCCTTTTTAGACTACACCCTTCCAAAAGAAAATCGAATGAGCAACGTTCGTGGCGCATCGGGATATGATGACAAAATTTGAGTTGATGTTCCACTCCAGTGTTCCATTCTCAATTAATTACTCAATGTTAGAGACCCACAGAGGTTTGTTTTTGTGCCTTAAGAAGTAGTGATGATGGTGGTTCCCGACGAAACCAACCGGTTTCAGACATTGCTGCTGGTGGCTCAAAAAGATGAGGTGGAACGAAAAATAAGCGAATTTGGTTTAGTGCTTGAGGCTGTGAGTAGATTTCCAGACTAATACATAATAAGAAGCGAAGGCAAATTCAACAAGTGTTAAATACGCCTTGGACCTATGAATAAGTTCTACAGGAAGCCCAGTATTCTCCTTCACGCGTAGTAGGTTTTGTGGTTATAGCACTCTTTAATCGAATGGTTACCGCTGTGCCGATTGCGTTCAAATTTTGTATTCCGGAGCACTTTTTAATTCTAAAACCGATAAGGTGAGGAAAAATCCGATCTAAAACCTTTTTCAATATAATTTTATTAATTTTAGTATCGAACTGACAGATGAGCACTACATTTATCCGTCAATTGACAACCTACACATTTATTCAATTGTGACCAGATGTTGTCATATAACACAATTGAAGAAAATAACTTCTAAAAACTAAAGAGGTTTCCTTGTCAAGAATAGAAGGGTGCTCTTTCAAAGAATAGAAGGGTGCCCTTCCAAAGAATAGAAGGGTACCCTTCTAAAGAATAGAAGGGCTAAAGAATAGAAGGGCACCCTTCTATTCTCAAGAGGAGCACTTTTCTATTCGATAGAAGTGTACTCTTCAAATGAATAGAAGGGTATCATAAAGTATAGAAGGGTACCCTTCTATAGAGTAGAAGGAAGAGTACAAGGATGCATCCCTAGAGAATAGAAGGTTGCCCTTCTATAGAGTACACACCTAAAGAATAGAAGGTTGCTCCACTAGAGAATAGAAGGGTGCTCCTCTAGAGAATAGAAGGGTGCCCTTCTAGAGAAAAGAAGGCTGCTCTTCTAGAACCCGTCCTTGCACAATATATTACAGCAGCATCGGGGATCTGCCATTTCAAATATTATAATTTAATGCCTTAAATTCCACCAAAATGTTCTTGAAATACAATTCCCATCCCATTTTCTTCAATTGTGTTATATGACAACATCTGATCACAA
>OZ017739.1:259253548-259261464 GCA_963969285.1 Odontomyia ornata
CGAAATCTGGCTACACAAGGGACAAAGGCCATACTGATTGCACGCTTGCGTGATGCGATCGAGTCGGAAGGTGCGTATCTAGATTCGGGTGAGCCTACAGATGCAGAAAAAGGCGCAGAAGGTGGTGAAGCTGAAACAGCAAAGCCAAAGAAACCAGAAAATGTGTTGATGCAAATGTTGACGCTGATGCAGCAAGAGCAGCGACAACAGACATCCAGTTTAGCTGTGAAGCTAAATGAACAGTCAGCGAAGCTAGACCAACAAGCATTCGAAATCAAGGCAGACATCGCACAGAAGCTGGAAAAACAGTCAACCGGAATAAAAGCGGAGCTCAGTAGTCTCAACAGCCAAGTTAAATGCGTCGAGGAGAAGGTATACCAGGTCGAGGAGAGAATCAACCTTGAGATTAGCCAGGTCAACCATGAGATGGAAAAAGTGAAAAAGGACTTGGAAGCAGCGAAGGCAATAGTAACCGCCTCACCAGCCCCAATTATAACAGCAGCGCAAAGCTCATCTAGAAATGTGCAAGCACCAATATTCGATGGGCAAACGGTCTGGACTATTTACAAAATCCAGTTTGAAGCAGCCGCTAGGATAAATCACTGGAATGAGCAGGAACGAGCAACTGCGTTAATTCTTGCTCTAAGAGGCCCAGCTGCCGAGCTTTTGCAGACTATCCCCGTTGAGCTGCATTCAAACCCGGCTGCTATAATGAATGCGCTGGACATGCGTTATGGAGATGATCATCTAAAGCAGATTTACCGGGCGCAGCTACGGCATCGGATGCAGAAGTCTGGCGAAACCTTGCAGCAGCTAGCACAAGCCATTGAGCGATTGGCACTTTTGGCTTACCCAGCGTACGACCCAGAACATCGAGATGACGTAGCAGCAGAAGCATTCATCAGCGCCTTAAAGGACAAGGAATTGCAACAAGCCGTGCGGTTAGCTCAAAAGCAAACAGTCAAGGATGCATTGGCATATAGTTTAAATTTTGAGGCAGCCAAAAATGTGACCCGTACCACTGCCCGGGTTCGCGAGAGAGTGGTAGATAATTGCAGGTGTGAGCGCGTGGGAATTGAGCGAGAGCTGCAGGTGAATGGTGCGCCTAGATGCTGGAATTGCGGGGAAAAAGGGCACCTGCAAAGAGACTGCAAGAAGGGAAGAAGACCGAGCTATTGTCCAGGGTGGTGGAGATCCAGACCGTGTCAGGAGCCTAGAATGGAGGCCAATCAAACTTCAAGGGCCAACTTCGTGGGGCGAAAGTTGGCTAGGAGTATCGACGTCCCCAGCACCACCATCATCGTGTCAAGACTACATCGTGGAGAAGCGGACTTATGCCTTCCGGGTCAAATTGACGGAGAACACTGCACCATAACAGTCGACACTGGTGCAACCCGATCGATTATCCGACCAGACCTAGTTAGACAGCAACAACTTCACAAGGGCAGAATTTTCTCACTACGGACAGCTACGGGAGAAACTGCACCTGTTCATGGAGAGGTCAACCTCCAGATACAGTTGGGAGACCTTGTGTTCCGACATAATTTTCTGGTCGCGAACATTATGGATGACTGCATTCTCGGAATGGATTTTCTGCGACCACATGGAATCACGTTGGATTTGGGCAAACGTGTATTGAAATGGCAGAATGTCGAAGTACTGATGGAGGATCCCAGCGTCCAAATCCCCAAGATGAATGTAGTGGTATATACTGACACTGATGTACCGAATTCTTCCGAAAGCATTGTATGGGCCAAGCTTGATGGTGATTCTGGAGACCACCGATCTTATCTGATAGAGCCAACGAACACATCCGCATTGCGCAGCTTGATTGTAGGACGAAGCCTTGTAAGATCTTTAAGGAACGGATATGTGCCGGTTAGAGTCCTTAACACCGCAGACTCAACCACGAGCATCAAAGCGGGAGAAGTCATCGGCAGCTGCCAGCCTGTTTCCACCATCACCTCTTTGGAAGCTTCTCACAACCATCACTGGAAAAGGAGGCAAGACACAGACAAAGCCCGGGAATCCACGTCTGCAATATTGAAGCAAGTCAAATTGCCGGTGCAGCTATTCAAACGAGCCTCTGATCTGGTCACCAAGTACAGTGACATCTTCTCAACAAGCCCGGATGACCAAGGCCGAACGAGTTTGGTAACTCACGTCATAGATACACAGGGAGCCAAGCCGATTCGACAAGCACCGAGACGTCTCCCTATAGCCAAACAAGGAGAAGTGAGCGCGCTGATCTCGGACATGGAAAAACAAGGCGTTATTGAACCTTCTGTCAGTCCATGGGCCGCGCCTGTAGTTCTAGTAAAGAAAAAGGATGGTAGCACTCGCTTTTGTGTCGACTATAGGCAGCTTAACGACGTCACTAAGAAAGATAGCTACCCGCTTCCACGCATCGATGACATCATGGACACTTTAGCCGACGCGAAATGGTTTTCTACACTCGATCTCAAGAGTGGCTACTGGCAGGTAGAGATCGACAAGAAGGACCGAGAGAAGACCGCATTTTCAGTTGGGACCGGATTGTGGCAGTTTGTAGTGATGCCGTTTGGGCTTTGCAATGCTCCAGCTACTTTCGAACGCTTGATGGAATATGTGCTACGTGGTCTAACCTGGAAAACCTGCTTGGTATACTTAGATGACATCATCGTCATCGGTAGAACGTTCGAAGAGCATGTGCGGAACTTAGAAGAGGTTTTCTCCCGATTACGACTGGCAAATTTGAAACTTAGTCCCGAGAAGTGTACTCTTTTCGCAGATGAAGTAAAATACCTGGGACACGTCGTATCAGCAGAAGGGGTCAAAACAGACCCTGAGAAAATTGAAGCCGTGAAAAGTTGGCCAACACCAAACAACAAGCGCCAACTACGAAGTTTTCTGGGCCTGGCGACCTACTATCGAAGATTCGTCAAAGACTTTGCCAAAATAGCTAAGTGTCTCCATCAGCTAACCGAGAAAAATCGTCCGTATGTCTGGAATGAACAATGCCAGACAGCCTTTGAGACCCTGAAGGAAAAGCTGTGTGAATCACCCGTGCTGGCGTATCCGAAACCCGGAAAAATGTTTGTAGTTGACACCGATGCAAGCAACGGCGGTATTGGAGCTGTACTCTCCCAGCAGATCAATGGCGAAGAAAAAGTCCTCTCTTATTACAGTCGAGTTCTCTCAAAAAGTGAGAGGAATGACTGTGTGACCAGGAAGGAGCTATTGGCTATAATAGAGGCCACCAAGCAGTTCCACAAGTATCTATATGGCCAGAAATTTGTTCTTCGAACGGACCATGCATCACTGAGATGGTTGCTCAACTTCAAAAACCCCGAGGGACAAGTTGCGAGATGGATCGAAAGATTGCAGTCATACGACTACAAAATTGTTCATCGAAAGGGCGGAGTTCATGGAAATGCTGACGCTCTATCTCGTCGCCCATGTCCAGCTAACTGCAAGCATTGCCGACGGATTGAGGAAAAGGAGCCGCCCGTTGATCTGCGACTGATAACGGCTGAATTCGATGAAGGTTGGTCATCGGAGGAGATTCGAAATGCCCAGCTAGCCGATGAAGACATCGGACCATTGCTCGTATGGAAGGAGACGACTGGGCGACCTGAGTGGAAGGACGTTTCAACGCATGGCGCAACCCTGAAAAGCTATTGGGCACAATGGAACTCCCTTCAGGTGGAGGGTGGCGTACTCAAGCGGAAATGGGAAACGGCGGACGGCAGCTCCTATAGGATGCAAATTATACTACCCAAAAGCCGAATCCACGATGTGGTTAAGGAAATGCATGAAGGATCCTCGGGAGGCCACCTTGGTGTTAACAAGACCTTAGCGAAATTGCGGGAAAGGTTCTACTGGCTCCACGCTCGAGAAGACGTAGAGGACTGGTGCCGCAGATGCACAATTTGCGCCTCCGTCAAAGGCCCAAAGCGACGACTGAGAGGACAAATGCAAACCTACAACGTGGGGGTACCGTTTGAAAGGATTGCTGTTGACATCGCAGGTCCCTTTCCGGAATCCGAATGGGGAAATCGATATATGCTGGTTGTAGCCGATTATTTCAGCAAGTGGCCTGAGGTCTACCCCATTCCCAACCAGGAAGCAACTACTGTAGCCGAACAGCTAGTGTTAAATTGGGTCAGTAGGTACGGCGTGCCTTGCGAACTACATTCGGATCAAGGCCGAAACTTTGAGTCACTAGTTTTTGGCGAAATGTGCGAGCTGCTCGGAATACGGAAAACGAGGACAACGCCGCTGCATCCCCAATCCGATGGAATGGTCGAACGTTTCAACGGCACGCTCAATAAACACCTTGCCAAGATGGTTGACGAGAACCAAAGGGACTGGGACCGATATATCCCACTATTTTTGATGGCGTACAGAGCTGCCGAACATGCATCGACGGGCCAAGCCCCAGCCAAAATCATTTTTGGAAAGACTATTCGTCTGCCAGCTGATATAAAGTTTGGAACACCCCCCGAGAAACCCCAAACGATCTCGGAGTACGCAAGTGATCTAAGACAACGGTTGAACCAGATACATCGGACAGTGCGAAAACACCTCGAATCGGCTACTGACCGCATGAAGACCAGGTATGATCTAAAGGCTAATTCTACTGGCTTCCAGCAAGATGACTTGGTGTGGCTATATAACCCGCAACGGCGAAAGGGTAGGTCTCCAAAGTTGCAACATAACTGGGAGGGACCATACCGAGTCACAAAGCGAATCAACGACGTCGTATATCGCATACAGGAACACCGTAAACCGAGAGCCAAAATGAAAATCGTGCATCTAGACCGTCTTGCCCCATATTACATCCAGGGAGAATTGACTACAACTGGCGACACATCTTTTCGGGGCGAAAAGAACTGAGGTGGGGGCAGTGTTACATGTACAAATAATTCTGCGAGCTACTGTCGCAATTGTTTCCCAACAATGAAGAACACGAATTCACTCGAAACCCACGAGAATCCAACAAGCATAATCAACATCTGCAAGTGACGTCACTCCATTCATGAACTAGCTCGAACCTACCAGGTACCTTTCGGTAGAACATTCGATAATGTACGAGAAATGGGTGAATAGGTAGAGACCCTATATAAAGGCGAGCTGAATGAATGGGGGGAGATCATCATTCATTCGACCGCGATAAGAAAACTGCGATATAGTGGAACGCGAAGTAAAGACAATTGATTGTTTGAGTGCAAAGTGTGTTTCGTAATAGTGAAGTAATTTAGAAGACAATTGCGATAAAAAATTTATGGACAAGTGTTAGATTTTAATTTTAATAGTGAAAATTAAAATTAGTGAAAGTGTTAACGGATTATTGTGCATTTTAGTTAATTAAATAAACTCTTTTAACTTAAATTAAAAGACATTGCGTTTTCACTTTCCCGGAACATCAAAATTATAGGCCGCGAACCAATAACACGCGACAATATATATATATATATATATATATATATATATATATATATATATATATATATATATATATATATATATATATATATATATATATATTTATATATATATATATATATATATATATATATATATATATATATATATATTATATATATATATATATCTATATATATATATATATATATATATATATATATATATATATATATATATATATATATATATAAATATCTATATGTATATATATATATATATATATATATATATATATACATATATATATATATATCTATATGTATATATATATCTATATGTATATATATATATATATATATATATATATATATATATATGCACATACATATTGTATATATATATATACACATATATATATATATATATATATATATATATATATATATATATATATATATATATATGTATATATACATATATATATATGTATATATATATATATATATATATATATATATATGCACATACATATTGTATATATATATATACACACATATATATATATATATATATATATATATATATATATATATATATATATATATGCACATACATATTGTATATATATATATACACATATATATATATATATATATATATATATATATATATATATATATATATATATATATATATCTATATATAGATATATATATATATATATATATATATATATATATATATATATATATATATATATATATATATATATATATATATATATATATATATATATATATATATATATATATAAATGTGTATACATAAATAAATATATGTATATATATGCACATATACATCGTATATATATATATATATATATATATATATATATATATATATATATATATATATACAGAGGTGGCCAAAAGTGATCGGACAATACAAGAAACAAGCAATAAAATACTTTTACGAGCATAAGCTTTGAAATGAAATAAAAATTTTTCCCTTATATAAAAGTTACTTGTATTCTCAATTAATTGCACAAAAAAATAAAACAGAAATAAAAAGATTTTCACAAGAAAATTAACAACTAATTCAAATTCACATTGCATCAAGTGGACAAAAGTAATCGGACATTTTGAAAAGTGTGAGATTAGTCATTGAAGTTTGGAGCAATTCTTTTCTTTTCATTTCCGGGTTTAAAAGGGAATTCCCCTAATTATATGTCGATATGTGTTTTTCTGATATCAGTCATTTACTTGTCAGTTTTAAGTGAAGAAAGTTAAACATGGCTAAGAATCGCAAAGAAACCGGTATACATGAAAGAAAAGTTATAATAAAGTTGTTTAAAGAGAATAAATCCTTTTCTGAAATATCAAAAATAATTGGAAGAAGTCGTTCGACAGTTTTCGATATCGTGAAACGGTTCAGAAAAAATAATCAGGTGGAAAACGAAATTAGGACTGGTCGACCATGTAAACTAACAGAGACAGACGCACGAAAAATCTTAAGAATTGTTAAAAAGAATCCGACTACAACGTCCAGAAGTATTAGGGATCAATTAGCAGATGTAAATGGTACCAATGTTAGTGCCCGGACTATTCGTAGAGCTCTCAGCCGTGCTGGTTATCAAGCGAGAGTACCTCGAAAGAAACCACTAATTAGCAAAGTTAATAAGAAGAAAAGATTATGCTTTGCAAAAGAATTTAAAAGCAAGCCGCTCGACTTTTGGACTCGTATAATATTCTCTGATGAGAGTAAGTTTAATATCTACCACTCCGACGGCAGGTTGTTGGTGTGGAGAACTCAAAATAGTGAGCTTCATCCCAAAAACATTCAACATACAGTAAAACACGGAGGTGGCTGTGTAATGGTCTGGGGTTACATGGCTGCCAACGGTGTAGGAGAACTTGTTTTCATTGACGAACCTATGGACAAACCAGGTTACTTGTAGATTTTGAAAGAAAATTTGAAAAAAAGTGCACAAAAATTGGGTCTTGATGGTCATTATTTGTTCCAGCAAGATAATGACCCAAAGCATACAGCTCATGATGTTCGTATGTGGCTCCTTTTCAACACTCCTGGTCAATTAAAAACACCACCGCAATCCCCAGACCTAAATCCCATCGAACATCTTTGGGATCATCTGGATAAAAAAATAAGGAACCATCACATTACTAATAAAAGTCAACTGAAGACGGTGTTATTAGAAGAATGGGACAACATTACTCCGGACGTTACCCGTAAGTTGGTACAGTCTATGCCCAATAGGTTAACAGAAGTTATAGAACAAAAAGGATACGCAACTAGATATTAAAAGCCTATGTTCTAATGGAATCATCAGAAAGAAAAGTATTACAATTGAACGTCCGATTACTTTTGTCCACTTGATGCAATGTGAATTTTAATTAGTTGTTAATTTTCTTGTGAAAATCTTTTTATTTCTGTTTTATTTTTTTGTGCAATTAATTAAGAATACAAGTAACTTTTATATAAGGGAAAAA
>OZ017739.1:259266664-259391664 GCA_963969285.1 Odontomyia ornata
TCATTGAAGACAATCATTTTTTGTTGGCAATGTCTCTTTTCTACTCCACAAAAGTCTTGGTACAGTTGCAGAAAATGCCCTGTTATTTGTAAAAAGGGGAATCCCCCAAGTTCATATTATCAGAGTGAGTTAACAACCGTAGGCCGCTGTCTTTAATATCGCGTCCGTATTCGTGGTGTATCTTTTATTTAATAAAATTTTTAAAAAATGAGTCGAAAGGAGCTGAGTATTAAGGAGCGTGAAATAATTATTAATCTGCATTCAAATCAGAGCAAATCATATTCTGAAATAGCTGAACTAGTGTTGCGAAGTCGGTCAACCATTCAAAAAGTGATAAATCGATTCAAGAAGGAAAATAGAGTGGAAAATGTGCCCCGAACAGGTCGTCCATCTAAACTAAGTGCAAAGGACAAGAGAAAAATTTCGCGAATGGTAAAACAAGATCCATTTCTAAGCTGTAGAAAAATCTGCGATGTTCTTGGAATTAATGATAAGAAGGAGGTTAGCGCAGAAACTGCGTAGAGCTGTCGTAGAAGCTGGATTTTCATCTCGTACGCCTAGAAGAGAACCTCTTGTAAGTTCCATAAACAAACAAAAAAGAATAACATTTGCAAAAGCATATATTGACAAACCAATAACGTTTTGGGATAATGTTTTATTTTCGGATGAGTCTAAATTTTGTATATTTGGTGCAAATGGGCATAAGAGGGTCTGGCGAAAAGTAGGAGAAGCATTTAATCCCAAGAACACTATTAAAACAGTAAAACATGGAGGCGGTGGTGTTATGGTTTGGGGTTGCATGGCTGCTGCTGGAGTTGGAAATCTGACATTCAAAAAAACCTATGGATCAGAACTCTTATTTAGAGATTCTACGAAACAACATGAAACAAAGTGCAGCCAAATTAGGTATGCGAGAAGATTTCTTGTTTCAACAGGACAATGACCCTAAGCACACTGCGCATAAAGTTCGAATGTGGCTATTGTACAATACTCGCATGCTTGCTACACCGCCTCGAAGCCCTGATTTGAACCCTATAGAGCATCTTTGGAATGAGCTTGAGACAAAAATCCGAAAAAGAGTGATATCAAGCAAGGCGCAGCTTAAGGATGTTATATTGGAGGAGCGGGCCAGAATCAGCAGCGAATTTACTAAAAAATTGGTATATTCTATGCCTAAAAGACTGGAGTCAGTAATTCAGATGAAAGTATATCCGACAAAATATTAAGAAAAGTATAATTCAAATAACTATGCAAGACTATAATTACAATTTGTATCATTTTTCTTTAGGTGTACCATGACTTTTGTGGACTTCATTCATTGACTTTCCAACACATCATATGTAATAATATATTAATACGACAGAATTTTCGTTTTGTTTTACATGAATTTAAAGTGTAATGATTATAGTTGAAGTAATACCAAAAAAAATTTCATCACTATAGGTTTTTAAATAAAAATATCAAACAATTTTCATGATATTTATCACTGTACCTTGACTTTTGTGGAAGACTGTATATATATATATATATATATATATATATATATATATATATATATATATATATATATATATATATGTATATATATATATATATGTGTGTGTGTGTATATATATATATATATATATATATATATATATATGTGTGTATATATATATATATATATATATATATATATATATATATATATATATATATATATATATATATATATATATATGATGGATGTGCTTCATATCCTTCAATATTGTTTCGATGAATCTTGGTAACTACATTCTCAATGGTTTTCAATGTCAGCTTAATTAAATTCTTGCCATTAGGAACTATTGGGCAAGAGTTACCGCCATCAGAAGGTGGACATCGCTTCTGGTATTCCCGATTAAACTTCATGTGAAACTTTTCCAATTTGTTTTTCTGAAAGTAAGCCGATGACTTTCACTTTGAACTGGAATGAGAATGGCATCATTTCTTTGATGATTTACATCCACTACAATTGCAAAAATTTCGCTTTCATAAAAAAGCACATGCAATTTCCGTTGTGGACTATTAAATCTGATTTCAAATCTTGCGTCAGCAATGCAGAGGTCCAAATATGAATTTGCCTAGGGTATGTTGGGAACTCCTATCTAGATCGATTGCTGCTGCATTCAATTTGATCCTCTGTTATCCACGACTTCAGAAATACATTTCTTGGTTTATTGTCGACGCTCAGCCATGATGTATGCCGATCATTAACATTGCTGGAAAGAGTATAAGAACTGTTGTGCAGCCTATTAAATTCGAGTACTTTAAACAGAGAATCGAGTTCCTCCTTGAATTTGAGGATCATTCAACTCGTTGTATAGGCCGAGATCAGAGCATATATACTAACTAGCACTTGCAACCGAGGTGCTGTCAAAATGAAAAGAGAGGGAAATAAACGAGTTAAAGAAGGATTAAAGTTTATCATGTGTTGGCTCCATTGCTTGCAAATTCAAGTTATTATTCACAATACAAATGCACTCTTAATCTAGCTCTCCCTACTCTTTATGTATCGTGAGAAATTACAGCCGCTATTTAGTAGATATGATGCCGAGATAATAAAGAGGTTATCCCCACTTGGCAGTGAAATTTTAATGACGGATACTTCAAGAAATGAAAAGTGTTTGGATTTAAATTTATCAATATATTGTCAACGATAGGGTATTCTTATTAATATGCCGGTACCACGTCCCCCATTACCATTTGCTCTATTGATTCTTACGAATTCAAAATCCTTGAACGTTATTGAGTGCCATGAATTGAGGTGGGTTTCAATGCGGAGCATGATTTCAGGTGTTTTCTTAACAATGAATTCCAGGAGATAGTTACGTCTACGTAGAGCGAAAATGGAGTTGCCGTTGATCGAGATGAGACGGAGCCCATCCATGGAAATATGGATGAATGGCAAGTCATTTTGAGACATTTGAAAGATCGAAATATTGAAAACAAAGTTAATTTTCAAATTTTGTTTCTTGATTCTTTTCAATAAATAATTAATTTGTTGGTAGATTTTAAGAAGCAGCTCATTATTGCGATTTAAATTAATTACAGTATTGCCTGCTGGTCCTCTAGATGATACCCCGGGTTTGACGAAGTTGGGAGGTATCACATTGCGGTGTACTTGCATTCGTTTTGGATTAAATTTAACTAGTGCATCTTGATATCGGGAGCCTCCTCGTTATGATGCTGGATGACCAATTACATCACTGTTGGCACAGTAAATTTTTTCTTTAGACTATCTGTGCCAATTTACACTCACCGGGACATGGATTTCTTTGTAATTTACGCACCAATCGTGCATGAGCAGTTGGCAGCCAAATGGCCCAATCGTTGGCACCGGTAACATTGGTTGACCTCTCTTTTCTGGAAGCATTGTCACCTCACAACTCTGAAATTCAAGTACCTTATCTGTTGAAGGGCAATTGGACCGCTTTTATTAGAAACTTGTTCTAAATAAAGCAGAAAATTTTTCCTCTCGATGATCAATGGTGGTCTAACCACAAAAAGTTTTTCAGAGAATTATGTTAATATTTTTATTCTAATAGAAGGATCTATGACAATTATGGGTGAAACAAAATATGGTCCATATTGTCAATGACTCGTGAGACATAATTGAGGTTCAATGTCGTTAATGTGCTGAATTATCTAATCCTTTAGCTTTTGAATTGTTCTTGGCTTATTGACTTACACTTTTTCTTTTAAATATCCTCAGAAAAAGATGTCCAACGGTATCAAATCACATGATCGTGGCGGCCAATTAACATCGCCACAACGTGAGATAACACGGCCATTGAATTTCTCGCGCAAAAGAGCCATTGTTTCGTTGGCAGTGTAGCAAGTGGCACCATTCTGTTGGAACCACATATCGTCCAGATCCTTAGCCTCAATTTCTGGCCACAAGAAGTCCGTTATCATCTCGCAATAGCGAACACCATTCACGATACCTGCTTGGCCGTCCTCATTTTCGAAGAAGTACAGCCCGATGACGCCGCCAGCCCATAAACCGCTCCAAACAAACACGTTTTGTGGATGCATCGGCTTTTCAACAATCACTCGTGGATTCTCATTTGCCCGAATGCGGCAATTCTGATTGTTAACGAATCTACTGAGGTGAAAGTGTGCCTCGTCGCAGAAGATGATTTTCTTTGTAAAGTCACCATTCCCTTCTGTCTTTTCAACCAATCATTCGGCGTATTGCAAACGGTCAGTAGGCTTCAGCTCTTGAGTCAATTGAAGCTTGTAAGCGTGTAAATTCAAATCTTTATTCAAAATTCGCATCAGTGATGTTCGTGAGATGTTCAATTCTTGGGCACGACGACGAGTCGAGGTTGACGGCTCTTCTGCCACACTATCGCGAACAACAGCAATGTTTTCCGCAGAACAAACTGGGCGAGCATGCAAAGGTTATTCCGCATTTCTTACAGACCCGGTTTGCTGAAATTCGCGCACAATTCTCCCGATTGTGGACACATTTGGTCGATCATGCTGACCAAAAAAATCACGAAGTGCACGTAATGCATATTGATTTGCACGCCCATTTTCGTAAAACGCTTCAACAACCTTAACGCGCTACTCAATTGTGTACCTTTCCATGGTTGAATTTGCCAAATACTGAAACAAAGAAATGTCAAATTAAGTTGGGCGAAAAACTTGACGTTAAGGTGTGCCTCACAATTAACATCATACATTTTGGTTGGATCGCCCTTTTTATCTCCTTGTTGCAGAGCTTTTAACTGAAATGGATTCAATTTCTGGTGCAGCATTTTTGAACACTTGAAGATCTACCGTATCCCCTCTGAAGCCCAGATCCTTCAACAGAATGGTCTGAGTTTCTCCTTTTTGGGGCATAGGTGAAGTGTGGAACCTCCCCAAAATTCAAAGCATCTTTGAGTTTATTAATTTCCTCATTATTAGCGATTATTTGTAATTTACATAAACCAACTGCGGAGTTTTCTTAATCATGCATTCTTTTCGTGATAGTAGCCACCAGCTTACTATTCGACGTCTCGCCGGTTTCCCGCAACGATGAGAAGCTGTCGGGCTCCTCCATGCCAGCGGTCCCGAAGTTGTTTTGAGATTCGTCACTTTTCTTTATGTAGCGAAGTAAAATTATGATATTCAATATAAGCTGCTTGATTCAATTCCTTCAATCATACAATAATTATTCAACATTATTCAATTTTTAAATACTAGTGACCGGAACGATCAAAGACACGTCCATACGCAACCAGTACTAGACGTAAAATGGTGAAGCAAGAGATGGAAGCATCTGCAAGTTGAAATAATTATATGAAATAAAACTTCATATCGCGTCAAAATTTCAATGATGAATTTGAGAACGTTTTTGTGGAATATTTTTCGAGCTTTCACTTCCCCAGATACTATTTAGCGCAACGCATTCACCAGTCTCATAATATTGTACATGCGTCACATATTTACGCGTTCGTTGAAGCAAGCTCTTTTAACGCTCTTTGCTTTACACATATCATCTAATCTCCGCATCTATGCATTCATTATGCGAAATGCATGTGGTCGGTCAATTGAATGTTGCCGTAGGAGGTGCATGCTATTCGAGCAATGTATTTGCATGCGCGCACCGAGTGGGAGCGAATGTAGTAATAGCAATAAACGAGCGAGCAGGGCGTTATTTTATTAAGAGGAAATAGTGACGGGCTTATTGGTGCTTAGTGTTAAATAAGTTTGCTAGTTCTTGTTTGAGTTATGCGACCATGTTTCGGAGATTTTCGTTATAGCGCATGGTGCATGTGGTCGTGTGATAATTAAGAAGAATCAATGTTTCCGTATTTATTGAACGAAGTAGTAAGCAAAAATTTAGTATGTAACAAGTTGGCGAGAAACAACTTGGGGATAGTTTTCCTTCGCGCAGATGCTTCTGCGAACTTCAAATCCACTGCAGTTACGAGTGTACATCGAGATGAAGTATCTGCTCCTGCGGAATAACTTCGCTGCAGTTTCATCCCAGCCATCGAGCAGGAAGGAATCAACATGCCTCTTGTACCTTACACCACCGCAACTACTGAAGTGCATGGACGACGTTGGGCATATGAATGTGGTGCCGAAACATAGGTGTTAGAAGAAGGACGTCCAGAGCAGTGAGGCCGCTTTAGTCGCTTACCCAGCTGGACTAACAGACTCAAAAAGAGGGAGTAAACAAAAGAAGAGTTTTAATACAATGTAAAAGATTCTAACTTAAAAATAAAGTAACATAAAATTGAGCAGCAGGTAAAGTATGCGAAGTAAATGATCTCTCTGGGCGTGTCGATGGGTATATTTGATACGCATAAACTAAACTCCCAGTTCGAGCTAGCGTTCATAAGGTAAACCGGTACCTTAACAAAAATGGCGCAGTCGGTAGGATATCTGTTTTGCAAACACTACAATGCAATGTATATATTCTGTTAAGAACAAATCAAAAATACACGTTCCCACGGAATGTGAAGGACAACAAACCAACTCATTCCCATGAAGAACAATATGCAACGTCTGCACCAGACACCGCGAAGTAACGCGAGCCGCTCCACAAACAGACATGCCAGCGAGCATCTTCATCGCTGGAATCTGACGCTCCACAAACAGACATGCCAGCGAGCATCTTCATCACTGGAATCTGACGCCATCAACTTCGAGTCGGACATACTGTGGGAATTACGTAGATTTAGGAATTTAGAAGTAAGCAAATTTAATGTATATATATTTTGTAGCATGTAAATAAATTTATCATTGTTGATCAGAACGTCAAGTCAGTCATTTCGAAAGGGACAGTCGGAAATTTAGTTGTACTAGTTGAAGTGCTAGTTACGACATTTTCAGGATTATTTTTGGTTGTGCTGGTTAAAGTGCCAGTTGCAACTTCTCAATCTGTGTTAGGTTGTACTAGTTCAAGTGCTAGATACAACAAACAAACTAACACGCAACATAGTTTTCGAAGGTTCATTGAACATAAATATTTGGTGACCCCGACGTGATTGGTGTTACACTAATACACGCATAATCATGGACGCAGAATGGCTTCTTTTAGTGCAACGACAGGCAGAGGCTGGAAGGCAGATAATCAACATTATGAGGAATTTCAAGAAGGATTCTCTAGAGCGAAAATCGGAAGCCTATCTTCAGTCAAGAAAAAGGGACTTGATCAATCGATGGGAGCAATTCGAAGCGCTTGACCAGGAAATTTCTGCACAACGAGAAGCTCACCCGGACCACGAATATTTCACCAAAGAGTATTTCCAGTCGGTGAACGTGGAATTTTCGAGAGTTATTGTGGCGATCGAAAAGTTATTAACTGCGAAGCAAGAAGCAGCTGCAGGGGAAGCTGCTATGGAGAAAGCTGCTACGGGTGAAGTTGCTACGGAGGAAACTGTTGCGGAGGAAGCTGCTGCGAATGCTTCCAATGGATCAAGTCAGTTGGACACCCGAGGCAAGGACAATGCATCGAAGCATCTTCAACAGCAAGCGTTCAAAATTCAGGCTATTAACCGTATCATAGACAACATTGAGTTGCACGATACCAAGCAACCCAGGCAATTCTATGAGGTGAAACTGGTTACCTTGCAACAATACTGGCAAGAAATTAAACAGCACCAGGAACATATTATTGAGACAGCATTGAAGGATGTTTGGAATATGGATGCCTCCGCCGAGGTAGAAGATCGCGTTCAATCTACCTTGATCGAGTTACAAATGAGACTTCAAGGAGTAGCACAGCAAGAGGTAATGCAACCATCAAAACTGAAACTGCCAAGGGTTTCAGTACCAACTTTCGATGGCGATTATATGGAGTGGCCTCAGTTTCATGATCTATTCATGCAAATGATCCACAACCAACCATTAAGCTATGTGGAGAAGATGTGGTTCCTGAAAACGAATCTTCGGGGTGAAGCCGAACGCCTCATTCGACATCTATCAGCTACAGGCGAAAATTATGACTCAGCATGGTGCTTACTGAATGAAAGGTACAACAATAAACGGTTAGCGGTGTCTCGAATCCTCGATAGATTGACCAATCAGCCCATAATGTCAATTGATTCCGCACTGGAAGTTCAGCGTATCTACGATACAACACGGGAATGTTGTATGGCACTACAAAACTGTAGAATCAATACGGCCACCTGGGACACCATATTAATACATATCTTGCTGAAGAAGTTGAGCAGGGAGACACGCTGTATGAACAATCACTTCAGAATCCCAAGGATTTACAATCTATGGATGACTGCCTTAAGTTTTTGGAACGGCGCTTTCAATCACTGGAAGCTTCGAACACCAAGGGCATCAGCGTAAAGAAGACACGTGTCGCGAAGGCCGCGGCTTCTTCAGCAACTACGAGTCAGGAAGGAAAATCGTGCGCCCTTTGCAAGAGTAACCACCCAATATTTGCCTGCAAATCATTCTTGCAACTAAATCCGACCGAGCGAATACAGCACGTGCGAAACAACAACCTGTGCTTCAACTGTTTGAAGTCAGGACATCTATCCAAGACATGCATTTCACGGAAGTGTTTGAAATGCAATAAGCAGAATAACACTCTACTGCACACGGAGAAGGCTGTCCAAATTAATATGCATCAAGTTAATGCAACTAACAAGAGTTCAGCTGACAGTGAAAAAGGGGTTTCCGTGGGCAAGTCGCCAGCCACGCTTGCAGCATTTGACACTCCGAAGGGGAAGTCGTACGTCCTTTTGGGTACAGCAGTTGTAAGGATCGCATCTGACGATGGAGGAGAGATTGAATGCCGTGCACTCCTTGATTCAGGTTCACAGGTTAATCTGATAACTGAACGAGCTGCAAACAGATTGAATCTTAAAGGCCAGCCAGAAACTTGTCTATAACTGGTATTGGAGGAGGCAGGAATATATCCAAAAAACGAATCAATCTTTTACTAAAATCCAGATTGAATAATTTCGCTACGCGTGCTGAGATTTACGTCCTTCCAAAGATCGTGACACCACAACCAACACAATATATCGACCCGTCAAAGTGCACCATTCCAGAAAATGTAGAGTTGGCCGAGCCAAGCTTCAACAAGCCAGCAAAGATAGATCTGCTCTTGGGAGCCGAATTTTATCATCAACTAATGAAATCGGGACAGGTCAAATTAGGAAAGGAACTACCAATTTTGCAAAATTCAGTGTTCGGTTGGTTGGTGACCGGAAAGATCGAAGCACTAGAATCAGCATCAGCTTCATGTGGCATCTGTAGAGAAGATGAAGATAACGTATCAAGTCTCATCGAAAGGTTCTGGAAGCTAGAAGAGCTTGAGAATGCAACAAATACAATGACACGTGCCGAAAAGGATTGTGAAGCGCGTTTCGCGGACACTACCGCAAGAGATAAGTCAACACGTTATATTGTCACGCTACCCTTCAATGCTGACCCAATGATCCTGGGCGAATCGCGACAGACTGCTTTGAATCGATTCCACGCCATGGAAAGAAGGCTCCCAAAGAATCCGGAACTGAAGCTGCAATACACACAGTTTATGGAAGAATATTTGCGACTGGGACATATGGAAGAGGTGAGACAAGGTGAACTCCAATCACCACATTATTACCTTCCGCATCACTACGTGCTCAAGCCAGAAAGTAGCACTACAAAGTTACGCGTGGTGTTTGATGCCTCCTGCAAAACATCTTCAGGATACTCATTGAATGATATTTTACATACGGGCCCTGTGTTACAGGGTGACTTATTTACAATTTTACTCCGCTTTCGCCTGCCACGATACGTTTTCACCTCCGATATAGAGAAAATGTACGTCAGATTCTAGTACATCCATCTGATCGAGCATTCCAGTTAATTTTTTGGAGGAATATGCCTGATGAAGCATTGAAAACGTATCGACTCAATACCGTCACATATGGCACTAGATCCGCACCATATCTAGCAATCAAATGCTTGCAGACACTCGCTAAAGAAGGTACATCAAAATATCCCATGGGCGCTCAAGCACTCAGTAATCATTTCTACATGGACGACGCTATGGCAGGCGCTGACAACCTTTATGAAGCAAAGGAAATGCAAAGGGAACTTATCGCCTTACTAAATACTGCTGGCTTCAAACTTAGGAAGTGGTCTGGTAACCATCCACAACTTCTGCAATCAATTCCACTGGAAGATCAGGAAGAGGAAGTCGATTTTGACAAGGCCACAGATACCAAAATAAGCACGTTAGGATTGACATGGCTTCCGAAAGAAGACAAATTCTGCATAAAGACCAAATTCATTGATCAGGATCGTATCACGAAGAGAACTGTTAGCTCAGATTTGGCTCGATTATTTGATCCATTAGGAATAATGGCTCCAGTAGTCATTACAGCAAAGATGTTTTTACAACAGCTTTGGCAACACAAAATTGATTGGGATGACGAACTTCCAACGGAATTTCGAAAACAATAGACAAGGTTTCGAGATAGCATGAAAACACTAGATGACATAAAATTCCCACGGCATATGTTTGGAGCTGAAAGGCCACGGTCCCTACAGATACACGCCTTTGCTGATACCTCTGAAAAGGCTTATGGGGCAGTTATCTACCTTCGAGCGAAAATCGAGAATAAAAGACTCCTCGTGAACATCCTTTGCGCTAAGTCGAGAGTAGCTCCCTTACAAAGACAAACATTGCCTCGATTAGAACTATGTGCTGCGTTACTAGCAGCACAACTCGTTACAAGGATTAAGGATGATTTAAGGCTTCATGATGCTAAAACTTTCCTGTGGACAGACTCAGAAATTGTGTTAGCATGGATAAACGCAGAAGCATCATCCTTTCAAGTATTCGTTGGAAACAGAATCGCAAAGATTCAAGAGCACTCGAGGCCTGAACAATGGCGGCATGTCAGTACGAAGCATAATCCAGCAGATATTGTGTCTAGAGGACTTGCTCCAGAAAGGTTAGCTGCATGTGGTGTGTGGTTTTATGGACCGTTTTTTCTACATGGTGACGAGTCGTTATGGCCTGGGCCTTATGGAAAGAACCATCAACTAGCTAGTACGGCTGAAACTAAAAAGGTGGCATTACCAGCTACTCGCGAGCCTCCAACTGATAATATAGAAGATGAGATTGTCTACAAAATCAACCATAGGAACAATTTCCGTAAACTACAACGAATTGTAGCTTATATGAGGAGATTTTTTGTCACACAAGACCATCAGCTGCCGATAAAGCCAAAAGTTTCGAGCTCTCATTACAAGAATTAAATGAGGCCCAAAACTTCATTGTTCGGCAGATGCAGAAATCCGATTTCAAAGAAGAAATAAGTCAATTGAAAAAGTATGGGGAAGTGAAAAAGTCAAGCGTGTTAAGCAGCCTCTCCCCTATCTTAGATGATGATGGTATCATTCGAGTAGGCGGTCGGTTAGAAGCTTCTCATCTTACATATGCAGCAAAACATCCAATTCTGATTTCCTCAGCAGATCCAATCACGAAGCTCATAATGGAAGGTTTACATCGTGAAAATTTGCACTGTGGCGCACAAACATTGTTATCTATTACGAGGCAACAGTTTTGGCCACTGAAAGGTAAATCTTTGGCCAGGTCGATTGTACAACATTGTGTAAAGTGTGCAAAGGCGAGACCCAAGATGATGACACAGATGATGGGTAATTTACCACCCTCTAGAATCCAACCCTCGCGACCATTCTTAAACTCTGGAGTAGACTTCTGTGGCCCAATCTGGATCCATTATCAACTCAGAGGCAAAAGACCACAAAAAGCGTACATTGCTGTATTCTGTTGCTTTGCTACAAAGGCTATACACCTTGAAGTTGTCGGGAATCTATCTACTGAAGCATTTTTAGGAGCTCTGCATCGGTTCATCGGTAGAAGGGGCCATTGTCGTGATTTATATTGCGATAATGCGACAAATTTCATTGGAGCTAGAAATCAACTTGAAGAACTCAAGGACACGATTCATTCTGCAGAATCTCAAGGAAAAATAATTAGCTCTTGCAGCGCAAAAAATATAAACTTCCGTTTCATACCACCGAGAGCTCCGCACTTCGGCGGCCTATGGGAAGCTGCCGTAAAATCGGCAAAACATCTGCTTCTTCGAAGTATGTCCGCAGCTTCCCTCACGTATGAAGAATTGGAGACACTTGTCATTGGAGTTGAAGCAATTCTTAATTCGAGACCGATAGCGCCAATGACCGATGATCCAAATGACCTAAGTGCCCTAACACCAGGGCACTTCTTGATAGGAGAGCCCTTGACAGCGCAAGTTGACCAACAAGCAATGCCTGCAGAAATGAGTTAACAAACGAGATGGAAACGGGTCAATCAATTGAGAAGTGAATTCTGGCGGCGCTGGAGCACAGAATACTTGAACGAACTACAATATAGATACAGGTGGAAGGAACGTCAGAGCAATGTTGAGCCGAACAAGTTAGTAATAATAAAAGAGGACAATATACCCGTAATGCAATGGCCTCTTGGGAGAATCATCAAAATATACAAGGGCGATGACAATTTGGTCCGAGTAGTTGACGTTAAAACTGCAAAAGGGGTATTCCGTCGACCCATTCATCGTCTAGCACCACTCCCCGACCAAGAAGCTGGGCCAACAAGTGCAGTTGATGTCCCTGATCAGGAGGAGGAAAATGAGGAAGAAAATTCAGAGCAACCACCTAAGAGAATAAAGTTGACGAAAGGCAATGTACTGACAACACTCTTCACAGTATGCTTACTTTTACCAACAATATCAAGCAATTCCATCAATATTGAAAAATTTAAAACTGAACCGGGAGAATATTTTGACCATTTGGGAACAGCAGCATTCATCTCGAATCACTGGAACTTGGTTGTATACTTCGATCTCAATCCATTTTGGTATGAGTTTGGAACTCTGAAAAATGGAACAGCATCATTGGAGAAATTGTGCCAGCTGCTTAAACAACCGAATCAATGTCATCATATCGTGAATCAATTTAAATCTGTAAGATCGGAATTACAACCGTTCAGAGATTTGACTATTGCAAACCGAAGGAAACGTGGCGCTTTCAACATCATTGGCAATTTGGCGAATTCACTTTTCGGCGTACTTGATTCTGATTACGCAGAAGAAATGTCGAAAACCATTAACAATGTGAAGGGCAACGAAGCTCACATCATTAAGCTTCTACGAAATCAAACATCGATTATAGACTCGACTTTGAATATCATGAAGCATGATCAGAAGGCCGTTGAAATTAAATTCAAAACACTTGAAGACGAAGCTATACGGATTACGAACGAAATCAACAAGACGAATTCCGAGCAATTTGAACTGAAGGTAGTTCAAAACATATTAGCTGTATCAATCCAGATGGTTTTAGTAGCAGCAAATCTCCATCGTATTCAAACGGCTATTTTTGATGCTCTAACTGACACACACCACGGTAGGATAAGTCCAACAATTTTATCACCAAATCAACTTCACACAGAAATCGCTACGCTTCGTTCTCACCTACCAAATTCTGTTCATTTACCTGTTGATAAAGAAAATATCGTTGAACTTTACAAATTGATGGACATTCAAGGAGGCATCACAGGCAACAATGTGATCTTTAAGATAACGATCCCATTAAGCGATGACACGCATTTCAATTTATTTAAGATCATCCCGATTCCTGCAGTCATCAATACTTCGTTTCTCAGCATAGAACCATGCGCGCAATACCTCGCAATAAACCTTCACAAGGACGAATATATACCAATGGACTCGCTAGATTTGGCCGATTGTAAAACTCTGAATGAAGGTAAATATTTGTGTAAGCTGAAGGGACCCATATACCGCAAAGAAGCAGCCTTTTGCAGCTGTGAAATAAACCTGCTAAATAATATAACACATCATGAGTGCCAATTAGACCAGAAAAATTCTAATACAATCTGGATACAGCTACATGACTCCAACAAATGGATTTACAGCGTATTTGCAAAAATACATCTTACTGCAGTTTGCGGTAAACAAATTCTTCAACTAGCTGTGGAAGGCTCTGGGCTATTAACAGTCAATCCTAGCTGCATGGTAAAATTTAAATCAGGTACCATCCAAGGACACCATTCCTTGAAGACGAATCGAACGACGTCTTATTCAACACTGGGTGTTCTAGAAATGCCCATTTAACAAGAACCAAGGAAATTGCAGAGTCCCAGCCTCATTCCGTACAACACATCACTACGGCAATTGGACAAAATTCAGGAGTTGCTCTATAACCACTCGATTTTGGATTTACCAAATAACTATCAACAACATAGCATTCACCAATTCAGTATAAGCTATGTGGCATTTTTAATTGGAATCTGCATACTGGTGTACCTCATATTTCAGCATTTCCATGGGAAATGCATGCGAAAACCAACACCCGCTCCTCGTCAAGTACGTCCTTCGGAATTTACCGTGGAAATATAGGCCAAGTTGAATAGACATTCAACGGGGGGAGAATGTTAAGAACAAATCAAAAATACACGTTCCCACGGAATGTGAAGGACAACAAACCAACTCATTCCCATGAAGAACAATATGCAACGTCTGCACCAGACACCGCAAAGTAACGCGAGCCGCTCCACAAACAGACATGCCAGCGAGCATCTTCATCGCTGGAATCTGACGCTCCACAAACAGACATGCCAGCGAGCATCTTCATCACTGGAATCTGACGCCATCAACTTCGAGTCGGACATACTGTGGGAATTACGTAGAGTTAGGAATTTAGAAGTAAGCAAATTTAATGTATATATATTTTGTAGCATGTAAATAAATTTATCATTGTTGATCAGAACGTCAAGTCAGTCATTTCGAAAGGGACAGTCGGAAATTTAGTTGTACTAGTTGAAGTGCTAGTTACGACATTTTCAGGATTATTTTTGGTTGTGCTGGTTAAAGTGCCAGTTGCAACTTCTCAATCTGTGTTAGGTTGTACTAGTTCAAGTGCTAGATACAACAAACAAACTAACACGCAACATAGTTTTCGAAGGTTTCATTGAACATATTCGAAACCACAACTCCTAGATAACACCACTGCCACTCACACTGTCCATCTTCCTAGATCAAAACCTCCAAGAAATAAATCGAGTCTTTCGTATAAATTAAATAATGAGATTTATAACAATATAAAAATATAATGTGCTCAAAGAAACCTAAAACTTTAATTCATTCAATACATCAAACTCAAATATCGTAGACAAGAATAAAAACATCAGCAGCATCTTGTGAATAAAATGGGTATTTTAATAGATTCTCAATAGAATTAATTAAAATTTAGCAAAAAGTTCAAATATCATTAGGCGTAAACGACTATATCAAGCCATTGCAATCGGATTACAAAAAATTAATTGAATGCCTAGAAAATTAGTATAAATATTACTAAAACAAAAGTTCAAAATATACACCTAGATAATTGAAAATAATTTAATAAATAATTATTGAACCTCGCGAATATAATTGATATATAGAAAATAATTTGGAAGGATGTTATAACGTAAAATGGCACCAGTTTTGTATAGGAAATAGATCCATAGGTTAAGTAAATTTAATCATTATCAGTACAATAAGTACAACAATAATGCTTGCATATGCTACTATATTAATATGATAATTTGATCTTTAACAAAATACATACAGGGTGGCGCAAAATTAATCACCCTATTGGAAGGTGTTATAACTTTTGCTAATGGCGTCGTACGTGAATCATATTTGATATTTGAGAACTAGACAGCTGCAGTATACGAACAGAGAAACAAACAAACGCTATACTTCGCAAGAGCGAACCGGCATTCCCCCGCAGGGGGAATGCCGGTCGACAAGAGCTCTCTTGGAGGCTAGCATTCTTTGGGGAGTTCCGCCCCCACGTACCCGAGGAAACTCCGCAGGGGGAATGCCGGTCGACAAGACCATTCTTGGAGGCTAGCATTCTTTGGGGAGTTCCGCCCCCACGTACCCGAGGAAATTCCCGCAGGGAGAAGGCCGGTCGACAAGAACATTCTTGGAGGCTAGCATTCTTTGGGGAGTGCCGCCCCCACGGACCCGAGGATATGGGGGGTGCCGTGAGGTTCCCTCTTATTGTATCTGGATTACGCTTTGGACAACGAACTGGAATTGACGCTTTGGGCTGGCGGATGTGATGGTTTGGACCTAGTTGCTTTGCACAGTAGCGCCGAGGTGAAACTCGTGTGTGAACGGCTCCAATTCAACTATCATACCGTCTCCGTCCCGGTAAAACCTTGGCAGGCCTCGGAGTACGTTCGAAGTTCGCACCATTGGGTTGGTGGTGTAGGTTCGGTTGAGACGGACTCCCGATTAGCGCTGGTCTGGCTCTGAGCACTTGTCCCCATAAGGGCTTGTGCCAACCCTCGCATGGCCTCCCTGCTCTGCAAAGATAACCATGGGACCAAAAAGGCGACTACACACACGAACCGAGATAGCGGCTCCGAGGGGGGACCCAATAAAATGGAGCAAACAAATGAAACCACAAGCAAACAGGACGCTAGCACGGAGAACCCTTTCAGGCAAAAACCGCTGTTGGCAAGAACACCGATAAAACAAGTCACCGATTGCGGGGGGAGGCAGCAAACCCCAGAAACACTGTTAAAGTCAACACCACAGGTTAAATCATCGGAGACAGACCACAGACGGACTAACGAACGAAAGAAGGCAGAGTGCGTTGTGCAACCTGGCATCATTGCAGCCTTTGGGCGCAGTAGAAGGACTATGCGCACCCCGGAGCGCCCAGTGCAAAACGTACACAATCCGGATCAAGTTGCGACACCAACGGAGGCCAGTGTAAGACTGGGGGAGGGAGAAGTTTTGCCGTTGGCCGACGCCACTTCAAACGCGATCCAAGCGATAGAAGCAAAAGGGCTAGGAAACGGGGGCCTATCCCAAGAGGTGGCGCCAAATAACACAATCGCCCTTGACCGCGCCGAAGAGGAGCGGCTTACTCGGAAAGCGGGGAATATCGTCAAACAACTGAGGGCTGCCTGCGAAGTGCAGAAAAACATAGGCAAGAGTGTCAAGAATGGCATTCTTGAACTGGAGGAGCTTTTTGGCCGCATAACGCACTACAGGCGGAGGTGGCTTGCAACCGAAAAGCACCAAAAAGACACGCTCTCCCTCGAGGCATCAGTGGGTCCTAGCAGCAGCAAAAGAATGGCCGGTAGCCCAATTGAAGGCGACTGTGAGAAAAGGAGGAAGGATGATACCATAAACGAAGTTGACACTCCAGGCGAGGAGTTTCATGTGGTGCGAAACAAGGCAGCGAAAAAAGCGGCCAAAAAGCTACTCCTAGAAAAAAAGACAAAGAGCTCAACCACGAAGAGAACAAGGAGCCCCCCGCTATACCGCAGAAAACAAAAAGCAAACCGCGGCACAAACCCTTGCGAGAGGCACTGCTTATTAAACCCACTAAGGGCCGAACCTACGCAGATGTCCTCCGTGAAATTAAAGGAGCGGTCAAGCCAGACGACACCAAAACTGCCATCAAAGCAGTTCGACCAACCCGGACCGGCGGCTTGCTGGTGGAATTCGGGCCAGAGGCCACAAACAAAGATGCATTCCGTGACGCGGTTCAAAAAGTTCTTGGAGATGCGGCAACGGTTGCCTCGCTCGAACCAATGGCCACCCTGGAAATCAGGGACCTCGACTGCGTCACGGACAAAGCTGAAGTAGAGGATGCCATTAGGAGGGAGTTCCCCAGCTTAAGTGAAGTCAAGGCAAGATTGACGCGTGAAAACACAAGGGGGCAACGCATGGCTATTGTCGAACTAGCTGATAAAGACGCCCAGCAAATCCTGGCGAAGGGCAAAATTAAGATAGGTGGGTGATCTGCAGGATACGGAGAAGAGCGATCCCTATCCGCTGCTTCAGATGCCTCGAATACGGACACACCGCGTATGGCTGTAGGGGACCCGACAGGAGATCTCTGTGCTACAAATGTGGTGAAACGGGGCACAAAAGGAAGGAGTGCACGAACGAGGCAAAATGCATTCTTTGCAAGGACGCTAAGCTAGCACCCGGCGACCTCAAACATGAGCCGGGGACAGGGAGATGCCGGGTTTTCAAGGAGGCCCTAACTAAAGCCAAATCGATACTCAAATGATCCGTATCCTGCAGGTCAATTTGCACCGAAGCACAAACGCCCAGGACCTACTTGAGCAGTTTGCGAGGGATAAGAAAGCTGACCTCCTGTTGCTGAGCGAGCAACATCATAATAAGGACTCGCAAGCGTGGTACCCTGACAAAACTGGTACCTCGGCCATCTGGGTTCGAGACAGCGCCCGCCTTCAGGTGCAGGGCCATGGACGCGGGGATGGTTTTGTGTGGGTGCGGTGTTCAGGGATAACATATTTCAGTGTTTATCTGACGCCTAACGAGGCAATGCGATCCTTTCGAACCAAACTCGATGCCCTGGAGGACGCTGTCTCGAACACAGAGGGCCACATGCTGGTCGGGGGAGACTTCAATGCTAGAGCCATCGAATGGGGTATGCCACAATCCGACCCAAGGGGAAAGCAAATATTGGACATGGCGGCCAGAACAGCGCTTTTTGTCCTAAATACTGGTAACACCCCTACTTTCCGCCGCTGGGGTTGCGTAGGAACCATACCCGATGTGACACTCGCTTCGGAGTCCCTGGTACCTAGAGTACACAACTGGCGAGTACTAGAGGACTACTCGGCTAGTGATCACCAGTATATAGCTGTTGAGATTCACGACGGTGCCACTCTGCGTGCATATGCCCAAACTTCAATCCTCGGATGGAGGACTGGGAGGATGGACGTCGAGAAGTTCACTGACGCGCTTACGGCAGGCGCACCGTTGCTGGGAGCTCCGCCAAGGAGTGGAGGGCCTACAGCCAAGGACTTGGTGAACTCAACTATGAGTACCATCATAGCTGCTTGCGAGTCTTCCATGCCCCGCCGGAGACCCCGACATGGTAAGCCTCCAGTATACTGGTGGTCAAACGAGATCGCCGAACAAAGAAGCGAGTGTCACAAACTTCGGCGAGAGGCCCAGCGGGCGCGAACACGGGAGGAGGCAGACACTAGGCTAGCAGCATACAGGTCCGGCAGGAAATATCTTCGCAGGCTTATTAACAAGAGCAAGGCCCGATGCTGGCAAGACCTCGTGGACGATGTAAATAGGGATCCGTGGGTCCTTGGCTACAAGCTGGTCATGGGGAAACTTGGTGCCCTACGGAAGCCTTGTATACATGACGCGGAAAAGATGGACGCGATAGTGCGGGGACTCTTCCCCGCCCATCCCGTCCGTGTTGACGCTGTCCATGGTGAAACAGCAGTCGAGTGCCCACTCTTCACACAGCTGGAACTGGAGGAGGCAGTCCTCTCCCTGAAGGCAAGGAAGGCTCCAGGTCCAGATGGTGTTCCAGCTGAGGTTTTCCAGCTCGCCTATCACCATTGTCCTGACTTGCTGCTCAGCACATTCAACGCTTGCCTACGGGACGGGGTTTTCCCGGTACGATGGAAGGTGGCGAGGCTCGTGCTGGTCAGCAAGGGGAAGGGAAATCCCGAATCGCCGTCTGCATACCGCCCGTTATGCATGCTAGACACGGCTGGGAAAGTGCTAGAGAAACTCATCAAGGGAAGACTCACTGACGCGATTCGTGCTGCTGGGGACCTATCTCCTCGGCAGTACGGCTTTAGAGCAGGACGTTCTACCATTGATGCGATTGCAGAGGCGGTGAACGCGGTCCAAAAGGCAGAGGCATGTAGTCGCACCAAGCGACGGATCGTCCTGTTGGTGACACTCGACGTCAGGAATGCCTTCAACTCCGCTAGATGGGTGGATATTCTGAATACGCTGGAAAACTCTTTTCAAGTTCCAGAATATCTAATGCGGCTTTTGAGGAACTACCTAAAGGACCGAAGCCTGCTCTACGACACGACACAGGGCCAACGAAGGATGGGTGTTGCCCAGGGATCTATCCTTGGTCCGGACCTGTGGAACGTGTCTTACGACGGGCTACTGAGACTTGAGATGCCAGATGAGTCGCGCTTGGTCGGCTATGCGGATGATGTTGCGGCTCTGGTCGCCGGACGCACCGTTGAACAAGCGCAACTTAGGCTAGGTATGCTAATGCGCCGAGTGAGGGACTGGATGACTACTCGCGGGCTCAGTCTAGCACTGGAGAAAACCGAAGTGGTCATCTTGACAAAAAAGAGAATCCCTAGAGTAAGGATGATCAGTATTGGAGATATACAGATCGAATCGAAGCCAGCGGTGAAGTACCTGGGGCTACTGATCGACTCGAAGATGAGTTTCTCTGAGCAAATCAGGGCAACGGCTGAGAAGGCTGCTTCGGGAATATCGGCCCTGAGTCGACTTATGGCCAACGTAGGGGGACCCAGCCCATCAAGAAGACGCCTCTTGATGAGTGCTGTAGGGTCAGTGCTACTGTACGGAGCAGAGGTATGGGGCGACGCTCTCAGCAAGGAGGTATACCGAAAACGATTGGCACAGGTACAGAGAAGAGGAGCACTGAGAATTGCATCTTCGTATCCAACAGTCTCCGACTCGGCGGTGAGAGTGATTGCAGGCGTGATACCTGTCGCCCTCCTTGCTAGAGAGCGCTGCGCTATTTACCTGCGCCGAAACGAGGATGCGAGGGAGATGGTTGTCCGCGAGGAGAGACAACGCTCGCTCAACGATTGGCAGCAGTCTTGGAGGAATTGCACGAAGGGAAGGTGGACTGCGCGCCTCATCCCGGATGTCAGACCGTGGCTAAATCGAAAGCATGGTGAGACTGACTTCTATCTGACCCAGCTTTTGAGCGGGCACGGGTGTTTTCAGTCTTACCTGCACAAGATCGGCAAGTCACGGTCTCCCGATTGTCGGTTTTGCCCAGGAGAAGAGGACAATGCCTGTCACACATTTTTTGCGTGTACGAAATGGGCCAGGCTGCGAAGGGAACTCTACAGGGAGACGGGAGAGCTCACCCCGGATAATATAGTTGCGGTGATGCTCGAATTGGTTGACAAATGGAACCAGGTGGCACATTATGCTCGGGCAGTCCTAAAATATAAAAGGGACTCACAGCAGCCGGAGGCGCTGGGGCTGGGGGATCGCTCTTCTGGCAATTCCTCTTCCCCCCTCCCCTCCCGCTAGGAAAGGGACTCCCCAGCTTGAAGGCGCCCCACGGCGTAACAAAACGAGACCTGGCCCGAAGTAATGTGTCAAACGGTTCCAGGCTAGGTTCTCAGATTGACAGGGGAGGTATTTAGTGGGTAGTCCAAAGGTATCCTCCATGGGAGACCCACACTGCCAGACTCGGCGGGCATAAATGCCTTCACCTCCCTACCACAAAAAAAAAAAAAAAAAAAAAAAAAAAAGAGCGTGGAATAATTGTGTCGTTTTAATTGTGACGATTTTGTATCGAAAATCATCATGAGAGACGATGCGCATTTCCAATTAAGCGGTTACGTCAATAAGCAAAATCTTCGTTTTTGGGGCACTAAAAACCCGCGTGTGATGCACGAACAGCCTTACATACACAAAGCCATTATGTGGTGCGTATTTTTTGAGGACGCCATCGGCAATACGGTCACTATTACTGGCGAAGGCTACAGGGCCATGGTAAACAGCTTCTTACTGCCGTAATTGCATGAGTGATTGTGATTTCAAGAAGATGGTGTAACTGCACACACAGTACCACCCACAATAGACATTGTGAAGGAAGAACCTTGTGAAGGAAGCGTTTCCTGGTCGGTTTTTGGCGATTTGGCATGGCCAGCAAGATCGCCCGATTTACATTCGCAGACCTTCAAGAGAATGATCGACAGGTGCGATTCAAAAATAAAATTTTATGATTAATTTTGCCCCAGCTTGTATATTAATTAACATTAAAGCATTAAGGAGCACTTTTTTTTTGTGGTAGGGAGGTGAATGCCCATTTACGCACAGAGTGTGGGACTTCCATGCTCGCAAGAAGGCGACTGTACTACCCATTAAACACCTGCCCTGTCAAACTGAGAACCTAGCCTGGGACCGTTTGACACATTACTTCGGGCCAGGTCTCGTTTTGTTACGCTGTGAGGCGCCTTCAAGCTGGGGATCCCTCTTTTAGCAGGAGGGGAGGAGAAGAGAAAGTGCCAGACAAGCGATCCCCCAGCCCCAACACCCCCGGCTGCTGTGAGGAGCAAATTAGCCCATACCTAAGTTAATTTCAAGCTATTTATTTTATTCAGTTTTGACGAGCTTGAAGACAAGCAACAACAAACAACAAAGCTCCGGGTATACAAATCTATGATAAGACCTGTGTTATGCGATGTGCGTGAAACCTGGACCGAAAATATATTGAACGCTTTTGAGCGACGGGTCTTGAGGCGAATAATCTGAGCAAAGCTAAACGGGCACCAGTGGCGAACTCGATACAGCCATGAGCTGTATGACATTTTTGACGAGCCGGAGGTCTCAACGATTGTAACACTGCGGAAGTTGCAATGGGCTGGCCACATGGATCATATGGACGAACAACGGATACTCAAAAAGCTATTCGTTGCGAGAACTGAAGGCCGGAGACCAGTGAATAAACCGAGGAAACGCTAGTCCGACTCAATCGACGAAGACAGTTCATCGCTGCTGGAATTTCGAAATTGGAGGACGCGGCCAATGGATCGAGACAGTTGGAGGCGCTTGTTGCAGGAAGCGAAGGCCCGAGAGGGGCTGTAGCGCTAAGAACAAGAAGAATTTCAAGATTCTCCAGAATAATTCATGGACCGGAAGCACGATTGGAATGGAATTTCAATTAATATAATCCAACGCCAGGCAAACCATCCCGGTGCAATCGAATGTTCTCCATCAATTCTCAACCTCTTTTAATCCTCTGCTAGCACTTCTTTTCAATCTAATTGGAAAACTGCAACTTTCAAACAATTGGCCACACACCCCATAGAATCGTCACGCGAAATACCATGCATTCAGTACTCATTGTGCAAATTCTATGACCCTATAGGTTACTATGTAAGCAGTGGCATTAGTAGAAACTAGTGGCAACAGAGCCGTAAAATCCCAGCTCAATTTGAAATAACGTAAAAAAATGTTATTGGGAAAGTTGTTCCCCTAAAACTCAATGTGGATAGCAGAAAACGTTGTCCTTACAAAAACAAAACTGTGACAGCCAGTCAGCCTTAATTATGATCAAACAAACAGTTTAGTCTCTGAGTAGTCGACCCAAGGATGTCGAATGGCACGCTATCTTTAGTGAAAATTTATATCAATAGCAGTGAAGAAGACGCTGATAAGGAAATCAGTAGATTAGTAAAGTGTCTTTAGAGTTGTCGGCAGACATGCGACCCTTCAATCATATAGACGTCTGTACAAACATTACTGGCATCGAAACCAGTAGTTTGAAGTAAGCTACTATATATTTCTGCCCTATAATTAAAGATCAACTGCTTGCTTATAAACTCAGGGTATATCACAAGGTAATTTAAAACCTATCCGTTACCTACCCTTTCACTTCATTTATGGAAATCAGTTTATTAGTGCTTTAAATACTTGACGATTCTTTACACAGTTTCCAACTGGGAAATAATTTTACTGCCTCGTGTTTTTGCTCAGCTAGTCTAAATGAAAGGCTCATGAATTGATCTCGCATGGTACAATAAAACGTGAAGCCAATCAAATATCAAATGGTAGACATTCACTAGGGGTAACTTAGACGGAATATATAGGGCCTTAAATGGAACCCGGAACTATCTAAAGTCAAAGTCAAAAGCGCTTTATTCAATACCAATCGTTATAAATTTTAAAAAGAACATAAAGTAAATTCCAAATAATAAAACTATGAAAAGTTAATGGCCCGAATGGCTCTCTAAATTGATGTTATCAATGAAACACATTTAATGAAAAAAAAACACTAGCAAATTTAAATTAATTAAGATTATTACATACTTTTTGATTCAATTGGTAAAAGGAGAAAAAACCAACCAAAAATTACTTATATTACTAACAAAACAGTGAACTTTTATCCTACACCTAATATGTTTCACCCTAATTCTAAATCAATTCAATCAAAAAGAACGTTATCTTATACTGAAAGCTATCCCTAATTTTTAATACAAATAAGCAACAACACTAAATGTAGCAATAATGAGCTGAAACTAAAAAACTAAGTAACGCAAAAAAAAACACAAAAACCGAAAATAAACACGAATAGTTTAGACAATGTCATTCAGCCACCACTACCTAGATTGCTCCGTCTCAGCTCGACCAGCCTCAACGAATCTAGGAAATGAGTATCTCCATTGGAATTATTGGTCTCGTGAACTCAAATTCGGAGGATATTTTATCTTCTTATCGGTGACCCGTCTATATATGTGATATATGATTGGGACACCGTTAGAATCTAAAACATATCGATTCGTGTCCAAATACACGAATGCTTCTGGAGGAACGAAGCCAGTAGTGAGGCAAGTCACAATATACCTGTCTGTAGGGTGGAACGGCTGTGAAATCCAGGGTTTTTCACTCACAGTTACAGATCTTGCGATATGATTCCGAAGAAGTTTCAGTATGAAGTTATCGACTCGTGTCACTTTAGCCGTTTGATAGATTTTTCTATTCGATATATAGTGCTTCCAATCCGTCCGTTATAGTTGCGGTGATGCTCGAATCGGTTGACAAATGGAACCAGGTGGCACATTATGCTCGGGCAGTCCTAAAATATAAAAGGGACTCACAGCAGCCGGGTGCGCTTGGGCTGGGGGATCGCTCTTCTGGCATTTCCTCTTCCCCTCTCCCCTCCCGCTAGGAAAGGGACTCCCCAGCTTGAAGGCGCCCCACGGCGTAACAAAACGAGACCTGGCCCGAAGCAATGTGTCAAACGGTTCCAGGCTGGGTTCTCAGGTTGACAGGGGAGGTGTTTAGTGGGTAGTCCAGTCGCGCATGGGAGTCCCACACTCTGTGCATAATAAGCATTCACCTGCCTACCACAAAAAAAAATCCGTCTCAGGCTTTCTGTACAAACCTGTACATGCACGAAGACGTTTCCTTTCAAAAACTCTTAATCTTTCCATTGTACTAGCACTTGTACCAGATCTGACATCCATATGTCAAAACTGGTCTAACCAGGGTCTTGTAACAAATAACTTTGACCTTTTGATATCTGGAAAGAAAGAGTCGTCGAAGGGCCATGACTACTTTTTGTGCTTACTGAACAGTATAGTACAAGATACTGATCGAGATGAACACCGAGGATTCAAACACAGGATTTATGTGAAACCCGTTCTGAACTACCCTAGCCAGCCATGATGAGGAAATCCTTCCAATAACATTTCAGATTTTGACTGACCCCCTGCAGCATTGTGCGAAACAACATTGATTTGCACGTCTGCTCATTGATTTTCATTCGCTAATTGTCAGTGTAGAGCTGCACATCATTGAACATTTTTTGAAGATTGCTCTGAACAATTGTAGCTTAACGGTCTACCGTATATATGATCAGATCATCAACAAACGCTACCAATGATCGCGTTCGCGCGACGTTAAAATAAAAGCCGTTCAATAGCTTGCGAATGAATATTGAGAAGAGCAGTGGTGCAGTAACTGTTCCCTGCTGTAGACCATTCAAGACCTTGAATTCGCGCTTTGTTGCCAAATTTGCATCAGTTACAACAAATGATTACCCGTATAACATATTGCACATTATGGCGACCAGGTGTCTGGGGAACCAGTCCTGAAGGAGTTTAGAAACTAGTCCATCTAACCACACCGTATCGAAGGCTTTCTCCATATCAATGAGACATGCTCCAACACATTCTCTATCATTTAGTTTCCGACTGATGTCTGAGGTTACTTTCGTTATTGCATGTGTAGTCGAATGCCTGGTACGAAAACCAAATTGGCAATTCGGCATCAACCCATATTTCTCAATGTGGGCGTTTAATGCTTTGTTGAGGATCACTCCAAATACTTGGTGATGTTAGGCACTAAGCTGATTGAGCGATAGCTTTTGGAGCGTGAAGATTCTTTCCCTTTCCTCAAGATCGGAAATGCCTTAGCCTTTTTCCACTCATTTAGGAAATATGAATTGTTCAACATGTTGTTGAAAAATATGCAATAATTCCTAATAGCAACCTCAGGCAATTGTCGGAGAACTATATTTGGAATACAGTCAGCACCAAATGATTTCTTGTTGTTTATCCTGCGAAATATGAGACACAAGTCTTCATAGCTGACAAAATAATCGATAAGATTAAAGCTCGGTATGAGGTCACATGTTAATGTTTCATTGAAATGAAGAATTGATTGGCCGTTAAGGCTTGATTTGAAGTCGGAAACTTTTGTTTAACGACCTCTGAAAATATTTCATTCCCTCTCAGGGTTTGGTAGGTGGACCAATTCAAAATGTGTTGCAATCCATCACATATTATCCTGTTTCCATTTCTATCCGGAGTCGTGCTATCAATTTCGATACCAGTCCTAACGAAAAGATTTATCTCATCACTAGCGACTAAAAGATTCGATACCGAGACAGACTTCTTGCGGAATAAGTTATTCACTTTCGTGAAAACGCCATCTGGGTCCTGTGGGCGAATACCCCTCAGTTTTTCCGAATTAACGAATTAAGTTCCGGACATTCTTCAGGTTTAATTTCAACAAAGCCAATGAGGGATGGTTGTAGTCCAAAAATCGTCGATAAATATTGTTGACGCGTGTGAGAAAAAGGCTTTTCAATCTTTTCAACATTGCGATGGTTGGTGTTTCATATCCTTCCATATTGTTTCGATGTTTAATCTTGGGAACTACTTTCTCAATCGTTTCCAACGTCAGCTTCTCTAACTTCGACAAATAGAACTGGAATGATGATTGATGATGATTGATTTCCATTACGATTGCGTTATGGTCGCTATCGTAAGGAAGCACCTGCAGTTTCCGTTGAGGACTATTAAAGCTGAATTCAAGTCTTGCGTCAGCAATGCAGAGGTCCAAATATGAATTTGTCCTAGAGTATGTTGGGACCCATATAGAATACACCTGTATTCAATTTGGTTCTCTGTTATCCACGATTTCAGGAATACATCTCTTGGATTATTGGTGGAGTTCAGCCATGATGTAAGCTTAGCGTTCAGGTTGCCAGCAAGAATATAATAACTATGCAGCCTGTCCAATTCGAGTATTTCAAACAAAGAATTGAGCTCCTCCTTGAGCTTGAGAACAGTTCCATCAGTTGCATAGGCAGAGATAACGAAGAGGTTATCCCCACCTGGCAGTGAGATTTTGATAACGGACACTTCAAGAGATTCAAAGCTTTTGAATTCGACTTTTTCAATATTTTGGAAACAATAGGGTCTTCGAATCAATATCAATATGTTGTAAACATATTAATATGCCGGTACCACCTCCCCCATCACCATTACCCAATAGTTTCTTACGCTCTCAAAATCCTTGAATGTCATGGAGTGCCATGAATTGAAGTGGGTTTCGGTGAGTAGCATGATGTCAGGCTTTTGCTTAACAATGAATTCAAGGAGATAATCACGTTGATGTATAGTAACAATGGAGTTGACGTTGATCGATATGAGGCGAGGCTTATCCATGGGTATATGACTGGATGACAAGTTATTATGAGGCATTTGAAAACCAAAGTTAATTTTTGGAATCTTGTTTGTCGAATCTCTCCGATAAAGAATTAAGTTGCTGGTAAATTTTGAGAAACAGCTCATTATTGCCACTTACATTATTTACATTATTTCCAGCATTTTCTGCTGGTCCTCTAGCGGCGAGTACAAATGATACTCCGGGCTTGACGAAGTTGGAAGGTATGATATTACGGTGTACTTGTGTTCGCTTTGGAGCAAATTTAACTTTTGCATCTTGATATCGGGAGCATCTTCGATATGATGCTGGGTGACCAAAAATACCGCAGTTAACGCAGTATAATTTTTCTTCAGGCTCCGTCTGAGCCAATTTGCACTCACCGAGAGCACGAACGTCTTTGCACTTGACGTACCGATAGTGCATGGCACAATTGGCAGCCGAATGTCCAAATCTTTGACTCCGGTAACACTGGTTGACCTCTCTTTTCTGGAGGCGTTCCCACCTCACCACTCTGAAATTCAAGTACCTTATTTGTTAAAGGGCACTTGGACTGCTCTCATTTGCAATTTGTACCAGGTAAAGTGGTAAATTCTTTCTTTCTACGGTCGATTTTGCGGCTGTGTCTTTTAAGGCTTCATCCTTGAGGGATTGTATCTCTAGCCTTAGCGCATCATTATCTTTTTGCAATTTGGCCATTTGTTGATTGTCCGCTATTATTTGCAGCTTGCACCCTCCATCTGCGGAGTTTTCTTCGTCATGTTTTCGCTTGGTGATTATCGCCAGTTTCGTATTCGTCGTTTCCCCAGGTTGCCCCAACGGTGGGAAGCCGTCGGGCTCCTCCATACCAGCGGCCCTGAAGTTTTCTTTGGTTCTTTCTTTTTCTTTACCAATCGGAGTAAAATATATTCGATAGAAATTTCCTGAGTCGATTACATCGACAATATAAGCTTGTTCCGATAAAAAATTAACTTCGGACTGACGTTTTCAAACAAATTTTTTTAATTTTTGAAAACTTATGACACGAGCGATTTAAAAGATGTCTATACGCAAAGACTGCTACGATCCATTTTTCCCCGGAACTATCTTTTCCTGGGCCCAACATGTAGTCTTTGTGTCACTTCCAACATCTTTTCAGTTTTGTATCGCAAAATTAGTATTAAGACAGCACGCTCGTTTAACTGTTTGCTAAAAACAGAGTATTTAAAACTTCCGAGCCTAACTTTCCCGCATTTTAATTTGTCAATAGACATAGCAGATTAATGTCCCTTCGAGTGCCATCATTCGTTAATCCTTTTTACAACTAAAGAAATAACCTCATTATAAAAAGTAGTTTCTAATTCATCAAACATAATAAATTAAATGCAATGCAAGTACATTGTAATTAGTTTAGCTCTTCCATTTCGTTATTATGTAGAATGGATAGAGTAAAAAATATGAATGGGCAAGTTGTAGTTAGTTTCAGTCAACTAAACAGAAAAACTGCATTTAAAGCGTATTCCTTAAAACCTACATCATCCCATAAAAATCATGTCATAAATTTCCTACTAACTAAATTAACAAAATTAGAATCTTAATTCCAAGCAATATTGTTTCCACCAAAGTTCTCATATATATGCCCAAAGCTTTTAAAGTGACGAAGACAACCGAACGATAGTGAAAAACATCAACAAGAATATTAACAAGTTGAATGGCATCTTGTAGTGAATTAAGGTGTATATAATTGTCCGTAAAGGACTGCAGCGATGGTTTGCTGCCTCGGCGAAGGAGGATGGTGGGATCCGCCTTGTCTGAGGACGCGTGAATGCGCTGGCAGGCTAGCATTTCGGTGTCGTGGGGCGGGTTCTTTTCCCCAGCACAAGACCCACTACAAAAAATTTCGCATTCACGAATTGAAAAAGGGGTAGAAAGGGTAGGTTAGGTAGGCCGAGGTGACCTACTAAGACGGGGAAATTGCTTAAAGCCAGTAACAACTGGGCCTGGAGAAAACAGACGGACTTAAGCGGACTTCGTCGTTACCCACGATACTTATGGCCCCCAAATAAGAGTGGGGCATCCAGGTGGAAGTGGTGCCTCCCACTATGCGAAACATTTTTACGCATATACAATGGATTTACGTACATATCAACATGAATATAATATTAACGGAGACGGCTTCAAAACCAAAACAACCGAAAAAATAAGTTCAGTGTTGGACATTTAGTAATTTTTCCGAAAATTTTTTCACCATACATATTATATATATTAGAATCTGGTTTTAACAAATTATTCAACAAGGACGCACTAATTAATTTGTTGTGTTTCTAATCTAACAATTGCACAGCTTTGCTAATTTGAAGAGGAGTGCTTGTTGGAAATTTTCTACTTTTTTTTTTACCCCTGAAGCTTAGAGTCTTCCTCTCTTTTTCATTTTTTCCTTCAAAGCAAGATATTTTACTTTTTCTTTGTTTTTTTTTTTTTTTTTTGCCGGAAAACTCATCAAAATGGTTTAGGATTTCCTTGTAATGTTTATCTCAGATTTGTATTATACAAATCCCATTTGCTTTTTTTCTTCAATGAATACATACATATAAATATAAAAAAATATAAGAAGAAAACAAAACGATGTACTCACCTACATCCTCGCCGGGCGCCCCTGCTGATAAGGTGATATGATATTGCTGGTAATTCTGTAAATTTTACTAATGAACTTGAATAAAATTATCGCGTTTCGCACTTAATTGAAATGGGGAGGAAAATTCCAAAACAGACTTTTGCACTGTATATAAATTAATTTCATTATTGGAACCAAATTGTATCTAACATTTACACATTTTTCTTAAACTTATTCGTTATGAGACTATTTTTACATAAAAACAAAGGATAACTGCATTCAGTTAATGATAAGGTAATTCCAAATTCATACCAGCGTGTATACCGTGGTCACACAGTCGGGTTGGGTCCTTCCAGGTATTGTACGAACTCCTCAGAACGTCCCCTCGCTCCTGGCTCCTTTTTACAACCCAAAATAAAATCTTCTGATAGCACCTATTTCGCACGATGTGTGCACATTCTTTTCCACCCAAAACAATCTTCGCAAACTTTCCGACGAAAATTCCGTCGCGAATCCGTCACTCTCGGAGTTATATTTCTTTTCCAATCGTCCGCACTTTCGTATGTTAGCGGGTTCCATTATCAATGGATGCGTGCCGCGCGGGACTGTTGCGCGAATGCGATATATTTGACGGACGAGGTCTGAATCCGAACTGATTTTTTTACTTTGCCTTTTCTGCACTGGCGCCCCGGCTAACACTTTTCAACCGATTACTATCGCCTGCAGTCCGATTTTCTGACTGCAATTACGTTCATCTCCCGGACTGGTAACGCAAACAACGGGAGATTCCCAGCACCGGGCAAAACACTTTTCCATCGAATGAGCACTGTCGTAACTCCTTCCCTGCTTTTTTAATGCGAATTTTCCACTCTTTGCAAAATTGCACTTAACACGGTAATCGATTCCCGCCTTCACGACATACACATATCTGTAGGTTAAACAGCACCGATTCAATTTTCACAGACAATTGAGGAGACTAACGGTGGAATATTTCCCGAAATTTGTAGCGAAATAACCACTTTTTGACTTTTGGGGCTATGACTCTTTCACCGTGAATACTAGTTAATTTCACTGTCCAAGGGTCTCAACACCGAATATCAAAAAGAGTTTACGACTTCGAAAATTTATGCTTGACTATTAGACGTCCCGCATTTATCTCTTAATGGTTAAAAAACCGTCGAAAATTCAATTGTTCCACGTCTCCACTTGCCGGTGCGTTCTACCGACGATTTCCCGTGGCGATAAAAAAACAGACTCCTCGATCCGCCCAAGCAGAACTGCTTCCTTGTTCTCTCTATTCACCGTACTGTACCTGTCGCAATGGTAGTAGTTATAAAAGTGTTACCGTGTCCAAATTTTAATTGCAGATTTGGATTTTTAAATTAATAGAAGATAATTTAACAAAATTTAAATAATAAAAGATAATTATCTTAAAGGATATAATTATAGAGAAAAATTTAAATTTAATATAGAGAGGAAAAAGATAATATAAAATTTATATTTATAATAAAAAAAAATAGTTTGTTATTTATAAAAATGGAAATTGGAACAATTAATTTATCCAAATCTGCAATTAAAATTTCGTACCTGTGTTATGCCGGTTTTCGAGCAGTTTGCTAAGGCGACTGCTCGATTACTACAATCTTACATGTTCTATTATGAGCCCTATAATTTGGTAAACACACTGTCTCCTTACTCTGATTTTTTTCATCACTTAAGTGCCACTACATTAAAAAATAGCAGCGCATACACTCCCATATTTGTAATATGATTCCTCGCAATTTAATCAAAACTTACGTACTACGTACATAAAACGTCTCTTACGAATCAAGTTTTTACTAGAATCTATATGCCATCTAAAATAATATAAACAACAACCATCAATTTACATATGCATTTTACGTTAGCCACTCCGTCTAAAGGAGTTGGCGACACACACTGTTTACCTTTGGATGTCTTGGAAATTTAGTAAACATATTGATCATATATTTTTTTAATGAATATCTTTTGTTTTGTCTTATCGCGTTATATTACCCTTTTCGCTTAATCCATAACGGTCTTACCGTCTTAAAGTATCGCTATCGTATCTAACCTTCATATTTAATCATCGTATCATCGTATCGCATTTTCGTATATGATTATCGTGTCGCATTACCGTATGTAATTATAGTATCGCATTACCGTAACATTTTCGTATATAATTATTGTATCGCATTACCGTATCGTTATCATTATAATTCGCGTATCGCATTACATTAATATTACCTTTAATAGTTCTCTACTAATTCCTTTTATTTTGTGACATTTATCTTATCTCTAACTTCTAACTAATCATCACATTATCATATCTTTGGATTTAATAAATAATTATTTCTATGACATAATACGAGTTGTCTTATCTTTAGCTTATAATTGACAGTTTCAATTACCGTTCCGGTCTATATTCAAAATGAAGAACACGTTCTTATACGGGGCCCACACCATGCGGGTGAAGCACCCCGTGGTTGGTGAAGCTTCGCCGACGACGCAAGGGATGATGCAATCCAGTGACTTCAAATTTCGCGGGGAACGTACATTCGATTATCGATTTTTATTATGTTAGTAAACTCGTCACGAACATATTTAAAGTTTCAGCTATATAATATGTTTAGTTTGTTTGTGAGAGGCATAACGGTTAGAAGTATTTTGCGTGCTCGGCGATTTTTCGCCATCAAAAAAAATGGATCAAAGATCAAGAGTTTTTTTTACCAAAAACACCAGAATCATGCCTCGCCACCATATTCACCGGATTTGGCGCCATGTGACTTTTGCTTGTTCCCAAAACTGAAGAGACCTATGAAAGGACGGAGATTTGCAACGATTGAGGAGGTAAAGTTTGCATCGCTGTAAGAGCTCAAGGCTATACCGGAAAGTGTTTCGAGGATTTGAAAAAGCGTTGGCACAAGCGTATTGATTACTTTGAACGAATAAATAAATATTTTTTCCTAAAACTCCTGAACTCCTAAAACCTCGTATCTTCCGTGATAATTGCCTTCATTTATTCGAACGTATCATAGTATCATAACTAGAAGCCAACGTTTGCTTAAGCGTAATGCGTTAGGCTCAAACGTCTGTTTTGGCAATTTTCGGAAAAGCCTGTTCGAAATACGGGGAATCCCCCAAACATTACCAAATTAATTGATAAGGAAGTTATCACTTCGTAGGTGCGAGCTATCATGCAAGAAGTTTTGATGTATAGTGTGATTGGATAGTGGTGGCGCTAAGCTTTATGAAATTGCAACATTGAGTAAAGTGAGAAGTGATTAATGAATAGGAAGATGAATGTGAGAAGTTTAAATACAAAATAAGAAGAAATTATGCAGGGAACGTTATTGTGAAGTTATAGGAATATTAACTAAGTTGAAAGGAAATTCTGAAAAGAGAATTTTGTTTTTTTGACTCGGAGCATGAAAGAAAGCGTCAAAGATTATTTTATCAGACGCGCTACTGAAATTCATTTCATTATTCCTGGATAACGCACAGTCCTTCGCCTCGAAATATTTATCTCTTTCGAAGTTGGTTCGATTGAAAAACTATTTAAAGAAAAATATTGTCTACCTGAAATATCTGTAAATAGTCTCGAAATGTAAGGCCACTGAAGAATGTATGTTTTGAGATGAAAATGTATGGGCTTATATACTTTGTATCCCTTAAAATTGTCACTATTGATGATAATTATGAACTTTTGTAATTACTTAGACGCATGGGTTAAACCATAAACAAAAACCTCCTTTTAGTTAACAATTCGCATATGAACATGTATAATAATAACTGGCAAATATTGGACAGAATTATTTCATTACTAGGAACTTTCGTTGCACATGTGTGCGAGCGTGCATATAATCGACATCATCTTTTGTTAACACAGTGCGTCGCTGAATAATGATATTAAAATCTACCAACAACTTTTCGAGGAAACTTGATTGACAAGAAATAGGTTTATATTCCAAGATGTGGCTTAAGTATGCATAAGAGCATAATTTACAAGTAAAGAACAATGTGCTACAAATATTCATTGTTCATCATTATACCATTGGCTGGTAAAATGACATATTGTGTAAAAGCTAAGCTGAGGAATTAAACTGCCAAAACATAAACATAACATTAAGTATAAAGATTCACTCAAAAATGAATAATCATCGATAAATGTGGATAAACCAATAACTGGAAAAGTTCAGTTACAGTAAAACACATCAAGTTTTTAGTAATGCATCTAAAATTATCATTTTTCTGTTTAAAAAAAAATAGAACTGATTGCAATACATAAATAAACAATGGATTAATAAAGAATATGAATAATTTGCTAATTACCTTAAAAAAATTCTTTTATTGAAAATATGAAAAAAAAATAATGCATTGGAGACAATTTCAGGTGGTGAGTGTGTGGGTATTGATATCCTGGAGGGGATCGGAGTTGGCCCATGTTCCCTTAGTAAACCTTTTCTTTCTTTCTGACTTCAGGCCTTCTTATTGTGACCCTATGCCATCGTAGGTGAGCCATCGGGTGGTATCAAATAACACAGCTTTTGGTTGCCATCATGCAACTTTTTACTATTCTCTTGATGATTTCAATCGACTTCTTTTGATCCTTTTTTTGATGCGAGGGTGACTCGCTCAGTCTATAGTCTTATATTCACACGTTTTTTTTATATGCCCATTCTTATTAGTAACATGACGCCCAAAATTGATTTTTCCCCTTTTGGTATGCCATACCTCACTTTTAATCCCAAATACAGGGTGCGGACGATATTTGAGGACATGCATAAATGTGACTATAACAGCGAATTTTTTTTTTCCTTTTCAGTTAAGAAATGGCGGACTACAACATCACTCAAGAAATGGAGAGACACGCTGTCATCGTCGCTGTATGTGCGAACCATACAGATTTAGAGATCTCAAATTTTCTTTATTGCGCCCGTTCATTCGTGCATAAGGTTCGCCGTGAATTGAAAGCATCAGGAGGCGATACAGAATCGGTTGCAAAACGCAAAAAGCACGAACAACGTTAGACACTGTCCGATCTGCAGCATTTTAGAGCAAGTGCTAGCGATAATAGACGAGGACCCTTCAAAATCAATGAGGGTCCTTGCGAGTGAGCTTCATGATTCTGAGCGCCTTATTCGTAGAGTTGTCCACGAAGACCTTCGGTATAAGTCTTGCGTGACGTGCAGGGGTCAGTTCATGGCGGAACGAACACGGGAAGAGAGTTCTCCGATCAAAACGTCTTTTAAACAAAATCAAACACCCTGAGGCGTCCAAAATGTTATGGTTTTTTTCCGACAAAAATTTTTTGACTAAGATACAAAAACCAATCGCAGGAATGACAGATGGCTATGTTCAAATCCTACGGAGGTTCCTGTTGTTATGCACACAAAATTTCCAGCCACTGTAAGGGTTTAGGTGTTGTCAGCAACGAAGGACATGTTATGCCACCACACTTTTTTACTCAAGGATTTGCATACATCAAGGTTTTGGAGAAGGTAGCGTTTCCCCAACCCATAGCTTCCATGATTCCTCATCCCATGCATCCCATCCTCATGCGTTAAATAAAAAGAATCAGGCGTACAAAGAATACGTTGGTAGGAAAACCAGGACGAAGAGAGAACACTATGAAAATCTCAGAAGCGTAGCGAAAAAGATCATTAGGATTAAGAAAAGAAAATCCTATGACAACTAATTGAGAAGTATAGATGTAAGTTTAGCGAGCAATAACACAAGACAAGCATACAAAGTAGTGAAAAGCGTGGAACGTGGTTATCAGCCCAAGACCACGCTCTGTCGTGATGACAGCGGCAATATAATCGCTGATGAAATCAAGATTAAGGAAAGATGGGCATCATATTTCAAGAACCTCCTTAATCCTCCGCACAGCTCCAGAACATCGAAGCCTATAGATGTCTGCGGAGAGTTTCCATTGGCCCCACCAACTTTGGATGAAGTTTGTTCCATCATCAAAGCCCAAAAGAATAATAAAGCGCCGGGCATTGATGAGATTCCAGTGGAGCTCATCAAATATGGTGGCAGTAGTGTTCACCAAGCTATTCACAAAGTCATCCAGCACATTTGGCAACAAGAACATATGCCGAAAGAGTGGAGCCGATCAATTATATTCCCTATCCACAAAAAAGGTGACAAGCTACAGTGCGAAAATTATAGAGGCATATCACTACTTTGTACGGCGTATAAAATATTTTCTAAAATCTTAGAAAATAAAATCGGATCATATGCCAACAGCATTATTGGGGAGTATCAAGGTGGTTTTAGGGCAGGTAGATCGATAACAGACCAACTGTTCACAGTCAAGCAGGTACTTGAAAAATGCTGGGAATTCAATATAGACGTACACCAAATTTTCGTTGACTTCAAGCAAGCATACGACAGTATTGATCGTAACGTACTGTACCAAATAATGCTTGGTTTTGGCATCCCAGCCAAATTAGTCCGTCTTACCAAAATGACAATGACGTCGACAACCTCCCAAGTCCGCATCAATAACCAACTCATCGATCCCTTTGACACATATATCGGACTAAAGCAGGGAGATGGGATGGCCCCATTGCTATTCAATTTGGCTCTGGAGTACGTCATACGGAAGCTACATGTCGATACGCGAGGTACATTACTATACAAGTCGAGCCAAGTAGTGGCCTATGCGGATGACATCAACATTCTGTCACGGTCACTAACAACTGCCAAAGAACTTTTCCTGAAACTCGACAGCGAAGCGATTTTATTGAATAACTTTATAGCCATACATGAATTTAACGTTTTATAAAAAATTCCTGAAATTTCATTAAATTTTGTTAAGAATACAAGCTAATTAATTTTACTCTCAAGTTGTCCTCAAATACCGTACGCACCCTTTAGATTCATTTTTTTATTTATCCTTAAAGCTTAAAAACAATATGACTTACAAAATAAATAGAGACGAGTTTGGTTTTTTAAAAAACTTATCGGGTTTGCACGGTGGGTGGCATCTTGATCAATAATGATAGAAATGTGATTATTAAGTTTGGAGCTTATATTAATATTGCAAAAGTTAAGATTTAAAATTGCATGGCGTTGGATATCAGTGGGTCAAGGACCCACCCATACCCAATGGACTCAGTCCCTCTCCCTCTTATTTGAACGTTATGCGCCGTTTGCGTAACGCTATCCGCCTAAAAAGGCCGGAATTGTGGAAAGACAATTCTTGGTTTTTACACCACGATAATGCACCATCCCATACTGCACTCGTAATCCGTGATCATTTCGCCAAAAACTCAACCCATATCGTTCCGCAACCACCGTATTCCGTTTTGATACGATAGAGGAGATTCAAGCCGCAGCGAAGACGGAACTGAAGGCCATCCCGGAAACGACGCGTATCTCAAACAATAATGAATATTTTGACATGTAAATTTGACATAGATGTCATTGACAGTACTACCAACCATAAGAAATAAAATAATTCTCCAAACCCTTCGACGCGCACAGTTTAAATTCAAATGTCACCTTAATTTTTTGGTCACAGTAGTATAGTAAGTGCCATACTCTGTAGTGGCAGGGAAGGTTTTTATTAGAATTAAGTCACATCAATATAGGTAGACATAGAGGGTGCTCCCTTTATAGGTTTTTAAGTGTTTTTACAAAATATTTTTGCATGGCTCGCCTACATAAGTTTTAGTCATGATAACATCTGATACCATAGCTTATGACTCAGCATGTATTTCACTCTGGCTTTTTGCCTAGTTGATCATTTCTATTTATTTCATGGTCCTTCTTTTCCCTCGTCTAATCCCTACTACTAATATCACCCAGCCCTACTATTTTACTAATAACTTTCTTTGTGCCTGTTTTGGCTCAGTATGTGAATCAGTCCCGCTGTAGTCGAGCCAAAACATCGAACTCGCTGGCCAGTGCCTTTAACTTTGCCCAGGCCAGTGTATCGACTGGAATTTCTATTTGGTCAGCTACACAACTTAAAAAAATGTATTACACATGGCTTAACACCCAGGGTCTATCTGGACTATTGGGTAATGCATTATGGTTATTATTGTTACTATTATTATTACTGTATTTGTTATTATTAATTGGATTTCTTTATCATAGAATAATGTTGGTATGACAGGATCTTTGGTGGATGATGAAGGATTCCCTCGCAGAGATATCGATGTTTATCAAGTTCGTCATGCACGCCATCAAATTATTTGTTTGCAAAACGACCTTCAAGCTCTTATGAAAGAAATAGAGAAAGGCCTGGAAGAAGTCCATGCGGAAGGAAGACGACGGGAAAAAGGACATGCAAATCCCAAATTTGATGCACTAGAAAAAGCTGAAGAAGAAGTAGTTGGCTACACAACGCAGGCAGAATTGCGATCCTTTGTGAAAGTTGATATGATTTCCCCTGGTTCGCCGGCCGATGACGCAGTAAGAGAAAGTACGTTTAAATCTAAATTTTATTCACTTTTTTATTGCAGGGACTGATGGTGAACGATGAAATAATTGAATTTGGATCAATAAACTGCAATAACTTCATAAATTTAAATACTATTGCTGAGGTTATTAAGCATTGTGAGAATCAACGAATTCAAATCAAAGTGAAAAGGGGACATCTCATTATCGAGATGAATTTAGTTCCATGTTCTTGGCACGGTCGTGGTTTACTTGGATGCAATATTGTTCTTTTAAACTCAAACTCTACTGGGCGATAAATTGTTGAAATATTATTTTTAGAACAGAATCATTTTACACTATGCTTTTTAGTGACGTTCAGATGAGCGGTGTTTATAGATAACTTCTGAACATTTGAAAACGAAGTGAAACTGTTAATAAACCTTGTGTCATATATGAAGATAAAACACATTTATTTATAAAACAATGTTGAGGATGAAACTTCTGTTGTAATCGAGCAGTCGCCTAAGCAAACTGCTCGAAAACCTCCAATAATACTGATCCAAATTTTAATTGCAAATGTGCAATTATTCCAATCTACAATCAAAATTTGGACACGGCAACACCTTTTAACGCAGCTCATCCACGAATTGCATTGCCGAACGCAATATACAGAGACGGATTAGTTGGCTTGTTAACTACCGGTGCGACATGTGCCGTAAGACGACATTTGGAAACAAAACGGAGAGTCTGCTTTTGATCGCCATAGTCATTTCGTCACAATCGTTAGCCATCAGCGGACGATTCGAAAAAAAGGAACGCGATTTAATTGAGAATTGAGGCGACTGATAATTCTTTTAGTCCACGAATCTACTGACTGTAGTGGGAAAGTGCGCGTGAATAGTTTCTTCGCGACTTTCATCAATTTTAGCACCAATTATTTCTCGAGAGGAAATCGTTACGAAAATCGTGTGTTGCGTTTCAATGACGACGAGTGGCTACCGTTGCGACAGACAGAAAGGAGCTATGATGGTGTATCGTGGCGAAAATACGTGTTCAATTCGCGTAATTCTTTCTCCCTCGCAGTGTGATGTGACAAAATTAGCGTTAAATTTCGCGTACAAATTCAAAATTTGATGACAGTCAGTGAACTTCATTGCTACCCACCCACAGCATTAGCGCACCCACGTCGTTTTGTTATCTACATGGAAAAGCTACTTTCTTTTAGAGAAATTGACATTTGATAGGGTGGCTAATGTCAGATAGTTGCATATTGTTGATTTGTACCGTTACAAAGTAAAATTTATTTCTAGAACTCGAAATCTTCAACACGCTTGCGTTGTATTAAATGGAAAATGTCTAGACGCGCGACACATTCATGGAGTTGGTATTCAAATTCTGGTGTAATCTTATTGCACTTGGTAACGGAACTGCATGTCGAGAAACGGAACTTTGGGTCACTGAACTGTTTGTAAGTGGGATATTAGACGAGTCGAAGGTTCCATATGGTATGATATCGGAACACGCTGCTATAATACATTCGTGTGGAGAAATTGCCAAACTAAGACTTCCCAAAAATGGATGAATCTCATAAGCTTTCTATAGCACGTCGATTGAATGATCCTTTAAGTGAGTACGTGAAACTAGAACAACACGATGTTAACGATAAAGCCTTATCGGAAACGTTGTGAAGTTGTTACAGAATGTGTTAGTTTCGTTCGTGTTGACATCAACACAGCAAGTTTAAGCATTCTGAGGTGCATTGCCGGTTTTACAGCTTCTCGAGCAGGAAAAGAAATTGAGTTTCGTTCTAAGAATGGTCCATTGAAAACCCGAAAAGATCTTCGCGTAAATACTATACGTTCGAAGACTTTTACTCAGTGTGCAGGTTTTATTAGGATAGAACTCCTTAGTGTTGGTGAAAAAATTGAAAACCTTTTAGATTGTACGTGGGTTCATCCGGAAAGTTACGATATTTCTGAAAGAATTATAAGCCTATGTGTGCAAAAACTAGAAAATATTGGACAAACCAACTTTATCATGGATATCAACAATTTTCGACGTCTGGATGAATTTAACGAGTTTTTTTAAGGTCGAAAGAAAGAATCTTGTCCGTTTTTGAAGATCTGCAAAGAATTTTGTTGTTAGACTACCGTGCAGACGTTAACTGGAAACCATTATACAAAAAGGTTCTCACAACAATTTCAGAGTTGGAGAAAGGAATGGTTGTGACAGGTGCTGTGACCAATATTACACATTTAGGAGCTTTTGTAGACATAAGTTTGAAAGGGATGCTTTGATGCATGTCAGCCAAATGAATGGTTGCATTTTGGCGATAAGTGATCCGGTTGAAGCTACTGTTACTAAGGTACAAATCGGATGCACTGTTAAGCTAGGAAAATATGCAAAATGAAAAAAACAAGTGACGTTCACGAAGGCTTTAATCACAAAACAAAAAAAGGAGAAAAAAATTTATGTTAAACCCAATTAAAGTTTTCAGGCCGTCACAGCCCCGTCTACGAGCGCTCGTCGAGGATCCTGGTGAGTACCGGTTTGATTTCGTTTTCTTTTTCATATTATATTTATTCATATATTAGTTAATGAAAATTTAAGAAAATTTCTTGGAAACCAAAAATAAGGGAAGATACGATTTTTTTCCTATTCAAATTATTTTTCCTTTTACTACATTTGTTACCAAAATTCCGTTGAATACAATTTTTTATCTATTTTATGAGTTCAGATACCTATTTTCATACATAGTAAATAAGTGTTAAACAAAAATAGAAGTAAACAAATGAATTGTGGGACAAAGGTATCATCTATCTCCTTATTACAAACTACGTGCATTTGCATATTGTTATCATGAACTTGAACTTGATTGATACATTGGGAATTAGCGCAGGATTTTGATAGCGATCGTTTGAAAATCAAAAACGCATCAGCTCGCTAGAAAACGATTTATTGAATTCTATGTGTGCAAATGATCTAGCCAGGCCTGCCGAAATTCTGTTTCTACCCAACTTATTTTGTAGCACGTAATATAAATGGTAGTAATCGTCATCAATGCATGATATGTTTAGTTAAAGACTTACCTTCGGTCTTTTCATTTATCTAAACACCTGACCGGGTATGGGAGTCGTCAGGTTGGCTGACCCCCCCACTATAATGAGCTAGCCATCGGGTGAGCTCACCTCTTTTTAAGTCGTTTACAGGTTCTCTCACATGTTAATGGCCTTTCGCTCGCGTGCCTATGGTATAGGATTATGTGATTCCATCACATGATACTATAACATAAATTTGCCACGTTTATCGTTTTCATTCAAGGAAAAAATTCATGCATGAGTTTTTGGGACAAGCCAAATCTCGGTGAACCCCACCATCATCTCGCCGAGGTAGCAGACCATCGTTGCAGTCCTCTACGGACATGTTATCTAACCTCACTTAATTACACTTCTCTGCAAAATTTAATGAAAGTTGGGAAAACGTTGGCTTCACCTTCCTATACTAAATTCTGTAGTTTGAGTTAAATATTTTTCGTGTGAATATTTTTCGTCGGGCCTTGATTCTTGGAGTCAGCAGACGCGATTAGTCACCTTTAAGAAATGACTTTATATAGGTGTCGGATGGGTTAAGCAGGTAGGCTCTAAGTTAGGCCAGTTAGAGGAATATAAGATTTTTTTGGGGTTGAAGATTGTCTGTTCTGGTTCGTCTCGCTGCCGTTTTCGTTGGAGGGTGTGTTCTCGTACTGATAAAATCATGTCGAAATTTGTAATAAATTTATCCTTGATAATGTTACCGCTTGTCTTTTTTCTTCTTGTTAGCACTACAGTTCCTCTCGGGCCTTCGCTTCCTGCAAATAACGCCTCCAACTGTTTCGGTCCATTGACCACATCCTCCAATTCCGAAATCCGAGCAGCGATGAACTGTCTTCGTCGACCGAGTCAGACCAGCGTTTCCTCGGTTTCCCCACTGGCCTCCGGCCTTCAGTTCTCCCAGCGAATACCTTCTTGGGTATCATTTGTTCGTCCATACGATGTGTCCAGCCCATTGTAGCTTCCGCAGTCTTACAATTGTTGAGAGCTCCGGTTTGTCAAAAATTTCATACAGCTCATGGTTGTATCGAATCCGCCATTGGTCTCCGTCTAGCTTCGCTTCGATTATTCGCCGCCTCGCTCAAAGGCGTTTTAATATATTGGCGGATGCTTGGGTTATGGTCCATGTTTCACACCCATAGCATAGCACAGGTCTTATCACAGATTTGTATACTTGGAGCTTTGTTTTCCTGTGGATGCAGCTGGTCTTCAAGATCGTCAATACTGAATAAAATATTTTATTTGCGAGCTGTATTCTTCGCCGTATTTCGTCTCTTTCATTGGCCGTCTTCATTATTTTTGCGCCTAGATACACAAATTCGCTAACATTCTCGATACTGTATTCGCCAAGTGTGATATTTTGTGCATTTGGGGTATTTTTCCTCGACTGCGTCATGAGCTTTGTTTTATTTTCGTTGATTTGTAGCCCTACTAGTTTCGCTTTGCTGTCGATATTTGTGTCAAAGGCATTGGTGAGTTGGTTATTGATGTGGACTTGGGAGGTCGTCGACGTCATTGTCATTTTGGTAAGACGGACTAATTTGGCTGGGATGCCAAAGCAAAGCATTACTTGGTACAGTACATTACGATCAATACTATCGTATGCTTGCTTGAAGTCAATGACGTACTCTAGGGCCAAATTGAAGAGCAATGGGGCCAGCCCATCTCCCTGCTTTAATCCGATATTTGTGTCAAAGGCATCGGTGAGTTGGTTATTGATGCGGACTCGGGAGGTTGTCGACGTCATTGTCATTTTGGTAAGACGGACTAATTTGGCTGGGATGCCAAAGCAAAGCAATACTTGGTACAGTACGTTACGATCAATACTATCGTATGCTTGCTTGAAGTCAACGAAAATTTGGTGTACGTCCATGTTGAACTCCCAGGAAAGTACTTTCTTGACTGTGATCAATTGGTCTATTGTCAATCTACCCGCTCTACAACCACCTTGATACTCCCCAATAATACTGTTGGCGTATGATCCGATTTTATTTTCTAAAATCTTTGAAAATATTTTTGACGCCGTGCAAAGTAGTGATATGCCTCTAGAATTTTCGCTCTGTAGCTTGTCACCTTTTTTGTGGATAGGGAATATAATTGGCTGGCTCCACTCTTTTGGCATATGTTCTTGTTGCCAAATGTGCTGGATGACTTTGTGAATAGCTTCATGAACACTGCGGCCACCATATTTGATGAGCTCCACTGAAATCTCATTGATTCCCGGCGCTTCATTATTCTTTTGGGCTTTGATGATGGATCAAACTTCATCCAGAGTTGGTGGGGTAAATAGAAGCTCTCCACAAACATCTAAAGACTCCGATGCTCTGGAGCTGTGCGGAGGAATAAGGAGTTCCTTGAAATATGATGCCAATCTTTCCTTAATCTTCATTTCATCAGCGATTATATTGCCTATATCACCACGACAGGTCGTAGTTTTGGGCTGATAACCTCGTTTCAGTCTTTTCACTACTTTGTATGCTTGTCATGTGTTTTTGCTCGCTAAACTTACATCTATACGTGTACTTCTCAATTGGTCGTCATAGGATTTTCTTTTCTTAATCCTAATGATCTTTTTCGCTACGCTTCTGAGATTTTCATAGTGTTCTCTCTTCGTCCTGGTTTTCCTACCTCTTTGTATGCCTGATTGTTTTTGTCAATCACATTCTGGCACTCATCATCGAAAGAATTATTTCTCTTGTCCCGGGCTTGATGTCTGATCGTCTGTTTTGCCACGGTCTTAATAACCGCTTTCACTTCCATCCAGAGCTCGTTGCTTGTCTTTAACGTTGTGTCTGATAAGATGGGAGCCAGCTGATTGTCGATTGTCTCCGTGAAATTTTCTCTCAGCCTTTTGATGTTAAATTTTTGTAGCGGGCTGGTCTTCGCTGAATATGCCTTTGAGATACGACATCGATAGGTTAATTTGATCAAGTAATGATCTGAGTTACAATTGGCCCCTCGGTATGTACGGGCGTCAAGTATGCTGGAGGCCCAACGTTGTTGGATCAGAACATGATCGATCTGATTTTTTTTATTTTTCTGCTACATGCGAAGTCAATTAGGCGCTGGCCGTTGTCATTTGTTTCATCGTGGAGGCTATATCCTCCAGTCGTTCCCCGTTGAGATATCTCATTGCCAGCCTTAGCGTTGAAATCACGCAGAATTACTTCTGTGTCGTTTGTAGGCAATGACTCGACTAGTCTTTCCAGGTGATTGTAAAACGTTTCCTTTGTTTCTTCGTCCTTTTCTTCGGTCGGGGCGTGAACATTAATCAGCTGGATTTTGAAGAGTTTCAAACGGATCACACACAACCGTTCATTGACTGCCTTAAAATCAATCACGTGCGATTTGAGCTCCCTATCCACAATGAAGGCCACTCCGTATTCTCGTTTTCCAGTAGGTTTCCGACTGTTGAATATTGTGTGCCACCTCATGTCTTGATTGGCGTTACCAGTCTAGCTCGTTCCCTGGATTGCAAGTATTTTTAATTTTTAATTTTGAGTGACCTAACATTCCAGGATCCAACGCCATAGTCCTTTTTCCGATTGTGAGGTCGGTGCCGTGAGTCCAATCCATTCCGAGGCCCATCTGCAGGTTTCGAAACATTGTAAGATTTTCCAGGAACGGGGAGTTAGCCCGTCGCCCAGCATCCATTCCGGTGGCATGGTTGTTACTTGGATTCCGTTATCAGGCGCGGAAGATTCGCCTTCAACCTCTTACGTCCCAACAAAGGAGGTGCAAGTAGGATTCAGTAGCAGAGCTGTAGATGTATTTACAGTTATTAGGTTTTCTGGGCATTTAATGTCCCATTATTGGGGAACCAGTAAACCCAATTTGTGACCCCTAGAACATTTACTACCATTTAATTGGGGGTTTGGGATGAGGAATCATGGCAGCTGTGGGTTAGTGAAACAAGGGGTTCTCTCCTCCTTTCTCAAACGGGCTTGGGACTGTCTACGGAACAGTTGTTTGTCTTTCTATGTTTATTTATTTTAAGTTTTTCTAGTATGTCAAATCTCGGTCCTTTGCCGTGTTGTCCTTCCTATGTACACCATGTGGCAGTCACTGCTTGTCAGTTTGTATATGCCGCTATTGTCGTATATTGATGTGTCATTCAGCTTTGGTTTCAGTTTGTTACCAACGTTGTTAGCTTTGAATGCAGTTTGTATTTCCTGAGGAAGTTTGATAGTTCGTTTGTCTCTGTCTAGTATTGTTAATGAAACCCTTTGTTGGTGCTTCTTGTGTGTCTCAGTTGATTGGTGTTCCTGTTTGTGTTTTCGTCGTGTGATAAATTTGCCAATGTCACGTTTTTTGTTACCCTTATTTCTAGCTATTCTGTAAATGTTTAGTTTGTTGGAGTAGTTAGCAGGAGTCATGGGGATGGAGTGGAGTCTCAAATTTCAAAGTTAGTTAAAAGGGCTTTATTCAATACTAATCGGTTTAAATTTTCAAAGTATATGAACCAAATTCCAAACAATAAAAATACTAAAACTTAACTGCCCAAATGGCTCCCTAAATTTATACGTCATCAATCAAAACAACAATATCTAATAAATTTTAATTTAAATTATTTCAAATTTTCTCATCAATTGAAAAAAAGAGAGAAAATCAACACTATTCAAAATTTATTTATAATTTTAACACAACAGTGAACTTCTACCCTACACCTAATATGTTATAATCTATAACCGGTGCAAACCCTTGCGAGAGGCATTGCTTATTAAACCAACTAAGGGCCGAACCTACGCAGATGTCCTCCGTGAAATTAAAGGAGCGGTCAAGCCAGACGACACCAAAACTGCCATCAAAGCAGTTCGACCAACCCGGACCGGTGGCTTGCTGGTGGAATTCGGGCCAGAGGCCACAAACAAAGATGCATTCCGTGACGCGGTTCAAAAGGTTCTTGGAGATGCGGCAACGGTTGCCTCGCTCGAACCAATGGCCACCCTGGAAATCAGGGACCTCGACTGCGTCACGAACAAAGCTGAAGTAGAGGATGCCATTAGGAGGGAGTTCCCCAGCTTAAGTGAAGTCAAGGCAAGATTGACACGTGAAAGCACAAGGGGGCAACGCATGGCTATTGTCGAACTAGCTGATAAAGACGCCCAGCAAATCCTGGCGAAGGGCAAAATTAAGATAGGTTGGGTGATCTGCAGGATACGGAGAAGAGCGATCCCTATCCGCTGCTTCAGATGCTTCGAATACGGACACACCGCGTATGGCTGTAGGGGACCCGACAGGAGATCTCTGTGCTACAAATGTGGTGAAACGGGGCACAAAAGGAAGGAGTGCACGAACGAGGCAAAATGCATTCTTTGCAAGGATGCTAAGCTAGCACCCGGCGACCTCAAACATGAGCCGGGGACAGGGAGATGCCGGGTTTTCAAGGAGGCCCTAACTAAAGCCAAATCGATACTCAAATGATCCGTATCCTGCAGGTCAATTTGCACCGAAGCACAAACGCCCAGGACCTACTTGAGCAGTTTGCGAGGGATAAGAAAGCTGACGTCCTGTTGCTGAGCGAGCAACATCATAACAAGGACTCGCAAGCGTGGTACCCTGACAAATCTGGTACCTCGGCCATCTGGGCTCGAGACAGCGCCCGCCTTCAGGTGCAGGGCCATGGACGCGGGGATGGTTTTGTGTGGGTGCGGTGTTCAGGGATAACATATTTCAGTGTTTATCTGACGCCTAACGAGGCAATGCGATCTTTTCGAACCAAACTCGATGCCCTGGAGGACGCTGTCTCGAACACAGAGGGCCACATGCTGGTCGGGGGAGACTTCAACGCTAGAGCCATTGAATGGGGTATGCCACAATCTGACCCAAGGGGAAAGCAAATCTTGGACATGGCGGCCAGAACAGCGCTTTTTGTCCTAAATACTGGTAACACCCCTACTTTCCGCCGCTGGGGTTGCGTAGGAACCATACCCGATGTGACACTCGCTTCGGAGTCCCTGGTACCCAGAGTACACAACTGGCGAGTACTAGAGGACTACTCGGCTAGTGATCACCAGTATATAGCTGTTGAGATTCACGACGATGCCACTCTGCGTGCATATGCCCAAACTTCAATCCCCGGATGGAGGACTGGGAGGATGGACGTTGAGAGGTTTGCTGACGTGCTTACGGCAGGCGCACCGTGCCAGGGAGTGGAGGGCCTACAGCCAAGGACTTGGTGAACTCAACTATGAGTACCATCATAGCTGCTTGCGAGTCTTCCATGCCCCGTCGGAGACCCCGACATGGTAAGCCTCCAGTATACTGGTGGTCAAATGAGATCCCCGAACAAAGAAGCGAGTGTCACAAACTTCGGCGAGAGGCCCAGCGGGCGCGAACACGGGAGGAGGCAGACACTAGGCTAGCAGCATACAGGTCCGGCAGGAAATATCTTCGCAGGCTTATTAACAAGAGCAAGGCCCGATGCTGGCAAGACCTCGTGGACGATGTAAATAGGGATCCGTGGGGCCTTGGCTACAAGCTGGTCATGGGGAAACTTGGTGCCCTACGGAAGCCTTGTATACATGACGCGGAAAAGATGGACGCGATAGTGAGGGGACTCTTCCCCGCCCATCCCGTCCGTGTTGACGCTGTCCATGGTGAAACAGCAGTCGAGTGCCCACTCTTCACACAGCTGGAACTGGAGGAGGCAGTCCTCTCCCTGAAAGCGAGGAAGGCTCCAGGTCCAGATGGTGTTCCAGCTGAGGTTTTGCAGCTCGTCTATCACCATTGTCCTGACTTGCTGCTCAGCACATTCAACGCTTGCCTACGGGACGGGGTTTTCCCGGAACGATGGAAGGTGGCGAGGCTCGTGCTGGTCAGCAAGGGGAAGGGAAATCCCGAATCGCCGTCTGCATACCGCCCGTTATGCATGCTAGACACGGCTGGCAAGGTGCTAGAGAAACTCATCAAGGGAAGACTCACTGAAGCGATTCGTGCTGCTGGGGACCTATCTCCTCGGCAGTACGGCCTTAGAGCAGGACATTCTACCATTGATGCGATTGCAGAGGTGGTGAACGCGGTCCAAAACGCAGAGGCATATAGTCGCACCAAGCGGCGGATCGTCCTGTTGGTGACACTCGACGTCAGGAATGCCTTCAACTCCGCTAGACGGGTGGATATTCTGGACACGCTGGAAAACTCTTTTCAAGTTCCAGAATATCTAATGCGGCTTTTGAGGAACTACCTAAAGGACCGAAGCCTGCTCTACGACACGACACAGGGCCAACGAAGGATGGAAATAACATCGGGTGTTGCCCAGGGATCTATCCTTGGTCCGGACCTGTGGAACGTGTCTTACGACGGGCTACTGAGACTTGAGATGCCAGATGAGTCGCGCTTGGTCGGCTATGCGGATGATGTTGCGGCTCTGGTCGCCGGACGCACCGTTGAACAAGCGCAACTTAGGCTAGGTATGCTAATGCGCCGAGTGAGGGACTGGATGACTGCTCGCGGGCTCAGTTTAGCACTGGAGAAAACCGAAGTGGTCATCTTGACAAAAAAGAGAATCCCTAGAGTAAGGATGATCAGTATTGGAGATATACAGATCGAATCGAAGCCAGCGGTGAAGTACCTGGGGCTACTGATCGACTCGAAGATGAGTTTCTCTGAGCAAATCAGGGCAACGGCTGAGAAGGCTGCTTCGGGAATATCGGCCCTGAGTCGACTTATGGCCAACGTAGGGGGACCCAGCCCATCAAGAAGACGCCTCTTGATGAGTGCTGTAGGGTCAGTGCTAATGTACGGAGCAGAGGTATGGGGCGACGCTCTCAGCAAGGAGGTATACCGAAAACGATTGGCACAGGTACAGAGAAGAGGAGCACTGAGAATTGCATCTTCGTATCCAACAGTCTCCGACTCGGCGGTGAGAGTGATTGCAGGCGTGATACCTGTCGCCCTCCTTGCTAGAGAGCGCCGCGCTATTTACCTGCGCCGAAACGAGGATGCGAGGGAGATGGTTGTCCGCGAGGAGAGACAGCGCTCGCTCAACGATTGGCAGCAGTCTTGGAGGAATTGCACGAAGGGAAGGTGGACTGCGCGCCTCATCCCGGATGTGAGACCGTGGCTAAATCGAAGGCATGGTGAGACTGACTTCTATCTGACCCAGCTTTTGAGCGGGCACGGGTGTTTTCAGTCTTACCTGCACAAGATCGGCAAGTCACGGTCTCCCGATTGTCGGTTTTGCCCAGGAGAGGAGGACAATGCCTGTCACACATTTTTTGCGTGAACCAAATGGGCCAGGCTGCGAAGAGAACTCTACAGGGAGACGGGAGAGCTCACCCCGGATAATATAGTTGCTGTGATGCTCGAATCGGTTGACAAATGGAACCAGGTGGCACATTATGCTCGGGCAGTCCTAAAATATAAAAGGGACTCACAGCAGCCGGAGGCACTGGGGCTGGAGGATCGCTCTTCTGGCAATTCCTCTTCCTCTCTCCCCTCCCGCTAGGAAAGGGACTCCCCAGCTTAAAGGCGCCCCACGGCGTAACAAAACGAGACCTGGCCCGAAGCAATGTGTCAAACGGTTCCAGGCTGGGTTCTCAGATTGACAGGGGAGGTGTTTAGTGGGTAGTCCAAAGGTATCCTCCATGGGAGTCCCACACTGCCAGACTCGGCGGGCATAAATGCCTTCACCTCCCTACCACAAAAAAAAAATGTTATAACCTAATTCTAATAAAATGTATTCAAACACTTTACCTTATACTTATACAATGCTAACACAATATTCCTAACCTAAGTGTTAAGACTTGTCTCTAAAGCTAATGTAATAAACATAACATACCTATCCTAAATATTGATACATATCGCTAATTTTTAACATAAACAAGCAACACTCAATGTAGCAACAATGAGCTGAAACCCAAAAACAAAGCAACGAAAAACAGAAAATCAACACGAATAATTTAGACATAGTCATTCAACCACCAATATCTAGATTGTTCCGTCTCAGCTCGACCAGACTCAACGAATCTAGCAAATGTGCATCTCCACTGGAATTGTTAGTCTCGTGAACCCAAACTCGGAGGACATCTTATCTTCTTATTGGTGACCCGTCTATGTATGTAATATACTCGTATAATTGGGGCGCCGTCAGAATCAAAAATATACCGATTCATGTCTAAAAACAATTTCGGCAGGGTGCTGTAAATAATGCTGGCAACGTCGTAACGAAGGAGTTTTTACAGCCTCCCTACAACCAGTTTCATCATTGAATAGTTTGTTGCTTAGTCAATCGCATTCTTTGTACTCAAAATCGCCTCAGTTGTCGTCATTAATAGCGACATCACCATATACAACTTTACCCCCTCTATTTCAAAAGAGTGGTCCAAACTTGAGCATTCAATGTTTAATTCAAGGGAAATACACTGTCAACGTAAATGAGCATGTACAAAAATTACGTTAAAATTTTGTTTAATTTAAGACGATAAGTTAAAATTTTTGCATATATACTGTGAAATTGAGACAGCTAAAACCCCTTTCTTTTACACGGTATGGTGCGTTATAAAAAGAATATTCGTTAAAACTCTTTTAAATTCTATATAAGAAGCATTAAAATATCACGCGGAATAGTAAAAACCGATTTTAACCCGATTTTGAGTAGGCAAACGTACTACTACTTATTGGTGAAAGTTGTAAATATTGAATTTTAAAGACGTTTGTTTCGCCAGTTTCAAAGCATTTATTCAATGCAGTTTTCAAAACATACATGGGGTGAAATAGGTATAAAAACTAAAACGAATATCCATGCACACTCTTAACCCCAAAAGATTCCTCATTTTATTCTGATGAAAAACTAACGTGCTAAAAAAAAATTAAGTTTTATATCATGCTGGAAAACAATATTAATTTGCTTTATGCGTGTGTGAGATTCACAAAAAAAATTTATTCTCAATGCTAAATACGGCTGGTTCAGTGCTAGGTATCATAATAAAATGCTAGAAAAATATTTCGATTGCAAAGCAAAAGGAGAAACGTGTATTTTACTATTGTGACAAGAGTATTTTTATAGAGAAAAGTTAAACTCTTTCAAGATAGATATAGCTATCGCCATTTAATTTTAAATCTCTTTTTAATTATTCACATATGTTTTTGTTCGAAGTAATCTTTGTAATGATATTATTTTATTGTTGTCGAAAATATTAAAATTAACGAAATATTTTAAGGAAATAGTTTCGGCAATTTGATTTTCTTATACTGCTTTTGGTGTATCGATCAATATTGGTGGAAATTTACGAAAAATTATACACTGGTAGCTTAAGTTAAGCCTTTTGTAATGAATCGATAAAGGAGTATTATTTATTAAAAAACTGTAAGCTCCGATATTCATATGACTTTTTCTTTAAGTGAAGCCTTCATTTATTTTATCTTAAACGTAAATTTAATCACATCCCAACCAGATCAGCTATAACAGCACCATTTACAATAGATTCTGAATTTCGAATTTTTTATCTTATCTTACTATTGTTCCAACTGCATGATTTCTTCGGTTATTATTTTCGTTTTCAACATTAAATTCGAAACTTAATTTTATATCCATATATGTCAAGAAGTAAGGCAGTTTTAAATGCATAGCAACAAATCAAATCATACTGTTAAACCCACTACAATTAGAGTAATATGAAATCATTAATGAATAATACAATGAATTGCTAAACAGAAAAAAAGAAATATATTACGACATGAATTGCTAATCAGACAAAAGGACTTTCCTTTCTAGCGGCCCTTCTTTTTCAGAGGCAGTGGTAGTGCATGGTAGGTATGCCGTCTAAGGGGAAGGGTTTTAAAAAATCCACGGATGGCCGGTTTCGCGTCGCATGCGGTACGCGGTACCTTAGTTTGTCTTGCCTTTTTCTTAGCGTAGAGTTCTTCGGGATTGAGTTAACGTAGTGTATTTTTCGGTACCACGTCGGTAAAATTCGGGAATGCGAAATTGAAATTAGAATGATGAATGAATACGGAATAAAGTAAAGTAGGTTTCTTTTTCGTATGTTTGTGTTTTCGACGCATTTGAAACGGGCATTTAACGGGGGCTGAAATATGTAATTGAACGTAATCCATTTAAAAGGCTGCGACTAAAATCTTCTCCGATCTAGCTGGCCGACAAGCAGCCACCCTGAAATGGATTACGGGTGCTCGGACTGGTTGACCGGTTGGTACCATTCGTTGGCATGACTCAGACTTCACGTCTAGAACCGATGAGAGGTCGGTTCCGACTTCGTTCGTACGATTTTAGACGGAAAATCACTGCACACAGTCTACCCCTCCTTGAAAGATACATTTGTCGGCTCCTGTTTTGTGAAACTGATATTTCTCTAAGAACTCACGCAACCTTCGTTCCAGCACCTGGGTGATTGTTTCAAGCCGTACATGGACTTATTCAATTTACGCACGAACCCACGTTTTTCTTCTTTCCTGACGTTGAGTCCTTCCGGAATTTCCATGTAGATCTCTTCTTTCAGCTCGCCATGAAGAAAGGCTGCTCACACGTTAAACTGTGTGAGCTCCAAGTCCTGTTCAGCCACCATGGCCAATACAACTCTTAGCGAGTCGTATCTCACGACTGCCGAGAAGGTCTCCGTGTAGTCGAGTCCCTCTTTTTGTTGAAATTCTCGTGCACAAAGTCTCGCTTTTCCGGTATGCGTCACCTGACGTGTCTCGTATAACCTTGAACACCCATTTCGAATCTATGGGCTTTTGATCCGTTTTCCTTGGTACGATTGACCAAGTCTCGTTCTGCTCATGCGGGTCGAACTCTTCCTGAAACGCCTCGGCCCAGTTTTCTGCCTCGGCACTGTTCATCACCTCCTGAAATGTGTTTGGCAAATTATATTCAGCGAATTCAAGCTCATACCTTATCGGTCGTCGGATGTTTGCTCGATCCCGCAGGTGTCTGTCATTATCCGGTTGATTTTGATCTTCTTCTCGAGGATCTTCTGGTTGTTCGTTTCTTTCAGGTTGTTCCTGAGCTTCCTGGCATTCTACCTCCTGTTGCTGCTTGTCGGGTTCTGCCACATCTTCGTTTTCGTCCGCTGGAAGAATATATTCGAATTCTTTTCCTTTTTCTGCCCCAAGTTGCGACTTCTCGTTGAATGTGACGTCTCTCGATACAGATATTTTCTTGTTCTGTGGATTTTACAAACGGTAATTCATCGAGTCGTTCTGATACCCAACTAAAATCAACTTTGTAGCCTTTTGATCTAACTTCTTGCGAAACTGTTTGTCGATATACATGTACGCATCCGATCCAAACACTCGAAAATGGGATACATCTGGTGTTTTTCCAAACAATTGGAAATATTATTAGCGTTTTATTTTAATACGTCTTTATTGTACGGATATTACTTTTGGAATGAACGATTTACATTGAGTGTGCGAATATTTATAGCAAAAAGAATGTGATGCTGATCGTTGAACATTTTCTGAAGTTCCTTTGAACGACAGATACCTTTCGGTCTTGCCGTTTAAATTATAAAGTCATCAGCAAACGCCACGAATGGTCTGTTGGCAACGCATTAAAATCAAAGCCGTTCAAAAGGTTGCGAATGAATATGGCAAAGAGCAGAGGCGCAGTAACTATTCCTTGCTGTAAACCATTCAAGATCTTAAATTGCGCATCGTCATCAGATTTCTCTTAGTTAAAACAAACTATTTTCCATACAACATATTACACATCATGGTGACGTGTCTGGGGAATCTGTCCTGTTGGAGCTTAAAAATTAGTCCGTCTACCCAAACCATTTCAAAGACTTTCTCCTTATAAATAAGACATGCTTCAACACATTTTCTATTATTTAGTTTCCAACATATGTACGAGGTTAGCTTCGTTTCGCATGTAAGGTCGAATACCTGGCATGGAAATTAAACTGGCAACTCGGTATCAACTCATATTTCCAAATGTGGGTGTTTAATGCTTGTCTCAGTATCACTTCAAACATCTTGCTGATGTTAGCAAGCTGATGGGTAGATTCTTCAAGTTTGGATATACCTTGGCCTTTTCCATTGATTTGGGAAATATGAATTATTCATCATCATCTTATTATTCTAGTAGCAAACTCAGGCAAATGCCTGTCGTAATGCTAACTTGGGAATACCGTCAATACATAATTTGGTGGTGTTTATCCTACCAAATACGACATACAAGTCCTCATAGCTGACAAAATAATCAAGAAGGAGGTCAATGTTTCATTGAAACCGGAAACCGGATTTTTCGTCAACGACTTCTGAAAGTATTTAGCTCTCTCACGATCAGCTAGATGGGCCAATTCAAAATGAGTTCCTCTCAGACCAAGCTTCTATAAACTATCGCATACAATACTATTTCCGTCTATATCACGAGGGACTTTAAGATTCGACACAATCATTCGAGACTTCTTATGAAATATACTATTCACTTTTGTGAGCACGCCGTCTAGATCCTGTGGGCCAATACTCCTCATTTTCTTCATCCATTGGTTGCTGACTTCGCTATTGTAGTATGAGCTGGCAAGTTCTGGACATTCTTTAGGTGTAATTATAACGAGGCTAATAAGGTATGGTTGTAGTTAAGAAGACGCCGATAAATACTCGTGTTGTTGATCTTTTCAACCTTGTGATGGTCTGTGCTCCATACGCTTCAATATTGTTTCGATGAATCTTGGTAACTACATTCTCAATGGTTTTCAATGTCAGCTTAATTAAATTCTTGCCGTTAGGAACTATTGGGCAAGAGTTACCGCCATCAGAAGGTGGACATCGCTTCTGGTATTCCCGATTAAACTTCATGTGAAACTTTTCCAATTTGTTTTTCTGAAAGTAAGCCGATGACTTTCAGTTTGAACTGGAATGAGAATGGCATCATTTCTTTGATGATTTACTTCCACTACAATTGCAAAATGATCGCTCATAAGAAAGCACATACAATTTCCGTTGTGGATTATTAAATCTGAATTCAAGTCTTGCGTCAGCAATGCGAAGGTCCAAATATGAATTTGTCTAGGGTATGTTGGGAACTCTAGCCTAGATCGATTTCTGCTGCATTCAATTTGATCCTCTGTTATCCACGACTTCAGAAATACATTTCTTGGTTTATTGTCGGCGTTCGACTATGATGTATGCTTCCATTAACATTGCTGGAAAGAGAGAAAAGTTGTCCAGCCTATTCAATTCGAGTAATTTAAACAGAGAATCGAGTTCCTCCTTGAATTTGAGGAGGTTTCGATCCATTGTATAGGCTGAGATCAGAGCATATATACTAACTAGCACTTGCAACTGAGAAGCAATCAAAATGAAAAGAGACGCGAATAAACGAGTTAAAGAAGGATTAAAGTTTATCATGTGTTCGTTAATTGCTTGCAAAATTGAAGTTTTTGTTTGCAATACAAATGCGCTCTAAATCCAGCTCTCCCTACTCTATAAGTATCATGAAAAATTACAGCCGCTGCCGAGATAATAAAGAGGTTATCCCCACCTGGCAGTGAAATTTTAATGCCGGATATTACAAGAAATGAAAAGTGTTTGGATTTAAATTTCTCAATATATTGTCAACGATAGGGTATTCTTATTAATATGCCGGTACCACGCCCCCCATCACCATTTGCTCTATTGGTTCTTACGAATTCAAAATCCTTGAACGTTATTGAGTGCCATGAATTGAGGTGGGTTTCAATGCGGAGCATGATTTCAGGTGTTTTCTTAACAATGAATTCCAGGAGATAGTTACGTCTACGTAGAGCAAAAATGGATTTGACGTTGATCGAGATGAGACGAAGCCCATCCATGGAAATATGGATGAATAGCAAGTTATTTTGAGACATTTGAAAGATCGAAATGTTAAAAACAAAGTTAATTTTCAAATTTTGTTTCTTGATTCTTTTCGATAAATAATTAATTTGTTGGTAGATTTTAAGAAGCAGCTCATTATTGGTATTTAAATTCATTGCAGTGTTATCTGCTGGTCCTGTATTTTAAATGATATCCCGGGTTTGACAAAGCTCGGAGTTATCACATTGCGGTGTACTTGCGTTTGTTTTGCATTAAATTTAACTAGTGCGTCTTGATATCAGGATCATCCTCGATATGATGCTGGATGACCAAATATACCACCGTTGACACAGTACAATTTTTTCAAGACTGTATTTATGCGAATTTACACTAACCTTATCTTTTGAAGGGCACTTAGGCTGCTTTTATTAGAAATTTTTAATGAATAAAGCAGTAAATTTTTCCATTCGATGATCGATCTCATTGTTGCAAGCTCTTAACTGAAATGTATTCAATTTCTATTGCAGTATTTTTGAACTACCGTATCCCCTCTGAAGCCTAGATCCTTCAACAGAAAGGTCTAACTTTCCTCTTTTTGGGGCATAGGAGAAGTGCGGAACCTCCCAAGAATTCAGAGCATCTTTGAGTTTATTCATTTCCTCATTATCAGTGATTATTTGTAATTTACATCTGCCTAATGCACAGTTTTTTTAATCATGCATTCTTTTCGTGATACCAGTGGTCCCGACGTTGTTTTGAGATACGTCGCTTTTCTTTGTGTCGAAGTAAAATTATGATATTCAATATAAATTGCTTGTTTCAATTGCTTCGACGATATAATAATTTCCAATAAAAATTAATTTCCGGCTAACGTTTTAAAAAATTATTCAATTTTTGAATACTAGTGACTGGATCCATCAAAGACACGCTTATACGCACCGGGTACTAAACGTAAAATGGTGAAGCTAGAGATGGAAGCATCTGCAAGTTGAAATAATTATATGAAATAAAACTTCGTATCGCGTCGAAATTCCAGTGATGAATTTGAAAACGTTGTGATATATTTCTCGAGCTTTCACTTCCCCAGATACTATTTAGCGCAACGCATTCACCAGTCTCATAACATTGTACGCGTTCGTTGAAGCAAGCTCTTTTAACGCTCTTTGCTTTACAAATATCATCTAATCTACGTACGTATGGTCAATTGAATGTTGCCGTAGGAGGTACATGCTATTCGAGCAATGTATTTGCATGCACGTATCAAGTGTGAGCGAATGTAGTCATAGCACCAAACGAGCGAACAGGGCGTTATTATATTAAGAGGAAATGGTGACGGGCTTATTGGTGCTTAGTGTTAAATAATTTTGCTAGCTTTTGTTGAGTTATGCGAGCGTGTTTCGGAGGTTTTCGTTTTAGCGCATGATGCTTTGTTGTTAGCAAGTGGAATATTTTGCACTAATGTGTGATAATTAAGTAAGTCAAATGTTTTCGTGTTTATTGAGCGACGTAGTAGACAAAAATTTAATATTAAAGATGTTAGTGAGAAACTACTGGGAGATTGTCTTTCGCGAAACTGCTTCCGCGAGCTTAAAATCTACTGCAGTGATGAATTTAAATCGAAATGAAGTATTTGCTCCTGCGGAATATCTCCACTGCAGTTTTATCCAAGCCATCGAGCAGGAAGAAAACAACGTGTCTTTTGCAAAACCTTACATCACTGCAGCTACTAAAGTGTTTGAATGAGTCTGAAGGCATTCGGCCAATGAACGTCGTTATATTCCGACTCAAAGGAGAAGACAGCCTTCACGGTCCCAGGTCACCCACTGTACCAATTTGTGACCATGCCATTCGGACTGTGTAATGCCCCTCAAACAATGATGCGCCTTATAGACAAAGTGATACCACCGCATTTACGACACCAAGTTTTCGTATATTTGGATGACCTATTGCTTATAACCGAGACCTTTGACGAATACATCGGCCTGCTTCAGGAAGTGGCCTTGCACATCCGGAAGGCAGGGTTGACCATCAACATACAGAAGAGTCAGTTCGTAATGACAGAGGTTAAGTATTTGGGTCACATCATTGGTCATGGCAATATCAAAACAACAGCCCCCGTACTGCATAACCTGGACTTTGGTAAACCATTCTCAATCCAATGCGACAAGAGTCAACATGGGGTGGGAGCCTTCGTCCAGGTTACGCAAAATGGCGAGAACCTAGCCCAGTGGAATGACACGGTCTCGGAGCAGGAATGCCTGGCAGTGGTGTTGGCGGTGAAACGCTTTCGAGCATATATTGAGGGACACCCCTTCGAAATCGTTACGGATGATGCGCCTCTAAAATGGCTGATGAGCTTAACTGATCTCCATAGTCGTTTGGCTAGATGAGCCATGAAATTTTAAGCGTTTGACTTTACGATTCGACACCGGAAAGGATACCAACATGTGGTACCGGACACCTTATCGAGGATGTTTGCCCCTGACGAAGCCGAGTTGGCCCAGGAGGACGACAGCCTCCTATTGATCGACATGGACCATCACGCTTTCAAATCGATAGGCTACACCCAGCTGATGCATACTATTCACAGCCAGTTACCACAGCTGTCAGAACTGCGGGTGACGTAGGGATTTATATACAAGCGGATGGGACACGCATCCGGCGACCCCATACAAGAAGAGGAACAGTGGAAGTGCCCGAAGAATTGACCATGGATCTTATTAGACGTGCTCATGACCACCCATTGAGTGCGCACGCGGATACGGTAGTACACTTTGGCGGCTGAAAACATATGTTTTTCGGCCTAAAATGGCTTAGCATGTAAAAGCGTATGTAACCGCCTGTGAGTTGTGCAAGTGCACCAAAGCTCCAATACTGTCCTCCGGCCTCCGATGGGTAAGTTTGAACTAACTGAGCGTGTATATCGATCTTACCGGTCTTTATCCTCGTTCGACTTCTGGTCACACGGGAGCTGTCGTGATCCTGGACCAATTGTTCAAATTCCCAATCATTGAGCCGATTCGCAACATGCACACCGGCCCGATAGTCAGCTTCCTGGAGAAACGCGTCCGCCATGTATTTGGAGTACCGGAAAAGGTTGTCTCCAACAACGGAGTCCAGTTCACCTCGGGTAGATTTCCGGACCTGATGGACAAGTATAGTATTACTCACCAGCGAACCACAGTCTACTCTCCTAAAGTAAATGCGTCCAAGCGGCTAAATTGTAGCCTCATAGCCGCCATTCCTGCCTATGTCCATCCGGATCAGAAGGATTGGGACCGCAGGATTTCCGCCATTACTTGTGCTCTCCGCTCTTCATACCACAACGCTACAGGGATCTCGCCTTACTTTGCCGTTTTCGGCCAGTACATGACTTGCCACGGTAACTCGTACCCGTTGTTGCGGCAGTTAAAATGTTTGGAAGACCCAATAGTGGTTGTGGAGCCGCACGAGAAACTCCGAATACTGCGATACCAACTCCGGAAGAAGATTGAAGATAGCAAACGGGCGGGGGAGAAGCGTTGCAACCTGTCATCTCATCCTTCTGGCTTCAAGGCAGACGACGAAATCTACCGACGGAATTTCAGGCAGGGTGAAGCGGTCCAGCACTACAGGTCTAAACTGGACAAGAAGTTCGTGAAGTGCTGGGTCCTAGAAGTTTTAAGTCCCGTGTGATATCCGGGAAAGAACTGGGAGTCTACCATGCCAAGGACTTGCGACGGTGAAGCGCGCCATCGCAAAGAAGTTCCCGTTTTTTTGTCCCTCGGTGTTATATCACGACTAGCACCGCTCACCTCCACCTGGGCTGGAAATCGCACAGCGACCTTTCTTTCTAGAACGTACCTCGGGAAGGTTAGCCATCCATCCGTCACACGACATCCTCCTTCCGCTGTGCGGGTAAAGGCAGCTTACAGCTGGACATCATGTCTTTCAGTCTCCTCATGCTTGGTTGGCATCGTGGACACTGCCCTGTAATGAATTGGCTCTACGCCACTGATGATAATTCATTAGTCGTTATTGACGTCGACGGTTTGGAACGCACCCTTTAACCCCTCGCTGACACTAAACTGCGTTTTGGCTATTGACCAGAGAACGTCGGTGAGTGCACGATTAGAGATTGATTCAAGAAGAAATAAATCCTTATTAAAGTGAGTGAAAGTGTAAGGTGTGAATAACACATTGTAAGTGTTTTTTTCTTGTATTTTCCACCTGTCTAGAGATCATGGCATTTGTACCGCGCAGCCTAAAAATTTTCCGGTTTTTGTCATTCACTCTGATGAACGGGAAATAGATTGCAATTGCGTCGCGCCACCGCTCTCAAATTAAATGGTGACTCCAGAAGATACACATATATGGTAAAGAAAACAAAACTTATTTTTATCCTCGATTTTTGAAAACAAAGTACATTTCGCACAATACCTAGACCAAAAGTGAAAGTTACTAAGCGGGTTCCCAGAAAACTTAAAATTTTCGGTATCCACCTAATTATTACTCAACCAATTTACACAGGACGTTACTTGAAGTTTTTATCCTACAAAAATTCTGACACATGATTGTTTTGGCGTTTTCTTCGTTTTCGGTTATGCGTTTTTCTTCTTTTAAAATGTTTTTCCTTACACATTCATCAAGCATGTGGAAAATTTTTTTGTAGGTTAACTACTTTCAATTGCGAAAAATTAATTAAAATTCGCTTAACATCCTTCATATTTGATAAGTTAATTTCGAATTTCCCGCAGATTGGATTTCAGTACGTGGCTTAACAAGGAGATAGATTTCATGAGTGTCCCAAACTTGGGGCTGAGCAGCTCAATTTATTCTATGGAGCATAGAAGAAACAAAAGTAACGTCTTCACTTAAGAAATGAAATTTTCTTAACCGGATCCGGACTCTCTGCATTTAATTTAATTTGATAAAATCACATTTAAATGGGGCAGGACACTTTCAATACAATCGAAACATATTTTCTGCTCTGAATCCAATAGCAAGTAAAATTCATGGAGAAATTCGTACGACCAAATCGACGTATGTATGTCCCGATATGGCATGAACTGAATCATCACATTGATTAATAAAACTCTAATCAAAATGAATTCAACGATTAGAATAAGAATTCCAATTTGAGTACTACTTTTCAATTTTAAGATCAATAAGATTAACCCAAGTAAAAATTGAGAATGATAAGATTAGCAGTTGATAAGGAATTGTATTTTTGCAAGCTTTAGTCCTTAAGTTTAGCTGTAATAGATAAGTTGGATGTATATTTTAGTCCGAAGGTGTCATATTAACACACTTCTAGTTGAGCAAAGTACACAAGTATTCATGATTCCATCATAAAAAGCATCACTGAATTTAAATGGGATTAAACCATTTAAAAACGTAAACCAACTTTTCTGTACATAAATCAATCTCTTTAATCGACACTTAGAATATTTTTAACAATCATACTAGACACTGTTGAAACAAGTAACTAGGCTGTTGTTTTGAATTAATAGGGAAATCATTAAAATCGTATGTTAGGGCGTATTAATGCCTCCCGGAAATTCCACTTAATTATGAACATTTTTTTTAGAATTTGCTTTTATTAAACTAACTAGCTTCAGCGACAAAAAACCCTTCATAATAAAACTAAGTAAAATTACCGATAGGCGCCTATCATGTAATTAGTTACAAAACTAACCCGATATTTAAATGAAGCCACTGGAAAAAAAAACTCGCGACGAAAAGTATGATAATTGTGTACGAAATCGTGCAAGCTATCACAAAGTAAATAAGTTAAAGTAATTGTACAAGATGTAGTTGTTTAATACGTGTGATGTACACAATTAGTTTTTAATAAAAAACCGCTTTATATTTTTTTTGTAAGGCCAGATTAGGAGCACCATATTGGCATCTCTAGATTATCCTTCGAATCCGTTTCTGATTATCACAATATCAATTGAAGTAAGCTGGACTGTATTCTAATGAAGATAAGACTTAGAGCATCATAATAAACCGTTTTTAAATCTTGTCAAATTATTTGCCTTCTATTTTGAAAGTCAATAATTTACGTATTCCAACCTATCTTTCTTAATTATAGTCGTAGTAAGCAAATTTAGTTGAAAATAGTGTAGCCTTTTCTCTGGTATAGTTTCTAGAACTTTATCAACCTCTTATTCAAGACATTTATTAAGTATATATGTATATTTATTTGTTCGGAATTAGTTTACTACATACAATATTTTTAAATACGATATAGTCTAAATGAAGCTATGATATTCCCTGTATCCAAACACATATTTGTTAAAATTTATGTATGCTTAAAATACAACATGAATTGCTAACCCAACAAAGACTTTCCTTTCCAGCAGACCCTTCTTTCTCGAGCAGGAATGGTAGTGAGTGGGAAGTATGCCGTTACAAGGGTTGGTTTTAGAAATCCGCGGATGGCCGGTTTTGCGTCACGTTTGGTACGCGGCACCCTAGTTTGTTTTGAGTTTTTTTTGGAGTCGGTTATTTCGCAGTTGAATTAGAATAGAAGATTTTTCGGTACCGCGTCGGAAAAAGTAAAAGAAAATTCGGGAACGCGAAATTAAATCCAGTTTTTTGTTGTTGTCTGACTTGACTGAATGAAGTTGAATACGAAATAACGTGGGGTTAGGTTTATTTATAATTTTAGGATAGTGTTGGTTGGTTTTTTCTCCTTTTTCCAATTAAATTTTAAAAATATGTAATAATCTTCATTAATTGAATTAGCTATAGTTTTTTTTTAATGAAATGTGTTAATGATAACGTATAAATTTAGAGAGCCATTTGGGCCATTAAGTTTTTTTTTATTGTTATTGTTTGGAATTTGCTTTATATTCTTTTAAAATTTATAACGATTAGTATTAAATAAAGCGCTTTTGACTTTGAGGAAAGGTTTATTTTCCGTGTGTTTGTATTTTAGACGCGTTTGAAACGGGCGCGTGATGGTGGCTGAAACAAAGTAATCGAGCGTAATCCATTTGAAAGACCTATGACCGAAATCCTCTCCGAACTAGCTGGCCGTCAAGAAGCCACCGCGAAATGGATGACGAGTGCACGGACTGGTTGACCGATTGGTACCATTTGTTGGCACAACTCAGACTTCACGTCTAGAACCGATGAGAGGTCGGTTCAGATTTCCTTCGGGAAATCTCGACGTTTGAGCGATTTGAAAAAAAACCTTACACCGTATGCAAAGTAGTGGTCCGCTAGGACTTTAAGCTCTTCTATGCGATTACGTATAGTTTATGTTTGATACGTCTGTTAATTATTTTAAGGGGGACGGTGAGCAGAAGGATGGATCGGAAAGTATTGACGTCGGTCAAATCTTTGATCGATCGTCAACTTATTTCCGGACTTATGCGCAAATATTTAGGTAGAACGGAATATAACAAATTTCATATCTACCTCTGCCTAAAACACGTTTAGGTGTGTTGGCCCTGGCATATGAGCACAAGCCATTAATGTGTCGATATATGTAGGTCCAATGGGACTAATGGTGATATCTTCGTTTACTGATATTTATTAATTTGTTCCTTATTGAACATTTTATCTAAAACGGTTGCTTCCAGAGAGACAAGATCATATTACTCAAAAAATTATGAACGAATAAAAAAACTTGTAAGGGGCGAATAAATTTATTTTAATTATAAAATATCACATTTTATCCTAACAACTATTTAACTGATACATAGAAAACCATCAATGAATAATATCGATACATCAACAATAATTGGTTCATCCCTCTCCACCGAGAATACTTTCAATTTCAAAATTAAATCGAAATGGATTTCCTGAAGGTCTTGATTGTGATTGTTCGACATTTTGATAAATCTTTAATATCACTTAAATTAGAAGTACAGTTTAAATTGAATGAAGAATTTTCACCATTATTCCTGCTTTGATCAACGTAGACGTTTATCACAAAGTTTGCGCCACTTAGTTGCTTTCTTCAACAATAGCAATTTTCATTTGAATTCAATCTGAAAAAGTAAAACTAACATTAAACGCTGTTTCCTATAAAAGCTTAATAGTTATTAACATCAACTTTTATTGTAAACAGAAATTTTTATTTTTAAATACCTTCATTCCCTACCACTCTCTCCATCACTCTTTCATCGTCACACAACGCTCATGGGATCTACATCTCACACGTCGTCGATTCTCATGTGTACTTCCCAGGCAATATTAAAACAGCGATATGAGGGGGCACACAAAATGCTGTGAAGTACTCCTTTCTTGCTAGTCTAGCTCAATTCGTGAACAGTTCTTAGAAATACAAAAAAATGATACGATGCAGGGTCTAAATGTCCTAAGATACTGCATTGTCAATCCTCAGGAGGTATCATTAATTTGCATTTCTTAGATATTTCTTAAGTTAATTATATTAACGAGGGAAATTTTTTTGGAAGATGTTAGGATTATTCTTTAAATGCACTTTATTAGATAGATTACTGGAGAAGAGGCTGGATAACCCCCGAAACAGCTGCCTGATTTAAGGGAAATTAAATTCAACCTGAGAACGGAACCGATTTTTCCTTACTTTTTTTGAAGGATTCAAACATCGGAAACATGAAATTAAAAATTATGTAGTAAGTTTAAAAAACAAAAATGTGCCTAAATTTCAATTATATTTATTATGTTCCGAGGCATATGAATTATATACAATGATAAAAGAATTATGACAACTTAAAGTATGGAGTTTAATTTAGGGGCACAGTAGTCTTGGCACTCTAATGCAAAATCGGATTGATGAGATCGTAATTTTCTAGGAACACAAATCTGAGGCCAGATATCTGAAATAGAAAAATCAACGAAATTTTTGCCTTTCAAAGTAGATGAAGATCATACCTCGACAACACAATATTGTTCAAAGGCATACCATCAATATAAATTGACCATTTCCCTTCATTGGAAATAAAGAAGTCTCCATTACTGCAGAACTTATAGTTTCTTGCTTCCTTGGAACGCATCAAGTATCGATCTAAATTCCCTCGCAGAACCGCTAACGTTTGATTATCAAATTCTGGAGTGAGCTCAATTCCCGTCAAAGAGTCCACACAAGGACAGTCCAGCGACTTAATTCGTTCTCAATATAATGAATTTCCTTTCTGTTTTTCCGATCGGCAAGCGCTAGTTCTATTTCCAATGCTTCATCCTTGTGATCGAGGAGATCGCTAACGTTGAGCATTTCCTCTGCACCGGAAACGCTGATGGTGTGATCTTCAATAGGAATTAGTTTGACCGTCTGATCAGAAAGCAATGAGTATTCTTTCATTGATGTCCAATGATTTAGGAGCACCTAAGCTGTACGGGCTGGACAGAACATGCCCGGATTCTTATCGAGAAGCTCTTGGAATGTCTCAACAGAAATATTCTCGGACTGCAAATAATTCAACTAGCAATGAGGTTTAATTGCTTGGAAGATATTAATTAATATTACAAAATCTCAATAACAAAAAGTCCATCACATTAACCAATCAAACATATATGTAAAGTATGTACAACACTCACACTCTAAACAGTTCCCAGCAACTCTTCTTCCAACTTTGAACGTGTTCCACCATTTGTGGGTGTATAATTCTCATTGCCACAACTGCAATTCGCGATATTGATTCGTCATATAACAACCAAAATGAATTGCCTTTTTTTCACTGTCTCTGGTAGATTGTTATACATATATACGGAGAGCATCATTCATTGCATCGTTCTTTAACCGATCAATTCTGGTGTAAGGTATTATAAAATTGTTCACATTCTTGAATTATATGGATTTACTTGTGATAATTTTACAAACGGGTTTGGTTCGGATTCACTGGATTTTAGACATTTGAAGACAACTTAGCTTTCTCCATGGTAATGATTTGACTGAAGGTGAATGCATTGGTCGGTTGATACACCAGTCTTGTTAGAGTAAGAATTGGAAGATTTAGAATATTTTTACAGGCTTTACTTAGCATCCTGGAAATAATATTAAGGTTTTGCTCTGATTATTGACTCCAAATGATCACCGCATAATGTAACTTTGTCATCACAAATGTATTCAATACAAGTTTCTTTATATGCATTGGAAAATCTCCATATCTTCTCAACATTCCTATCATTGGTACTAGTTGTCTCATCAAATTACTTATGTGTGGCAACCACTAATTTTTAGGTCAACTAATTTTTAAGGTCAACTTCTGTCTTTTTTATTCTTTTGTTTAAAAACAATGTATTTTATCTTTGTAGTATTTAATGCTAGCTTTTTTCGATAAGCCATGAACGATATTTTTCTAGGTATTCGTTGACGATATTTTCCATAGTAACTTCCCAAACAAAGAAGTGCAGTATCATCAGCATATAATGTGTGGTGTCCTTTCAGGCTACAAATATTCAAATTTTTAGTATAGGGTTATCATTAATCTCAAATAAAAGGCAAAACGTTGAATTCTATAGTAAACATTTTATTGTAAATCGAAAGAACAATCTATGACATTTACTTTTGAAAGATTATATTCTTTCATTGTTGACCATGATTACGCCGTAAATAGTCTATCCTGAGAGTCCAATTTTTGGATGACTGGTTCCAGCACAGCGACCTGTATCTCGCGAATAATACGAGTAATTATGGCTGCATAAGAGTCAATTGAAGCTAGCTTATCCCTAAAACCAGAGACTTCGATTGACCCCAGAGAAAATAATCTTAAGGTGTGATATCACACGATCTAGGATGGTTTTAACTGAAGTGTGGATGATATTGGCTATAGTGAGGGTGGTATTGGATATAGTGGTTCCGGTAGGTCAACGATGCACACCGTAAGTTGCACTAAGAGCACGAAAAACATTTCTCACAGACTCTGATTTTCGTGCGGTGCGGTGTAAGTCTTTCCATTGTAATAAATATGCAGGATCGCCATATAATTAAATAAGTGTTGGAACATTTTTAACCTAAGGAAACAAGCACAAGCGTTGGGTGCTTTCTTACTTATTTCCTACAACGAAGATCTTTACATATTATAAGCTTAATAATTTGTAAAATGCAAACACAAGCGTGGAACGCCTTCCTGTTTGCATCTACCTTAACAAAACGATCCCATGCGAGCGTTTACATGCCCTTAGCAAAGGGATATTTCTGCGCAGTTAGTCCAAGTAAAACAACCAGCGTATTGAGAATGTGTACTTTATTGAAATCGCTTCCACTTAAATACTATTTTAACCTAGCTGTACATATAGAACTTAATATAACCAAATTGCTTACCAACTACACTTAAAATTATATTGTTTACAAAAAGATATTGCTAGATGTTTAATCTACTAGAATGAAAAATGTACTAGAGGTGGTCATATTCAAATATTTGCTAACTTAACAGAATTGTTTGAATTCATAGTGTATCTATTATAGAGATCACTATACCATGATGATTTGTCAAACAATACTAAATAAAAATTATATAACAGTTTTTCAGAAGTCACGCGTGATTGGTCAAAAAAGCCAATTGAAAATCAAACCTCACAAGATATATAGCAAAAACAAGGTTGGACTAAGTTTGAAGCCTTGGGGAGCACCCAATTTCATTGGTACTAGATTGCTCGTAAGCTCTTCAGCTGGCTGTAAAAATTTTTTCGTGGGTGAGCTGCAAGCTCAGGAGGTGCAAGTTTTTGGTCACTCTCAGCAGAGCTTTCGCATATTTGGATCGATTTCTTCAGCAGACATTTATCAATCTACTCCGAGTGCCCGTCACTCCCTTGCAGGATTCTATAATGAAAATATATTCTTTCGGGGCCTTCATTGGAAGCCAATGGCAAGATATTTTCGAAGAATGCATCCAAAAAGCCTCCTGATATTACACTTGGTGCCGCTGTGTTTTTTATAGTCGATACTGGAAAGCTCTAATCGTCATCTGCTTCAAGTTCAGATTCTGAGATCACCCCAATATCTCTATCATCGTCGTATACGCTCACAGGGGAAGTAGCTGTACTGCTTATGGTTAAAGCGGAATATCGAGCTATAACCGGAGTTTTTTCTACTAGCGCAGCTTTGATTTCAAAATGTTGCTTCAATACATCCTCCAACTGTACGTCTTATCGTGTTTGATCACATGAACCCATTGTGTGGACATCTACACTTGCCTTACATTCAATGAACTAAGTCTATTTGCGATCTGCTGAAGAAGTATATCAGACTTATCTGTGATTCCATTGCTAGTGAGGCTTTTCGTTCCTCTGGCTGCGGTTCTGAAAATCGCAGGTGCTCCATTGATTCCAACTGGATCCTTCAAGCGTACACAGCTTGTTCCAATGAACAATTCGTTTTATCCGAGTCGCCCATTTGTAAACGCTGGGAAAAGCCATTCGACCCTCTAACAGAATTAGTTTTCTGGGGCTCTTTAGCTCCATTTTCACTTGTTTCCGTTGTAGTTTTACTTCGAAAAATTAAATTCAGTACTTCAGCTTACTTGTCCGTCAAGAAATCATGAAATAATTTTTGTCTTGGATTTAATGTTGTATTAGAAGAATCTTCAGCTTGCTCCTGTGGTTTTCTGCTTCAATTTACCGTGTTTTATTCGATAAAAGCGTAAGTTTCGCAAATTCTGAAAGAATTTTTAAATAGAGTTTCAATTTGAATTTTTATGGATGCATGGATCGTCATACTGTCTTTGATCTTGCTTGAATTCGTGGTAGGATCTACGAGGTTGATTTGAAGTTGACATGAAAAGCGAACTTTTCATGTTAGAAATGTATGTACGTAAAAACACTTATTAAAATATTTATCTATTTGGAACAGCGAGTCAGTTTGCAAATTGACTTGCTGTTCGACAGCAAAATTGACTTTAACTTTTTTGGAACTGCATTAACTGTTAAGAGCTGTTATTTTTCTCATTGTATGACTTGTCACCAAATATGCAGATCAGGATGGCCAGGTTTAAGGAGGTAGTGGTGCAAAGTAGTTCTAGTCTAAGAAAAGAATTCATCAAGTTTGGCGGCATAACCGTTTGACCAACTTCTTTAATATAGGGTTCAAGAATGTAGAGTACATTCTGTTTGATTGAAAGCAAGATACTACTGTTCATAGGAACGAGAAAATGTTTACTTGCCAAAAGAAAGTAAGAAAATTTCTTGATGTAAGAAAGAGTGCTAGACACAGTAAGACAAAGGAACAAACTGGCAAAACGAAGTCTACATGAAATAATGGACTTTAGTATTCTGATTTAATTTAAATATCTAAAAGTACGTGGTTTTTCGCATATCCATATGATTAACACCAGCATACCATAAGTTCATATTTTAAATATCCTTAAGTAACACAAATTCAGGTAATATTTGTCAAAAGATGGACAAAAAATGCAAAATGCTATTAAAAACGGGAAAAACTGAAAAAATTTCGCATCTGGGTAGTTCTCATATAAAATCTAAACAGCACCAAATATACCGAAGAAATAATATTCTAGTGAAAAAATCCTTGAAAATACAGGAATGGAGAAGTAGGACAAAAGAATGTGAGGACTACTACATTTAAATAATATAATGAAATAACCAATTTGTTTGCAAACAAAACAAAAAGCCAAGCTAAATGAGACTTTACAATCTTATATTTTTTTCTTTATCTCGCCAACATTAGTTGATACATTTTGAATATAAACTTTTTTTAATTCGCGAATAGCCAACCTATAGTAATTAAATCATCTTTTATGTAAGAACTTATGTGGCGGTTCGCATTGGAACTCTTGCTTAATGAAAATGTAGTTAGAATTATCAGTTGTAATTATCCGCATGTCAATAAGTAAAGACGCCGAATTTAGAATGTATGAAATTATTTATCTTCTTCTTTTATATCTCGTAAAATCTTTTCCAAATTGTTTCCCTACTGCAACGTTTTGTTCGTAGGGATCCTTATTCATACACTATATGCTAACAAAACGTTCTGGCACAGATGAAACATACCACAGTTAAGGGAAAAAAATGTTCGAATAGAGAGTAAAATGCTTCTGCGATAAACAACTTTGAATGAAATTCATTCGTAATTACCATGTAGGCACTTAGTTCTATTATTTTATGATTACCAATTTGAATTCTTATTTTTTTTGTATATTTTTATCTATGAATATTAGTACCACCAATGGCTTCCTCTTACTGTATAGTTGGTGGTGGGTGTAGGGTTCTAATTATTTCCATTTGTCTAACATAATAAAAATTTTGTTAGCCACATAGAAATCAGGCAAATCAAACTAAATAATAAGACGTTTATTTTATTGTGTTCAATACCGTTACTTCACCCTTTTGGTATAGTGATGTTTCCATACTTTTGGTTAATTATTCCTTCTAATCTTCGCGAATAAATCGCTTGAAAATTAATTTGGGTAGCTCAATCAACTTAAAGTGCTGCTTTGTTGTTATTTCTCCTATTTCATACCTCATTCACTAAAACTTGTTCATCTAATATATTGTCGCGTGTTATGGTTCGCAGCCAATAATTTCACCGTTCCGGGAAAGTGAAAACGTAATGTCTTTTAATTTAAGTTAAAAGAGTTTATTAAATTACTTAAAAATGCACAATCACTTATTTGGTCTATTTCACAATTTTAATTTTCACTATTAAAATCTAACTTCCACTTGTCCATAAATTTCTATCGCAATTGTCTTCTAAGATCACTTCACAATCAACGAAAATCACTTTTCTATTACTCGAACAATATCGCTTTCCACACACTATCGCAGTTTTTATTGCGGTCGAATGAATAATCTCCCCATTCATTCAGCTCGCCTTTATATAGGGTCTCCATCCGTTCAATGCATTTCTCGTACATTGGCGAATGTTCTGCCGAGAGGTATCTGGTATATTCGAGCAGATTGATGAATGGAGCAGTGACTCACTTCCAAATGTTGATCATGCTTGGTGGGTTCTCGTGGTTTCGAGTAAGTTCATTTTGTTGATGTTCTTAATGGTTGTGAAAACAATTGCAACAGTAGCTCGCAGAATTCTTTGTTCATGTAACAATATATATATATATATATATATATATATATGCATATATATATATATATATATATATATATATATATATATATATCTATATATATATATATATATATATATATATATATATATATATATATGTATATATATTGTATATATATATATATATATATATATATATATATATACTCGTATATATATATATATATATATATACTCGTATATATATATATATATATATATATATATATATATATATATATATATATATATATGCAAGGTGGGCCAGAAAGAATTGCGAATTTGAAAAAATCATTAAAAAAAACTGAGTACAATTCACATACAAATTTTTATTTCTATAAAAATTGACATAATTTCTTAAAAATAACGTCATCCAGGTGTGCACCATCCCGCTGCAAACATTCTTCGAATCTGACCCTCAAATTGGTAAAAACTCGCTGGCACATTGCACGGGGAATAGCTGCCACATCTTCCCGGATATTGGTCTTCAACTGGTTAATCGTGGCTGGGTTATTGGTGTAGACTCTACTTTTTAGGTATCCCCACAAAAAAAGTCCGGTGGCGTCAGATCCGGACTTCTAGGAGGCGATGCAATGTCACCTCGGCGCGATATCAGTTTCCCAGCAAACATCTCGTTTACGACCGCCAAAGAGGCATTAGCTGTATTGCATGTCACGCCATCTTGTTGAAACCATGTCACACGATTATAGGCTTCAAATTGTTGCAGTTGTGGAAAGAAAAAATCCCTTAACATGGCTATGTATCGGTCAGAATTTACAGTGACAGATTGGCCTTGTTTTTTCGAAGAAGTAGGGTCCGATAATTCCGTTCTTGTTGACCTTGGGCGTCCTGCAGGCTTCTGTTTGAGAGTCGAACCAGTCTCTTCGAACTTTCTGACCCACGATCGAATCACACTTTCTTTCAGACACTGATTTAGGTCATGTAATCCAAACTCACGCCGAAATAAACGCCGAACAAAAGCGCACGAATTGTGATTTTTGTAATAATGTTTAACGCAGAATGCACGTTGCGCTCCGGTGAAGTGATCCATCGCGACTAAATTTTCGAGAACTGAGCTACTTAACCCCACCACCCGCGCAGTTCCCTCTCTAAAGCTTCAAACCAAGAGTGTTTTTAAAATCGTACTCCTTTCTGGCCCACCTTGTATATATATATATATATATATATATATATATATATATATATATATATATATATATATATATATATATATATATATATTGTGTATATATATATATATATATATATATATATATATATATATGTATATATATATATATATACATATATATATTGTATATATGTATATATATATATATATATATATATATATATATATATATATATATATATATATATATATATATATATATATATATGAGGACGTGATTTTCAAAACTCACAACATCCATGTTTTTAAAAAACAAGATGGTCCTTGCATTAGCTCACAACATCCGCCGCATGTTTGTTTTCAAAACTTCCCAAATCTGCTTCAATGTAACAAAAGTGACATGATCCGGTACAACCTTCATCATTGTCAAAAGTTATTTTGTACGGTTGTCACAATTTGTGAATTATCAGAAAATAGATATAGCTTTTATTAAATAAATGATTAATTTAATATACTGGAATAAAAAAAAATGGTTGATTGCAATTGCAAAAGTCCAGAGGGTGGTACCGTTGACATCAGGATGAAGAAGAAAAGAATTAGTAGGAAGACGTGGAAAAGAAATAGAGGAAACTGCAAGGTACTGTAGTGAAAAGGTATGTATCAAAATGTTCGCACAGGACTGCAGCGATGGTCTGCTGCCTCGGCGAGAGAAGACGGGAATGTCAACCGAGATTGGCCTTGTCTGGGGCTGCGCGAATATCCTGGCAGGCTAGCGTTGCGGTGTCGTGGGGTGGGCTCATTCCCCCAGTACAAGGAGCCACTACAAAAGAATTTCGCGTTCACGAATTCTTGGGTCTCAGAAACAGGTCGACCGAAGTCGGAAAAATGTAGGTAACCAACAAAGCGGAAAATTGCTTGCTCCGAGAAAAAGTTGAAACAAGACAAAAAAGGTGAAGTCGGGAAGACTTCGTCGTTACCCGACGATTCTCATGGCCCACAAATAAGAGTGGGGCAACCGGATGGATGTCGTGCCCCCTCGCACCCGCCCAAACGGATCAAGATCCAAAATGTCGAAGTGGCCCTATATTTCCCTTTTGAGTTTAAAACTCATACAAACATACTTTGCATGAGCCTTCCCATCAAAAGAGAAATATAAATGTGACCAATTTATGTCATAGGATTATGTGATCGGGTCACATAATCCTATGCCATAAAAAGAGCACTTCAGCTGGAGGCCACCCAACCCAGCAAGAGGCCTTGAAACAAAAAAAAAACAGTTGGAGCGCGCCCGATGGCTAGCTCATTTTTTTGTGAAAAAAGCCTTCGACCGTGCCGGTTCCTGTACCCGGTCGGAATGAACAAAATGAAAAGACCAACGGTTAAGAGTGTGCAATAGAATTTCAGTTATGTTATTGGATGATCTTAATGATTTACAAACTACTAAGAAACCTAATCTTTTTATGTTAAAAGTTAAATATAGATGTAAAGAACTAAGAGAAATACAAGGGAACAGAAGTATGATTCTATTAATGGAAATATAAGAGATTAATTTCCTTTTTCATAAAATATGTCACATTCTGTCCTTGTGAAATTTTTTGTCTCGAATGTCCGTTATTATATATATATATATATATATATATATATATATATATATATATATATATATATATATATATATATATAGATTAAAATGTATTTAAAAATTTGAAATGTATAGAAAAATTGAAATGTATATAATAATTGAAATGTATATAAAAATTTGAAAGGAATCAAAAGGGTACTTATCCAGCATCCTCGATGAGCGCTCGTAGATGGGGTGGGTAAGTCCTGGAATTCAAAGCGGGCATATGCCCGCATAATATTTAAGGTATTGGTTATACAGTACAGTACAGTATTATAATAATTAGCAATTTCAAAATTATTGTTAGACTACTTGAGATCAGAATCGCCAGACACAGTCACTATTGAGATAAAAGAAAACACCACCGTTTGGAGGAACACATGTTTTATTTGATGCTCGGCAATCACAAGCCGATCCCGTCCATTCTTTCTTGCAGACACATTCGCCCAAACGCACATTCCATGATTAGGGCCTGAACACAGTAATTGACTATGACGATCACATGAGAAGTCATCAAATTGGCAGTAATTTCTTCTTCAGGGTTCGGTCTCTTTTCACATTCGCAAACACCACCCTCACATGGACCAAATGTTGAGCACTTAGCTGAATGTTCTTAATATAAACTGTGGCCACGTTGGTCGCACGGACAAATACATAGCATTTCCAAATCGACGACTAAACTTTTATTTGAACCAAACGAATATACTTGGAACTTTTGGAACCATCCTTTTGGATTTTGTGGACATTATGTGATGAAAATTTCTGCTGGGAAGTTAAAAGTATCACCAGCTTTCAATCCTTTGCATTTGCTTGTTTGTACGAGGCTGCTTCCAATTTTGCAAGCTGAATAATAAGCAATTTTGATGGCACTCGACGCATTGTCCTTCTCTATCGTCATCCGGCACCAAGGAATCAACCCCACTTCCATCAAAGCCGATCACATCCATTTCCGGACTATCTTCCCCCTCCTCCAATACTAGTTCACTCACATCAACTTCCTTTTTCACTCTTTCCTTCCTAACATTGTTTTATTTTTCACGAGCAGATACATCTTTGCTCTCTCTTTTCTTCATTTTTCATAGTTTGCCGGCAAATAGGAATACCACCAAGTAATCACTATAATAGGTTTTCGTCAATTTCTGTTCACCATAAATACGCATACTATGCAATCTCCCTCGATTCAACTGTGCCTACACCCCCCTTCACTTTATTTTAACTAATGTCCCTTTCAAAATAGATGACACAAACTAGTTTGCCCGCAGAGAATATTCTATGCACGATGTGACTTTAATTTGTCTAGGAATTTGGTTTATCAATTCTCTCTACACTCATTACAACAAAACACATCGTTCAAAGTCAGCTCGAATTTTGATCAATGTGCCAATTAACTTCGTTAGAAATCGACTTATATCATGGATCACTAAAATTACTTTCCTCCCAAGATTCCGTTCACTTATAAACTAACGGACTGTACACCGGTCTCCACGTCATTTGTCTCCCTCCACTTCCACCACCACTACTTGAACCAGCCCTCGAAGACATATTTAACACACACGATATTCTATTTCAATTAATATGGTCGCCGGGAATCGCCACACAATCATTATTCAAGTCCAAAATTTTGCTTCCACAATCATTACGATTGCAATACAGAAACCACGATTTACTTTTCATGACCGAACAAAATGCAACCAAGCCAGAATAAACAGTTGAACACCATCCAAAAACAATGAAGGTTCCTGCCCAAAAGCTCGGCCCCTACCCCGCGGTAAATAATATCTGAAATCCAATATCAGATACGCCGGCTAGTCACTCGCAGCCTCGACGAATACGAATCGTTTACAACTTCCCCAGTCAGAGAGATCTCACACAAGATTCAAAAGTGGGAAGCCTACTGGAAAACGAGAATTCGGAGTGGCCTTCATTGTGGATAGGGAGTTCAAATCGCACGCTATTGATTTTAAGGCAATAAATGAACGGTTGTGTGCGATCCGCATAAAAGCGAAATTCTTTAAAATCTGGCTGATTAATAACAAACAAAGGAAACGTTCTACAATCACCTGGAAAGACTGGTCGACTTATTGCCTAAAAACGACACAAAAATAATTCTGGGTGATTTCAACGGTAAGGTTGGCAAGGAGAATACAGCACATGACAACGGCCAGCTCCTGATCGACTTTGCATGCAGCAGAAATGTAGTTGCTTGCTTCCAACGTCAACGCATTCATAAAATGACCTGGGTATCACCGGATGGCAACACACAAAACTAGATCCGTCATGTTCTAATCCAATAACGTTGGGTTCGAGGAGCCAACTGTAACTCAGATCATTACTTGATCAAAGTTACCTATCAATGTCGTATGTCAAAGGCATATTCGGCGAAGACCAGCCCGCTACAAAAGTTTGACATCGAAAGGCTCCAAACGGCGTCTGTGGCCAAACATTTCACGGAGATCCTTGACAACCATCTGGCTCTCATCTCTTCAGACGCATCGATAAAGACAAGCAACGTGGTCTGGATGAACGTGAAAGTGGCTATTAGAACCGTGGCAGAAGAGACGATCGGACATCAAGCCCAGTGCAAGAGAAATGATTGGTTCAATGATAAGTGCCAGAATGCATTAGACAAAAACAATCAGGCGTACAAAGATAACGTAGATAGGAAAACCAGGAGGAAGAGAGAACACTATGAAAATCTCAGAAGAGTGGCAAATAAGATAATTAGAATTAAGAAAAGAAAATACAATGATGAGTAATTGAAAAGTATATAGTAGATGTAAGTTTAGTGAGTAACAACACAAGACAAGCATACAAAGTAGTGGAAAGCCTAAAACTTGAGCCCGGCATCAACATTTTGTCACGGTCATTCACAACTGCCAAAGAACTCTCCCAGAAACTCGATAGTGAAGTAAAACTAGTAGGGCTACAAATCAATGAAAATAAAACAAAGCTCATGACGCAGTCGAGGAAAAATACCTCAAATGCTCAAAATATTACACTTGGCGAATACAGTATCGAGAATGTGGGTGAATTTTGTGTATTTAGGAACCAAAATAACGAAGACGGGTAGTAAAAGAGACGAAATACGCTAAAAAATACAGCTCGCAAATAAAATATTTTATTCACTTTTGACGATCTTGAAGACAAGCTGCATATACAGGAAAGCAAAGCTCCATGTATACGAATCTGTGATAAGACCTGTGTTATGCTATGGGTGTGAAACATGGACTCTAACCCATGTATCCGCAAAGTGACCAGTGGGAAAGCCGAGGAAACGCTAGTCTGACTCAGTCAACGGAGACAGTTCATCGCTGCTTGGATTTTGAAATTGGAGGACGTGGTTAATGGGCCGAGACAGTTGGAAGTGCTATTTGCACCAAGCGAGGGCACGAGAGGTGTTGTAGTGCTATGAAGAAGAAAAAGACGAAGAAGTGTTACAAAACACGTTTGAATTAAGTATAATACATCTGAGTGGTATGGGTGTATTCCTAAGGCATTGTATCATCAATTTAAATGCATCGTGACTAATTAGATAAACTTAATTATAATTAATGAGTGATTCATTTCTGTGTTTGTTTCAGGCACAATCCTAAAGAATTACCGAAAAAGCCAGAATGTGTACACCCTACAAAATCAAAAACATTGCTATGTCAGCTATTACGTATGCAGGATATTTGCCGGTTCCATGAACAATTTGACACTTCATGCGTCAAAACTGGTCATCCCAATCTGATCCTTCGGTTCACAAAACAACATCCGCCAAAAAGGAGCCGATCAGCTAAAGGTATCCTTTGTGCAGTATTTTCTTGTATATCTACTTTCACCGCATTTGTAATATATGGAGCTCCTATCGGGTCCTTTGCATACTTGTGTGGTTTGACTATAGCCAAGGCATTTGAAATATTGAAGAGGCAGTGCTCTTAGCCGTTTTCTGCGGATAACTTACCCTTTTCTTACTTTGGCCTTATTCAGAAATTGTTCGGCGTTCTTTTCTGTCAAATCAATGATGGCCATGCGTTGTCCCCTATAGTTTTCTGGCCTTGTTTTGACCCATTGGCCTCTTCTACCTCAGCCAGATTCATGACCCAGTCAATATCTCTTATTTCGATCGCTGCCATCGGCTTGAGCGAGGCTATAGTTGCGCTTTTGCTGAGAACTTTCTTTTCGGTGGCGCAGAATGCTTTTTTATTGTCGGCTGACCATGTTGGTCGCACTGGTTTAATGGCAGTATTCGTGTCTTCAGGCCTTACGTTTCCCCTGATATCCCGTAGGACTTCTGCGTAGGGTCGACCATCTTGGGGTTTTACGAGCAGTGCCTGCTGTCGGGATCTTCGTCGGGGCTGCAGCCGCTGGTTGCGTCGTCATTGTTGTTTTGTTTGCTTTGTTTGATTGGATTTTTTTATCTTTTTGTGTCGCCAAAGCCCTAATCTTCTTGCCTCAGCTCTCGAAAGCTTCAAGGAATTTACACCCGTCAGCTTCGGCGGCTTACCATTGGTTATTGCCAAAACCACACTGAAATAGAGCATAATTCAGTCATGTAAACGACAGTCAATATTTGAAGATTACTCAAAATTCTTGAAAGCTAAGCTTCTATTAAGTCACTAAGCGAAGTATTCGAAACAACCAAGTACCGTACGTGGCAAAGAGGATACTTCTGGGTGCTCGTTCATGTTCGTACAAACGCAGATGGGTCGCGTTCAAGCCTCGAGTAGTCTGATGGTGGAGCCTGGACAGAGATCTGTTATTCTCCTAAAATAAGCCGCAGGTTATTACATGACAACTGGATTTTTTCTCTCTCATTTTTTGTTTTTTTCTCTTCGTTATCACCAGGGCTGAGAAAGTGTCAGTATACTAGAGAAAACAAACAGAATGACAATATGAAGATGAAAAAGACAGCTGATGGAGGTTTTTGATCAAGAAAAACCTGCAGGGTTATTATCAGGATGGAAAGGACAGACGGTTGATTCACCGACGCAGGTCCTTGGTATGATAGATTCCAAGTTCCTTGCTGGGCATGTCGACTATTTACTAGCGTGTCGGGTTGAACATCTGTACCGCACGACATCTCATGAACTTTTTGTCTAACTTAGCATTGTAGTGCTGGGGGCACTGCTTTGTTCGAAATTAAGTCAGCAAAATTCATCACCCATCTTGAAACCACATGAACAAGATCCAAAATTGTAGCGTCCCTCTCCCGCACGTCTGCTATCTTCAATATTATCTCGGATTTGATCTCGTAGTTTCTTGTGTGGCTCAGGAGCCGCCACTGAGTCTCCCAAACAGTTTAATTGCCGTTCGTAAGCATTTGCTTGGGGAGAATATACGGCGGTTCGTTGGTGTGTAATGCCATACCTATCCATGAATACACGAAATTGTGAACTAGACTCCATTGTTGCAGCCAACCTACTCCAGTACTCCGGATTCATAGAGGACACGTTTCTCACTTGCTTAGGATTGGGCTTACTCAAGTTCCAGATCGGCTCAATGATTGGGAGCTTTGACAGTTGGACCAGGACCACGACAGCTCCGGTGTGTCCAGGCATCGACCGAGGATATAGACCAATGAGATCGATATTCAAGCGCTGGAACACACACTCAGGTAGTTTGAATTGACTGGTATCGAGGCCGAAGTAACCCACTAAGGGTGGCAATGTTTGTTCGAAGGAACAAATTGGGCCGAGCATAAACGGACGGACTGGTGGGGATCTCGTCATTAACGACGATCGTTATGGCGCACAAAGATGAGTGGGCATTCAGATGGAGGTGTTACCCCCTCGCACCCTCCCAACCGGATCAACATCCAAACGTAGACGTGGCCATATATTCCCCATTTTTGAATGTGAATGGTAAAGATGAATTTCCGTACAGGACTGCAGCGATGGTCAGCCGAGATTGGCCATGTCTGGGGACGCGTGAATGCGCTGACAGGCTAGCGTTGTGGTATCGTGGGGCGGGTTCATTCCCCCAGCACAAGGACCCACTACAAAAGAATTTCGCATTTACGAATTCTTGGGTCTCAGAAACAGGTCGACCGAAGTCAGAAAAATGGAGGTAACTACTGGAGGGGAAAATTGCTTGCTCAGAGAACAAGTCGAACCGAGTCAAAACAAGTGGGCTTGGGGAGACTTCGTCGTTACCCGACGATTCTTGTGGCCCACAAATAAGAGTGGGGCAACCATATGGATGTGGTGCCCCGTCGCACCTGCACAACCGGATCAAGATCCAAATGTAGACGTGGCCGTATATCTCCCGTTTGAGCGGAAAACTCATACGAACCTCCTTTGTATGAGCCTTTCCATCAACGGGAAATATGGATGTGACTGATTTATGTCATAGAATTCTGTGATTCGGTCACATAACCCTATGTCATAAAACGGGCACGTAAGCGCAAGGCCACTCAACCCGGCACGAGCATCTGAAAACAACAAAATACGTGAAGTGCGCCCGGTGGTTAGCCCATTTTCAGCGAATCGCCTACCATCGTAGCGGGTCCTATACCCGGTCAGAGGAGCAGAATGGAAAGACCGATTTTATAATTTACTCCAACATTTTCATTATTATTTAATCAAAAATTTTATAACCATAACTTGACGATAATCAAATTCTTTGTCTTAAAGATTCTCACTCTAACATGAATTCATTTCGTTTACCATCCACTAGTAGATGGTAAACGAATTATCAGTTCTAACCGTGCCTTTCTAAATAATGAACGTTTTAATTGTTTGAGTACCCGATTAAAGATGTTTACCATCAATAAGACACAACATAAGAGAAACTTGAGTATAACATGTTGAGGACTATTTGCATATTTACTCTCTAACACATTTTTTTCATAGGAATTGACTACGGCAACCTATTTGAACGTATGAGCTTATCTTCAAATTTTGCCTTTTTTTAAAATCAATATATATATATATATATATATATATATATATATATATATATATATATATATATATATATATTATATAAAAATCAATATCAATAAGTATATATGCATAAGTATAAATGCATGGAGAAAATTTAAATAAATCAAACGGGTACATACCCATCCTCGCCGACGAGTGCTCGTAGATGGGATGGGCACATCTGCAACTCTTAATATTGTTAATTTTCACCCCCAAAAAAATTTTCATTACTTTAATTTTCACAAAAAAAAATTTCCCTATCACTTTAAATCGCGTTACTTTTAATTTTCTGTTATGGTTTAATCTCCAAGACTCCAGATATCCTTTTTGTCGCAACACCCTTTCAGACCAAAAATCTGATTGAAACCGGTTTTAATTCTCCACAGAAATGATATCTGTAAGTTTTTCCATGCCCGAAAGGTAATTTTTATGTATAGAAAATAAGTCACGTTATGGAAAGTATACCCGTGTTCAGCGAAATGAAATTCGCGTTATTGTGAATAGGGCAGACGCTAAGAATAGGTACTACAGGAAGCCCAGTAGTCCTCTTCATGCACAGTAGAATTTTTTAGGTGTTAGTAAAACATGTTCATAATATTGGTGCATCAGTGCCGTAAGGAATAAAGTTATTTTGAGTAGGGGCAAAATTATTTAGATTTGAAATAAGCCTGAGGAATACTAAGGAGAAATTAATCTCTTTATTTGTTATATATAAACAATATATATATATATATATATATATATATTTATATATATGTATATATATATATATATATGTATATATATATATATATATATATATATATATATATATAAAATATATATATATATATATATATATATATATATATATATATATATATATATATATATATATATATATATATATATATATATATATATATTGTTGCGTGTTATGGTTCGTGGCTAATAATTTTAATGTTCTGGAAAAGTGAAAACGCAATGTTTTTTAAATTAAATTAGAAGAGTTTATTTTATTACTTAAAAATGCACAATCACTTATTTAACTATTTCACAATTTTAATTTACACTATTAAAATCTAACTTCCACTTGTCCATAAATTTCTATCGCAGTTGTCTTCTAAAATCACTTCACAATCAACGAAAATCACTTTTCTATTACTCGAACAATATCGCTTTTTTATTCGCTTCACACTTACACAGTTTTTACTATCGCGGTTCTAAGGAATCCTCCCATTCATTCAGCTCACCTTTATATAGGGTCTCTAGTCATTCAACCCAGTTCTCGTACATTGGCAAATTAGCGGGAACATTCCAGCAGCGTAATGAATGGAGCAGTGACTCACTTTCAGATGTTGATGCTTGGTGGGTTTTCGAGTACGTTCGTTTTGTTGATCATGATTAATGGGTTTTCGAGTACGTTCGTTTTGTTGATCATGATCTTCTTAACGATTGTGAAAATAATTGCGACAGTAACTCGCATAATTATTCGTGCATGTAACACTGCCCCCACCTTAGTTCTTTCCGCCCCGAAAAGATGTGTCGCCAGTTGTAGTCCCTGGAGGTAATATGGGGCAAGACGGTCCAGGTGCATGGTTTTCATTTTGGGTCTTGGCTCACGATGTTCCTATATGCGGTATACGACGTCGTTAATTCCCAATGATGTTGCAACTTGGGAGACCTTCCCTTTCGCCGTTGCGGGTTATATAGCCACACCAAGTCATCTTGCTGGAAGCCAGTAGAATTTGCCTTCAGATCATACCTGGTCTTCATGCGGTCAGTAGCCGATTCGAGGTGGTTTCGCACTGTCCGATGTATCTGGTTCAACTGTTGCCGTAGCTCACTTGCGTACTCCGAGATCGTTTGGGGTTTCTCGGGGGGTGTTCCGAACTTTATATCAGCCGGCAGACGAATAGTCTTTCCAAAAATGACTTTGGCTGGGGCTTGGCCCGTCGATGCATGTTCGGCAGCTCTGTACGCCATCAAAAACAGTGGAATATGTCAGTCCCAGTCCCTTTGGTTCTCGTCAACCATCTTGGCCGGGTGTTTATTTAGCGTGCCGTTGAAACGTTCGACCATTCCATCGGATTGGGGATGCTGCGGTGTTGTCCTCGTTTTCCGTATTCCCAGCAGCTCACACATTTTGCCAAAAACTAGTGACTCAAAGTTTCGGCCTTGATCCGAATGTAGTTCGCAAGGTACGCCGTACCTACTGACCCAATTTAACACTAGCTGTTCGGCTACAGTAGTTGCTTCCTGGTTGGGAATGGGGTAGACCTTGGGCCATTTGCTGAAATAATCGGCTACAACCAGCGTGTGTCGATTTCTCCATTCGGATTCAGGGAAGGGTCCTGCGATGTCAACAGCAATCCTTTCAAACGGTACACCCACGTTGTAGGTTTGCATTTGTCCTCTCAGTCGTTACTTTGGACCTTTGATGGAAGCGCAAATTGTGCATCTGCGACACCAGTCCTCTACGTCTTCTCGAGCATGGAGCCATTAAAACTTTTCCCGTAATTTCGCTGAGGTCTTGTTAACACCAAGGTGGCCTCCCGAGGAACCTTCGTGCATCTCCTTAACCACATCGTGGATTCGGCGTTTGGGAAGAGTCTGAATCCTATAGGAGCTGCCATCCGCCGTTTCCCATTTCCGCTTGAGTACGCCACCCTCCACCTGAAGGGAGTTCCATTATGCCCAGTAACTTTTCAGGGTGGCGCCATGCATCGAAATGTCCTTCCACTCAGGTCGCCCAGTTGTCTCCTTCCATACGAGCAATGGTCCGATGTCTCCATCGGCTAACTGGGCATTTTGGATCTCATCCGGTGACCAACCTTCATCAAATTCGGTCGTTATCAATCGCAGATCAACGGTCGGTTCCTTTTCCTCAATCCGTCGGCAATGCTTGCAGTTAACAAGATATGAACGGTGGGATAGGGCGTCAGCATTTCCATGAACTCCGCCCTTGCGATGAACAATTTCGTAGTCGTATGACGGCAATCTTTCGATCCATCTCGCAACTTGTCCCTCGGGGCTTTTGAAGTTGAGCCGTCATCTCAATGATGCATGGTCCGTCCGAAGAACAAATTTCTGGCCAAATAAGTACTTGTGGAACTGCTTGGTGGCCTCTTTTATAGCCAATAGCTCCTTCCTGGTCACGCAGTAGTTCCTCTCACTTTTTGAAAGAACTCGACTGTAATACGAGAGGACTCTTTCTTCGCAATCGATCTGCTGGGAGAGTACAGCTCCAATACCGCCGTTGCTCGCATCGGTGTCCACTACAAACATTTTTCCGGGCTTCGGATATACCAGCACGGGCGATTCACACAGCTTCTCCTTCAAGCTCTCCAAGGCTACCTGGCATTGTTGATTCCAGACATACGGACAATGTTTCTCGGTTAACTGATGGAGACACTTAGCTATTTTGGCAAAGTCTTTGACGAATCTTCGATAGAAGGTTGCCTGACCCAAAAAACTTCGTAGTTGGCGCTTGTTGTTTGGTGTTGGCCAGCTTTTCACGGCTTCAATTTTCTCAGGGCCTGTTTCGACCCCTTCTGCTGATACAACGTGTCCCAAGTATTTTACTTCAGCTGCAAAAAGGGTACACTTGTCGGGGCTAAGTTTCAACTTTGCCAGTCGCAATCGGGAGAAAACCTCTTCTAAGTTCCGCACATGCTCTTCGAACGTTCTCCCGATGACGATGATGTCATCTAGGTACACCAAGCAGGTTTTCCAGGTTAAGCCACGTAGCACGTATTCCATCAGGCGTTCGAAAGTGGCTGGAGCATTGCAAAGCCCAAATGGCAGTACCACAAATTGCCACAATCTGGTCCCAACTGAAAATGCGGTTTTCTCTTGGTCTTCTTGTCGATTTCTACCTGCTAGTAGCCACTCTTGAGATCGAGTGTAGAAAACCATTTTGCGTCGGCTAAAGTGTCCGTGATGTCATCGATGCGTGGAAGCGGGTAACTATCTTTCTTAGTGACGTCATTAAGCTGACACAAAAGCGAGTGCTACCATCTTTTTTCTATATATATATATATATATATATATATATATATATATATATTTATATATATATATATATATATATATATATATATATATATATATATATATATATATATATATATATATATATATATATATATATATATATATATATATATATATATATATATATATATATATATATATATATATTGTTACATGCATGAATAATTTTGCGTGATACTGTCACAATTATTTTCACAATCGTTAAGAAGATCATGATTAACAAAACGAACGTACTCGAAAACCCATTAATCATGATCAACAAAACGAACGTACTCGAAAACCCACCAAGCATCAACATCTGAAAGTGAGTCACTGCTCCATTCATTACGCTGCTGGAATGTTCCCGCTAATTTGCCAATGTACGAGAACTGGGTTGAATGACTAGAGACCCTATATAAAGGCGAGCTGAATGAAGGGGGGATCTCATTAGAACCGCGATAGTAAAAACTGCGAAAGTGTGAAGCGAATCGAAAAGCGATATTGTTCGAGTAATAGGAAAGTGATTTTCGTTGATTGTGAAGTGATTTTAGAAGACAATGCGATAGAAATTTATGGACAAGTGGAAGTTAGATTTTAATAGTGAAAATTAAAATCGTGAAATAGTTAAATAAGTGATTGTGCATTTTTAAGTAATTAAATAAACTAATTTAATTTAAAAGTCATTGCGTTTTCACTTTCCCGGAACATTAAAATTATTGGCCGCCAACCATAACACGCAAACACTGGTGTCAAGAAATGAGAAAAAAAATTTTGGAAGTGAAAGCGTTTAAACATTTTTAAAGTGCACAATAGTGTAAATTAACGTGGAAACTGGTGGAAAAATAGCCAAAAAAAAATGTCAGGAAATTTTCATCTAAAAATTGATCAATTGACCATATCGGAGCGCAAGGAGGAGTTGGAACAGTGAAATCTGGCCACACAAGGTGCAAAAGCCATACTGATTGCACGCTTGCGTGACGCAATCGAGTCGGAAGGCGTGAATCTGGACTCGGGTGAGCTCTCTGATGCGAAAAAAGGCGCAGAAGGTGGAGAAGTAGAAACACAATAATCAAAGGAGCCAAAAACTGCGCTAATGCAAATGTTAATGCTGATGTCATCTAGTCTCACTGCGAAACTAGATGAATAATCCACGAAGCCAAATGAACAATCAGCGAAGTTAAATGAACAATCAGCGAAGCTAGACCAACAAGCGTTCGAAATCAAGGCAGACATCGCACAGAAGCTGGAGAAACAGTCAACTGATTTGAAGGCAGATTTGGAAAAACAGTCTACCGAAATAAAAGCAGAGCTCAGTAGTCTCAACAACCAAATTAAATGCGTCGAGGAAAAGGTATATCAGGTCGAGGAGAGAATCAACCAAGAGATCAGCTAGTTCGAGGAGAGAATCAACCATAAGATCAGTTAGGTCGAGGAGAGAATCAACCATGAAATCAGTTAGGTCGAGGAGATAATCAACCATGAGATGGAAAACATGAAAAAAGAATTGGAAGCAGCGAAGGCAAAAGTAACCACCTCACCAATCCCACTGGTAACCGCAGCGCATAGCATATCCAGAAATGTGAAAGCACCAAAATTCGACGGGAAAACGGTCTAGAGCATTTACAAAACACAGTTTGAAGCCGCCGCTATGACAAACCACTGGAATGAGCAGCAACGAGCAACAGCATTAATTCTTGCTCTAAGAGGCCCAGCTGCCGAGCTTTTAAAGACTATCCTAGTTGAGTTGCACTCAAACTCGGTTGCTATAATGAATGTGCTCGACATGCGTTATGGAGACGCTCATCTGAAGCAGATTTATCGGTCACAACTACGGCATCGGATGCAGAAGTCTGGTGAAACCCTACAGCAGCTAGCACAAGACATTGAGCGACTGGCACTTTTGGCTTACCCAGCTTACGACCCAGAACATCGAGATGATGCAGCAACAGAAGCATTCATCAGCGCACTAAAGGACCAGGAATTGCAACAACCCGTGGGTTTAGCTCAAAAGCAAACGGTTAAGGACGCATTGGCTTACAGTCTGAACTTTGAGGAAAGCGAAAAATATGACTCGTACCACTGCCCGGGTTCGCGAGGTAGTGGCAGACGAATGCAGGTGTGAGCGCGTCGAAATTGAGCGAGAGCCGCAGGCAAATGGTGCGCCTAGATGCTGGAATTGCGGAGAGAAGGGGCACCTGCAAAGAGACTGCAAGAATCGAAGAAAACCGAGCTATTGTCCAGGGTGTGCAGCTAGGAGAAGATCTAGACCGAGTCAGAAGCCCAGAATGGAAACCCTTCAAACAGAGGGGTTGGGAAACATGTAAGCGCCAACTTCGTGGGGCAGAGGTTGACTAGGAGAATCGACGTCCCCAGCACCACCATCACTGTATCAAGACTACATCGTGGAGAAGCGGACTTATGCCTCCCGGGTCAAGTTGACGGAGAACATTGCACCATAACCATCGACACTGGCGCAACCCGATCGATCATCCGACCAGACCATGTGAGGCAACAACTACTTCGAAAGGGCAGGATTTCCTCACAAAGGACAGCTTCGGGAGGAACTGCACCTGTCCATGGAGAGGTCAACCTCCAGACACAGTTGGGAGACCTTGCATTCCGACATAATTTTCTGGTCGCGAACATTATAGATGACTGCATTCTCGGAATGGATTTTCTGCGAGCACATGGAATCACGTTGGATTTGGGCAAACGTGTATTGATATGGCAGAATGTAGAAGTATTGATGGAAGGTCCCAGCGTCCAAATTCCCAAGATGAATGTGGTAGTATGTGCCGACACTGATGTACCAAAATCTTCCGAGAGCATTGTATGGGCCAAGCTTCATGGTGATTCTGGAGACCAGCGATCTTATCTGATAGAGCCAACGAAGACGTCCGCATTGCGAAGTTTGATTGTTGGACGAAGCCTTGTAAGATCTTTAGGTACGGATACGTGCCAGTTAGAGTCCTTAACACCGCAGACTCACCCACGAGCATCAAAGCGGGAGAAGTCATCGGGAGCTGCCAAACTATTTCCACCATCACCTCTTTGGAAGCCACTCACGACCATCATTGGAAAAGGAGGCAAGACACAGACAAAGCCCGGGAATCCACGTCTGCAATATTGAAGCAGACCAAATTGCCAGTGCAGCTATTCAAGCGAGCCTCTGATCTGGTCACCAAGTACAGTGACCAAGCCCGGATGACCAAGGCCGAATGAGTATGGCAACTCACATCCTAGATACACAGGGAGCGTCCAATTCGACAAGCACCAAGACGTCTTCCTATATCCAAACAAAGAGAAGTGAGCACACTGATCTCGGACATGGAAAACCAAGGCGTTATCGAGCCTTCTGTCAGTCCATGGGCCGCACCAGTAGTTCTAGTGAAGAAAAAAGATGGTAGCACTCGCTTTTGTGTCAACTATAGGCAGCTTAACGACGTCACTAAGAAAGATAGTTACCCGCTTCCACGCATTGATGACATCATGGATATTTTAGCCGACGCAAAATGGTTTTCTACACTCGATCTCAAGAGTGGCTACTAGCAGGTAGAAATCGACAAGAAAGACCAAGAGAAAACCGCATTTTCAGTTGGGACCAGATTGTGGCAATTTGTGGTACTGCCATTTGGGCTTTGCAATGCTCCAGCCACTTTCGAACGCCTGATGGAATACGTGCTACGTGGCTTAACCTGGAAAACCTGCTTGGTGTACCTAGATGACATCATCGTCATCGGGAGAACGTTCGAAGAGCATGTGCGGAACTTAGAAGAGGTTTTCTCCCGATTGCGACTGGCAAAGTTGAAACTTAGCCCCGACAAGTGTACCCTTTTTGCAGCTGAAGTAAAATACTTGGGACACGTTGTATCAGCAGAAGGGGTCGAAACAGGCCCTGAGAAAATTGAAGCCGTGAAAAGCTGGCCAACACCAAACAACAAGCGCCAACTACGAAGTTTTTTGGGTCTGGCGACCTTCTATCGAAGATTCGTCAAAGACTTTGCCAAAATAGCTAAGTGTCTCCATCAGTTAACCGAGAAACATTGTCCGTATGTCTGGAATCAACAATGCCAGGTAGCCTTGGAGAGCTTGAAGGAGAAGCTGTGTGAATCGCCCGTGCTGGTATATCCGAAGCCCAGAAAAATGTTTGTAGTGGACACCGATGCGAGCAACGGCGGTATTGGAGCTGTACTCTCCCAGCAGATCGATTGCGAAGAAAGAGTCCTCTCGTATTACAGTCGAGTTCTTTCAAAAAGTGAGAGGAACTACTGCGTGACCAGGAAGGAGCTATTGGCTATAAAAGAGGCCACCAAGCAGTTCCACAAGTACTTATTTGGCCAGAAATTTGTTCTTCGGACGGACCATGCATCATTGAGATGACGGCTCAACTTCAAAAGCCCCGAGGGACAAGTTGCGAGATGGATCGAAAATTATTCGTGCATGTAACAATATATATATATATACATATATATATATATATATATATATATATATATATATATATATATATATATATATATATATACAATATGTATATATATATATATATACTTTATATATTGTATATACACATATATGTATATATATATATATATATATATATATATATATATATATATTTATATATATATATATATATATATATATATATATATATTTATATATATATATATATATATATATATATATATATATATATAAATATATATATATATATATATATATACACAAATAGTTGTATATTAATAAATATATATCAAATTGTTTATATAACATATATATATATAGATATATATATAGATATATATATATATATATATATATATATATATATATATATATATATATATATATATATATATAAATATATACAGTAGAACTCCAATCATCCGAAACAATTGGGACCGGACCCCATTCGGATAATTTAAAATTCGGTTAGAAAAGTGTATATTTTAAAGAAAAAGAGCTTGTTTTCGGTACTGTTACATTATAATTAATTACTTTAGTGTACCTACACTGCAAACAACGTATAGATTACACTATAAACGCTACAATACATAAAATGTTAAATTATAAGTGTTACATACATACATACTTTAATATGTAGTTCTCTTGAAAATACACTGTAGTCATGGGATTTTATTTTTTGAACATTTCGTGGAGAGTACGTTGCCTTGACGTCGTTGAACGTTTCCGAGGGGCGAGGTCCCGCCGGCGCTTGACGTCTTAAAGTTGTACTGTATCACATTCCGATCGCCGCTCCATCCACTTTAAGGTGTTTTCAAAACAAATAAACGCTTCTTCGTAGGTGGGAACGTTTACATCCTTGGTTTCTTCCCCGGTTTCATCGTTGTCGTTGGTATCATCTTATTGTTCGTTCATGACACTCTCTGCAATGTCATCATCTATCATAATAGAAAATCCTTGGTCGTCTTTATCACATTGAAGCCACTCCTCCACATCATAAACATCGCATTTTGAACTGATTCCTTGGCAACGTCTACAAATTCTAGCATGGACAGACCGTGTTCCTGCTCATCAACGGCAGCTGTTGTTTGCTGTTTTTTGTTTTTACTTTTATTTTCGGCTTCCAGTTGTTCCTTTGTTGATTTGCTGTTTATTCTATTCCGAGCTCTTTTAAGTGAAACACTTTTTTATTCCAGGAACCAGCAATTATGTAGCAACAGTCTTTCAAATTAATTTTTGTATATGAATGCAAAAATATTTCTTCGTTTTTCACTTCAGCCAATAACAATTTTTGGAGCAACCGGCGTCGGGAGTGTAATTTGGTGCACTCAATCACGCCCTGATCTATGGACTGCAGTAGACAAGTGACATTAGGTGGGAGGAATAGGCATTTAAACTCGCCATTCTCACTCTCAAGAAAGTGGATGAGTTGGCGCATTGTCGATGATGAGTAGGACCTTCAACATTTCCAGGTTTTTTTTTAATTTTTTTAAAATCAGGGATGAAGGTTTTATTACATCATTCGAGAAAAATACTCGAATCCATTCATGCACTTTTTTGGTTTGTGTAAGTCTCTAGCAAGTTGTTAACATTTTTAAAAGCTCTTGGCTTCTTTGCTTTGCCAATCATTAGCAAAGGCAGCCGATGGTTGCCTGTAGAGCTAGCACATCCCTTACTGACCTTATGCCCTGGAGCACTTTCCTCTCTTTTAATGCCCATGGTGGCTGTCATCGGCGTCGTAAACAAGATCCAGACGGTAGTCTTTCGTTTGCTTTTCTAAAGTTTCCAGAAAGCTATTGGCAGTTTCACGATCGGCAGACAGTTTTTCTCCCGCTACTTCTAACTCCCAAATGCCATGCCTAGATATAAAATTGTGGAGCCAACCTTGGCTTGCTTTAAACTCAACCATGCACATTTTTTCACTAAATATCAGTGCTTTTTTACATGAAATTTGACCTGAAATCGTTTGTCTAATTGAACGTTGCCGTAGGAACCACGTGAAAACCGCGTTCTCAAGCTGTCCATTTTTAAGCTTTTTTCACCACTTCCCTAGATGAACATCCATCTTCACTATCTAATGCACTTACGAAACTTGAAATTTTAGCGCTGTTAGTTTTGATGCCCGATATTTCAGCCGCTCCGATGCCAAATCTCTCTGCAAGTTATTTTCCAGGCATATCTTTATTTAATTGAGTGACAATTTCCACTTTATCACTCAGTGAAAGCACAACACGCTTACGTTTTGTACTCATTTTGGACACCTAATCCAGCAGTAGAAGCTAAACGCAATGTCAAAACGAACGACAGCAGAAGACGCTAATCGTAATGTCAACTCGTGCCGCGGTCGAATGCTCGGATATGGATAGATACTCTGGTGCGCAGGCGCGGGCGAACTTAACCAACAAAGATGAGAGCAGTTAAGCAGATAAGGCAGACTAGTGGGAATGCAGGGAGCGCATGTTCAAGGAACGGTGGATAGTGAACGCGTCGTTGCTATAGTAATGACACATAGGCATTGCCTGTACACTATCCAGCCGCCTCGCACGCGCTTGCGCTGCATTTTTAAATACTCATTTCGCCGAAAATCAATTTGGATAATTGGAGTTCTACTATATATATATATATATTTATATATATATATATATATATATATATATATATATATATATGTAAATATAACTGTATATATATATATATATATATATATATATATATATATATATATATATATATATGTCAATATAACTGTATATATACACACACGCATATATACACACACGCATATATATATATATATATATATATATATATATATATATATATATATATATATATATATATATAGATATATCTATATATGTATATTTATATATATATATATATATATATATATATATATATATATATATATATATATGTATATATTTATATATATATATATATATATATATATATATATATATATATTTATATATATACACGTATATATATTTATATAGATATACATATATATATATATATATATATATATATATATATATATATATATATATATATATATATATATATATTGTAATGAATCATGCGACGCCACTGGCGACCACTACTAACACACCTTGCTGCTAGGTGGGTTGCCATTTCACGTTGGTTGCGACGGGCGCACATCCCACGTCAATTTTATCGTGGGATGTCAAGAGGAATTGACAGCCACATGGCAGTGAAGTTTGCGCGTAGTGGACGTCTCCCAAGAAGAGTTTACCTTGAGTTGGCCGGTCGCGATTTAAGATTCGCCGGGTGGTTTTAGATATTTGTAAAGTGCACGTTGGAAGTTTGGTTATCTACCTCCAACAACTGAGGACACTGCGTGGTAACTTCTACCTCGCATTACATCGAAAAGGGAGGGAGTTTTTGCTGAAGAAGGTGGCCCATCAACGACCATCAAAGGAATCAGGATAGCAGGTTAGTGTCAAAATACTAAATATTAAAAGTCCAATTACAAATGATACCTCAAAAGATTTTACGGAACCAATTGATGAAGTTCGAGACGATTCAATAAATGATTTGATGGCAACAATAGCGAAATTAGATTCGAACGGAGTACAAATTCTTCCGGAAGGTAGGAATAAGACGACATCGCCACAAGTCCATAGTTCAGCAGATATTGCGAGTGTTGCTGAAGAGAAAGCTGACCAGAAGACGATCCAAATGAAGATTGGTGTGCAGTTTGTTTGGATGGTGGTAGATTGATGTGTTGCGATAAATGTCCAAAAGTATTTCACCAAAATTGTCACATACCAGCTATAAGTTCCTTACCAGATGAAAGTGAAACGTGGCAATGTTTGCTATGTTTTAATTTAGTGGAACTGGCAAGTTCAGCTGAATGTGAAAGACATAATGCAGGAGAACTTGGCGCAAATGAATTAAAGATTATACAGAGGATATGTTTAGAATTATATTGCTAATACGAACAAAGTTTACCATTTAGAGAGCCAGAACCTGCAATACACACTGTATATTATGAAATAATTTGTCACCCTATGTCGCTAGATGTTATCCGAACTCGTTTGGATCCATCAAGTCCGAATCACTACAAAGACATTGCCACGTTTGTAGCTGACGTTCGATTGTTGTTCAAAAATGTATACTTATATTATCAAGAGGATTCAAAAACATATGCGCATGCCCGTTATCTAGAACAATTTTTCCAAGAGCAACTGGCTAAATGGCTTCCTAAATACGCTCTCGTAAACAAATGTGAAACGAATGCAGATGAATGTCCTGTGAAAAAAATGCGCTAAAATTCCGAATGAACGCCCTTAGAAAACAGAACAATTTCAACTGTTGGATAAGAAAAATCAAAAACGAAATAAAGGAGACTATATTTGCTTACAGGAATAGTCTTAGCATCGTAAGTTTAGGCGCGTATTTACGCTATCGCCTGTTGATGTCGCACATCGACACATTTAAACTCTGACTACAAGCAAAATATTAATTTATTGTTTAAACATAACTATACATAAAATAAGAAACCATTTTTATTTACTCGAAAGAAAGCATGTAGTTATTCCAAATATGAAATGTTCATTGAAAATTTCACCGGTTAGTTCTTAATCATATGAATAAATGCATACCAATTTCATTTGAAACATTAGATTATAGAGGTTAATTAATTTTATATGACAGAATGCTATCTAGATAATCAAAAAACGACAGAAAATCGTACTTTCGTTGATTTTAGCCATAACTATAAATAAAAGACATTAAAATGTAGAACATTTACTTCCAATTCATATGAGAAATGACATTTATCAGAAACACTTTTTGTGTTTGAATTCTCCTTATTTGGGTTGCTTTTAGACGAAACTCATGTAGACTGGCATACGATTTTATTAATTTGTTTTAATAGTTGATGTAAATGAGTGCTAAAAAAAAAAATGCAATTTAATACAAACTGATTATCAAACTGTAGGAAAAAAAAAATACTTTTACTCTTAGTAGAATACCTTAGTTAGAAATTTATATTGTATCGAAGGAATCGTTAGTTAGAATGTAGAGAAATTAGAGACTTGTTTAGCGTTAGTTATACGTTACAAACACACACGACAAAATCAGTCAATGAAAGAAGCAAACCAATATTTAATTTGCATTAGTAGATAATTGAAATGAATATTCCTAATAGGGAAATTCTTCTTGAACGCGCTTATATACATATATTTTTGTGTTAAAATTTGATTATCGAAATTGCGGAATGCTATATGACAAAACAGCAATAGTATAATTTGAAATTGGAAAAAAAATGTTTATTTCGAAACGAATGAAAATTAATTGATTGGAAACGACTAACTTCATACTTTCGATAGTACAAGTCTCGAAGCATACACAGTTATAAATGCGAAAAATTGCCGAACATTAATTTTATGATATTTAAATCATTTGTAGAAGGAAAACGATTTATTTTTTTATAAACAAATAATATGAATTGCTAACTTAGAACACGACTTTCCTTTCCAGTGGTCCTTTCTTTCAGCGGGAAATAGAGTGCAGGGTAAGTATGCTGTCGCGAGGGCAGGGTTTGAGAAAATCCGCTGAGGTCGGTTTCGCGTCGCGCGCGGTACGCGGTACCTTTGTTGTTTTGCCTTTTTATTAGCGTAGCTTTCGTCGGGTTGAGTTAGCGTAGCATATTTTTCGGTACCGCGTCGGAAATTCGGGAACGCGAAGCAAAAATTAGATTTTTGTTCTTGACTGATTGAATGAAGAAATACGGAGTAACGTAAAATAGGTTTCCTCTCCGTATGGTTTGTTTTTGTGACGCGTTTGAAAACGGGCATGTATTGGTGGCTGAAGATTGTAAATGAGCGTAATCCATTCGGAGACTCGCGACCGAAATCCTCTCCGATGTAGCTGGCCGACAAGCAGCCACCGCGTGAATGGATTACGGTGCACGGATTGGTTGACCGGTGGGTACCATCCGTTGGCACTACTCAGACTTAACGTCTAGAACCGATGAGAGGTCGGTTCCTCGTCCGGTCTTAGACTTATGAAATCATTACAAATGGCACCCAACGTGGGGCCAAAACATCCTAAGGGGATAAAAGATTCGCGTCTTCTGACGAGTTGGTCCTTTACGGAGGATGTAAGGTACTTTGGTACTCGAGCCTCACCAACAGGAGCAGTGGAGTTGTGTGATACACACTAGCAGTCGCTTCACGTGAGTTGTAGCTTCCGCTCTCCTTTGTTTGATTTTTTTTTCGTGACAGAATCCTTCCGATGTGTTGTCCCTGGTTAACCCCTGTAAGGACCTTCTATTTTCTTGATGGAACTGTCAGCCAGATGGGGTTTCCCCTGTCGGCCTGGACTCTCAAGAAAATAGAAGGCTACCTTGCCTTTATGTCGCGGAAGGATTCTACTCATTTCGTATGCGTGATAGACGAGTGGTATCGGTTCAACGTTCGGTGGCGTATGCTGGAGTTGCGAAGCCCGGAATGCTTCCACGCGTCGGGAATTTTGACCACGTACAAAACTGTTACGGTAGCTCTACCACTTGTCTCGTCGAGTCATTTAACGTAGTTTAGAGACGATTTTTCGTAATGCATGTGGGTATGGGTATAAATTTTGTAAATCGACCGAAAGCACCCTTTCTTCGGCAGACTACCACGCACTCTCATTTTCCTTTGGAGGAGTCGACTGCTGGAAAGGAAAGTATGTATTAACTAAATTTTTTAGTCTATTTTACCTAAATAGCTCGCCACTATCGGCCACTAAGTTATTTTTAAGTTTTTTTTGGCACATTGGAAGTAACATTTTTTTCTTCCAGTAAGACTGACTTCCACCACCCAGATCAAACACGACAATGGCAACTAAACAGACCCCAGATAAGCGTTGGACCCGATCCAAAACGGTCCAACCCGCTAACTGCGGGATCTGCTTTGAAGACGTAGTGGAGGGTGTACACAGCGTGCGATTGGAGTGCGGACACCTTCTTCATCGTGCCTGTGTCCAACAGCTCCTCCTCACGTCCGGGCTTTGCCCACTATGCCGGCGACCCATAGAGCGGACTGCCGTAGACTTCCCCCTCGGAACGCCCGTCCCAACGCGTGGAGCAGTGGCGAAAGGGGTCCCAGATGCCGAACCGCCCCAATCACTGATGGACTTGCAAGGAGCCGTGGGCGGGGAAGTCCCTGCCGCAGTTGTGGCGGCCGAAGTTACACCCGCGCTTTCCACCCACTCCATTGACACCCTCGTGGCGTTAATGCGAGACATGTCTGAGAGGATTGGCAACTTGGAGGGAAGGCTCCAGAACCTCCCGATGAGCCAACCTCCCAGCCGCGTGAGAACTCCGCTTGGCTGGGAGCCCAGCCCCAGTGTGGCTATGCCCCACTCTCGACCAGCTGATCAATAGACCATACCTCCAAGGAACTCGGGAATGGACCCCAGAGCTCCCGAGTATCGTCCACGACACAGCACCGCACCTCCATTGGTACCTCCAGTTCCCGAGGCAGTCCCTTACAACAGGTCAATCGAAGATGCGAGTCCCCCCGTGAACGCATTGACACCTTTCCGAGACCCGACGCCTCGTATCATAGAGAGTTGTCAAGCCGAACAAGGTCCGGCTATGCTTGGATGCCAGACGCTTGAACGCCGTCACTGTCAAGGACACATACCCTCTACCGTTGATTGAAGGCATTTTGAGTCGGTTGCCTAAAGCCCACTACATCACGAGCTTAGACCTTAAGGACGCCTTCTGGCAAATTCCTTTAGACCCTGGCTCAAAGGAGAAAACAGCCTTCACAGTCCCAGGTCAGCCACTGTATCAATTCGTGACCATGCCATTCGGATTGTGCAATGCCCCTGAGACAATGACGCGCCTTATGGATAAGGTGATACCACCACATTTACGCCACCAAGTTTTCGTATACTTGGATGATCTGCTGCTTATAACCGAGACCTTTTACGAACACATCGACCTGCTTCAGGAGGTGGCTCTGCACATCCGGAGCGCAGGGTTAACCATCAACATACAGAAGAGTCAGTTCGTGATGACGGAGGTGAAGTATGTGGGTCACATCATTGGGCATGGCAACATCAAGACCGACCCGGACAAGACTCAAGCGATTGACGTTTTTCCATTACCCAAGACCAACAAGCAGTTACGCCGATTTCTAGGCTTATGCGGATGGTACCAGCGTTTCGTGCGTGACTATGCCACCATTACCACTCCTTTGACCGACATGCTGCGTAATGGACGTAAGTTCGCCTGGGAAGGGCCCAGCTTGCGAGCCTTTGAAGAGCTAAAGAAGAGTCTGACAACAGCCCCCGTACTACACAGCCCGGACTTTGACAAACCGTTCTCAATCCATTGTGACGCGAGTCAACATGGGGTGGGAGCAGTCTTAGTCCAGGTTGCACCAGGCGGCGAGGAGAGACCTATAGCCTTTATTTCCCACAAGCTGAACCAGGCCCAGCGGAACTACACGGTCTCGGAGCAGGAATGCCTGGTGGCTGTGCTGGCAGTGAAACGTTTTCGAGCATATGTAGAAGGACATCCCTTCGAAATCGTCACTGATCATGCGTCACTGAAATGGCTGATGAGCCAAACTGATCTCCACGGCCACTTGCCCAGATGGGCCTTGAAATTACAGGCGTTTGACTTCACGATAAGACACAGCAAGGGAAGTCAGCACGTGGTACCGGACACATTATGTGGTACCGGACACATTTTCAAGGATGTTCGCCCTTGAAGGAGCCGAGTTGGCCCAGGAGGACGACAGCCCCCTATGGATCGACTTGGACCATCCCGCCTTCAAGTCAGCATGTTATATCTAGCTGATGAATACGATTCAGGACCAGTTGCCACAGCTGCCAGAACTACGTGTGACGGAGGGATTTATATACAAGGGGACGAGACACGCCTCCGGAGACCCCATTCAAGAAGAGGAACAGTGGAAGCTATGGGTGCCCGAAGAACTGACCTGCGAATTGATTAAGCGGGCTCATGACCACCCATTGAGTGCACATGGCGGTTATGGTCGTACGCCTCGGTGACTGAAGACTTACTTCTTTTGGCCTAAGATGGCGCAGCAAGTGAAAAAGTACGTGGCCACCTGTGAGCTGTGCAAATGCACTAAAGCGCCCAATTCTGTTCTTCGGCCCCCGATGGGAAAATTCGAACTACCGGAGCGGCTGTTCCAGCGCCTGTATATAGATCTCATCGGTCCGTACCCTCGCTCGACTTCGGGATACACGGGAGCTGTTGTGGTTCTGGACCACTTGTCCAAATTTCCGATTGTGGAACCTCTTCGAAACCTGCACACCGGCACCATAGTCAATTTTCTGGAAAATCGCGTTTTCCATATATTTGGAGTACCGGAGAAGCTGGTCTCCGACAACTGAGTTCAGTTCACCTCTCTAGATTTCGGGAACTAATGGAAAAGTATGGAATTACGAATCAGCGGACCGCCGTTTATTCTCCGCAAGCCAATGCATCCGAGCGGTTGAACCGCACCCTCATAGCCGCCATTTGGGCCTACGTCCAACCGGATCAGAAGGATTGGGACCGCAGGATTTCCGCCATCACCTGTGCCCTGCGTTCGTCTTATCACTCCACCTCAGGCATCTCCCCATACTTTGCCGTGTTTGGCCAGCATATGATTTGCCACGGAAACTCGTACCGGCTATTGCGGCAGTTGAAAGGTTTGGAAGACCCAATAGTGGTACTGGAGCCGCACGAGAAACTCCAAATTCTACGAGAACAAATCCGGGAGAGGGTTGAAGACAGTAGATGGGTGGGGGAGGAGCGGTACAATCTGCGATCCCATCCTTCTGGCTTCAAGGCAGGCGATGAAATCTACCGACGGAATTTTAGACAAAGTGAAGCAGGTCGGCACTACACTGCCAAGCTAGACAAGAAGTTCGTGAAGTGTCGAGTCTTACAAGTTTTAAGTCCCACGCGGTACCTCATTGCGGACATGTCCGGAAGGGAGCTGGGAGTTTATCATGCAAAAGACCTACGACGCTGAGAGAAAAAGAAAGAAAAAAAAAACAGCATAGGGCCAAGCAGCGTTTCCTTCAGTGTCCCCATGCCTGGTAGGCATCGTGGACACTGCCCTGTAATGAATCGTGCGACGCCGCTGGTGACCACTACTAACACACCTTGCTGCTATGTGGCTTGCCATTTCACGTTGGTTGCGACGGACGCACATCCCACGTCAATTTTGTCGTGGGATGTCAAGAGGAATTGACAGCCACATGGCAGTGAAGTGTGCGCGTAGTGGACGTCTCCCAAGAAGAGTTTACCTTGAGTTGGCCGGTCGCGATTTAAGATTCGCCGGGTGGTTTTAGATATTTGTAGAGTGCACGTTGGAAGTTTGGTTATCTACCTCCAACAACTGAGGAGACTGCGTGGTAACTTCTACCTCGCCTTACATCGAAAAGGGAGGGAGTTTTTGCTGAAGAAGGTGGCCCATCAACGACCATCAAAGGAATCAGGATAGCAGGTTAGTGTCAAAATACTAAATATTAAAAGTCCAATTACAAATGATACCTCAAAAGATTTTACGGAACCAATTGATGAAGTTCGAGACGATTCAATAAATGATTTGATGGCAACAATAGCGAAATTAGATTCGAACGGAGTACAAATTCTTCCGGAAGGTAGGAATAAGACGACATCGCCACAAGTCCATAGTTCAGCAGATATTGCGAGTGTTGCTGAAGAGAAAGCTGACCAGAAGACGATCCAAATGAAGATTGGTGTGCAGTTTGTTTGGATGGTGGTAGATTGATGTGTTGCGATAAATGTCCAAAAGTATTTCACCAAAATTGTCACATACCAGCTATAAGTTCCTTACCAGATGAAAGTGAAACGTGGCAATGTTTGCTATGTTTTAATTTAGTGGAACTGGCAAGTTCAGCTGAATGTGAAAGACATAATGCAGGAGAACTTGGCGCAAATGAATTAAAGATTATACAGAGGATATGTTTAGAATTATATTGCCAATACGAACAAAGTTTACCATTTAGAGAGCCAGAACCTGCAATACACACTGTATATTATGAAATAATTTGTCACCCTATGTCGCTAGATGTTATCCGAACTCGTTTGGATCCATCAAGTCCGAATCACTACAAAGACATTGCCACGTTTGTAGCTGACGTTCGATTGTTGTTCAAAAATGTATACTTATATTATCAAGAGGATTCAAAAACATATGCGCATGCCCGTTATCTAGAACAATTTTTCCAAGAGCAACTGGCTAAATGGCTTCCTAAATACGCTCTCGTAAACAAATGTGAAACGAATGCAGATGAATGTCCTGTGTAAAAAAAAGGCGCTAAAATTCCGAATGAATGCCCTTAGAAAACAGAACAATTTCAACTGTTGGATAAGAAAAATCAAAAACGAAATAAAGGAGACTATATTTGCTTACAGGAATAGTCTTAGCATCGTAAGTTTAGGCGCGTATTTACGCTATCGCCTGTTGATGTCGCACATCGACACATTTAAACTCTGACTACAAGCAAAATATTAATTTATTGTTTAAACATAACTATACATAAAATAAGAAACCATTTTTATTTACTCGAAAGAAAGCATGTAGTTATTCCAAATATGAAATGTTCATTGAAAATTTCACCGGTTAGTTCTTAATCATATGAATAAATGCATACCAATTTCATTTGAAACATTAGATTATAGAGGTTAATTAATTTTATATGACAGAATGCTATCTAGATAATCAAAAAACGACAGAAAATCGTACTTTCGTTGATTTTAGCCATAACTATAAATAAAAGACATTAAAATGTAGAACATTTACTTCCAATTCATATGAGAAATGACATTTATCAGAAACACTTTTTGTGTTTGAATTCTCCTTATTTGGGTTGCTTTTAGACGAAACTCATGTAGACTGGCATACGATTTTATTAATTTGTTTTAATAGTTGATGTAAATGAGTGCTAAAAAAAAAAAATGCAATTTAATACAAACTGATTATCAAACTGTAGGAAAAAAAAATACTTTTACTCTTAGTAGAATACCTTAGTTAGAAATTTATATTGTATCGAAGGAATCGTTAGTTAGAATGTAGAGAAATTAGAGACTTGTTTAGCGTTAGTTATACGTTACAAACACACACGACAAAATCAGTCAATGAAAGAAGCAAACCAATATTTAATTTGCATTAGTAGATAATTGAAATGAATATTCCTAATAGGGAAATTCTTCTTGAACGCGCTTATATACATATATTTCTGTGTTAAAATTTGATTATCGAAATTGCGGAATGCTATATGACAAAACAGCAATAGTATAATTTGAAATTGGAAAAAAAATGTTTATTTCGAAACGAATGAAAATTAATTGATTGGAAACGACTAACTTCATACTTTCGATAGTACAAGTCTCGAAGCATACACAGTTATAAATGCGAAAAATTGCCGAACATTAATTTTATGATATTTAAATCATTTGTAGAAGGAAAACGATTTATTTTTTTATAAACAAATAATATGAATTGCTAACTTAGAACACGACTTTCCTTTCCAGTGGTCCTTTCTTTCAGCGGGAAATAGAGTGCAGGGTAAGTATGCTGTCGCGAGGGCAGGGTTTGAGAAAATCCGCTGAGGTCGGTTTCGCGTCGCGCGCGGTACGCGGTACCTTTGTTGTTTTGCCTTTTTATTAGCGTAGCTTTCGTCGGGTTGAGTTAGCGTAGCATATTTTTCGGTACCGCATCGGAAATTCGGGAACGCGAAGCAAAAATTAGATTTTTGTTCTTGACTGATTGAATGAATAAATACGGAGTAACGTAAAATAAGTTTCCTCTCCGTATGGTTTGTTTTTGTGACGCGTTTGAAAACGGGCATGTATTGGTGGCTGAAGATTGTAAATGAGCGTAATTCATTCGGAGACTCGCGACCGAAATCCTCTCCGATGTAGCTGGCCGACAAGCAGCCACCGCGTGAATGGATTACGGTGCATGGATTGGTTGACCGGTGGGTACCATCCGTTGGCACTACTCAGACTTAACGTCTAGAACCGATGAGAGGTCGGTTCCTCGTCCGGTCTTAGACTTATGAAATCATTACAAATGGCACCCAACGTGGGGCCAAAACATCCTAAGGGGATAAAAGATTCGCGTCTTCTGACGAGTTGGTCCTTTACGGAGGATGTAAGGTACTTTGGTACTCGAGCCTCACCAACAGGAGCAGTGGAGTTGTGTGATACACACTAGCAGTCACTTCACGTGAGTTGTAGCTTCCGCTCTCCTTTGTTTGATTTTTTTTTTCGTGACAGAATCCTTCCGATGTGTTGTCCCTGGTTAACCCCTGTAAGGACCTTCTATTTTCTTGATGGAACTGTCAGCCAGATGGGGTTTCCCCTGTCGGCCTGGACTCTCAAGAAAATAGAAGGCTACCTTGCCTTTATGTCGCGGAAGGATTCTACTCATTTCGTATGCGTGATAGACGAGTGGTATCGGTTCAACGTTCGGTGGCGTATGCTGGAGTTGCGAAGCCCGGAATGCTTCCACGCGTCGGGAATTTTGACCGCGTACAAAACTGTTACGGTAGCTCTACCACTTGTCTCGTCGAGTCATTTAACGTAGTTTAGAGACGATTTTTCGTAATGCATGTGGGTATGGGTATAAATTTTGTAAATCGACCGAAAGCACCCTTTCTTCGGCAGACTACCACGCACTCTCATTTTCCTTTGGAGGAGTCGACTGCTGGAAAGGAAAGTATGTATTAACTAAATTTTTTTGTCTATTTTACCTAAATAGCTCGCCACTATCGGCCACTAAGTTATTTTTAAGTTTTTTTTGGCACATTGGAAGTAACATTTTTTTCTTCCAGTAAGACTGACTTCCACCACCCAGATCAAACACGACAATGGCAACTAAACAGACCCCAGATAAGCGTTGGACCCGATCCAAAACGGTCCAACCCGCTAACTGCGGGATCTGCTTTGAAGACGTAGTGGAGGGTGTACACAGCGTGCGATTGGAGTGCGGACACCTTCTTCATCGTGCCTGTGTCCAACAGCTCCTCCTCACGTCCGGGCTTTGCCCACTATGCCGGCGACCCATAGAGCGGACTGCCGTAGACTTCCCCCTCGGAACGCCCGTCCCAACGCGTGGAGCAGTGGCGAAAGGGGTCCCAGATGCCGAACCGCCCCAATCACTGATGGACTTGCAAGGAGCCGTGGGCGGGGAAGTCCCTGCCGCAGTTGTGGCGGCCGAAGTTACACCCGCGCTTTCCACCCACTCCATTGACACCCTCGTGGCGTTAATGCGAGACATGTCTGAGAGGATTGGCAACTTGGAGGGAAGGCTCCAGAACCTCCCGATGAGCCAACCTCCCAGCCGCGTGAGAACTCCGCTTGGCTGGGAGCCCAGCCCCAGTGTGGCTATGCCCCACTCTCGACCAGCTGATCAATAGACCATACCTCCAAGGAACTCGGGAATGGACCCCAGAGCTCCCGAGTATCGTCCACTACACAGCACCGCACCTCCATTGGTACCTCCAGTTCCCGAGGCAGTCCCTTACAACAGGTCAATCGAAGATGCGAGTCCCCCCGTGAACGCATTGACACCTTTCCGAGACCCGACGCCTCGTATCATAGAGAGTTGTCAAGCCGAACAAGGTCCGGCTATGCTTGGATGCCAGACGCTTGAACGCCGTTACTGTCAAGGACACATACCCTCTACCGTTGATTGAAGGCATTTTGAGTCGGTTGCCTAAAGCCCACTACATCACGAGCTTAGACCTTAAGGACGCCTTCTGGCAAATTCCTTTAGACCCTGGCTCAAAGGAGAAAACAGCCTTCACAGTCCCAGGTCAGCCACTGTATCAATTCGTGACCATGCCATTCGGATTATGCAATGCCCCTGAGACAATGACGCGCCTTATGGATAAGGTGATACCACCACATTTACGCCACCAAGTTTTCGTATACTTGGATGATCTGCTGCTTATAACCGAGACCTTTTACGAACACATCGACCTGCTTCAGGAGGTGGCTCTGCACATCCGGAGCGCAGGGTTAACCATCAACATACAGAAGAGTCAGTTCGTGATGACGGAGGTGAAGTATGTGGGTCACATCATTGGGCATGGCAACATCAAGACCGACCCGGACAAGACTCAAGCGATTGACGTTTTTCCATTACCCAAGACCAACAAGCAGTTACGCCGATTCCTAGGCTTATGCGGATGGTACCAGCGTTTCGTGCGTGACTATGCCACCATTACCACTCCTTTGACCGACATGCTGCGTAATGGACGTAAGTTCGCCTGGAAAGGGCCCAGCTTGCGAGCCTTTGAAGAGCTAAAGAAGAGTCTGACAACAGCCCCCGTACTACACAGCCCGGACTTTGACAAACCGTTCTCAATCCATTGTGACGCGAGTCAACATGGGGTGGGAGCAGTCTTAGTCCAGGTTGCACCAGGCGGCGAGGAGAGACCTATAGCCTTTATTTCCCACAAGCTGAACCAGGCCCAGCGGAACTACACGGTCTCGGAGCAGGAATGCCTGGTGGCTGTGCTGGCAGTGAAACGTTTTCGAGCATATGTAGAAGGACATCCCTTCGAAATCGTCACTGATCATGCGTCACTGAAATGGCTGATGAGCCAAACTGATCTCCACGGCCACTTGCCCAGATGGGCCTTGAAATTACAGGCGTTTGACTTCACGATAAGACACAGCAAGGGAAGTCAGCACGTGGTACCGGACACATTATGTGGTACCGGACACATTTTCAAGGATGTTCGCCCCTGAAGGAGCCGAGTTGGCCCAGGAGGACGACAGCCCCCTATGGATCGACTTGGACCATCCCGCCTTCAAGTCAGCATGTTATATCTAGCTGATGAATACGATTCAGGACCAGTTGCCACAGCTGCCAGAACTACGTGTGACGGAGGGATTTATACACAAGGGGACGAGACACGCCTCCGGAGACCCCATTCAAGAAGAGGAACAGTGGAAGCTATGGGTGCCCGAAGAACTGACCTGCGAATTGATTAAGCGGGCTCATGACCACCCATTGAGTGCACATGGCGGTTATGGTCGTACGCCTCGGTGACTGAAGACTTACTTCTTTTGGCCTAAGATGGCGCAGCAAGTGAAAAAGTACGTGGCCACCTGTGAGCTGTGCAAATGCACTAAAGCGCCCAATTCTGTTCTTCGGCCCCCGATGGGAAAATTCGAACTACCGGAGCGGCTGTTCCAGCGCCTGTATATAGATCTCATCGGTCCGTACCCTCGCTCGACTTCGGGATACACGGGAGCTGTTGTGGTTCTGGACCACTTGTCCAAATTTCCGATTGTGGAACCTCTTCGAAACCTGCACACCGGCACCATAGTCAATTTTCTGGAAAATCGCGTTTTCCATATATTTGGAGTACCGGAGAAGCTGGTCTCCGACAACTGAGTTCAGTTCACCTCTCTAGATTTCGGGAACTAATGGAAAAGTATGGAATTACGAATCAGCGGACCGCCGTTTATTCTCCGCAAGCCAATGCATCCGAGCGGTTGAACCGCACCCTCATAGCCGCCATTTGGGCCTACGTCCAACCGGATCAGAAGGATTGGGACCGCAGGATTTCCGCCATCACCTGTGCCCTGCGTTCGTCTTATCACTCCACCTCAGGCATCTCCCCATACTTTGCCGTGTTTGGCCAGCATATGATTTGCCACGGAAACTCGTACCGGCTATTGCGGCAGTTGAAAGGTTTGGAAGACCCAATAGTGGTACTGGAGCCGCACGAGAAACTCCAAATTCTACGAGAACAAATCCGGGAGAGGGTTGAAGACAGTAGATGGGTGGGGGAGGAGTGGTACAATCTGCGATCCCATCCTTCTGGCTTCAAGGCAGGCGACGAAATCTACCGACGGAATTTTAGACAAAGTGAAGCAGGTCGGCACTACACTGCCAAGCTAGACAAGAAGTTCGTGAAGTGTCGAGTCTTACAAGTTTTAAGTCCCACGCGGTACCTCATTGCGGACATGTCCGGAAGGGAGCTGGGAGTTTATCATGCCAAAGACCTACGACGCTGAGAGAAAAAGAAAGAAAAAAAAAAACATCATAGGGCCAAGCAGCGTTTCCTTCAGTGTCCCCATGCCTGGTAGGCATCGTGGACACTGCCCTGTAATGAATCGTGCGACGCCGCTGGTGACCACTACTAACACACCTTGCTGCTATGTGGCTTGCCATTTCACGTTGGTTGCGACGGGCGCACATCCCACGTCAATTTTGTCGTGGGATGTCAAGAGGAATTGACAGCCACATGGCAGTGAAGTGTGCGCGTAGTGGACGTCTCCCAAGAAGAGTTTACCTTGAGTTGGCCGGTCGCGATTTAAGATTCGCCGGGTGGTTTTAGATATTTGTAGAGTGCACGTTGGAAGTTTGGTTATCTACCTCCAACAACTGAGGAGACTGCGTGGTAACTTCTACCTCGCCTTACATCGAAAAGGGAGGGAGTTTTTGCTGAAGAAGGTGGCCCATCAACGACCATCAAAGGAATCAGGATAGCAGGTTAGTGTCAAAATACTAAATATTAAAAGTCCAATTACAAATGATACCTCAAAAGATTTTACGGAACTAATTGATGAAGTTCGAGACGATTCAATAAATGATTTGATGGCAACAAAGCGAAATTAGATTCGAACGGAGTACAAATTCTTCCGGAAGGTAGGAATAAGACGACATCGCCACAAGTCCATAGTTCAGCAGATATTGCGAGTGTTGCTGAAGAGAAAGCTGACCAGAAGACGATCCAAATGAAGATTGGTGTGCAGTTTGTTTGGATGGTGGTAGATTGATGTGTTGCGATAAATGTCCAAAAGTATTTCACCAAAATTGTCACATACCAGCTATAAGTTCCTTACCAGATGAAAGTGAAACGTGGCAATGTTTGCTATGTTTTAATTTAGTGGAACTGGCAAGTTCAGCTGAATGTGAAAGACATAATGCAGGAGAACTTGGCGCAAATGAATTAAAGATTATACAGAGGATATGTTTAGAATTATATTGCCAATACGAACAAAGTTTACCATTTAGAGAGCCAGAACCTGCAATACACACTGTATATTATGAAATAATTTGTCACCCTATGTCGCTAGATGTTATCCGAACTCGTTTGGATCCATCAAGTCCGAATCACTACAAAGACATTGCCACGTTTGTAGCTGACGTTCGATTGTTGTTCAAAAATGTATACTTATATTATCAAGAGGATTCAAAAACATATGCGCATGCCCGTTATCTAGAACAATTTTTCCAAGAGCAACTGGCTAAATGGCTTCCTAAATACGCTCTCGTAAACAAATGTGAAACGAATGCAGATGAATGTCCTGTGAAAAAAATGCGCTAAAATTCCGAATGAATGCCCTTAGAAAACAGAACAATTTCAACTGTTGGATAAGAAAAATCAAAAACGAAATAAAGGAGACTATATTTGCTTACAGGAATAGTCTAAGCATCGTAAGTTTAGGCGCGTATTTACGCTATCGCCTGTTGATGTCGCACATCGACACATTTAAACTCTGACTACAAGCAAAATATTAATTTATTGTTTAAACATAACTATACATAAAAAAAGAAACCATTTTTATTTACTCGAAAGAAAGCATGTAGTTATTCCAAATATGAAATGTTCATTGAAAATTTCACCGGTTAGTTCTTAATCATATGAATAAATGCATACCAATTTCATTTGAAACATTAGATTATAGAGGTTAATTAATTTTATATGACAGAATGCTATCTAGATAATCAAAAAACGACAGAAAATCGTACTTTCGTTGATTTTAGCCATAACTATAAATTAAAGACATTAAAATGTAGAATATTTACTTCCAATTCATACGAGAAATGATATTTATCAGAAACACTTTTTGTGTTTGAATTCTCCTTATTTGGGTTGCTTTTAGACGAAACTCATGTAGACTGGCATACGATTTTATTAATTTGTTTTAATAGTTGATGTAAATGAGTGCTAAAAAAAAAATGCAATTTAATACAAACTGATTATCAAACTGTAGGAAAAAACAAGTTGAGTAATGTTACCCTTCCACTTAAAGGGTTGTCGCGCTGTTCAGCCTTGCGGGCCCGGTTCGCTCTGTCGGAGACGGCGCAGGCGCCAACTCGCTGTCCCTAGGCTGGAAGGAGATAAAAATAAGATCGTCCGCGAGTAAACGATCCGACAGCGCGCGCACGAGATCTAAACACTAAAAAAGGAATAAGATGTTCACCCTCCTCTTCTCACCATAGACACGAGAACTAAACACTAAAAAGAAATAGAATGTTCACCCTCCTCTTCTCACCATAGACAAACCTTCCCCCAACTCACCCTTTTTGTCCACCCACGACCTCCTGAAATCGAAATGATAGTCTGAAAAGAATAAAGAAAAGAACAAGGGAAGAACCCACCGCTTGAGCGCCACGCACAATACAAGCTCTTTTCCGTTAACGATTGATAACTATATTTTTGTTGATAATTAAAGCACTATATTTACACTAGAGGAATCTAATACATAAATGTAAGAGCCAAAAATGATAAAAAGAAAAAGGTACCTTTTTTTCCTATTAAACGTTAAACTAACCCTATCCTGGGGCCCCAGCAAACAATCGTCCGTGGATACTGGTGCCAACCTCGGGAGCCGGATTCTCGTTCAGATGAGTTTTATTTTTTCCCACTCGAAATCGTTCTTCCGTGCGACAGGTGTTGCACCGCGGTGTGATGAGCGTCGTGATAACTTCCAAACTTTGATTTTTATTTCCTTTGATCCTTCCTCGCTCGTTCCAAAACCACCAAAGAGGGCCTCCGTTATCCCTCAGCCCTTTAAATTGGCTCGCCTTAACGGACGCCCGCTGCATTGGAGGTGGTTGGCCTCCCATTCGTACGACGAACTTCTATTCTGCTTTTGGCGCGGTTCGTAGCGCGGCTACCAACCATCTTCGCTACCTCAGTTCCGCACCCATGGTTGCTGTATGCGAGTTGGTCTGCATTACCCATCTGGTGCGGTGTTCAGGAGTGGGCCCCTTAAACGCCTTCCGAGTCGGTGATAGCCTTTGTGGAGCGCTTGCGTTAGATGCGTTGCCATAGGCTATCCTTGTTGGGAAGAGTGATGGTCGACCGGCCCCCTTCTGATGTCGTTCGTCATCCGTTGCTGCCGTTTGCTTCCTACCTAAGTTAAACGCCCTACTCCTGCTCGACTGATAAATAACATTGCTTGTCATAGAACAATAACATTTTTCTTTTGTATTATACAACAATAACATTTTTCTTTTGTAGGAAAGTAGTATTTGTGTTAAAGTTAAGACCAAAAATACAATGGGTCAACTGTTACCTCGACGCTCAAGCGGGGTTGGGGTGTGTTAATGACATGCATCCCGATCTCCTTAGTGGTCGTGGTGTGGACTCCGGGTGAAAGCTGGTCATCCGTAACATTCCCCCCTACTTCAAGTGAATTTCCCTGGAAGTTCACTCCTTCGTTATGCCCTACTGCCACCGGCTGCACTTCTAAAGTAACTGGCTACTCGCAACTTCCTTCAATTTCCAAACCTATTTCCATATACTCCAATATCTTAATAAAATTCCAAATCTGTGGCTAATTCAATACTCCCTACTTCTTATCGAGCTTTATCCCTATCTCTATTTATGCCTCCTCTCTACCTATGCGGTTAAGTATAACTGTATGGGTATATATATATTATATGAGCCATACCACTTATTGCTGCTCCAACCCCAATGACACTACCTATCTACTTCTAACAAGTGCTAATCCTATATCCTTTTATGGTAATTACCCTCCACCAACCATCCCTAATCCACTATATTATAACTACCCGTCTAAGTAACTATCCCTCCACCAATCATCCCTAATCCCTTATCTTATAACTACCTGTCTAAATAACTATCCCTCCACCAATCATCCCTAATCCCCTATCTTATAACTACCTGTCTAAATAACTATGACTATTCTAATGTCTCACTACTCGTTTTTAGATCGCAAACTCTATGTGACGGAGGAAAAAAACACCCACGCAAATGGAGTACGCGTGTCCTGCATGTGGCGGTTCCACCGACGTGCAGCTATCGGAACAACACGCCCCGACAACGCGGACATAACCCGGACGGCGCGGAGCAACTTAATTACTCCCGAATACTTAAATCTAGAGGTAAACATTTGCAATTGAAATTACATGTCTGTTGTGTCGTTATATCCCTTTTATTTCTGCTTTCCTCCCCCTTTCTCTGGTGTTTAGCGACTTAACTTTATCCCGCTATTCGATGAACGGCTTCAAATCCTTGACGTGCCAGGTACCCGCGTCTCTGCCTTTCTCTTCCCGTAACTGGTAAGTCCAACCGGATACTTTCTTCCCTATCCTAAACGGACCCAAGTACTCAGGAGCCAACTTGGCTGAGTAGAATTTGGATACGTCGGAGATAGTATAATTCCTCCTCCATACTCGGTCCCCCACTTGGTAACCTATATCCCGCTTCCTAAGGTTATACCGGTTAGAGTTCTGTTCGGCAGCTGCCTGCATACGCTGCGATACTTCCGTCCGCAGTATCTCTAGCTCCCTTGCCCGTTGCTCAGGATCCATCTCCTCTCGAGGTCGCTCTGGCCCTTCACCCTGCTCCTGCAGAACCCGCATTTCCGTGCCAAAATTGTAAAAGTAAGGAGTGACTCGCATGGTTTCGTGCCTATACGTTCGTAGCGCGCAAGCGATTTTTGCCAATTGTCGGTCCCAGTCCCGATGATTTTCCGACACGTAGGATCGTAACATGCGTTTGATGTCTTGATTCCTACGCTCGGCAGGGTTCGCCTGGGGATGGTATAGCGCAGTAAACTTAATTCGCGTTCCGTACCCCTCGACTAATTGCTGTAAGCCCTTCCCGCAAAATTGGACACCGTTATCGCACACTAACCACCTCGGAACTCCAAACAGCAGGAATACATGTTCCTCCAATAACCTGCAGATCTCCCTTGCCGTGGCCTTCCGTAGTGGGAATAGTAGAGAAAATTTACTCACATAATCCAGAACGGTCAGAACATAACAGTGTCCGCGTGTAGATCGAGGTAGTGGGCCCACCAAGTCTACACAAATCATCTCCCACGGCCTTGTCGCTTCTCCCGCACGCGAAACCATAAAACCAGGCTGAACCTTCCTTTCCACCTTGATTGCCTGACATACCTTACATCGGTTCACATAGGTACGAGCGTCAGCGGATATCTTCGGCCAATAATAGAACTGCGACAGCCGATGAATCGTTCGGTCGATCCCCATATGACCCGCCGTTGGTTGGTCATGGCAACGCATGAGGGCTTCCCGCCTTTCACCCTTGGGCAAAACCCTTTTCCACGAGTCGGCTCCTTCTAACGCAGGATATCGTCCCGGTACATGCTTCCACAACTCTTCGTCCTTGATCCTCCAGTCGGGGTATAGCTCTCCGTTAGTGCGTATCCGCGCCTACATTCGCTCGTACCAAACATCCCCTTGATTCTTTGCCACCTCCACCGTTTCCACAGTGACTGACCTTGATAATGCATCCGGAACCAAATGCTCGCTGCCTTTGCGGTGCATTACCTCATAATCGAACTGTTGCAGACGAACAGCCCAGCGAGCCAACCTCCCCGTGAGCCAAACCAAAGAGTGGTGATCCATTATTACGCGGAAATGCGAACCCTCGATATACGGGCGTAGCTTCTCCACCGCCCAAAGGACTGCCAAGCACTCCCTCTCGGTGGTTGAATATTTTCGCTCCGCTTTGGTCAGAGCGCGGCTCAAATAACAGACCACCTTCTCCCTCTCTGGAAAAGTTTGGCTCAACACGGCTCCCACACCCACATCTGAGGCATCCGTCTGCACATTGAATGGGATGCTGAAATCAGGACACATCAAAATAGGTGCTGAGGCCAGTTTCAATTTACAGCGTTCAAAGGCTTCCTCACATTCGGTGGTCCAGTCAAATTTTTTATTCTTGCGCAATAAATCGGTTAGGGGTGCTACCAAAGAGGCATGATCCGGGATGAACCTCCGATACCACGATACCATCCCAAGGAACTGTCGGATCTGCTTCACCGTATGAGGCCGTGGTATTTTTAACATGCTCTCGACTTTCTCAGGGTCGACATTCAACCCGTTCTCGTTCACCACATAACCCAGATATTTCAGCTCGGCTCGGCAAAAATGACATTTTTCCCGCGATAGTCTCAGTCCAGCTTGCCGCAGGCGCTTGAATACCTCGGAGAGAATCTCCAGGTGTTGACTGAACGTGGGTGTTACGATAATAGTGTCGTCGAGGTATGTGAACACGAAAGGTTCCATTTCCGGGCCCAACACTTTGTCAATTAGGCGCTGCCAGGTCGCTGGCGCATTCGACAGACCAAACGGCATTCTCCTAAATTGAAACAGACCCCGCCCTGGGATGGTAAACGCCGTGAACTGACGTGATTCTTCCGCCACTGGGACCTGCCAGTAAGCTGATTTAATATCCAAGGTGGATAGATACCTTGCATCCCGTAGCTTATCTAAAGTGGCGGAAATATACGGAAGGGGATACGCATCCCGTGCGGTAACTTGATTCACCTTACGGAAATCTACACAGAATCTGTACGACTCATCCTTTTTCTTCACCATTAATATCGGGGAAGACCATGCGCTCTTAGAGGGCTCCACTACGCCTAGCGCCAACATCTCGTCCAACTCCATATTAATGTTCTTCTGCATGGTAGGTGAGACCGGATAATAACGCTGCTTGGTGGGCGCTGCATCCGTCTTGATGACGTGCTCCACCAGATTAGTGCAACCCAGCCCCTCCCCCATGTTTTGGAACTCTATCCCAATTAACTGGGCTAACTCCTCTTCTTCAGACTGAGTCAATACAGACCTACTGTGTAGATGTCCCCCCAACATCACCGCCTCATGGCATGCAAAACCCCACCTGTTATCCCGTAGGTTCAAAAGGACCCCAAACTGCCGCAAAAAATCTACTCCCAAAATAATTTTGTGAGCAAGAGCCGGTACCACCAATACCTCCAGCCACTTCACCCTGCCCTCCAATCGAAAAGGTATTCAAGCCCTCCCCTCTATCGGGCACTGACCGTTGTCGGCAAGGCTCACCGCCTGATTCTGCGCAGTGATCATCTCCACCCCCAGTTCTCGCATCTCGAACCAACCATCTCCCCCGACAATTGTATTGGACGCCCCCGAGTCAATGAGGCCCTTAAAGCGCTTGCCCAACACCCAAACCTCCAAATGTGGTCGTTCGTCCCCCGACTATGTGTAAATAAAAAACTCGTACCCGCGGCCCCCAACTCCTCCCCGGCTCCGGTGCTCAATTCGCCGCCTAACGAGCACCGTGCTCGTTTCCCGACGGACCCACCTGGGCCGGCGCTCGACCCCGCTGAGTAGAGCAATTCGGACAGGTGAATTTTGTTGCTCCAGACCGACCGCAGCCGAAGCATCTACGTGGTTGGCGACATTCCCGGGAGATGTGTCCTACACCGTTGCAGTTCCAGCACTTGACGCCTGCAGCCCTGCCCTCCGGAACTACTTCACTCACTGTAGGGACCTCCTCATAGGCTAAATCTGGTTCCAATAGCTTTGATGTCCTACGGCTGGGTGGGGGCACAAACGCATCAACCGCCGCCTTAGTAGCCTCCATTTTCCGTCCCAACTGCACCAACTGCGCAACCGATGACACCTCTCTTAATGATAATTTCACCTGGTAGAACGGGCTGATATTATCCAGCAAAATCTCCAGCTTCCTAGCTTCCGAACAGGGTTCTCCCAATCTGCAAAACAGTCCATCCATGATGGCTACGTAAACTCCGATGGACTCGTTCCTTCCTTGCGTCCGCTGACGAATTTCTTCCCACAGCCTTTTATTGTAATTTGGGGGGTAAAAATTCTGTCCGCAGACAAAGTTCATCCCAAGAAGCTACCCGCTCCCGTACCGAACGAAACCAAATCAGGGCTTTACCCTCAAAAAGCTCCGCGGCCATCCTCATCAGCTGTGGCTTTGACACGCCCTTCGTTAACCGAAGCTCCTCTACCCTTTCCAGAAAAGCACTTACCGAACCGGGAGAATCGCTGGAGAATTTGATCCCCCACTTGGACACGTCTGGAACCTTGCCTGTTCCCAGATCATCCCGATGTACCTCCACCGTCTGAGTTGCTGGCCCTTCCGATTCAAGTAGCCGCCCCTCAGTGATTGCGTTTGGCTCCTCTACTTGTTTCTCCGTTCCCGTGTCACTCTCCCCTTCTACTTTCTCCGTGATCCTTTCGGGAGGACCTGCCTTCAGCCCGGGTGCCTCGTTAACTCTGCCTCCCGGCTTAGCGCTGGTTTTTTCCCCGTTAACCTCGCTTTCGGTGTAGATGTCCTGCCTCTAGGAACTGTTTCCTCCTCCACCTCCTCCAAGTTGCCACCCGCTGTTACATCCAGACCCCCTAGCGCATCATGAAATCTTTTTCCAACCTGTTCATGATCTTTTCCTCCTCGGGATCCTCAGCTTAGATATTCGCCAACCTTCGCTGGCAAAACTCGATCTTGGCCAATAACTTCCAATACTCTCCCGACTCTCTATCACCCGAGAATCCTTCCACCAGGGAGTTAACTTCTGCCCATTTTTCCTCCAGCGCCTTGATATCCTCTGCGGGCGTGTAAGGGTACTCTTTGAAATTTGAAATTAACTTCTCCGCCCGTACCGCCACCCGTAACTTTGCTCGCATCTCATCCACTGTCCCAGCAGGCAGCCCCCTAATAGCCAATTCATATTGGAGCTCGTCGCTGGCCAGACGATTGATCAGCATCCTTCCCTTCCCTGCCATATTTAACTTACTTCTAATTTAAATTAAATTTACGTATTACTTATTTTATATACCTATATATATATATATATATATATATATATATATATATATATATATATATATATATATATGTATATTCCGCTACTATTTTCACCTACAAGTACCACTATATTAAAACTAGCGAGGGGGAAAAAAAATATTCTCCAGTTCAAATGGTTTATTTTTACACTAAAAGAAGTCAATTACACACAATTCACCACTAACGACACTTTTAATCCGCAATCATTCATTCCCTCTACTCACCCAATACTCAACACCCTCCTCACTCACTATATGGTGTATGTATATCACCACCACTCCACCTCAATTCCAATCACTCATGCCACAGTCAGACCCAAAAAAAAACACTCACTCCCAAACAACCCGCAAATTCAAATTTAGCCTTCGCACTTCCCCTCACACCAACACTCGCACTTTTATCCCAACGCACCCCCGCAAATTCACACTCTCACCAACACTCGCACTTTTATCGCAATACACCCCCGCAAATTCACAATCTCACCAACACTCGCACCCCCGCAAATTCACACTAGAAAAAAAACACTATCACTCACTGAATCACACTAGCTTCCACTTCTATAACGACTTAACTTGTCTCGCCTTAAGGCCCCACGTTGGGCGCCAATTTGTTACCCTTCCACTTAAAGGGTTGTCGCGCTGTTCAGCCTTGCGGGCCCGGTTCGCTCCGTCGGAGACGGCGCAGGCGCCAACTCGCTGTCCCTAGGCTGGAAGGAGATAAAAATAAGATCGTCCGCGAGTAAACGATCCGACAACGCGCGCACGAGATCTAAACACTAAAAAAGGAATAAGATGTTCACCCTCCTCTTCTCACCATAGACACGAGAACTAAACACTAAAAAGAAATAGAATGTTCACCCTCCTCTTCTCACCATAGACAAACCTTCCCCCAACTCACCCTTTTTGTCCACCCCCGACCTCCTGAAATCGAAATGATAGTCTGAAAAGAATAAAGAAAAGAACAAGGGAAGAACCCACCGCTTGAGCGCCGCGCACAATACAAGTTCTTTTCCGTTAACGATTGATAACTATATTGTTGATAATTAAAGCACTATATTTACACTAGAGGAATCTAATACATAAATGTAAGAGCCAAAAATGATAAAAAGAAAAAGGTACCTTTTTTTCCTATTAAACGTTAAACTAACCCTATCCTGGGGCCCCAGCAAACAATCGTCCGTGGATACTGGTGCCAACCTCGGGAGCCGGATTCTCGTTCAGATGAGTTTTATTTTTTCCCACTCGAAATCGTTCTTCCGTGCGACAGGTGTTGCACCGCGGTGTGATGAGCGTCGTGATAACTTCCAAACTTTGATTTTTATTTCCTTTGATCCTTCCTCGCTCGTTCCAAAACCACCAAAGAGGGCCTCCGTTATCCCTCAGCCCTTTAAATTGGCTCGCCTTAACGGACGCCCGCTGCATTGGAGGTGGTTGGCCTCCCATTCGTACGACGAACTTCTATTCTGCTTTTGGCGCGGTTCGTAGCGCGGTTCGTAGCGCGGCTACCAACCATCTTCGCTACCTCAGCTCCGCACCCATGGTTGCTGTATGCGAGTTGGTCTGCATTACCCATCTGGTGCGGTGACCAGGAGTAGGCCCCTTAAACGCCTTCCGAGTCGGTGATAGCCTTTGTGGAGCGCTTGCGTTAGATGCGTTGCCATAGGCTATCCTTGTTGGGAAGAGTGATGGTCGACCGGCCCCCTTCTGATGTCGTTCGTCATCCGTTGCTGCCGTTTGCTTCCTACCTAAGTTAAACGCCCTTCTCCAGCTCGACTGATAAATAACATTGCTTGTCATACAACAATAACATTTTTCTTTTGTATTATACAACAATAACATTTTTCATTTGTAGGAAAGTAGTATTTGTGTTAAAGTTAAGACCAAATATACAATGGGTCAACTGTTACCTCGACGCTCAAGCGGGGTTGGGGTGTGTTAATGACATGCATCCCGATCTCCTTAGTGGTCGTGGTGTGGACTCCGGGTGAAAGCTGGTCATCCGTAACAGTAAGCAGGAGAGTGCTCCTACCAGAAGGTCTTTGTAAACATCCTAGGGTTAGAAACAAGTTTTCTAATGGTGTGAATCGATAACTTGAATTATTCATCCAACACTTGATATGAAATCGTTCAAATCTATACAAAAGATTCACAGTTTCTTTCATAAGCACAGTGCAGCCGCTCGGCCGATTGAACATGTTCAAGTTAAACACTATTCCTTAAATTTTCATGAAAATTGAACGAAAATAAAATTGCCTAAGTCAATTTTAAATATATATAGGGTTTTCCAATAAGAGGTATTATTTTGAATAGATCTTGTGATTCAACACCTTGCGACTTCTTCCTTTGGAGCCACGTGATAGAGAAGGCCTACGCCAATAGCCCAGCGTCGATTCAAGATCTCAAAGATGAAATTCGTGAGGCTATCGAGGACATAGGGCAGCCACTTTGCGATTTGGTTATGGAAAATTTCATGAAGAGGATATGGTCCTGTAAGCGTGTCGTAGTAGTTATTTGCCTGATGTTAGTTTTTGCTATAAACGGCATATCTTCTTCTTTATAATAAAATAAACATCTGATCATTTATATTAAAAAATGGCATTTTTCTTTTAATATTAAAATAACACCTCTTATTGGAAAACCCTATATCAACCATAAACACGTGTTATTGTTGTTGTAATTCCATATAATTGAAATGCCTATAACTCATTAGATTATGATTCGATCTCGATTAAATTTTGTGAACATATATATCTTATGTCAGTCTACTTCAAGACGTTTGAAGGTACTGTTTTGATTTTATGGGCAAAAATTTAAAATCTACAAATCATACTATTATTAACAAAGTTGATCGAATTTCGATTTCTAAGGTATTTGTTGCCCTTGTACTCATAAAGGCCCACGTTTGTGATAATTTTCAGATTTTTCGGCTGCAAAGTGTCCAATCGCGAGGGGTGGGGACACAAATTTTGGGTACATTTTGCCTTCCCCTGGACCCCCTAATTCATAAAATGAGTTTTTTATTTAAGATTCTCAAAGATCTAATCAAGGCCTTTCATTTGATACCCCACTCGACAACCTTTGATAAAAAAAAATGTTAAGGGCCAATTCCTTATTAGGGGGGACCCCCCTTAAAAAATTTTTAAATTTTCGTTAAGGCCTTAATTTTGAGAGACCATCATTTCTGACCTTTTCACAAAGTTTGAGCATTCTAGCTTTTATAGTTTCTGAGGGAATTAGCTGTGACGCACGGACAGACGGACAAACGAACAGACGGACAGACGGACAGACGGACAGACAGGTCGCGAAACTAGTAGGTCTTTCTAAAAAAAATTTTTTAACAAAGACCTAAAAACTACAATTGCTCTTAGTAGAATACCTTAGTTAGAAATTTATATTGTATCGAAGGAATCGTTAGTTAGAATGTAGAGAAATTAGGGACTTGTTTAGCGTCAGTTATACTTTACAAACACACACGACAAAATCAGTCAATGAAAGAAGCAAACCAATATTTAATTTGCATTAGTAGATAATTGAAATGAATATTCCTAATAGGGAAATTCTTCGTGAACGCGCTTATATACATATATTTTTGTGTTAAAATTTGATTATCAAAATTGCGGAATGCTATATGACAAAACAGCAATGGTATAATTTGAAATTGGCCAAAAAAATGTTTATTTCGAAACGAATGAAAATTAATTGATTGGAAACGACTAACTTCGATAGTACAAGTCTCGAAGCATACACAGTTATAAATGCGAAAAATTGCCGAACATTAATTTTATGATATTTAAATCATTTGTAGAAGGAAAACGATTTATTTTTTTATAAACAAATAATATGAATTTCTAACTTAGAACACGACTTTCCTTTCCAGTGGTCCTTTCTTTCAGCGGGAAATAGAGTGCAGGGTAAGTATGCTGTCGCGAGGGTAGGGTTTGAGAAAATCCGCTGAGGTCGGTTTCGCGTCACGCGCGGTACGCGGTACCTTTGTTGTTTTGCCTTTTTATTAGCGTAGCTTTCGTCGGGTTGAGTTAGCGTAGCATATTTTTCGGTACCGCGTCGGAAATCCGGGAACGCGAAGCAAAAATTAGATTTTTGTTCTTGACTGATTGAATGAAGAAATACGGAGTAACGTAAAATAGGTTTCCTCTCCGTATGGTTTGTTTTTGTGACGCGTTTGAAAACGGGCATGTATTGGTGGCTGAAGATTGTAAATGAGCGTAATCCATTCGGAGACTCGCGACCGAAATCCTCTCCGATGTAGCTGGCCGACAAGCAGCCACCGCGTGAATGGATTACGGTGCACGGATTGGTTGACCGGTGGGTACCATCCGTTGGCACTACTCAGACTTAACGTCTAGAACCGATGAGAGGTCGGTTCCTCGTCCGGTCTTAGACTTTTGAAATCATTACAAATGGCACCCAACGTGGGGCCAAAACATCCTAAGGGGATAAAAGATTCGCGTCTTCTGACGAGTTGGTCCTTTACGGAGGATGTAAGGTACTTTGGTACTCGAGCCTCACCAACAGGAGCAGTGGAGTTGTGTGATACACACTAGCAGTCGCTTCACGTGAGTTGTAGCTTCCGCTCTCCTTTGTTTGATTTTTTTTTTCGCGACAGAATCCTTCCGATGTGTTGTCCCTGGTTAACCCCTGTAAGGACCTTCTATTTTCTTGATGGAACTGTCAGCCAGATGGGGTTTCCCCTGTCGGCCTGGACTCTCAAGAAAATAGAAGGCTACCTTGCCTTTATGTCGCGGAAGGATTCTACTCATTTCGTATGCGTGATAGACGAGTGGTATCGGTTCAACGTTCAGTGGCGTATGCTGGAGTTGCGAAGCCCGGAATGCTTCCACGCGTCGGGAATTTTGACCGCGTACAAAACTGTTACGGTAGCTCTACCACTTGTCTCGTCGAGTCATTTAACGTAGTTTAGAGACGATTTTTTGTAATGCATGTGGGTATGGGGATAAATTTTGTAAATCGGCCGAAAGCACCCTTTCTTCGGCAGACTACCACGCACTCTCATTTTCCTTTGGAGGAGTCGACTGCTGGAAAGGAAAGTATGTATTAACTAAATTTTTTTGCCTATTTTACCTAAATAGCTCGCCACTATCGGCCACTAAGTTATTTTTATGTTTTTTTTTGGCATATTGGAAGTAACATTTTTTTCTTCCAGTAAGACTGACTTCCACCACCCAGATCAAACACGACAATGGCAACTAAACAGACCCCAGATAAGCGTTGGACCCGATCCAAAACGGTCCAACCCGCTAACTGCGGGATCTGCTTTGACGACGTAGTGGAGGGTGTACACAGCGTGCGATTGGAGTGCGGACACCTTCTTCATCGTGCCTGTGTCCAACAGCTCCTCCTCACGTCCGGGCTTTGCCCACTATGCCGGCGACCCATAGAGCGGACTGCGTTAGACTTCCCCCTCGGAACGCACGTCCCAACGCGTGGAGCAGTGGCGAAAGGGGTCCCAGATGCCGAACCGCCCCAATCACTGATGGACTTGCAAGGAGCCGTGGGCGGGGAAGTTCCTGCCGCAGTTGTCGCGGCCGAAGTTCCAACCGCGCCTTCCACCCACTCCATTGACACCCTCGTGGCGTTAATGCGAGACATGTCTGAGAGGATCGGAAACTTGGAGGGAAGGCTCCAGAACCTCCCGATGAGCCAACCTCCCAGCCGCGTGAGAACTCCGCTTGGCTGGGAGCCCAGCCCCAGTGTGGCTATGCCCCACTCTCGACCAGCTGATCAATGGACCCTACCTCCGAGGAACTCGGGAATGGACCCCAGAGCTCCCGAGTATCGTCCACAACACAGCACCGCACCTCCATTGGTACCTCCAGTCCCCGAGGCAGTCCCTTACAACAGGTCAATCGAAAATGCGATTCCCCCCGGGAACGCATTGACACCTTTCCGAGACCCGACGCCTCGTATCATGGAGAGTTGGTGCCTGAACGTCACGGTTTCAACGCAATGATGTCAGTGGACCGGTTCCTTTTCAGGATCCAGGCGTTAGTATCCAGCACCCTGGGAGGTGATTCTTCGGTCTTCCTCCGGCATGCACATCTTCTGTTCAGCGGAGATGCTGCCGACTGGTACTGGAGTTTGAAGGAGTCGACGCCACGTCCCTATTGGGATTCTTTCAGTGCAGCCTTCCGCAATCGATTTGATGACGGATTCACTGAAAGAGAACTAAGGGAACAGATAACGAAACGGAAACAAGGCGCTCACGAACCGCTCGACCAGTACTACACAAGTATAGTGAGATTGAGCACTCGCTTACGAACAACCATGCCCGAGGACGAACTGGTAGAAATTATCTGGGAGAATGTGCGTTGCGAGCTTCAGAACAGCCTTCTGCATTTTCCCATCAACACCATACAGGGATTACGCCTCCATGCCCGTAGGCAAGAACAACTGGATGAGCGGCGAGGTACCTTCCGTCCACAACCTCGCATAACGGGACCGAATCCACGAAATCATCACACCGCGGAGTTAATGGCAGCGGACCACCTACTTGCTGACCCAGTACCAATACCGAGGAGCGGAGCACCACAGGAGCTTGAGGACCCAGCAATGATTGATCGACCGTCCCTTGAAGCAATTACAAGCCTGACGGTCTGTTGGAACTGCCGACAAACGGGGCATCGGTTCTATGCATGTCCAGCGGAACCGACCCTCTTCTGTTACCAATGCGTAAAAACTTGCCAACGAGTGCCGCGACCACCCGTCGGCACTCCTAAAACCCGGACGAACCAATGCTGACCCCATCACTAGCTATGACCAAGCCCCAGACTTGACTCCAATTCTGTTGACTCGCATCGCCAAACACAGTTCTCCCGAAGTTGCACAACCGACGCCATCCTTTGTCGAGGCGGACGCGCAGGGAAATGATAGCGAGGCGAAAGTTCCTTGGCATGTCAAACCCTTCCACGTTAGACTGCGGAATTATTTGGCTACTCGACAGCGCATCTTCCATGAGGAGTTGGCTACAACTGTCCCACCGCGAAGAAAGCGAGCCACACGTCGGATGCGGAGCTTCTGGAGAAGGGTGAGGCAGTCGAGGAAGGTGCTGAAGGACATACACTTAGACGAATTATTGAGTGATGACGTTCGACCATATGCGTCAGTGCACCTCCTGCAAAAGCGATTGTCAGGTTTAGTCGATACGGGAGCCAGTGTGAATTGCATATCAGCCGATTTTGCAGGGGAGGTACTGGCAATGCACGCGGACCAAATCCACCATTTTATCACCTGGTTAGGCATGGTGGACGGAACTCGTCACTCTGTAGGGGGGGGGGGGGGAAATTACGACGGATGTCACCTTTAAAGGAGTAACTAAACCTCTGGAATTTTACATCATACCTCAATTAACCCAGAATCTTTATCTAGGGGTGGATTTTGTCGAAAATTTAACTTGGCCCCGGCACTGTTTTCTGGCACGACCCTGGAGTCCGTCACCACTGTTCCTGCCCACACTCAAACCACTCACTTATTACGACATACACTGGATGTGAATCAACAACTGCGACTTGACTCGGCTATATCGGCTTTTCCATCGCATGAGAAGGAAGGTCTCGGGCGGACGGCCCTGGTGTTACACACACCCATAAAACAGAAACATTTTGCCATATCTCAGGCGAAGGAAAAGTTGTTATATGCCGAAGTTGATCGAATGCTAGCATAAGGCGTGATCGAAGAATCGCAGAGCGCGTGGGCTTCCCCGGTCACCTTAGTTGTCAAGCCGAACAAGGTCCGGCTATGCTTAGATGCCAGACGCTTGAACGCCATCACTGTCAAGGACGCATACCCTCTACCGTTGATTGAAGGCATTTTGAGTCGGTTGCCTAAAGCCCACTTCGTCACGAGCTTAGACCTCAAGGACGCCTTCTGGCAAATTCCTTTAGACCCTGGCGCAAAGGAGAAAACAGCCTTTTCAGTCCCAGGTTGGCCACTGTATCAATTCGTGACCATGCCATTCGGATTGTGCAATGCCCCTGAGACAATGACGCGCCTTATGGATAAGGTGATACCACCACATTTACGCCACCAAGTTTTCGTGTACTTGGATGATCTGCTGCTTATAACCGAGACCTTTTACGAACACATCGACCTGCTTCAGGAGGTGGCTCTGCACATCCGGAGCGCAGGGTTAACAATCAACATACAGAAGAGTCAGTTCGTGATGACGGAGGTGAAGTATGTGGGTCACATCATTGGGCATGGCAACATCAAGACCGACCCGGACAAGACTCAAGCGATTGACGTTTTTCCATTACCCAAGATCACCAAGCAGTTACGCCGATTCCTAGGCTTATGCGGATGGTACCAGCGTTTCGTGCGTGACTATGCCACCATTACCACTCCTTTGACCGACATGCTGAGTAATGGACGTAAGTTCGCCTGGAAAGGGCCCAGCTTGCGAGCCTTTGAAGAGCTAAAGAAGAGTCTGACAACAGCCCCCGTACTACACAGCGCGGACTTTGACAAACCGTTCTCAATCCATTATGACGCGAGTCAACATGGGGTGGGAGCAGTCTTAGTCCAGGTTGCACAAGACGGCAAGGAGAGACCTATAGACCTTATGTCCCACAAGCTGAACCAGTGTAATAAACATAAGCAGTCGAGCAGCCCCGTGGTGATCAGGAGTGGCTGCTCCTGAAGAGATAAGGTGGTCACCCCGTCGAAACTGGTTAGTTTGTTGTTTTACTAGTGTAAAGTAAACTGCATCCGTCAAGTTTCCATCCTTTAGGCAGGGATTAGTGGTTCACTTCAGCCACTTTAACATCTTTAGGTTTGACTTTCCCCTTGTAATGCAACGACCTTCTTCTGTGAAAGTAACGGTTGCTTTTTGTGTAATGTTTGCGTTTGTCTCAAGCCTCCGTGTCCGCTAACATTAACGAGGCAAAAAAATATTGAATTACTGTAGAGTAGCTTAATTGACACCTAATAGAACTTTTCTAAAGACAATAAAAATTGATCGGTGCGTCTTGTAGAGTAGAGTACGCGTGATAAGTATTTTGTAGTGAAGCTTCGTGGCTCGACAAGAACCCGCCTCATATGATCCCGCAAATGCTAGTCGTCAAGCACGCGTACGCGGTCGTTAAGTGAAGCTAGTTAGCTGAGCTCGGTGTTGTTTATAGCTCGCTGACACTTATGCCACACCATCGGCACCCGTGTCCTACACGGGCATAAAAAAAAATCATCACACCAGGCTCAGCGGAACTACACGGTCTCGGAGCAGGAATGCCTGGCGGCCGTGCTGGCAGTGAAACGTTTTCGTCACTGAAACGGCTGATGAGCCAAACTGATCTCCACGGCCACTTGCCCGGATAGGCCTTGAAATTACAGGCGTTTGACTTCACGATAAGACACCGCAAAGGAAGTCAGCACGTGGTACCGGACACATTATCAAGGATGTTCGCCCCTGAAGGAGCCGAGTTGGCCCAGGAGGACGACAGCCCCCTATGGATCGACTTGGACCATCCCGCCTTCAAGTCAGCATGTTATATCCAGCTGATGAATACGATTCAGAACCAGTTGCCACAGCTGCCAGAACTACG
>OZ017739.1:259396664-259636664 GCA_963969285.1 Odontomyia ornata
CACGTGAATTTTGTCGTGGGATGTCAAATTGAAATTGACAGCCACATGGCAGTGCAGTTTGGAAGTGTGTCGCTCGCTCTCTGTCGTGGTTGCCTCAGTCGTCGCGAAAAATTTTCTTGCGAGATGTGCCACTTTTCGGGTTGACCATTTTATTTCATATTATTTCCTCCGAACAAGCAAATCCCTGAAGTGTTTTATCTTTATACTCCGTGAACTCGATGAATTCAATGAAGCACCATACATCGTAAATGGTGACACCTTCATAAGTGATCGATTGCCAGCTCCAGTGTTAGATGATCGTCATATTGGTCGTGGGTTGGATGCGCTATCACTGAATGGTGGCATCTAGGACAGCAGTGGTAATCTAATGCATGGTGATGTTACTACAGATCTATTGGACGGCAAAGATTTAGATACGAATCTTTTAACAGACCTAAGTACTTGGTGTAGAATGCCTTACAAAGTGGGAACGTAACGTACTTGCCTGCCAACACAACCTTAATCAACAGCATTAAAAACGTACCCAGCACAAGTTCCCACATACTCATTACAATTCTCCGAGTAACATGGTGACAGCTGCTTCAACGCTGGGCGGCGGAACAGTACCCTTGATGGTTGCAGCGCTAGCGCAGCACAATCAAAACTCGTCACACTACGAACAAACCCCATCATCAACACAACGTCATCGCGGAATCGCACTCACCTCATCGTCAATAGTAGCAACCGAATCCCATCCAACAACAGTGTCACAACATTATGTTAATTCCTCATCCAGTCACCAGTCGCATTGCCTGAATAGCACCAATGCAGCGACGACCCACATTGTTAACTCAACGGGAACTTCGCGACACGATGAAGTAGGAACACTCAACGAAAAAAACAAGGTATCATTTACTAAGAGGAGTAGTGATTTACTTAAATTCCCGGTCAAACCATTATATTTTAAAGAAATCAACTTTGATTACTTACTGTTGGTAATGCCTCATTTTTTCCGTTTTCATTTTAAAATCAATGCAAAGACACACGAAAAATTTCGGTTTGAATCTCGTAATTGGGTGATGTAAGTTTAAAGTTTTATTATTAGATATTTGATTAGTCGAAATTCGTTTATAGCAGAGTTTAGTTAGCAGTAATCAGAAGAAAATAAAATAATAACGCTAAATCAACAAATAGAATAGAAAACAAAACCTGATAGAATTGAATGTCGTGTGATCCAGGGGTTTCTTGGCTGTGTATAGACTAACAATATTTGTATGTCAGATCACTTTCAACCAAGGAGATGAAGTTGTTTCTGTATGCATCTTTTGCATGTTTCAGTATCTATAGCTATTAATACCGCATTGAGTTAATAGTTCTATAAAACTTGTAAATCTATCTATCTATGAAAAATATTTACACTGTCAGGCAAATTTTGCATACAATAACTAAATTAACCTCAGATTCACATAAAACGGTGCCTAATTCTAAGCGTTTCACTTCCGATAAATAGTCGTATGTTTATTCAACCGAACTGTTCTCGTGCATATCATTAAGAAGTTCAGCAGAAAAAATGTTTCGAATAGGATAAAATTAAAGGCATCTCTCAAGCCAGCATATAAATGCACATCAATATAAAACATTTACTGATTTACAGATAATTTAAAACAGAAAGAAATAATAACTCAGCATAAGATGTATTCCACTTACGAGTAGATGAGGTATTTTAAAACAAAAAAAAAAAACCAAACTTAAACTTCTAGTGTTTGGATGTAATGTAGATTATGCACATATTTTAGAGCTGGCTAATGTAGATCATTGGTTTTTTTTCCGTTTATGTTATAGGTTTAATTGAAAAATTCGTAAAGTATGTTCAAAAAAGTTGTCAATTGGAAATGAGTTACAAAAATAATATGGATTGCTAAACCTCAACAACGACTTTCCTTTCCAGTGGTCCCTTTCCTTCAGCGGGAAGTAGAGTACATGGTAAGTATGCCGTCGCGAGGGTAGGGTTTGACAAAATCCGCTGAGCTCGGTTTCGCGTCGCGCGCGGTACGCGGTACCTTTGTTGGTTTTGCCTTTTCATTAACGTAGCTTTGGTCGGGTTTGAGTTAACGTAGTATATTTTTCGGTACCGCGTCGGTAAAATTCGGGAACGCGAAATAGAAATTAGATTTGTTTGATACTTTGACTGGATGAATGAAGAAATACGGAGTAACGTAAAGTAGGTTTCTTCTCCGTATGATTGTGTTTTTGACGCGTTTGAAACGGGCGTTTAATGGTGGCTGAAAATTTGTAAATGAGCGTAATCCATTTGGAGACCCGCGACCGAAATCCTCTCCGATCTAGCTGGCCGACAACCAGCCACCACGAAAATGGATTACGGTGCACGGATTGGTTGACCGGTTGGTACCATCCGTTGGCACTACTCAGACTTAACGTCTAGAACCGATGAGAGGTCGGTTCCTCGTTCGGACTTAGACTTAAAATCATTACAAATGGCGCCCAACGTGGGGCCCAAAACATCCTAAGGGGATAAAAGATTCGCGTCTTCTGACGAGTTGGTCCTTTACGGAGGATGTAAGGTACCTTGGTAATCGAGCCTCACAAACAGGAGCAGTGGAGTTGTGTGATACACACTAGCAGTCGCTTCACGTGAGTTGTAGCTTCCGCTCTCCTTTGTTTAATTTTTTTTCCGCGACAGATGTGTTGTCCCAGGGTAACCCCTGTAAGGACCTTCTATTTTCTTGATGGAACTGTCACCCAGATGGGTTTCTCCTATCAGCCTGGACTCTCAAGAAGATAGAGGGCTACCTTGCCTTTATGTCGCGGAAGGATTCTACTCATTTCGTATGCGTGATAGACGAGTGGTATCGGTTCAACGTTCGGTGGCGTATGCTGGAGTTGCGGAGCCCGGAATGCTTCCATGCGTCGGGAATTTTGACCGCGTACAAAACTGTTACGGTAGCTCTACCACTTGTCTCGTCGAGTCATTTAACGTAGTTTAGAGACGGTTTTTTGTAATGTATGTGGGTTTGGGGATACATTATTGTAAATCGGCCGAAAGCACCCTTTTCTCGGCAGACTACCACGCACTTTCATTTCCCTTTGGAGGAGTCGACTGCTGGAAACGAAAGTATGTATCAAATAATTTTTTTTTTGCTTATATTACATAGCTCGCCACTATCGGCCACTAAATTATTATTAAGATTTTTTTTGCATATTAGAGTGTTACATTTTTTTTCAGTAAGACTTACTTCCACGACCCAGAGTAAACACGACAATGGCAACGAAACGGACCCCAGACAAGCGTTGGACCCGATCCAAAACGGTCCAACCCGCTTACTGCGGGATCTGCTTTGAAGACGTAGTGGAGGGTGTACACAGCGTACGATTGGAGAGTGGACACCTGTTCCATCGTGCCTGTGTCCAACAGCTCCTACTGACGTCCGAGCTTTGTCCACTATGCCGGCGACCCATAGAGCAGACCACCGTAGACGTCCCCCTCGGAACGCACGTCCCGACGCGTGGAGTAGTGGCGAAAGGGGCCCCAGATGCCGAACCGCCCCAATCACTGGTGGACTTGCAAGGAGCTGCCGCAGTTGTCGCGGCCGAGGTTCCAACCGCGCCTTCCACCCCCTCCATTGACACCCTCGTGGCGTTAATGCGAGACATGTCTGAGAGGATCGGAAACTTGGAGGGAAGACTCCAAAACCTCCCGATGAGCCTACCCCCAGCCGCGTGAGAACTCCGCTTGGCTGGGAGCCCAATCCCAGTGTGGCTATGCCCCACTCTCGACCGGCTGATCAATGGACCCTACCTCCAAGGAACTCGGGAATGGACTCCAGAGCTCCCGAGTATCGACCACGACACAGCACCGCACCTCCGTTGGTACCTCCAGTCTCCGAGTCAGTCACTTACAGCAGGTCAATCGAAGATGCGATTCCCCCCGTGAACGCATTGACACCTTTCCGAGACCCGACGCCTCGTATCATGGAGAGTTGACGCCTGAGCTTCACGGGTTTCAACTCGACGATATCAGTGGACCGGCTCCTGTTCAGGATTCAGGCGTTAGTATCCAGCACCCTGGGAGGTGACTTCTCGGCCTCCCTCCGGCATGCACACCTTCTGTTCAGCGGAGATGCTGCCGACTGGTACTGGAGTTTTAAGGAGTCGACGCCACGTCCCTATTGGGATTCTTTCAGTGCAGCCTTCTGCGATCGATTTGATGACGGATTCACTGAAAGAGAACTAGGGGAACAAATAAAGAAACGGAAACAAGGTGCTCACGAACCGTTTTACCAGTACTACACAAGTATAGTGCGATTGAGCACTCGCTTACGAACAACCATGCCCGAGGACGAACTTGTAGAAATTATCTGGGAGAATATGCGTTCCGAGCTTCAGAACAGCCTTCTGCATTTTCCCATCAACACCATACAGGGATTACGCCTCCATGCCCGTAGGCAAGAACAACTGGATGAGCGGCGAGGTACCTTCCGTCCACAACCTCGCATAACGGGACCGAATCCACGAAATCATCACACCGCGGAGTTAATGGCAGCGGACCACCTACTTGCTGACCCAGTACCAGTACCGAGGAGCGGAGCACCACAGGAGCTTGAGGACACAGCAATGATTGATCGACCGTCCCTTGAAGCAATTACAAGCCCGACGGTCTGTTGGAACTGCCGACAAACGGGGCATCGGTTCTATGCATGTCCAGCGGAACCGACCCTCTTCTGTTACCGATGCGGGAAGGCAGACACTTACGCACCTGATTGCGCAAATTGCAAACTGCGAAAAAACTTGCCAGCGAGTGCCGCGACCACCCGTCAGCACTCCGAAAACCCGGACGAACCAATGCTGACCCCATCACTAGCTATGACCAAGCCCCAGACATGACCCCAATCCTGCTGACTCGCACCGCCAAACACAGTTCTCCCGAAGTTCCACAACCGACGCCATCCTTTGTCGAGGCGGACGCGCAGGGAAATGATAGCGAGGCGAAGGTTCCTTGGCATGTTAAGCCCTTCCACGTCAGACTGCGGAATTATTTGGCTACTCGACAGCGCATCTTCCATGAGGAGTTGGCTATAACTGTCCCACCGCGAAGGAAGCGAGCCACGCGTCGGATGCGGAGCTTCTGGAGAAGGATCAGGCAGTCGAGGAAGGTGCTGAAGGACATACACTTAGACGAATTATTGAGGGATGAGGTTCAACCATGTGCGTCAGTGCACCTCCTGCAAAAGCGATTGTCAGGTTTAGTCGATACGGGAGCCAGTGTGAATTGCATATCAGCCGATTTTGCAGGGGAGGTACTGGCAATGCACGTGGACCAAATCCACCATTTTACCACCTGCTTAAGCATGGTGGACGGAACTCGTCACTCTGTAGTGGGAAAAATTACGACGGATGTCACCTTTAAAGGAGTAACTAAACCTCTGGAATTTTACATCATACCTCAATTAACCAAGAATCTTTATCTAGGGGTGGATTTTGTCGAAAATTTAACTTGGCCCCGGCACTGTTTTCTGGCACGACCCTGGAGTCTGTCACCACTGTTCCTGACAAAACTCCAACCACTCACTTATTACGACATACACTGGATGTGAATCAACAACTGCGACTTGACTCGGCTATATCGGCTTTTCCATCGCATGAGAAGGAAGGTCTCGGGCGGACGGCCCTAGTGTTACACACAATAGATGTGGGGGATGTTAAACCCATAAAACAGAAACATTTTGCCATATCTCCGGCGAAGGAAAAGTTGTTATATGCCGGAGTTGATCGAATGCTTGTATTGATTTTTAACATTCTTACGATCGCGGAACCGACCTCTCATCGGTTCTAGACGTTAAGTCTGAGTAGTGCCAGCGGACGGTACCAACCGGTCAACCAATCCGTGCACCGTAATCCATTCACGCGGTGGCTGCTTGTTGGCCAGCTAGATCGGAGAGGATTTCGGTCGCGGGTCTCCGAATGGGTTACGCTCATTTACAATATTCAGCCACCTATACACGCCCGTTTTCAAATGCGTTACAAAAACAAAACCATACGGAGAGGAAACCTATTCTACGTTACTCCGTATTTCTTCATCAACCAGTCAAAAGTACAAAATCTAATTTTTACTTCACGTTCCCGAATTTCCGACGCGGTACCAAAAAGTATGCTACGTTAACTCATCCCGACGAAAGCTACTCTAATAAAAACGGCAAAACAACAAAGGTACCGCGTACCGCGCGCGACGCGAAACCGACTTCAGCGGATTTTCACAAACCCTACCCTCGCGACGGCATACTTACCCTACATCTCATTTCCCGCTGAAAAGCAGAGCTACTGGAAAGAAAGTCTATTTTTCTCATTAGCAATTCATATTATGTATTTGAATATTATATAGTCGAATCTGTTCTCACCCAACTACCAACTTTTGTTTCTTATTTCCTTAGTTACCTATCGGATGAAAATTTAACATAAATATTCAAGAGTGCGATAATTCTAGTAAAAAAAACAGGAGTCACAGTTTTTCTTTCTCATAACAAATAATAATAATGTGAAATACAAAAGGAACGAATACAATGCAAAAGACTAATTAATTTGCTTATCATTCACTTACAAGAACATTGGCTTCTAGGTATAATTTCATATCAATATCGATCAAATGAAAATTGTTTCTTCGAATTTGTATAGTCTTGAAACTAATTTAGTCCTCTTCCTTTTTATTATTAATGCTTATGTATGCAAATATACTTTGGATTGGTTTAATACTTTTTCCACTTCTCTTTCTCATTCATTCATGCACTAATGTAATTAATTAATCGTATAATAAAAATTTAAAGTATAGTAATCGTGTTAATATTATTCTCATTATGCGTAGTTTTTATTGGCGAGAGTGTGAACAAATTTAAATTAAAACTCAATTAACATTTCTTTCCAATGTAACCTGTCAATTTTCTCCTTGCCCCCCCGAACAACGTACTACATTGTGATCAATCACGCACATATTATTTACAAAGGGAAACATTTACATGCATGCTAATATAATAACACAAGTAAAATTACTTTGTTAAATGGAAAATTCAATCATTATGCTGCTGTCAAAGGATTATGATTGCTGTTTTTAAAATTTATGTCGTAGTATTGAATATTGTGCAGTTTTTCAATTTTGGTTTCTACGCAAATCAACCTTTTTTTGTTTCTTTCTTTATAAATTTATACATACTTCCATTGTTTGTTTTACTTTCCTTAGCTATTTGTTTTGCATTTTTTTTTTTGTATATTGTTATTTCATATTTCTTTAAGAACGTGAACGCGATTATGTGCTCGTAAATAGAATCAATGGATGCACAAAGTAACAAATCATGTTTGAGAGTTGCAGGATATATGCCCGTAGCATAGTTAATTAAACTTTTACGAATTCTATCTTGCTTCCAGATACAGACGTCACCAGATTACCGGTCGTTAAATTCTTTTGTTTTAAATGTTTTCAAAACCTTTCACACAAACAAATCTAAACTTGTGCTCCTTGTCAGGCTTTTGCTTTTCATTATATTGCTAAGAGATATACTTATTGAAACAGAGTACTATTTTTTTTGTTTAATAATTCAAGTTATTTTGTTGTATATCATGTCTATAATATAATTGTATTTTCATTCTTTTTCCTTGCTTGTTTGTTTTTGCTTAAGATCTTTTCCGGCTTTCTGCCACCTCTCTTTGTGTGACCGCCAGAAAATCCTGCTTCTGGTGTAGTTGGTGACGTTACCGGTCGTTTTCTAGTCGATCGTGATGCACCAGGCGATGATTCCTCTGTTGGTGAATCAACTGCATTTTTATCTGACGACGATGGTGTACTTGGATTATCCCTTTGGTTTTGAATTGTTTTCGCTTGTTGGTCCGTCAAATAAATATCGGAAACACTGACTTTAATGTCTTTTCTAGCTATATCAACAGTGTACATTACTTTTTCGCCACTTTTGTCGGTTTTCCTTGGACACCATATGATTTTAGTTTACGAAGTATTGGATCATGATCAATCGCATCAAATGCATTTTCTGATCCCCAACAAAAGCCAATAACATAATCTCCTCTGTTAAGCCACGTACTCAAATCCAATCATATATGTGTAACTTCTGGAGTCGCCATTTAATTTGAGAGCGGTGGTGCGATGTCAATTGCAGTTTATTTACCGTTCATTAGAGTCAATGCTAAAAACAGGAAAATGTTCGGGCTGCGCGGTACAAATCCCCATGAATCCAGGACGATGACATTCCCTCGGAAGACACCTTACATTTTCACTCAATTTTACTACTTCTTCTCTACTCAATTGTCAAAACGCGGTTCCGAGTTACAGTTGTACTCCGAACACTATAACACTGTCACTTCAATTTCCTAAAGTGTGGTTCATTACAGTGATCCATTAGCATTGTTCCACACATTTCGAACGAAGCACTTGGGTTCACTTGATATACGGCCAACTGAAATATTGCAATAAATAGGTTTTCAGGATTTGTATTGGGCCCAGTACAATGGACAAGACATAGGGGGAACGCCTGCAAAATTTCATTCGAAGAAAAGTTTATTTCACACTTTTATGAAAAGAAACGATCAGATACCCGATTCAGGACAAGCTAAAATTTGTTCGATTATGCTTTGGTTTTTCTGGGGTGAATAAAAAACACAAGTCATTGCGTTTGCCGACCAGCAGATTTCGATCCGCAGAAACTTTCCCAACAAGCATTAAAATTTATCGAAGGAAGATGCCACCTAATTTTCCAATGCGGTCGCGGGTGCAGTCAACAAGACAACAAATCGAAAGGTTCAACCCAGCATATGAACATCAAGCCCGTTCGAATTTAGTGCTTGAAAATACTGTAATTTTATTTCCCGAAAAAAAAACGCAAATCACCAGGTTCGGATAAAATCAAGACCGCAATTAACCAACCCGGGGCAATTAACAAACCCGGGACAACAAAACAGCGGTCAGAAAACTCGGCTCAGGATGGAAACTCCCATCGTTTCCCCGAGATACGGTTTAAGACATCCGACCCGATTCGTAACAGGTGGCTGGTTAGAATTAAGGAAGCGGCAACTATAATATCGGAAACTTGATTTGTTTTTGTTTTTTTCGTCCGCGCACTTTTCTTTCACAGTTTCGCGTTCCCATTCAGATCCTCTACATTCGCAAGTTACACTTACTTGTTATCTCCTAGCTGTTGTCGCTGCCTCCACCGGGATATCCTCTTGGGGTGGCTGCCTCCTCAATCGCCGCGCAGCTTGCGACGATGGCGACTTTGCCGATTTCGGTATTAAAAAAGGTTGAATCTCGCGAAGTGCAATTTCTCCTGTTCTGCCTAATATTCGCATCCAAAGCCGTCGTAGGAAACGCTTTCCGCAACCTGTTTTACCTAAGCACAATGTATCTTATTTTACCCGTATTAATTATAATTAATATTTTATACTTGCCTCCTAATAACCTAAATTTCCCAAATTACGCGCCCAAACACGCCACCACCATGCAAGACAAAGAATCCAGTTGACAGCCCACGACTAAATTGACGTGGGATGTGCAACCGACACAATTGACGTGGGATGTGCAATCGACATAACCGACGTGAGATGCCAAGCCACTCGGTGGCAAGGTGTATTAGTGAGTCGCCAGCGGCGTCACAAGATTCATTACAGGGCAGTGTCCACGATACCTACCAGGCATGGGGAGACTGAAGGAAACGCTGCTTGGCTCTAAGATGTGTTTTTTTTCTCTCTCTCAGCGTCGTAGGTCTTTGGCATGGTAGACTTCCAGCTCCCTTCCGGACATGTCCGCAATGAGGTAACGCGTGGGACTTAAAACTTGTAAGACTCGACATCTCAGGAGCTTCTTGTCTAGCTTGGCAGTGTAGTGCCGACCTGCTTCACTTTGTCTAAAATTCCGTCGGTAGATTTCGTCGCCTGCCTTGAAGCCAGAAGGATGGGATCGCAGATTGTACCACTCCTCCCCCACCCATCTACTGTCTTCAATCCTCTCCCGGATTTGTTCTCGTAGAATTTGGAGTTTCTCGTGCGGCTCCAGCACCACTATTGGGTCTTCCAACCCTTTCAACTGTCGCAATAGCCGGTACGAGGTTCCGTGGCAAATCATATGCTGGCCGAACACGGCAAAGTATGGGGAGATGCCTGTGGTGGAGTGATAAGACGAATGCAGGGCACAGGTGATGGCGGAAATCCTGTGGTCCCAATCCTTCTGATCCGGTTGGACGTAGCCCCGAATGGCGGCTATGAGGGTGCGGTTCAACCGCTCGGATGCATTGGCTTGCGGAGAATAAACGGCGGTCCGGTGATTCGTAATGCCATACTTTTCCATTAGTTCCCGAAATCTAGAGAGGTGAACTGAACTCAGTTGTCGGAGACCAGCTTCTCCGGTACTCCAAATATATGGAAAACGCGATTTTCCAGAAAATTGACTATGGGGCTGGTGTGCAGGTTTCGAAGAGGTTCCACAATCGGAAATTTGGACAAGTGGTCCAGGACCACGATAGCTCCCGTGTATCCCGAAGTCGAGCGAGGGTACGGACCGATGAGATCTATATAAAAGCGCTAGAACACCCGCTCCGGTAGTTCGAATTTTCCCATCGGGGGCCGAAGAACAGAATTGGGCGCTTTAGTGCATTTGCACAGCTCACAGGTGGCCACGTACTTTTTCACTTGCTGCGCCATCTTAGGCCAAAAGAAGTAAGTCTTCAGCCACCGAGGCGTACGACCGTAACCGCCGTGTGCACTCAATGGGTGGTCATGAGCCCGCTTAATCAATTCGCATGTCAGTTCCTCGGGCACCCATAACTTCCACTGTTCCTCTTCTTGAGTGGGGTCTCCGGAGGCGTGTCTCGTCCGCTTGTATATAAATCCCTCCGTCACCCGTAGTTCTGGCAGCTGTGGCAACTGGTTCTGAATCGTATTCAGCAGCTGGGTATAACATGCTGACTTGAAGGCGGAATGGTCCAAGTCGATCCATAGGGGGCTATCGTCCTCCTGGGCCAACTCGGCTCCTTCAGGGGCGAACATCCTTGATAATGTTTCCGGTACCACGTGCTGACTTCCATTGCGGTGTCTTATCGTGAAGTCAAACGCCTGTAATTTCAAGGGCCATCTGGCCAAGCGACCGTGGAAGTCAATTTGGCTCATCAGCCATTTCAGTGACGCATGATCAGTGACGATTTCAAAGGGATGTCTCTCTACATATGCTCGAAAACGTTTCACTGCCAGCACAGCCGCCAGGCATTCCTGCTCCGAGACCGTGTAGTTCCGCTGGGCCTGGTTCAGCTTGTGGGACATGAAGGCTATAGGTCTTTCCTCGCCGTCTTGCGCAGCCTGGACTAAGACTGCTCCCACCCCATGTTGACTCGCGTCACAATGGATTGAGAACGGTCTGTCAAAGTCCGGGCTATGCAGTACGGGGGCTGTAGTCAGACTCTTCTTTAGCTCTTCAAAGGCTCGCAAGCTGGGCCTTTCCCAGACGAACTTACGTCCATTACGCAGCATGTCGGTCAAAGGAGTGGTAATGGTGGCATAGTCACGTACAAAACGCTGGTACCATCCGCATAAGCCTAGGAATCGGCGTAACTGCTTGGTGGTCTTGGGTAATGGAAAAACGTCAATCGCTTGAGTCTTGTCCGGGTCGGTCTTGATATTGCCATGCCCAATGATGTGACCTAGATACTTCACCTCCGTCATCACGAACTGACTCTTCTGTATGTTGATTGTTAACCCTGCCCTCCGGATGTGTAGCGCCACCTCCTGAAGCAGGTCGATGTGTTCGTTAAAGGTCTCGGTTATAAGCAACAGATCGTCCAAGTACACGAAAACTTGGTGCCGTAAATACGGTGGTATCACCTTATCCATAAGGCGCGTCATTGTTTGAGGGGCATTGCACAATCCGAATGGCATGGTCACGAATTGATACAGGGGCCGACCTGGGACTGTGAAGGCTGTTTTCTCCTTTGAGCCAGGGTCTAAAGGAATTTGCCAGAAGGCGTCCTTGAGGTCTAAGCTCGTGATGAAGTGGGCTTTAGGCAACCGACTCAAAATGCCTTCAATCAACGGTAGAGGGTATGCGTCCTTAACTGTGATGGCGTTCAAGCGTCTGGCATCCAAGCATAGCCGGACCTTGTTCGGCTTGACAACTAAGGTAACTGGGGAAGCCCACGCACTCTGCGATTCTTCGATCACGCCTAATGCTAGCATTCGATCCACTTCGGCATATAACGACTTTTCCTTCGCCTGAGATATGGCAAAATGTCTCTGTTTTATGGGTTTAGCATCCCCCACATCTATAGTGTGGAACACCAGTGCAGTCCACCCGAGACCTTCCTTCTCATGCGATGGAAAAGCCGATATAGCCGAGTCAAGCCTCAATTGCTGATTCACATCCAGTGTATGTCGTAATAAGTGATTGGTTTGAGTTTGGTCAGGAATTGTGGTGACGGACTCCAGGGTCGTGCCGGAAAACAGTGCTGGGGCCAAGTTAAATTTTCGAACGAAATCCACTCCTAGATAAAGATTCTGGGTTAATTGAGGTATGATGTAAAATTCCAGAGGTTTAGTTACTCCCTTAAAGGTAACATCCGACGTAATTGTTCCCACTACAGAGTGACGAGTTCCGTCCGCCGTGCTTAACCAGGTCGTAAAATGGTGAATTTGGTCCGCGTGCATTGCCAGTACCTCCCCTGCAAAATCGGCTGATATCCAATTCACTCTGGCTCCCGTATCGACTAAACCTGACACTCGTTTTTGCAGGAGGTGTACTGACGCATATGGTCAAACGTCATCCCTCAATAATTCGTCTAAGTGTATGTCCTTCAGCACCTTCCTCGACTGCCTGACCCTTCTCCAGAAGCTCCGCATCCGACGCGTGGCTCGCTTCCTTTGCGGTGGGACAGTTGTAGCCAACTCCTCATGGAAGATGCGCTGTCGAGAAGCCAAATAATTCCGCAGCCTGACGTGGAAAGGTTTGACATGCCAAGGAACTTTCGCCTCGCTATCGTTTCCCTGCTAGTTGGCCTCGGCAAAAGATGGCGTCGGTTGTGGAACTTCGGGAGAACTGTGTTTAGCGGTGCGAGTCAGCAGAATTGGAGTCATGTCTGGGGCTTGGTCATAGCTAGTGATGGGGTCAGGAATGGTTCGTCCGGGTTTTCGGAGTGCTGACGGGTGGTCGCGGCACTCAGTGGCAAGTTTTTTCGCAGTTTGCAATTTGCGCAATCAGGTGCGTAAGTGTCTGCCTTCCCGCATCGGTAACAGAAGATCGTCAGCTCCGCTGGACATGCATAGAACCTATGCCCCGTTTGTCGGCAGTTCCAACAGACCGTCGGGCTTGTAATTGCTTCAAGGGAGGGTTTATCAATCATCGCAGCGTCCTCAAGCCTCGGTGGTGCTCCGCTCCTCGGTACTGGTACTGGGTCAGCAAGTAGGTGGTCCGCTGCCATCAACTCCGCGGTGTGATAATTTTGGGGATTTGGTCCCGTTATGCGAGGTTGTGGACGGAAGGTACCTCGCCGCTCATCCAGTTGTTCTTGCCTACGGGCATGGAGGCGCAATCCCTGTATGGTGTTGATGGGAAAATGCAGAAGGCTGTTCTGAAGATCCCAACGCATATTCTCTCTGATAATTTCTACCAGTTCGTCCTCGGGCATGGTTGTTCGCAAGCGAGTGCTCAATCTCACTATACTTGTGTAGTACTGGTCGAACGGTTCGTGAGCGCCTTGTTTCCGTTTCTTTATTTGTTCCCTTAGTTCTCTCTCAGTGAAGCCATCCTCAAATCGATTGCGGAAGGCTGCACTGAAAGAGTTCCAAGTGGGACGTGGCGTCGATTCCTTAAAACTCCAGTAGCAGTCGGCAGCGTCACCGCTGAACAACAGATGTGCATGCCGGAGGAAGGCCAAGAAATCACCTCCCAGGGTGCTGGATACTAAAGCCTGAATCCGGAAAAGGAACCGGTCCGCTGATATCATATCGTTGAAACCCGTGAAGCTCAGGCGCCAACTCTCCATGATACGAGGCGCTGGGTCTCGGAAAGGTGTCAATGCGTTCCCGGGGGGAATCGCATCCTCGATTGACCTGTTATAAGGGACTGCCTCGGGGACTGGAGGTACCAACGGAGGTGCGGTGCTGTGTCGTGGTCTATACTCGGGCGCTCTGGAATCCATTCCCGAGTTTCTTGGAGGTAGAGCCCATGAATCAGATGGTCGAGAGGGGGGCATAGCCACACTGGGATTGGGCTCCCAGCCAAGCGGAGTTCTCACACGGCTGGGTGGTTGGCTCATGCGAAGGTTCTGGAGCCTTCCCTCCAGGGTGCCAATCCTCTCCGACATATCTCGCATCAACGCCACGAGGGTGTCAATGGAGTGGGTGGAAGGCGCGGGTGTAACCTCAGACGCGAGAACTGCAGCCAGAACTTCACCGCCTACGGCTCCTTGAAGGTCCATCTGTGGTTGGGACGGTTCGGCATCTGGAACCCCTTTCGCCACTGCTCCACGCGTTGGGACGGGCGTTCCGAGGGGGACGTCTAGGGCGGTCCGCTCGATGGGTCGCCGGCATAACGGGCAAAGCTTGGACGTGAGGAGGAGCTGTTGGACACAGGCACGTGGAATAGATGTCCACAATCCAATCGCACGCTGTGGACGCCCTCCACTACGTCCTCGAAGCAGATCCCGCAGTTAGCTGGTTGGACCATTTTGGATTGGGTCCAACGCTTGTCTGGGGTCCGCTTCGTTGCCATTTTTGTTTTTGATGGGGGTGTTTGATTCTTTGTGTACTAAAATAGAGAAATAAAAGACAAAAAAATGTAAACTTTGCCTACTCTAATAATGTAAACTATATGTATATCTATTCACGCTTAAGACTAATTTAGTGGCCGATAGTGGCGAGCTATTTGTATAAAATGGAGAAAAAAAAAATTATCTGCTACACTCTTTCCTTTCCAGTAGTCGACTCCTCCAGAGGAAAATGAGAGTGCGTGGTAGTCTGCCGAAGAAAGGGTGCTTTCGGTCGATTTACAAAATTTATCCCCATACCCACATACAATACAAAACCGTCTCTAAACTACGTTAAATGACTCGACGAGACAAGTGGTAGAGCTACCGTAACGGTTTTTGTACGCGGTCAAAATTCCCGACGCGTGGAAGCATTCCGGGCTCCGCAACTCCAGCATACGCCACCGAACGTTGAACCGATACCACTCGTCTATCACGCATACGAAATAAGTAGAATCCTTCCGCGACATAAAGGCAAGGTAGCCTTCTATTTTCTTGAGAGTCCAGGCCGACAGCAGAAACCCCATCTGGCTGACAGTTCCATCAAGAAAATAGAAGGTCCTTACAGGGGTTACCCTGGGACAACACATCGGAAGGATTCTGTCGCGAAAAAAAAAATCAAACAAAGGAGAGCGGAAGCTACAACTCACGTGAAGCGACTGCTAGTGTGTATCACACAACTCCACTGCTCCTGTTGGTGAGGCTCGAGTACCAAAGTACCTGACATCCTGCGTAAAGGACCAACTCGTCAGAAGACACGAATCTCCTATCCCCTTAGGATGTTTTGGGCCCCACGTTGGGCGCCATTTGTAATGATTTTTAACATTCTTACGATCGCGGAACCGACCTCTCATCGGTTCTAGACGTTAAGTCTGAGTAGTGCCAACGGACGGTACCAACCGGTCAACCAATCCGTGCACCGTAACCCATTCACGCGGTGGCTGCTTGTCGGCCAGCTAGATCGGAGAGGATTTCGGTCGCGGGTCTCCGAATGGGTTACGCTCATTTACAATATTCAGCCACCTATACACGCCCGTTTTCAAGTGCGTTACAAAAACAAAACCATACGGAGAGGAAACCTATTCTACGTTACTCCGTAATTCTTCATCAACCAGTCAAAAGTACAAAATCTAATTTTTACTTCGCGTTCCCGAATTTCCGACGCGGTACCAAAAAGTATCCTACGTTAACTCATCCCGACGAAAGCTACTCTAATAAAAACGGCAAAACAACAAAGGTACCGCGTACCGCGCGCGACGCGAAACCGACTTCAGCGGATTTTCACAAACCCTACCCTCGCGACGGCATACTTACCCTACATCTCATTTCCCGCTGAAAAGCAGAGCTACTGGAAAGGAAAGTCTATTTTTCTCATTAGCAATTCATATTATGTATATAGTCGAATCTGTTCTCACCCAACTACTAACTTTTGTTTCTTATTTCCTTAGTTACCTATCGGATGAAAATTTAACATAAATATTCAAGAGTGCGATAATTCTAGTAAAAAAAACAGGAGTCACAGTTTTTCTTTCTCATAACAAATAATAATAATGTGAAATACAAAAGGAACGAATATAATGCAAAAGACTAATTAATTTGCTTATCATTCACTTACAAGAACATTGGCTTCTAGGTATAATTTCATATCAATATTGATCAAATGAAAATTGTTTCTTCGAATTTGTATAGTCTTGAAACTAATTTAGTCCTCTTCCTTTTTATTATTAATGCTTATGTATGCAAATATACTTTGGATTGGTTTAATACTTTTTCCACTTCTCTTTCTCATTCATTCATGCACTAATGTAATTAATTAATCGTATAATAAAAATTTAAAGTATAGTAATCGTGTTAATATTATTCTCATTATGCGTAGTTTTTATTGGCGAGAGTGTGAACAAATTTAAATTAAAACTCAATTAACATTTCTTTCCAATGTAACCTGTCAATTTTCTCCTTGCCCCCCCCGAACAACGTACTACATTGTGATCAATCACGCACATATTATTTACAAAGGGAAACATTTACATGCATGCTAATATAATAACACAAGTAAAATTACTTTGTTAAATGGAAAATTCAATCATTATGCTGCTGTCAAGGGATTATGATTGCTGTTTTTAAAATTTATGTAGTAGTATTGAATATTGTGCAGTTTTTCAATTTTGTTTTCTACGCAAATCAACCTTTTTTTTGTTTCTTTCTTTATAAATTTATACATACTTCCATTGTTTGTTTTACTTTCCTTAGCTATTTATTTTGCATTTTTTTTTTGTATATTGTTATTTCATATTTCTTTAAGAACGTGAACGCGATTATGTGCTCGTAAATAGAATCAATGGATGCACAAAGTAACAAATCATGTTTGAGAGTTGCAGGATATATGCCCGTAGCATAGTTAATTAAACTTTTACGAATTCTATCTTGCTTCCAGATACAGACGTCACCAGATTACCGGTCGTTAAATTCTTTTGTTTTAAATGTTTTCAAAACCTTTCACACAAAAAAATCTAAACTTGTGCTCCTTGTCAGGCTTTTGCTTTTCATTATATTGCTAAGAGATATACTTATTGAAACAGAGTACTATTTTTTTTGTTTAATAATTCAAGTTACTTTGTTGTATATCATGTCTATAATATAATTGTATTTTCATTCTTTTTCCTTGCTTGTTTGTTTTTGCTTAAGATCTTTTCCGGCTTTCTGCCACCTCTCTTTGTGTGACCGCCAGAAAATCCTGCTTCTGGTGTAGTTGGTGACGTTACCGGTCGTTTTCTAGTCGATCGTGATGCACCAGGCGATGATTCCTCTGTTGGTGAATCAACTGCATTTTTATCTGACGACGATGGTGTACTTGGATTATCCCTTTGGTTTTGAATTGTTTTCGCTTGTTGGTCCGTCAAATAAATATCGGAAACACTGACTTTAATGTCTTTTCTAGCTATATCAACAGTGTACATTACTTTTTCGCCACTTTTGTCGATTACCTTCACTGTACGTAGTTCATTTTTTTGCATCCCACATAATGATAGATAGATCGTTTAGTTTACATATACGTGGATTGTTTATACATAGCAGAAAAATGGTGATCAAAGTACGAAGCCTTGTGGAACATCTAATTTCTTGGGTGACGGATTACCCAAAACCTTATTGACTGCCCTTCTCTGCAATATTTCTTTCAAATAATTTCTAAGTGGTTGATTCGGTTTTCCTTGGACACCATATGATTTTAGTTTACGAAGTATTAGATCATGATCAATCGCATCAAATGCATTTTCTGATCCCCAACAAAAGCCAATAACATAATCTCCTCTGTTAAGCCACGTACTCAAATCCAATCATATATGTGTAACTTCTGGAGTCGCCATTTAATTTGAGAGCGGTGGTGCGATGTCAATTGCAGTTTATTTACCGTTCATTAGAGTCAATGCTAAAAACAGGAAAATGTTCGGGCTGCGCGGTACAAATCCCCATGAATCCAGGACGATGACATTCCCTCGGAAGACACCTTACATTTTCACTCAATTTTACTACTTCTTCTCTACTCAATTGTCAAAACGCGGTTCCGAGTTACAGTTGTACTCCGAACACTATAACACTGTCACTTCAATTTCCTAAAGTGTGGTTCATTACAGTGATCCATTAGAATTGTTCCACACATTTCGAACGAAGCACTTGGGGTTCACTTGATATACGGCCAACTGAAATATTGCAATAAATAGATTTTCAGGATTTGTATTGGGCCCAGTACAATGGACAAGACATAGGGGGAACGCCTGCAAAATTTCATTCGAAGAAAAGTTTATTTCACACTTTTATGAAAAGAAACGATCAGATACCCGATTCAGGACAAGCTAAAATTTGTTCGGTTATGCTTCGGTTTTTCTGGGGTGAATAAAAACACAAGTCATTGCGTTTGCCGACCAGCAGATTTCGATCCGCAGAAACTTTCCCAACAAGCATTAAAATTTATCGAAGGAAGATGCCACCTAATTTTCCAATGCGGTCGCGGGTGCAGTCAACAAGACAACAAATCGAAAGGTTCAACCCAGCATATGAACATCAAGCCCGTTTGAATTTAGTGCTTGAAAATACTGTAATTTTATTTCCCGAAAAAAAAACGCAAATCACCAGGTTCGGATAAAATCAAGACCGCAATTAACCAACCCGGGGCACCACGGTAAGAGTAAGCACGACAACAAAACAGCGGTCAGAAAACTCGGCTCAGGATGAAAACTCCCATCGTTTCCCCGAGATACGGTTTAAGACATCCGACCCGATTCGTAACAGGTGGCTGGTTAGAATTAAGGAAGCGGCAACTATAATATCGGAAACTTGATTTGTTTTTGTTTTTTTCGTCCGCGCACTTTTCTTTCACAGTTCCGCGTTCCCATTCAGATCCTCTACATTCGCAAGTTACACTTACTTGTTATCTCCTAGCTGCTGTCGCTGCCTCCACCGGGATATCCTCTTGGGGTGGCTGCCTCCTCAATCGCCGCGCAGCTTGCGAAGATGGCGACTTTGCCGATTTCGGTATTAAAAAAGGTTGAATCTCGCGAAGTGCAATTTCTCCTGTTCTGCCTAATATTCGCATCCAAAGCCGTCGTAGGAAACGCTTTCCGCAACCTGTTTTACCTAAGCACAATGTATCTTATTTTACCCGTATTAATTATAATTAATATTTTATACTTGCCTCCTAATAACCTAAATTTCCCAAATTACGCGCCCGAACACGTCGCCACCATGCAAGACAAAGAATCCAGTTGACACCCCACGACAAAATTGACGTGGGATGTGCAACCGACACAATTGACGTGGGATGTGCAACCGACATAACCGACGTGAGATGCCAAGCCACTCGGTGGCAAGGTATATTAGTGAGTCGCCAGCGGCGTCACAAGATTCATTACATGCTACCATTAGGCGTGATCGAAGAATCGCAGAGCGCGTGGGCCTCTCCGGTCACCTTAGTTGTCAAGCCGAACAAGGTCCGGCTATGCTTGGATGCCAGACGCTTGAACGCCGTCACTGTCAAGGACGCATACCCTCTACCGTTGATTGAAGGCATTTTGAGTCGGTTGCCTAAAGCCCACTACATCACGAGCTTAGACCTCAAGGACGCCTTCTGGCAAATCCCTTTAGACCCTGGCTCAAAGGAGAAAACAGCCTTTACAGTCCCAGGTCGGCCCCTGTATCAATTCGTGACCATGCCATTCCGATTGTGCAATGCCCCTCAAACAATGACGCGCCTTATGCATAAGGCGATACAACCACATTTACGGCACCAAGTTTTCGTTCACTTGGACGATCTGCTGCTTATAACCGAGACCTTTAACGAACACATCGACCTGCTTCAGGAGGTGGCTCTGCACATCCGGAGCGCAGGGTTAACCATCAACATACAGAAGAGTCAGTTCGTGATGACGGAGGTGAAGTATTTGGGTCACATCATTGGGCATGGCAACATTAAGACCGACCCGGACAAGACTCAAGCGATTGACTTTTTTCCATTACCCAAGACCACCAAGCAGTTACGCCGATTCCTAGGCTTATGCGGATGGTACCAGCGTTTCATGCGTGACTATGCCACCATTACCACTCCTTTGACCGACATGCTGCGTAAGGGACGTAAGTTCGTCTGGGAAGGGCCCAGCTTGCGAGCCTTTGAAGAGCTAAAGAAGAGTCTGACAACAGCCCCCGTACGTCACAGCCCGAACTTTGACAGACCGTTCTCAATCTATTGTGACGCGAGTCAACATGGGGTGGGAGCAGTCTTAGTCTAGGTTGCACAAGACGGCGAGGAGAGGCCTATAGCCTTTATGTCCCACAAGCTGAACCAGGCCCAGCGGAACTACACGGTCTCGGAGCAGGAATGCCTGGTGGCTGTGCTGGCAGTGAAACGTTTTTGAGCATATGTAGAGAGACATCCCTTTGAAATCATCACTGATCATGCGTCACTGAAATGGCTGATGAGCCAAACTGATCTCCACGGCCGCTTGGCCGAATGGGCCTTGAAATTACAGGCGTTTGACTTCACGATAAGACACCGCAAGGGAAGTCAGCACGCGGTACCGGACACATTATCAAGGATGTTCGCCCCTGAAGGAGCCGAGTTGGCCCAGGAGGACGACAGCCCCCTATGGATCGACTTGGACCATCCCGCCTTCAAGTCAGCCTGATATATCCAGCTGATGAATACGATTCAGAACCAGTTACCGCAGCTGCCAGAACTACGTGTGACGGAGGGATTTATATACAAGCGGACGAGACACGCCTCCGGAGACCCCATCCAAGAAGAGGAACAGGAGAACTGACCTTCGAATTGATTAAGCGGGCTCATGACCACCCATTGAGTGCACACGGCGGTTATGGTCGTACGCTTTGGTGACTGAAGACTTACTTCTTTTGGCCTAAGATGGCGCAGCAAGTGAAAAAGTACGTGGCCGCCTGTGAGCTGTGCAAATGCACTAAAGCGCCCAATTCTATTCTTCGGCCCCCGATGGGAAAATTCGAACTACCGGAGCGGGTGTTCCAGCGCCTGTATATATATCTCCTCGGTCCGTACCCTCGCTCGACTTTGGGATATACGGGAGCTGCCGTGGTTCTGGAACACTTGTCCAAATTTCCGATTGTGAAACCAATTCGAAACCTGCACACCGGTCCCATAGTCAGTTTTCTGGAAAATCGCGTTTTCCATATATTTGGAGTACCGGAGAAGCTGGTCTCCGACAACGGGGTTCAGTTCACCTCTCTAGATTTCGGGAACTAATGGAAAAGTATGGAATTACGAATCAGCGGACCGCCGTTTATTCCCCGCAAGCCAATGCGTCCGAGTGGTTGAATCGCACCCTCATAGCCGCCATTCGGGGCTACGTCCAACCGGATCAGAGGGATTGGGACCGTAGGATTTCCGCCATCACCTGTGCCCTGCGTTCATCTTACCACTCCACCACAGGCATCCCCCCATACTTTGCCGTGTTCGCCAGCATATGATTTGCCACGGAAACTCGTACCGGCTATTATGGCAGCTGAAAGGTTTGGAAGACCCAATAGTGGTGCTGGAGCCGCACGAGAAACTCCAAATTCTACGAGAACAAATCCGGGAGAGGATTGAAGACAGTAGACGGGTGGGGGAGGAGCGGTACAATCTGCGATCCCATCCTTCTGGCTTCAAGGCAGGCGACGAAATCTACCGACGGAATTTTAGACAAAGTGAAGCAGGTCGGCACTACACTGCCAAGCTAGACAAGAAGTTCGTGAAGTGTCGAGTCTTACAAGTTTTAAGTCCCACGCGGTACCTCATTGCGAACATGTCTGGAAAGGAGCTGGGAGTTTACCATGCCAAAGACCTACGACGCTGAGAGAAAAGAAAAGAAAAGCCATCATAGGGCCAAGCAGCGTTTCCTTCAGAGTCCCCATGCCTGGTAGGCATCATGGACACTGCCCTGTGATGAATCAGGCGACGCCGCTGGTGACCACTACCAACACACCTTGCTGCTATGTGGCTTGTCATCCCACGTTGGTTGTGACGGTTGCACATCCCACGTGAATTTTGTCGAGGGATGTCAAATTGAAATTGATAGCCACATGGCAGTGCAGTTTGGAAGTGTGTCGCTCGCTCTCTGTCGTGGTTGCCTCAGTCGTCGCGAAAAATTTTCTTGCGAGATGTGCCACTTTTCGGGTTGACCATTTTACTTCAAATTATTTCCTCCGAACAAGCAAATCCCTGAAGTGTTTTATCTTTATACTCCGTGAACTCGATGAATTCAATGAAGCACCATACATCGTAAATGGTGACACCTTCATAAGTGATCGATTGCCAGCTCCAGTGTTAGATGATCGTCATATTGGTCGTGGGTCGGATGCGCTATCCCTGAATGGTGGCATCTACGACAGCAGTGGTAATCTAATGCATGGTGATGTTACTACAGATCTATTGGACGGCAAAGATTTAGATACGAATCTTTTAACAGACCTAAGTACTTGGTGCAGAACGCCTTACAAAGTGGGAACGTAACGTACTTGCCTGCCAACACAACCATAATCAACAGCATTAAAAACGTACCCAGCACAAGTTCCCACATACTCATTACAATTCTCCGAGTAACATGGTACAGCCGCTTCAACGCTGGGTGGCGGAACAGTACCCTTGATGGTTGCAGCGCTAGCGCAGCACGATAAAAACTCGTCACACTACGAACAAACCCCATCATCAACACAAATTCATCGCGGAATCGCACTCACCTCATCGTCAATAGTAGCAACCGAATCCCATCCAACAACAGTGTCACAACATTATGTTAATTCCTCATCCAGTCACCAGTCGCATTGCCTGAATAGCACCAATGCAGCGACGACCCACATTGTTAACTCAACGGGAACTTCGCGACACGATGAAGTAGGAACACTCAACGAAAAAAACAAGGTATCATTTACTAAGAGGAGTAGTGATTTACTTAAATTCCCGGTCAAACCATTATATTTTAAAGAAATCAACTTTGATTACTTACTGTTGGTAATGCCTCATTTTTTCCGTTTTCATTTTAAAATCAATGCAAAGACACACGAAAAATTTCGGTTTGAATCTCGTAATTGGGTGATGTAAGTTTAAAGTTTTATTATTAGATATTTGATTAGTCGAAATTCGTTTATAGCAGAGTTTAGTTAGCAGTAATCAGAAGAAAATAAAATAATAACGCTAAATCAACAAATAGAATAGAAAACAAAACATGATAGAATTGAATGTCGTGTGATCCAGGGGTTTCTTGGCTGTGTATAGACTAACAATATTTGTATGTCAGATCACTTTCAACCAAGGAGATTCTGTATGCATCTTTTGCATGTTTCAGTATCTATAGCTATTAATACCGCATTGAGTTAATAGTTCTACAAAACTTGTAAATCTATCTATCTATGAAAAATATTTACACTTCAGATTCACATAAAACGGTGCCTAATTCTAAGCGTTTCACTTCCGATAAATAGTCGTATGTTTATTCAACCGAACTGTTCTCGTGCATATCATTAAGAAGTTCAGCAGAAAAAATGTTTCGAATAGGATAAAATTAAAGGCATCTCTCAAGCCAGCATATAAATGCACATCAATATAAAACATTTACTGATTTACAGATAATTTAAAAGAGAAAGAAATAATAACTCAGCATAAGATGTATTCCACTTACGAGTAGATGAGGTATTTTAAAACAAAAAAAACCAAATTTCAACTTCTAGTGTTTGGATGTAATGTAGATTATGCATATATTTTAGAGCTGGCTAATGTAGATCATTGGTTTTTTTTCCGTTTATGTTATAGGTTTAATTGAAAAATTCGTAAAGTATGTTCAAAAAAGTTGTCAATTGGAAATGAGTTACAAAAATAATATGGATTGCTAAACCTCAACAACGACTTTCCTTTCCAGTGGTCCCTTTCCTTCAGCGGGAAGTAGAGTACATGGTAAGTATGCCGTCGCGAGGGTAGGGTTTGACAAAATCCGCTGAGCTCGGTTTCGCGTCGCGCGCGGTACGCGGTACCTTTGTTGGTTTTGCCTTTTCATTAACGTAGCTTTGGTCGGGTTTGAGTCAACGTAGTATATTTTTCGGTACCGCGTCGGTAAAATTCGGGAACGCGAAATAGAAATTAGATTTGTTTGATACTTTGACTGGATGAATAAAAAAATACGGAGTAACGTAAAGTAGGTTTCTTCTCCGTATGATTGTGTTTTTGACGCGTTTGAAACGGGCGTTTAATGGTGGCTGAAAATTTGTAAATGAGCGTAATCCATTTGGAGACCCGCGACCGAAATCCTCTCCGATCTAGCTGGCCGACAACCAGCCACCACGAAAATGGATTACGGTGCACGGATTGGTTGACCGGTTGGTACCATCCGTTGGCACTACTCAGACTTACCGTCTAGAACCGATGAGAGGTCGGTTCCCCGTTCGGACTTAGACTTAAAATCATTACAAATGGCGCCCAACGTGGGGCCCAAAACATCCTAAGGGGGTAAAAGATTCGCGTCTTCTGACGAGTTGGTCCTTTATGGAGGATGTAAGGTACCTTGGTAATCGAGCCTCACAAACAGGAGCAGTGGAGTTGTGTGATACACACTAGCAGTCGCTTCACGTGAGTTGTAGCTTCCGCTCTCCTTTGTTTGATTTTTTTTTCCGCGACAGATGTGTTGTCCCAGGGTAACCCCTGTAAGGACCTTCTATTTTCTTGATGGAACTGTCACCCAGATGGGTTTCTCCTATCAGCCTGGACTCTCAAGAAGATAGAGGGCTACCTTGCCTTTATGTCGCGGAAGGATTCTACTTATTTCGTATGCGTGATAGACGAGTGGTATCGGTTCAACGTTCGGTGGCGTATGCTGGAGTTGCGGAGCCCGGAATGCTTCCACGCATCGGGAATTTTGACCGCGTACAAAACTGTTACGGTAGCTCTACCACTTGTCTCGTCGAGTCATTTAACGTAGTTTAGAGACGGTTTTTTGTAATGTATGTGGGTTTGGGGATACATTATTGTAAATCGGCCGAAAGCACCCTTTTCTCGGCAGACTACCACGCACTTTCATTTCCCTTTGGAGGAGTCGACTACTGGAAAGGAAAGTATGTATCAAATAATTTTTTTTTTGCTTATATTACATAGCTCGCCACTATCGGCCACTAAATTATTATTAAGATTTTTTTTGCATATTAGAGTGTTACATTTTTTTTCAGTAAGACTTACTTCCACGACCCAGAGTAAACACGACAATGGCAACGAAACGGACCCCAGACAAGCGTTGGACCCGATCCAAAACGGATGTAGTGGAGGGTGTACACAGCGTACGATTGGAGAGCGGACACCTGTTCCATCGTGCCTGTGTCCAACAGCTCCTACTGACGTCCGAGCTTTGTCCACTATGCCGGCGACCCATAGAGCGGACCGCCGTAGACGTCCCCCTCGGAACGCACGTCCCGACACGTGGAGTAGTGGCGAAAGGGGCCCCAGATGCCGAACCGCCCCAATCACTGGTGGACTGCAAGGAGCCGTGGGCGGGGAAGTTCCTGCCGCAGTTGTCGCGGCCGAGGTTCCAACCGCGCCTTCCACCCCCTCCATTGACACCCTCGTGGCGTTAATGCGAGATATGTCTGAGAGGATCGGAAACTTGGAGGGAAGACTCCAAAACCTCCCGATGAGCCAACCCCCCAGCCGCGTGAGAACTCCGCTTGGCTGGGAACCCAATGGACCCTACCTCCATGGAACTCGGGAATGGACCCCAGAGCTCCCGAGTATCGACCACGACATAGCACCGCACCTCCGTTGGTACCTCCAGTCTCCGAGTCAGTCCCTTACAGCAGGTCAATCGAAGATGCGATTCCCCCCGTGAACGCATTGACACCTTTCCGAGACCCGACGCCTCGTATCATGGAGAGTTGGCGCCTGAGCTTCACGGGTTTCAACTCGACGATATCAGTGGACCGGTTCCTGTTCAGGATTCAGGCGTTAGTATCCAGCACCCTGGGAGGTGACTTCTCGGCCTCCCTCCGGCATGCACACCTTCTGTTCAGCGGAGATGCTGCCGACTGGTACTGGAGTTTTAAGGAGTCGACGCCACGTCCCTATTGGGATTCTTTCAGTGCAGCCTTCCACGGTCAATTTGATGACGGATTCACTGAAAGAGAACTAGGGGAACAAATAAAGAAACGGAAACAAGGTGCTCACGAACCGTTCGACCAGTACTACACAAGTATAGTGCGATTGAGCACTCACTTACGAACAACCATGCCCGAGGACGAACTGGTAGAAATTATCTGGGAGAATATGCGTTCCGAGCTTCAGAACAGCCTTCTGCATTTTCCCATCAACACCATACAGGGATTACGCCTCCATGCCCATAGGCAAGAACAGCTAGATGAGCGGCGAGGTACCTTCCGTCCACAACCTCGCATAACGGGACCGAATCCACGAAATCATCACACCGCGGAGTTGATGGCACGGACCACCTACTGGCTGACCCAGTACCAGTACCGAGGAGCGGAGCACCCCTGGAGCTTGAGGGCGAAGCAATAATTGATCGACCATCCCTTGAAGCAATTACAAGTCCGACAGTCTGTTGGAACTGCCGACAAACGGGGCATCGGTTCTATGCATGTCCAGCGGAGCCGACGATCTTCTGTTACCGATGCGGGAAGGCAGACACTTACGCACCTGATTGCGCAAATTGCAAGTTGCGTAAAAACTTGCCAGCGAGTGCCGCGACCTCCCGTCGGCACTCCTAAAACCCGGACGCAATGCTGACCCCATCACTAGCTATGACCAAGCCCCCGACATGACCCCAATCCTGCTGACTCGCACCGCCAAACACAGTTCTCCCGAAGTTCCACAACCGACGCCATCCTTTGTCGAGGCGGATGCGCAGCCAAGGAAGCAAGCCACGCGTCGGATGCGGAGCTTCTGGAGAAGGATCAGGCAGTCGAGGAAGGTGCTGAAGGACATACACTTGGATGAATTATTGAGGGATGACGTTCGACCATATGCGTCAGTGCACCTCCTGCAAAAGCGATTGTCAGGTTTAGTCGATACGGGAGCCAGTGTGAATTGCATATCAGCCGATTTTGCAGGGGAGGTACTGGCAATGCACGTGAACCAAATCCACCATTTTACCACCTGGTTAAGCATTGCGGACGGAACTCGTCACTCTGTAGTGGGAAAAATTATGACGAATGTCACCTTTAAAGGAGTAACTAAACCTCTGGAATTTTACATCATACCTCAATTAATCCAGAATCTTTATCTAGGGGTGGATTTTGTCGAAAATTTAACTTGGCCCCGGCACTGTTTTCTGGCACGACCCTGGAGTCTGTCACCACTGTTCCTGACAAAACTCAAACCACTCACTTATTACGACATACACTGGATGTGAATCAACAACTGCGACTTGACTCGGCTATATCGGCTTTTCCATCGCATGAGAAGGAAGGTCTCGGGCGGACGGCCCTAGTGTAACACACAATAGATGTGGAGGATGTTAAACCCATAAAACAGAGACATTTTGCCATATCTCAGGCGAAGGAAAAGTTGTTATATGCCGAAGTTGATCGAATGCTAGCATAAGGCGTGATTGAAGAATCGCAGAGCGCGTGGGCTTCCCCGGTCACCTTAGTTGTCAAGCCGAACAAGGTCCGGCTATGCTTGGATGCCAGACGCTTGAACGCCGTCACTGTCAAGGACGCATACCCTCTACCGTTGATTGAAGGCATTTTGAGTCGGTTGCCTAAAGCCCACTACATCACGAGCATAGACCTCAAGGACGCCTTCTGGCGAATTCCTTTAGACCCTGGCTCAAAGGAGAAAACAGCCTTCACAGTCCCAGGTCGGCCCCTGTATCAATTCGTGACCATGCCATTCGGATTGTGCAATGCCCCTCAGACAATGACGCACCTTATGCATAAGGCGATACAACCACATTTACGGCACCAAGTTTTCGTATACTTGGACGATCTGCTGCTTATAACCGAGACCTTTAACGAACACATCGACCTGCTTCAGGAGGTAGCTCTGCACATCCGGAGGGCAGGGTTAACCATCAACATACAGAAGAGTCAGTTCGTGATGACGGAGGTGAAGTATTTGGGTCACATCATTGGGCAAGACTCAAGCGATTGACGTTTTTCCATTACCCAAGATCACCAAGCAGTTACGCCGATTCCTAGGCTTATGCGGATGGTACCAGCGTTTCGTGCATGACTATGCCACCATTACCACTCCTTTGACCGACATGCTGCGTAAGGGACGTAAGTTCGTCTGGGAAGGGCCCAGCTTGCGAGCCTTTGAAGAGCTAAAGAAGAGTCTGACAACAGCCCCCGTACGTCACAGCCCGAACTTTGACAGACCGTTCTCAATCTATTGTGACGCGAGTCAACATGGGGTGGGAGCAGTCTTAGTCCAGGTTGCACAAGACGGCGAGGAGAGGCCTATAGCCTTTATGTCCCACAAGCTGAACCAGGCCCAGCGGAACTACACGGTCTCGAAGCAGGAATGCCTGGTGGCTGTGCTGGCAGTGAAACGTTTTCGAGCATATGTAGAGAGACATCCCTTTGAAATCGTCACTGATCATGCGTCACTGAAATGGCTGATGAGCCAAACTGATCTTCACGACCGCTTGGCCGGATGGGCCTTGAAATTACAGGCGTTTGACTTCACGATAAGACACCGCAAGGGAAGTCAGCACGTGGCACCGGACACATTATCAAGGATGTTCGCCCCCGCAGGGGGAATGCCGGTTAACAAGAGCACTCTTGGATGCTAGCATTCTTTGGGGAGTTCCACCCCCACGTACCCGAGGAAACCCCGCAGGGGGAATGCCGGTCGACAAGAGCACCCTTGGAGGCTGGAATCCTTGGGGGGTTCCGCCCCCACGTACCCGAGGAAATTCCAGCAGGGAGAATGCCGGTCAACAAGAGCACTCTTGGAGGCTAGCATTCTTTGGAGAGCGCCGCCCCCACGGACCCGAGGATATGGGGGGCGCCGTGAGGTTCCCCCCTGGGATTACAGGTAACGACCCTGATTGGATCTGGACTACGCTTTGGACAACGAACTGGAATTGACGCTTTGGGCTGGCGGATGTGATGGTTTGGACCTAGTTGCTTTGCACAGTAGCGCCGAGGTGAAACTCGTGTGTGAACGGCTCCAATTCAACTATCGTACCGTCTCCGTCCCGGTAAAACCTTGGCAGGCCTCGGAGTACGTTCGAAGTTCGCACCATTGGGTTGGTGGTGTAGGTTCGGTTGAGACGGACTCCCGATTAGCGCTGGTCTGGCTCTGAGCACTTGTCCCCATAAGGGCTTGTGCCAACCCTCGCATGGCCTCCCTGCTCTGCAAAGATAACCATGGGACCAAAAAGGCGACTACACACACGAATGAAGATAGCGGCTCCGAGGGGGGACCCAATAAAATGGAGCAACCAAAAACAAAAGACCAACAAAATCCAAAAAAAAGCAATAAAAAATAATAACAACAACGATGACGCAATCAGCGGTTGCAGCCACGATGTCAACAGTACATCGCGAGCGATACTAACAACGACAAAAACGAAGACTAACACAACGACAGTGAAGACGGACGAAAAACGGAGAATACAGACTGAGATTCCTGCGGCGTTCGGGCGCAGCAAAAAAATGATGCGAACGCCCGAGCGTCCTATTAAGGAGAAACGGGAAACTCTGCAGGACACTTCAGGTGTTCGAGCGGTGGGAGATACCATAAAGAACACCGAAAATCCGATTGTCGCGGCTGCAATCGTTACCGTAGCGACCGGTGCAAGGGTCGCGAATCCCGACATCGAAACGAAAAATCCAGAAGCCAACGAGGAGATTACGGCACCAAAAGCAAAGAGTGACCAGACACCGCGTGAATGCACCGCCAAAGTTGAAAATGTGGCAGAAGTACTGCACTCAGAAACGGAACGCGATAACCTCTCCCAAGGATGGTTGCAAGGTACAATTGCGGCCCAGCGATATGAAGAAGAAAGACTACTCCAAAAAGCGGGAGATGTTCTGAAAAGAATACAAGCTGCATGCGACTCCCCAAAAATCAGCAAAGCAGCAAAGGAAGGGCTCCTTGAACTAGAGGAGCTCCTTGATCGCAAGGGGCACTATCGGAGAAGCTGATTAAGGGCTGAAGAGGCGCTTGGGGCGAAATCTAAGGGCGACACGCAGATAGCTCCACCATTAAACGTCAATAAAAGAATGGCGTCTAGCCCAATCGAAAGCGAACGGGATAAAAGAAGGAAGGAAGAGGCACTCAAAGGGCGTGGAGCACTAGATCAGGGGTTCCAGACAGTGCTTACAAAAGGAGCGAAGAAAGCTGCAAAGAAACTCCTTCAAAAAAGCCAGAAAGTAAATTTCGTATGGGCGCCCAATTACAAAAAGGACCTGATGCAAAGCAGGAGACGCAGAAGCCCCGATGAAGACCCCGGCAGCAGGCACTGCTTGTAAAGCCCCAAGATGGCCGATCCTACGCGGACGTACTGCGGGACATCAGCGGAAACGTAAGGCTCGAAGACACCAATACTACCATTAAAGTAGTACGACCAACGCGGTTGGGCCACATACTGGTTGAATTCGGAGCAGAGGCCGGCAATAAAGATGCATTCTGTGACGCAGTAAAGAAAGTCCTCGGCAAAAGCGCAACTATAGCCCCGCTCGAGCCGATGGCAACGATCGAAATACGAGACATAGACTGCGTGACAGATCTGGCCGAGGTAGAAGAGGCCATCAACAAGGAGTTCCATAGCGTGGGAAGGATCAAAGCGAGACTGACACTGGAAAACAACAGGGGACAACGCATGGCCATAGTTGACTTGACCGAAAAGGACGCCGAACAATTCCTGAACAAGGGCAAAGTACGAATTGGGTGGGTTGTCTGTAGGATGCGGCGAAGAGCAACGCCTCTCAATGTTTCAAATGCCTTGGTTATGGTCACACCACACAAGTATGCAAAGGACCCGATAGAAGTTCCCTATGTTACAAATGCGGTGAAACGGGTCATAAAAGAAAAGAGTGTACGAAGGAGGCACACTGTATCCTTTGCAAGGATGCTGATCCAAAACTTGATTTTGGACACGTCTTGGGATCAGGAAAATGCCGGGTGTTCCAGGAAGCCCTAGCCAAGGCAAAATCAGAGCTTCGATGACCCGCATCCTGCAGCAAAGCCTACACCGCAGTTCAACCACCCAAAATCTGCTTGAGCAATTTGCGAGGGACAGGAAAGCCGACTTCTTGCTGCTGAGTGAGCAACACCATAATAAAAGTCCTGCATTATGGTACTCTGATGAAACTGGTACTGCCGCTATCTGGGTTCGGAACAGTGACTTTCAAGCGGAGAGTTGTGGACGGGGGGATGGTTTTGTGTGGGTTCGGTGCTCAGGGATCACCTTCTTTAGTGTGTACCTAACGCCTAACGAGTCGATATCATCTTTCCAAGCCAAGCTTAATGCTTTGGAGGGCACTGTCTCGAACGCAGAGGGTAAAGTGCTCGTTGGGGGCGACTTCAATGCTAAAGCAATCGAATGGGGCATGCCTCAGACGGATCCGCGGGGAAAGCGAATCCTGGAAATGGTGGCCAGGACGGCCCTCGTCGTACTAAACTCCGGAAACACGCTGACTTTCCGCCGTATTGGCTGTGAGGGAACCATACCGGACGTGACATTCGCCTCGGAGTTCTTAGTACGGAGGATACACAACTGGAAAGTATTAGAGGACTACTCAGCCAGTGATCACCAGTGCATTCTGCTTGAGATAAGTGATGCTATCTCACGACGTCCGTGCTCTCGGCCTTCTACAACTGGATGGAACATTGAAAGAATGGACGTCGAGAGGTTCGTCAAGGTTCTCACAGCAGGTGAGCCGCTGCAGGGAGCTCCGGAGTGGACGGAAGAACTGGCAACTCAAGACGTGGTGAACTCTACGATGAGCATAATCACGACTGCTTGCTGCGCTTCTATGCCCCGTCGAAGACCCCGGCACGGCAAGCCCCCAGTGTACTGGTGGTCTACTGAAATCGCTGAAAAGCGAAGGGAGTGTCACAAACTTCGGCGTGAGGCTCAACGGGCGCGGAACCGTGACGAGGCATGCAAGCAGGTGGCAGCATATAAGTCAGCCAGGAAATGCCTTCGCAAACTGATCAACAGTAGCAAGGCTCGCTGCTGGCAAGACCTAGTGGAGAATGTGAACAAGGATCCGTGGGGCCTTGGCTACAAGCTGGTCATGGGGAAACTTGGTGCCCTACGGAAGCCTTGTATACATGACGCGGAAAAGATGGACGCGATAGTGCGGGGACTCTTCCCCGCCCATCCCGTCCGTGTTGACGCTGTCCATGGTGAAACAGCAGTCGAGTGCCCACTCTTCACACAGCTGTAACTGGAGGAGGCAGTCCTCTCCTTGAAAGCGAGGAAGGCTCCAGGTCCAGATGGTGTTCCAGCTGAGGTGTTGCGGCTCGTCTATCACCATTGTCCTGACTTGCTGCTCAGCACATTCAACGCTTGCCTACGGGACGGGGTTTTCCCGGTACGATGGAAGGTGGCGAGGCTCGTGCTGATGAGCAAGGGGAAGGGAAGTCCCGAATCGCCGTCTGCATACCGCCCGTTATGCATGCTAGACACGGCTGGGAAAGTGCTAGAGAAACTCATCAAGGGAAGACTCACTGACCCGATTCATGCTGCTGGGGACCTATCTCCTCGGCAGTACGGCTTTAGAGCAGGACGTTCTACCATTGATGCGATTGCAGAGGTCGTGAACGCGGTCCAAAAGGCAGAGGCATATAGTCGCACCACGGATCGTCCTGTTGGTGACACTCGACGTTAGGAATGCCTTCAACTCCGCTAGATGGGTGGATATTCTGGACACGCTGGAAAACTCTTTTCGTGTTCCAGAATATCTAATGCGGCTTTTGAGGAACTACCTAAAGGACCGAAGCCTGCTCTACGACACGACACAGGGCCAACGAAGGATGGAAATTACATCGGATGTTGCCCAGGGATCTATCCTTGGTCCGGACCTGTGGAACGTGTCTTACGACGGGCTACTGAGACTTGAGATGCCAGATGAGTCGCGCTTGGTCGGCTATGCGGATGATGTTGCGGCTCTGGTCGCCGGACGCACCGTTGGACAAGCGCAACTTAGGCTAGGTATGCTAATGCGCCGAGTGAGGGACTGGATGACTGCTCGCGGGCTCAGTTTAGCACTGGAGAAAACCGAAGTGGTCATCTTGACAAAAAAGAGAATCCCTAGAGGAAGGATGATCAGTATTGGAGACATACAAATCGAATCAAAGCCAGCGGTGAAGTACCTGGGGCTACTGATCGACTCGAAGACCATTTCCGGGCTCTTGGTTTCAATTTAGTTTGTTTGTTTTGGCAGTGAACGGTTCGTGGAATCCCTCGCGAAACGCGACTTGGAGCTTCCTGTCCTGCAAGGCCAAAATTCTAATTGCTTGAAAGCGTAAATCAGTCCGCATACTAGATCCTTTATAAAGGGTTCTCTGACAGCATTCGTGGCAAGACTTGCGAACAACTTGTGCATTATATGATTTCTGCATTGAGATCAGTGCGACCGTGGAGGGGCTATTTGGATCTCGGGGAAAAGCAGGCAACAAGTCGAGCGAATAAGACAAGTTATTTAGCGCGTTCGGAGTGGTGTCTGCTGTAGAGGTCGATTCCGTTTGGCAAAAATCAGCAATTGTTTTGCTGAGATCAAATGCATAAGGAGAAAATTTAATTTTTTCTGAATATGCCATTTGTTTTCTTCTGCAATTAGATAGTTGGAATTATCTTGGATGCTGAAAACATTGGGAAGGATTTTCATGTGAAACTATTTCATGTGTTTACGTTGAAACTATTATTGTTCAATTCAATACAAGTTGTGAAGTTTTCGTACCGAAGACTGAATTTAGCGGTTGTGTGGAGATTCTCTGAATTTAAGTTGAAAAAGTGGGAAGAAATTAACGTTGGTGCGGCGACGATTTAACAGTTTTCGATTTACATCAAAAGTAATTTAAAGTTTGTATACGGAATTGTAGAAGGAAAATTTGGTGTCTCTGGAGGTGAAGTATTCTTTCTGGCAGTGTGATGGCGCAATTGAGATCGAAGAGGAGTTCGGAACTGCTTTAGTTGTGCCGTTATGTACGAGTAGTGCAAGTCAACGGATTATGCATTCTGATCCACTATTTGAGATAGATAAATACTTGAATCTAGCCCACATAAATCTTCCCTGCTATTTTTTTCATGTTACTGGGGATAAAGTGCTAATTAGAGAAATGTAGTGAACATATATTGTTAAAGTGTTATCGCATGAATATTCAAATAGCAATGGAAACACTGAATTAGTTCCTACGTTAGCTATTCGCATCGATTCTCAGTTCCTCCTTGCATAGCCATACGTGGAGGTCGGTGGGTACAGTGCGTAAGCCACGCCCCGCTAATATAGCTGTTACTGGTGTTTCACTAATTGATGATTTCAATAAACATAAAAAGGAAAAGCCTCCATTACCAAAACAGCAAAGCACTCCGAAACGTCTTACAAGTAATTCCAATACAATAAGTAAATCAATGTCTGTGGATACTCCAAAAACATTAGCAAAACGATCTTCAGCTAAGAAGGATGTTCCAACACCTAAGCCTCGAGCGATTCTGCAACAAACAACAGACAATAATGATAAATTAATCACAGAAAGTGTCACAGTAACACAAACAACAGTAGATTTAACGGCAGTCAAGTTACATTACAGGACCACCCACATCACCAGCGGGCGCCCGATGAGGATGTTTGGGTGAGTACCTTTACTTTTTGTCATATATATATTTTTTTTTTTACATTTTTTTCCATATAAATAATTTTTTTGCCGTTTTGGTCATATATATATTTTTTTTACATTTTTTCCATATAAATAATTTTTTGCCGTTTTAGTCATATATGGCTCAAAATCACCAAGGTGGCAAATTTGGTTCCGACACCATTTTCACCTATAAAATTTTGAAATAGTTGGGTCATAATCATCTTTAACTACTAGATTTAGTTAATTTTATCTAAACCCTTCATTTTTATTTGCAAAAAGATGTTAAGATTCTTTTTTCTCTCATGAAACTGGGGAAAAAGTCATTTTGGGAACGCGTCCCAATAACCATTTCCGTATATGACATGTTCATGAAACAATGAAATACTAACTGAAAAATTAAATTTTCCAGCACGTTTGATACATTTAGTAGAATATCATAATCACAATAATTTATAAAGATAATGTGACCAACTTCAGATTTTATCTTACACGCAACTTTGTCCGGTAGTCTGTAGGTCACTTCGTGCACGCACTCTATTCTGTCAAAAAAGGAGTGTCCAATTATGGCATACCTAGCGCGGCTGTGCGGTCGCGAGCTGAAATATATCAAGTGAGATAGCGTTCGATTGTTTTGTGGTGATTTTCAAATAATTTTCAAGGTAAGATTATTTCAGTTGTTTATTTTGGTATCGTACATCAATAGTGCATCATAACGGGAATGCTACTAAGTCATTAACATACCAATAAATGAAGATAATTAGTCGTAATACCATTGAATAATACTGATCGTTTTCCGCCGGTGTGATAAAGTGACATACAAGATGGCCGATGACTATTTAAAACATTACGAAGCGTTGAAAAATCATTTCGGCAACGATCATTTCGAGAACGTTTTCGAACATGACATGTGTTCCCGTAATGACAACTATGTTCCCATAATTATATTTTTATTAAGATTTAACCTGTAATTGCTTTTTTTGTGAATTTGTGTTATTAAATGATCATATTCATTTTATGAATTATAGTAGTGATTGAAGTGACTTTAAATTTACTGCTTTGGTTGTAGAAACGTAATCGAAGCCGAATTTCAAAATTTTCGTTTTTGCTCGTTTTTCGTCTGGAACAAAAGTCAATAGTAGTTGTTTAGTATAGTACGACCTTCGAAGAGCAGCTGTAAGTTTTATTTAAAATAAAGAGTTTGACTTGCTGTTACAGCTAATTTTACATTTGTTTTAGATTTAGCCTAGGAACATGAAGACCGAAGAACTCAGAAAGAAAAAGATTTCCAAAAAAAATATCAATTAAAATAGCGCCGCTTACATAAAACAACGCCAAAAAGCGAATGCAAGAAAACGTAAATTTTTAAATAATTTAACTGCAGAACAGAGAGAGTTGAAAAAAGCGAAGGATAGAGAATATTATCAAAAAAAGAAGGCTGCAAATAAAGCAAAATCTATAAATGCGATGACAGAGAGAGAGAAGCGTAAGCAAAGAGCTCTGTGGAAAAGAAACTCTAGAAAATATAGGCAGAAGAAAAAGGACTTAGCCAACATAGTAGATAATACTCCACCACTTTCAGAAGAAGAAAACATAAACAATGAAACTCCACGTTCAACAAAACGTAAACACCAAGGCAGGAAAGTGGTCAGAAAAGAAAGAGCCAAAGCTTATTGCACTATAGCTAAGCAAAATTCTAAAATAAAGAAGATGCAAAATAAAATCGATTCGTTGAAGAAAAAAGTTCAACGCCAGAAAAGACGAGAAGCAATGTTGAAAACAGCTTCCCAAAATGAGACATCACCAAACACCAAAGTTGACCATTTAATCAGAGACTGTAATGTGACTGCTGACGTACGAAAAAAGCTTTTATTTGCAGAGGTTATGACCGCACAATTACAGGTAACTGCTGATAGTTTATCTAAGAATTCTAAAGAACGAGAAGCATTCCAAAAAAGTGTGAGTGGTACAATCGTTAAAAAATACCGTATGTTGAATATGACCAAAAAATTTTTACCTAAGAATAGAGATAATAAAAATATTCTTAAGGCTGATGCAAAACGAAGAGTGTGTGTTGTAACAGCAGAAATCCGATCTGAAATAGTCAACTTTTTTGAAAAAGATGAAATAAGCAGAATGCGTCCTGGAAAAAGAGATTTCATTAGGAGAGGTGCAACTAAAAAGCAGAAACGTATTCTCTTAAATACAATTAAAGATTTGCATCCAAAGTTTATGAAAGCCACAGGGATTAAATTATCTTATAATACATTTCTGAGGGAAAAACCATTTTGGGTTGTTAACCCAACGGCAAAAGATCGGAATACCTGTTTGTGCGTGCGACATGAAAATTTCGAATTCATGATCAAAAAATTATGCAGAGTAAATGAATTAAACTATGGAAAAGTTTCAAAACTAATCAAGGACGTCAGTTGTGATGAGACATCTTATGACTGCATGTTTTCCCGATGTGATAAATGTAAAGAAATACCAATGACCGCTAGTGAGAGTGATGAAGATTCAATTAATTATTTTCAATGGAAATCTACGAAAGAGGAAAGATTAATAAGAGGTGAAAAGAAGATCGTGAAAATTGTGAAGAAAGTTCTTGCTACCAGCACCATTAAAGAATTAAAATTCAAACTAGCAGAGGAGATTCCAGTTATGCAAAAACATATTTATGGTATTTATTATCACAACAAAGTTAAAGAAGGAGTGAGAAAGAATTTAAAGAACAATGAACTTATGTTGCAAATAGATTTCTCAGAAAATTGTGTCACAAAATATGACAGAGAAATTCAATCAATACATTTTGGTGCATCTAAAATGCAGATAAAAATTCATACTGGCGTCTATTATCATAAAGATGATAAGAACAATTTGCAGATATCCTCATTTGCCACTGTTAGCGACTGTCTAGACCATCAAGCCCATGCAGTATGGGGTCACTTGAAACCAATATTAAGAAAAATTCTTGTGGATAAACAACACATTGATACGCTTTTCTTTTTCTCAGATGGGCTGCGACGTAGGCGTAGGTTTATTTGTGGCTGAGGACCTTAGTAGAGTGCTGTGAATAAATAACCAAAGCTGCTTGGTTTTATAGCGAGCCAGGACATGGAAAAGGTCCGACGGACGGAATAGGAGGATATTTGAAGAGGACTGCAGACAAGCATGTACTAATGGGGAAAGATGTCAAAAATGCAGATGATTTCATTGAAATTTTCAAAGAATCAGCTGTCATGTTGCGTAAAATAACGAATGAGGAAATCATTAGCATCAAAAATACAGTTCCCGAAACATTTTTATTGATTAATGTTCCAACAAAAAGTAGGAATCTGTTTTACAAATATGTTGCGATTGCTGGAACTAGTGTAGACGATGAGGGAGAAATCAAGGTCACATTCCTAAAGCCAGTTCGTAACAGTGCCAGAGACTTTAAAATTGACTACAAGGATGTATCCTACGTTACACACGAGCAAGTTTTAAAAATTATTCCTAAGCCTCAGTCAATAGAGGGAGCAAGTCATAATCCATACTATCATTTTGAAAATGAGATGGATATTTATGAGAAACTTTAGCTGATTTTAAATACATGAACTAATGTGTGCTCTACTATTTGTTTAATTTTAGATTTTGCTCTATTCCTTACTTTAAAGTTTTTGAAGTGACTGTTTAAGTTTGTTATACAAGTATTAATTCCATTTTGTTTTATTTAAAGTTCTCATGTAATCTTTAGATCAATGATTGCATCATCTAAAAGTTTTAAACGTAAGGTTCTTGCAATACTTTTCATTAAAACTATTCACAGCAAAAGTTTACTTTTAGCATAGTTTATACTTCTTTATAAAGTCTAACAGTTTGAATTCTTAAAAATAAAGTTCCTTCTTTAACATTTGTCATTTCTTTAATACTGAAATTAGTTACCTAAGTCATTTCCGAAATTCTATTTTCATTTCGTGAACGTCGCGATCATTCAGTGAACGTTTCGTCATTTATGGGAACGTAGTAAATATATAATTCTTTAATTCAAGATAAAATGTATCTTCTTCATTTGCAATTAAAATTAAGTACTACAATAAACAATTTTCTAGAAAAAAAAAAAAACAATAAAACCTAAGCCATTGTAAATAAACAGAACTTTCGTTGAAGAATATTTAACATGTGCTTCATAAATGTTACTTTTTATTAAAAAAAGCATATGAAGACCATGTTGAGTACAACTTAAAATATATTTTATTCAACATTTATTGAAATATCGCGCTTTCAAAATAAGTTTCATGAAATTTATATTTTTAACAAAAATATCCAGGTTTTAAAATACGTTCCCTAAATGATGTTAGGATACACCCAGTCTCTTTGAAAACCCGGGTAAATTCGCTTCTTTTACAGCGCCATTGTTGAGAGTCTTTTGTATATTGCCAGTTATTTTCTGGACTCCCATCACGTTATATTTTTTACAAAATTTCATATTTCCGAATTCGTCACCTTGGTGATTTTGACCCATATATATTTTTTTACATTTTTTTTCCATATAAATAATTTTTTGCCGTTTCATCACATTTGATAATAATACTAAGAGGAAACTTTATTTTACATATTGCGATTACAATGGAAATGATGACAGTTTTTCTAAATCTGCCACATAATATCACAAGTAGGGGATAGGAAGGTTTTCGATCAGTTTTCTTGTGCAACTACTCAATTAATACAGAACAGTCATCCTCCTGGGCACACTCGGCTCCCTGCAGGCCGAACATCCGCAATAAGGTATCGGGTAGCACATGTTGACTTCCTTTCCGATGTCGGATCGCAAAGTTAAATGCTTGCAATTTCAATGCCCATCTAGACAGACGACCATGAAAGTCAGATTGGCTCATCAACCACTTCAGGAATCCATGATCCGTAACGATTTCAAAAGGGTGCCCTCCAACATATCAACGAAAATGCTTCACCGCCAATACCGCTGCTAGATATCCCTGCTTAGAAACAGTGTAGTTCTGCTGGGCCGAATTTCACTTGTGGGACATGAGGGCTAAAGGCACTTCCTTGGCGGTCTTCTGTAACCTAGACTAAGACCGGTCCCACTCCGTGTTGACTCGCTTCATAATGTATTCAAAATGGTTTGTTAAAGTCTAGCCTATGAATTATTCAAGTACCTTATTTGTTTAAGGGCACTTGGACTGCTTCTATGAGAAGTTAACACAAAAAAATATGGAAGATTTTTCTCCGATGGATGATCTCGTTGCAAAATGCTTTACTAAAATAAATTTAATTGCCGGTGCAGCTCCTTTGAGAATTTGAAGGAGATCAACCGTATCCTCTCCGCAGCTGACCCTTCAACAAAAATTCCGATTTTTTCCTCTTTGGTATGTATGCGAAGTGCGGAACTTTGACACTTTTTAAAGCATCTCGTGCGGACTGTCAACCAATGTTTTGTTCCTAGCGGTTATTTTTTTAGAATTTACTCGTTATACTTGTAAATTTTTGATTTTGTTTTCAGCCGCGTAAAGCTGAACCATACCGCTGCTGCACTACCCAAAAACATCATTGGCGGTACTTTTCCTTCACTATTTTGGCCCTGAGGACCAAAAGAACGACTGGTTGACTTTATATCCATTTTTGTTCGTAAGGTAATTAATGAGATTATTTAGTCTATTTTCAAATTCGTTTTTATCATTTAATGTACCTCAATCCTTGTTGTTCGAATCTTCGCAATCCATCTGGTTGTTCGAGTTTTTGTAATACATTGAAACAGTCATCACATCAAGGACAGTGTAGTAGTTTACGCTTTCACTGGAACCTCCAGCGCTTAATATTTGATCAGTATGTTGAATAGGATTTTTCACTTCTTTGATCTTCGACATTGCACCCTTCGTATGAGTTGTATATCCCAGCATAGATATTTTTTTCTTTTGGTATAATTGACGAACATTTCCAGCATTTACTCCAATGAAAGGGTCCTCAGCTTAGCTCTTCTTCATTTACTTTCACTACTTCATTGTTTGTCTTTTTCGCCGGTTGTAGTTTCTTTTGAGGAATTTTCCACTTAAAAGACAAAGTCATAAGCGCTTTATTCAATACTAACAGTTATAAATTTTAAAAAAATATCAATCAAATTCAAACAATAACAATACAAAACCGTAATGGCCTAAATGGCATTCTAAATTTATACGTTATCAGTTAAACACATTTTATCAAAAAAACTATAGTAAATTCAAATTAATAAAGAATATTACCTATTTTATGAGTTGATTGGAGAAAGAAGAAAAAACCAACCTACACTATTCAAAATTATTTATAATTTTAACACAGCAGTGAACTTTTATCCTACGCCTTGTAGTGAATAAAGATTGTTCAATAGGTCCGTGAAGGACTGCAGCGATGTTCTGCTGCCTCGGCAGAGGAAGGTGTCGGTATCTGCCGAGAATGCCCTCGTCTGGAGACGCGTGAATGCGCTGGCAGGCTAGCATTGCGGTGTCGTGGGGCGGGTTCATTTCCCCAGCACGAGGACTCACTACAAAAAATTTCGCATTCACGAATTGAACTACAGCTCAAAAGACGACCGAAGTCGCAAAAATTGTAGATAACCTCACAGAGGGGAATGGAACTTGTTACTAGAACAAGTGAAACCTGAAAAGAAAGGTGAACTTGGGGTGACCTCGTCATTACCCAACGAAATTCATGGCCCACAAATGAAAGAGGGGCAACCGGGTGGTGGTGGAGCCCCTTCATACCCACTCAACCGGAATAAATCCATAGATATCTTTGTTGAAGTGGCCAGGTATTCCTCTTCTGAGTGGAAAACTCATACAACTTGAATTGTATGAACTTTCCCATCAGAAGGGGAGTACCCCGGTGACCAATTTATGCCATAGAATTATACAATTTGATTGCATAACTCTATGCCATAAAAAGGCACTCTGCTTGGGCCACTCAACCCAAAAAGTCACCTGAAACAGAAAAAAGGAATTAGTAAGTACCCGATGGCTGGGTCCTATACCCGGTTAGAAGTTGAAGAAAGGAAAAACCATCGGGTACAGTATTAATCCATTTTTTTATTTTATCAATCCATACCTTTAAATAAGTTTGCTATTATGAGTAAGTAATAATTGTACTGAAAGCATAAGCGACAATGAAAATGTTATTTCTAAAAAAATCTTTTTGTTGTTTTTCCTCTTCTTTCCATAAATAAATTTTATAATAGAAAATATTTTTATAGTGCATTCAAATTAGAAAAAAAGGTACTCACCTGCATGGTCCGTCGAGCGCTCGATGGGTGCAGGTATCCTCTAAATAGCTGGACATTGGACACACAAAAAAAAAAGATTATAATAATGATCAATCTTAAAAATATGCTGGAATAATTCACTTCAGAATCGCCCGATACAATCACTAAAGGTAACAATTCGGTAAAACAGTGCTGCAACCTCTAACAATTATTCTGAATCTATGCAGTGTAAAGCCATTAGGTTTAATATAAATATTCCGCGAGCAATCGTTTAGAATCAATTCGTGTATCAACAAAAAAAAAATGTCTGTAATTTCGCTTTATAGGCAGGTACAGGAGACGGGGGATCAGGTTTCAGGGCTTCCTCCCCCAATTTTCACCACATTTTCATTCTTCTTCCATTCAATTAACAATTACGACGTTTTAACTTTCTTTATGAATTTTGCGTCAAACAAATGCTTTTGCTGGGTTCCGCGCGATCCAACCGCTTCAATTATGCAGCGCGACAATATGAAACAATGTCAATTATGAAAGAAATTTAATCTACTCCATATACACCATATAAACAATTTCGCTAGACGGGACACCAAATTTTATTTGGACTAAAAACTTTTTGTTGTACTCTTTGGGCTAGAGTAAGCGAATCAGTAGATGGAGCGAAGCACGACAAGGTAGAATACACACATATCCACTCTACACACAACTAAAACTGTCGTCGTGCTCCCCAGTTGAAAAATCACTAACGCACACTAGCAGCCCTACGCGCGCGGAGAAATTCCATACACCAGCATCTCTTTTATATACTCTCAACTCCTTGCATCTCACTTGTTTTATGGCATTTTTCACCGACACTGTTCTGAACAACACTGCAAAAACGATTAACGGAATCCGAGCCAGAGGAGAGAGAAAACTATTATTTCAGATTCGTCCGTTTTAACGCGTTTTTCCCGTCACATATTGATTTTTCCGTTTATTCAAATGCTCAGCTCGTTCAATCCATGCAATGTTATCATTTTCACAATTTCCACGACAGCGAAAACCGACAAAATATTTAATAATCCGAGCAGCGACAGGCCTTCATGATATTATGTTCGCGACTCTCAAGTGAGATCCCATGCGCGCGCAAATTGACTCCCGTCGCGTGAAGAAACCAAATCCTGCTCGCGCTGTTGCGGCCACAGCTTCACTCCCTTTTTCCACTCGAGTCGCGAAATCGATGGCAAATTAGGCGCTTCGTCATCGGTTGGCTCCAATAACAGTACTTTTCTTGAACTAGATGCATGCACGAAATGTAATTTGACCGCCTGCGACCGCGTTCACGATATTTTCACTTCTTTCACTGAGTATTTCTCGCTAAGGTTCCAAGTTTCGTTTAAAGGCACTTTAAACTCACGAACTTGATTTCTTCTCAAATGGAATTGGGTTTTTCTTTTTTTTTTCTCTCTTCAACAATATTTCACACAGAGCTTAATCCACTTTTCACACGAAAACTCTTCCGGAAAGTCGTGGAATCAAGAAACAGAACGAAAAACGAATCCACAATTAGCAATTTCAATACATCTTAAACTTTCCGCCTGCAACCTAAATCCGCTTCTTCTCCCTTCACGAAGCAAGAACCGACTCCCCCGTTTTCTGCGTTTCCAGCGAGCTCTTCAATATATTTCACAGTTTGATATTTCCTAACTGTATCATACTTTTGAACAGTATCATATTTTACATCTGGGAATTTCAGGGACCGCATAGTCTTTTGCATCCGCATTGAGCACTTTTCGTAGCTTCGTCTGTAGTAACTCATGGACATTACTACTACTATTACTCAGACCACTATCGGAACTTTTGTTTTTATGCGATGTCGATGTTGCTTCAGAAAGTGATCTGGAACGTGGTAATTCACAATTGGGTATATAATGCGCGGGACTGTATTTTTCATATAAATCCAAACCAGATGTGCTACTTGTCTTGCTAATGATGATGATGATAATGATGGTGAGATTTTATTTTTGGGCTGATCGGTAGGGTCGCTTATATCGTTATTATTGATGTAATTGCTATTCGGATCACGTTTTGAAGTAACTCTCGTTAGATTATTGTCGCGTGATCGAATTATATCCGATGAGGTTCTTTGATGTCTTATGGACGATGAAGATGCGCCGAGTCGTGGCTTAGTTTGTAATGCTTTGGACCGACTTGTTGTATTTATTGTATTATTGTTATATTGTGTTTTCCCTGTCACTCGCTTTAATGTGTCTCTGTCTGAACTTGCACGTGATAACCTATTGCTACTTACTCCAAATCGACTGGTTGCTGTTGTATCATTATTTCCGACCGTTAAATACGATCCTGTTCGATATATCGAAGACATGCCCGACAGACTTGATCGATATGTTGGTCGGGTTAAATACGATGATCCGCTCGAATATGAACTACTTAAACTGCTACTTCGATAATTTGATGGATGATAGCTGCTTGTTGAATATCTTGTAGGCAAAATTACAGGCATATTACAATTCTAAGAGCTCGGGCTATATTTTGAATGTTTCCGTTTTTAGGCTTTTCGGTTGCCAGTCTTTTTTTTTTTTTTTTTTTCTCAATGCCAATTTTCTTCTGTAATTTTGTATCGAGTATTCCGATATTGCCAATATGAGGATAATTTTCAATTAAAAACGTTTCAAGCAAAGCAGTTATTATGAAAATTAAGCAATTTATTTCAACTGGAAATTTTAGTGCGGAAATTATGATGTAAAGTTTTTTTGTGTAAGGGATTATTTTTTTTGATCACCCCGTTTATCGTTGCTATAATTGTGGCGTAGAAAAGAAGTTTTTTGTAATGTTGTAACTAAAATATTATTATAAGAAGAAGAGGGTAGCTTGCAGGAATGTTGTATCTACGTTTTACGGTCGTCGTTCGGTTGAACTTTCCTAATTATTTGTAAATTTATTTCCCAGATTTTCGATAGTCACAACACAGAAATTGCAATTTTAGAACGGAGGTCTCCATTTTAATCCCATCACTCGCTTAAGAATTCTTTTAGTATTACTTTATTTAGTTTTTAGATCTTATACTTTATTTCTACATTTCTCAAATATTGGTAATAACAGACATTACATTTTTAAACTATTGTACCTCCGATGGTTCTGGCTTCAAGGAGTGATGATTATGAGGGTCCGGTGCACTTAGTGGCTCTTGAAATGGGAATAATCGAGATTTGACTTCATTCGCCGTCGATTTACTCAGTCCAAGTTGCATACCCACTTGATTAGGCTGGGGTACAGCTGACACTGGTGGTGCGGAAACTGCCTGAGACGGAGGTAAGGTTGGTGGAGCATGTGCTCCAGCACTATGTGGTACTTCGTGCGGAGTTGTGCTGTGTGCCTGTGGCAGCGCTGGCTTTTAGAGCCCTACTCCTCAATTACTACAGCCTAATATGTTATAACCTAATTCTAATAAAAAAGCAATCAAAAAACTTTATCTTATACTAAAAAATTCGATCACAATATTCCTAACCTACGCGTTTAACCTTATCTCTAAACCTAATATAATAAACATAACATATACCTCACCTATTCCTAATTTTTAACACAAATAAACAACACTAAATGCAGCAATAATGAGCTGAAACTCAAAAACGAAGTCACGAAAAAAATAAAAAATAGAAAATAAACACGAATAATTTAGCCATTGTCATTCAGCTACCAATACATAGATTGCTCCGTCTCAGCTCGACTAGCCTCAACGAATCTAGCAAATGAGTATCTCCATTGGAATTGTTGGTCTCCTGAGCTCAAATTTGGAGGATATTTTATCTTCTTATCGATGGCCCGTATATATATGTAATAAATGATTGGTACGCCGTCCGAATCAAAAACATATCGATGCATGTGCAAATACACGAATGCTTCTGGAGGAACGAAGCCAGTAGCGAGGCAAGTCTCAAGATACCCGTCTGTATGGCGGAACGGCTGTGAAATCCAAGGGTTTTCACACACAGTTACAGATCTTGCGATATGATTCCGAAGAAGTTTCAATATAAAGATATCGACTCTTGTCATTTGAGTGGTTTGATAAATTTTTCTATTCGATATATAATGCTTCCAATCCATCTCAGGCTTTCTGTACAAACCAGTACATGCACGAAGACATTTCCTTTCGAAAACTCTTAATTTTTCCATTTTTTGGTTGTACCAATTTCCATTTTTTAGTTGTACCAAATCTGACATTCATATGTCAAAACTGGTCTAACCAGGGTCTTGTAACAGATAATTTTGACCTTTTGATCAATGTATTTGAAATGAAAGAGTTTTCGTAGGGCCATGACTACTTTGTGTGCCATACTGCTCATGATCTCGACATGTTCATTATAGTACAAATACTGATCGAGATAAACACCGAGGTATCGAATACAGGATTTATATGGAACCCGTTCTAAACTACTCTCGCCAGCCATGATATGAAAATCCTTCCGATTACGTTTCAGGTCTTGACTGACTCCTGCAGCGTTGTCCGAAACAAAATTCTTTCGCACTTCTGTGCATTGATTTTCATTCGCCAATTGTCAGTGTACAGCTACACATCATTGATCATTTTTTCGTGATTGCTCTGAACTATTGTAGCTTTTCGGTCTGTCGTATATATGATCAGATCATCAGCAAACGCAACCAATGATCGCGCTGGCGAGACGTTAAAATCAAAGCCGTTCAATAGCTTGCGAATGAATGAAATGTAATGATTTTCCGTCTAAACTCCGTACGAACGAGTCGGAGCCGACCTCTCATCGGATCTAGACGAGAAGTTTGAGTCGTGCCAACGAATGGTACCAACCGGTCAACCAGTCCGTGCACCCATAATCCATTTCGCGGTGGCTGCTTGTCGGCCAGCTAGATCTGAGAGGAATTAGGTCGCAGGTCTTTAAATAGATTACGCTCAATTATATATTTCAGCCACCATTGTTTGCCCGTTTCAAACACGTCGAAAACACAAACATACGGAAAAGAAACCTACTTTATTCTTTACTTTATTCCGTATTTCTTCATTATTCCAGTCAATTCCAAAAAAACCTAAATTCAATTTCACGTTGCTGAGATTCACCGACGTGGTACCGAAAAATACACTACGTTAATTCAATCCCAAAGAACTCTACGCTAATAAAAAGACAAGACAAACTAAGGTACCGCGTACCGCACGCGACGCGAAACCGGCCATCCGCAGATTTTTCAAAACCCTACCCTCTTACCGGCATACTTTGTAATAAACATAAGCAGTCGAGCAGCCCCGTGGTGATCAGGAGTGGCTGCTCCTGAAGAGATAAGGTGGTCACCCCGTCGAAACTGCTTAGTTTGTTGTGTTAATAGTGTAAACTACTGCATCCGTCAAGTTTCCATCCTTTACGCAGAGATGAGTGGTTCACTTCAGCCACTTCAACATCTTTAGGTTTGACATTCCCCTTGTAATGCAACGACCTTCTTCGTAGAAAGTAACGGTTGCTTTTTGTGTAATATTTGCGTTTGTCTCAAGCCTCCGTGTCCGCTAACTTTAATGAGGCAAAAAAAAAATATTGAATTACTGTAGAGTAAATTAATTAATACATAATAGAACATTTCTAAAGATAATAAAAATTGATCGGTACGTCTTGTAGAGTAGAGTACGCGTGAACAGTATTTTGTAGTGTAGCTTCGTGGCTTGACAAGAACCCGCCTCATATGATCCCGCAAATGCTAGTCGTCAAGCACGCGTACGCGGTCGTTAAGCGAAGCTAGTTAGCTGAGCTCGGTGGTGTTTTAGCTCGCTGACACTTGTGCCAGACCATCGGCACCCGTGTCCTACACGGACAGACATAAAATCATTACAATGGCGCCCAACGTGGGGCCCGAAGGGGAAACAACACCACTCTCCTTCGAGTTCTCACATTTTTAATTTTGCTGTCGGCAGATGAACCGATTCAATTTTTATTGTCGCCCTCACCATTTGATATTAACGTAGCATACTTTGGAGGGTTCCGTAAAGTAAAGATAGAGTCACCGATAAACTTTCTTTTGGTGTTGTTTGTCTTGTCTTCGGTATAATAAGGTCTATAGCATCTTCTGGAGTTCTTCGTTCGTGGTGGCTCAGTCGCCTGAACATGCCGATGATGTTATAGAGTAGTGCGTCACTTAATGTTACCAAAAGAAAGGTTTGCACATTTTTATACAGTTTGAAGTCGGACAGTTCTAATTTTGAACAAACTGATGGTGCCAGGGGTTTTCAAATACACTGCTTGGAGTTGCGTCAGTTTTTGCTGGGAGCTAATCTGATGACCGGTAGTGATAAAATCCGCATCATCAATTAGTCCTGACCGACACCCGATTTGTTTTTATGATTGGTTAGCGGTTTTTATTAGCATGCTTTCGTAGAAGACAGGGACTTATATTCAAGGAGAGGGGCCTAAAATTATACCAACCATCTCTCCACTGCGGAAACAATTGTTTCTTCACTAGTGAAGAGCGAAATCCTTCAGTCTCTCCATGTCTGGGTCGGCATCGAAGAGACTGCCCTGTAATAAACATAAGCAGTCGAGCAGCCCCGTGGTGATCAGGAGTGGCTGCTCCTGAAGAGATAAGGTGGTCACCCCGTCGAAACTGCTTAGTTTGTTGTGTTAATAGTGTAAACTACTGCATCCGTCAAGTTTCCATCCTTTACGCAGAGATGAGTGGTTCACTTCAGCCACTTCAACATCTTTAGGTTTGAAATTCCCCTTGTAATGCAACGACCTTCTTCGTAGAAAGTAACGGTTGCTTTTTGTGTAATATTTGCGTTTGTCTCAAGCCTCCGTGTCCGCTAACTTTAATGAGGCAAAAAAAAAATATTGAATTACTGTAGAGTAAATTAATTAATACATAATAGAACATTTCTAAAGATAATAAAAATTGATCGGTACGTCTTGTAGAGTAGAGTACGCGTGAAAAGTATTTTGTAGTGTAGCTTCGTGGCTCGACAAGAACCCGCCTCATATGATCCCGCAAATGCTAGTCGTCAAGCACGCGTACGCGGTCGTTAAGCGAAGCTAGTTAGCTGAGCTCGGTGGTGTTTTAGCTCGCTGACACTTGTGCCAGACCATCGGCACCCGTGTCCTACACGGACAGACATAAAATCATTACAACTTACCATGCACTACCACTGCCTCTGAAAAAGAAGGGCCGCTGGAAAGGAAAAGTCGCGGGTTACCTAGCACTTCATATTATTTTATCCAAAATTTTTAAAATTTGATTTAATAGTTTTAATCTAAAAATTATAATTATTTAAATCGTGCAAATATATAATAAAATTTTAATGAAATTCAAATTTGATAATTAATAAGCTACAATAAATTGTTTAAAGAGGATTTTTCTTTTTTTTGTTTTAAAATACGGATCACAAAATAAAGATGATTATTCTTCTGAAACGTTTCGATTAAGCAATTATCATCAATAACTGTGGCATCTGGAGTACGTCATACGGAAGCTACCTGTCGATACGCGAGGTACATTACTATACAAGTCGAGCCAAGTAGTGGCCTATGCGGACGACATCAACATTCTGTCACGGTCATTAACAACTGCCAAAGAACTCTTCCTGAAACTCGACAGCGAAGCAAAACTAGTAGGGCTACAAATCAACGAAAATAAAACAAAGCTCATGACGCAGTCTAGGAAAAATACCCCAAATGCACAAAATATCACACTTGGCGAATACAGTATCGAGAATGTTAGCAAATTCGTGTATTTAGGCGCCAAAATAACGAAAATGGGCAATGAAAGAGACGAAATACGGCGAAGAATACAGCTCGCAAATAAAATATTTTATTCAGTATTGACGATCTTGAAGACCAGCTGCATCCACAGGAAAACAAAGCTCCAAGTATACAAATCTGTGATAAGACCTGTGTTATGCTATGGGTGTGAAACATGGACCCTAACCCAAGCATCCGCAAATATATTGAACGCCTTTGAGCGAAGGGTCCTGAGGCGAATAATTGGAGCGAAGCTAGATGGGGACCAATAGCGAATTCGACACAACCATGAGCTTTATGAAATTTTTCAAGGATTCAAGGATTGTAAGACTGCGGAAGCTGCAATGAGCTGGACACATGAATCGTATGGACGAACAACGGATACTCAAAAAGGTATTCGTTGGGAGAACTGAAGGCCGGCGGCCAGTGGGGAAACCGAGGAAACGCTGGTCTGACTCGGCCGACGAAGACAGTTCATCAGACAGCTGCTCGGATTTCAGAATTGTAAGACGCGGTCAACGGACCGAGACAGTTGGAGGCGCTGTTTGCAGGAAGCGAAGGCCCAAAAGGGGCTGTAGGGCTAAGAAGAAGAAGAAGTACTGTGGCATCGCAAATTACTTTTCTTTTTTTTATTTTACCTCTTTTGTTTTATTTATATGATTTAAAATTTACACTTACATAAATTATATATATATATATATATATATATATATATATATATATATATATATATATATATGTATATATATATATATATATATATATATATATATATATATATATATATATATATATATATATGATTCTTTACTTTAATATTATTTAGACTAAACGTTTAAATCAATTTAATTTTTATCTTTACGTGTGATATTTCATAGTTTAACCGTCTTATTGTTATAATGTATATTTTTTTTCAATCATGTATAGATACAGTAATAATCAGTTAATTTATGAATTTGCTTAAACTAAAAAAAATCTGTATACAATTCTTGTTTTCGCCAATTCATCTGGTTTAACTTTATGTCTAAGCGATTAAGAATATACTAATAAAATTTTGCTTGTAGTAAACATGTTATAGATGGGTATAGCATTTCTCTTTTCGATCAACAAGATTTGAATTTGTAGTTATGGAACAAGGAAATCAAGAAAAAAAGTGTCAAGTTAGTTATTTTTGCGAAGGAATATTCAACGGAGTTTTGCTGATAAGTGTCTGGAGAAATTTATACGTTAATATTTGAAGCAGCAGAGATGCGAGGAAAGAAAATTCGAATCGAAGAATCAAATATTATGGCTGTTGGTCATGCAATCTCTACCGAAATAAATATTGGTTGGTTTTAGTGTACACACAACTACATGCCATCTCTGCCGAGATAAATATTGGTTCGTTATAGTGTACACACAACTACGTGTCTGTGTTAATTCGATTAATGGTTTTGCATGCTATCGGATCTACAGTTTGTATGGAATACTTTTTGTTTTGTTAGATTTGAGCAAGTTCTTCTTCAAAGTAGAATTTGCATTGGAAACGTTTTGAGAAAATATGAAGTAATGGCTAAAAACAAATACAAAATGTTATGCTAACGAACCAACTACCTTTTGGTTTTTCTGATCGTGCAAACATCGAGAATTTCCAAAATCCAAAACTAGCGATCGATTCAATATATACACCTTGTGATTTTATCAACGTCCATTCAATGACTTCCGTAACCAAAACTATCAAAGCAAACGTAATTCAAAATTCAAAAAATAGGATTAGATGATTTTACCCTATAATTTACTTAGACTTTGGATTGTTTTTCTGACCAAATTTCGCGTGTGCTTTCAATATTTTCAATTTGCTTTCCTTTTGTTCCTCATCCACGCTACAAATTTATTTTATATTTTTTTTATGGTTGCTGCTGATAAAAGGTTTGAATTTTCTACAATAACTTTTAAACAGGATTCCGTTCAACTATTCTTTTCCATTTCGTTTTGATTGAATGACATTAAACCTTTAACATACCAAATATCAGGTACGAAATTTCTACACCTATTGGAGATGGGACTTTGTTATATTAATTGTTTAGATTTTCACTTCATCCATTATGGTTGTATATTTTTAATCACAAAGATGTTTTTATTTTGCAATACCTTCCAACTCTTCTACTTGTGTTATTGTTTGAATGTATTGTTTTAAATGGTTGCTGTTTCTTTTTTTCCTGTAATTTTTTCTTTCTCAATTTACTATCATATATACATACACATATATATATATATATATATATATATATATATATATATATATATATATATATATATATACATATATATATATATATATATATATATATAAATATATATATATATATATATATATATATATATATATATATATATACATATATATATATATATATATATATACATATATATATATATATATATATATATGTATATATATATATATATATATATATACTCGTATATAAATATATATATATATATATATATATATATATATATATATATATATATATATATATATACATATATTTCCTTATAAAAATACAAACAGAAAAAAATAATTAATTTTTTTCATTAGAGTAAGCTAGCTATCGTAGCTTTCGCTGTTTATGCTGATGCTGCAACCACTCGACTTGTTCTATAGGTAATAATAAAAACCTCATTAATCCTTCCCTTAAATTTGCTACAAAATGACATCACTTGCAGCAATTGTTCGTCTGTCGGTTTTGTTCAACTTCAGCTAGCCTTCAGCCTTGACCGCTACCTTGGTTGCCAGCGCCATCATTTTTAAATAGTTTCTCAGTAATTGCCAAAAATATATAATTCACATTCATTGCCGTTTTCCCTGATGTCTCCATGAATAATAGACCATTTTCTTCAGCGTATTGATAACTTATTCGTATTCCACTACTCGACTGTTTGATAAGTCTGCTTTGTTGCCGGCCAAAGCTATGACAATATTTGGTGAGGCTTGTCATTGGAGCTCTTTAACCCATGTTTTGGCGCGTTGCAAACTATCTTGATTTTGTATATCATTAACAACAATGGCGGCCTGCGCTCCTTTATAAAAATGGCGCTAAACTGTGATACTTGTCTTATGCGGCCGTATCCCATATTTCAAATTTAACTGCCGTATCAACTATGCAAAGCGTTTGCGTTAAAAAACTGCACCTATCGTACTCTCTTGATACTCGTGGAATTGTCTTTTGACAAAACGCAAAGCTAACGATGATTTACCAACAGCCGATTCACCTAACAGGACCAATTTAAATTGACAAATTTTCTTTTGCGATGCACTATCTGGTCGTGGTTCAATCGCTTGACTATTCCCTCATGCGAAAGTGGTTGTGTGGATAGGTCCACGTCCTCCCTCGAAGAAATCATCTTTAATTTGTTGCATGAGGTGAGTATCTAATACGAGAAGTTTGATGTCACTTTGATTGCACTAAGATACTGTTAGTGTTTAAATAGTTATTTTTTTCATTATCAATGAATTGTGACTGCAGATTCGATATAATCTGTTACATATATGCATGATGATTTTCTCAAGAAATACATATTTGATTTAGAAAAAAAAAAAAACCATTCAAACACAAACAGGAGCATTTTTTTGTGCTGCTTTCTAAATCGTACATACTAAAAATATAGAGACTTTCGGAGAGTTTTGGATGGCATGATATGCATTTTCCCACCAGGTTCACTTTGTACAAATTTCCTCTTTAAATGCCTCATAGCCACACATGAACACCATCGTTTTTCTGATTTAAAATACTTTGTTCAATAACTACTAACCTTGCTCCGAATTCCGCTGCTCGGCTATTCGTACGAATTCCAATTGGGGTTTTTGTCCACTTTTCGATCGAGGAACTTCACAATTGGTTCGCTGTTACCGACTGCTGAAATTACTTGCCTGATGACATTTCCCTCTTAGCGAATGATGTTGGTGTTGTAGAAGGATTGCCTTACCTGGTTGTGATTTGTTCACTTTAACTTGCAACTACTGGCCGGGCTGCATTTAGCGTGGATTCGAACGACTTTTTGGAGGTTATCTCCTGACCCCACGAGCTGTCCTGCCATCTGGCCCTAAGATTAATAAGAACTGGATGGGCTAAGCTCATGTAAAATGCATGAAAGAGCATGCGACCGGTTTCTGCTCTCTTCCAAGTGAACAGTCTGTCATTTCCTCCCCGTCTGCCTCTTGCTAGTCACTTTCTTGTTCCAAAAGCTGGCTAGATGTGAACTGACTGTCAAGTTGACTGATGCAAATTGGACGCCAAATTGGCCAATTTGCAAGTTTCGTCGCGAATTTTATCCGATATTAAAACTGTGGAAAGTGTTCGCGATCTAAATTCGTTCCAAGTGTTTAAGCATTCGATTGGAGTTTGTGATTCAAGTTACTTTAGCGTGTGACACTGTGTAATTAACTTAGAATTTCAAAATGAAATGTGTAGTGCCTTCGTGAAAAAATCATAGTGGAAAAGAATCTGTACGTGTTTCCTTCCAAAAGTGAGTTGTTATTATATTAATGTTTTGCATGTTTTTCATACAATGCTGAAGGTTTTTCAAATAGAAAGCAAATTTTTGGTATTGTATGAAAATTTGTTTACATTGAGCAGCAGCCATGTTTGCTTGTGCAATTTGGCTCTCTCTAAGGTTGTGAACAAGAGCGTAGCAGTAGGAAAAGTGGTCGCAGGGGTTGTTACAACCATATTGTCACGTGGTTGTCCACTCCAGTATTATTTAATTACTCAATGATCTGGCCCGTTTGAAATTTACCGACACCAACCTTTGAGGAACAAGATAAAACCGGAGTGGACAACCATGTGTACACGTTGTCGCAACTACCCCTGCGACCGCCTGCCTAACTACGTGCCTTTTTGCACCTACCCCTGCGACCGTGATTCTAAAGCTAGTTAAGGGGAACCCAATGGGTTGTCACAAGAAAGTAAACAAACGCTTATGCACTCGTAAATATGGTTTTATTGCAAATAACACTTCACAGAACAAGAAAATAGCATTGAATACAAATAAAGCATTACGGCCACTTAGGATAGAAAACACTGTCGTATCGATAACCCATCGTTTTCTAGCAATAACGCACATTACACTTTTAATTGAGTTCCTCGCTCCGATTTACAATGTCACTCCGTAAAATGTTGTTATCCCTAAACCAGGTGTAAAATTACTTTCATTACAGTCAATATGTACCTCCGGACACGTTCTCGAACTGAAAAAACGACTAAATTCCGAATCGTATCTCACGCGCCAGGTAAATTTCGCGTCCATGTTTAGTCGTCAAACTGACAATCTGGCTCTCGAGAGGAGAAATTGTGGAAATTATTGGAAATGAAATGACAATCATGCTCAGAAGGTGGTCGCATCATTTTCTATGGAGCTTATATGAGCATAGCCACTCCATTTGTTCCGTTCCTCAAAGACACCAACTGCCGTCAGCTTTGGATGACATCCCTCGACTCAAATTGACGTAGGATGGGAATATCAGCCAAAGTTGACGTTCGCTAGAAAGCCATATGGTTGTTACGGGGTATTGGAGACGGTAGCCAACCGAACTATCACTTAAACACCACCACCGGGAAACGTGTTCCGAAAGATGCACCCTCGAGCCAAACTTGGATAGGGAACTTATGTATTGTACATAGTTTTAGTAAGGTTAGGAAAATAATCAATTCTAATGCTAATGTTTACAATAGAGTAGATTTTAAATTTCCTTAAGTTCGATTAATACAGTTTAAATTATTTTAGTTAGGCTCGACGAAGTTCCCGATACCACTCCCGTAGGTGCACGGTTGCTCCACAACGACATCATCTGCGATCAACAACTGCAGAAAGAACAAATCAAAAGGATGCGTGAGAAGCAATAACCGTAGGAACCGACAAGATGAGGAAATTTATCGCAGCATTTACAACAAAAACATATACCACCAGATGCACATAAATACGTCAACGGGCGCCTTCACATCTCATTAGCATGAATTTTCGATGGAAAAAAAAGTCATAGTCTCACAATTCACAAGCGGTGAAGACGTCCTCCAAGCTCTCTTATGTGCCTGCTTTATTTCCGGATTCACTGGCATTTTAACCACCACGATTCCGTCGAGTTCGGTACATGAATGGTGCCTTCTCAGACAAACTTCCAGTTTTCGATGACAGTACAGTAACCCTATCGCCATTCTGCGTTTTAAGTGATATCTGCCCGCGTGATCCAAGCTCACAACTGTGTCACGTTAATTGGGCAAATACTAGTATTGAAATCTCAAACAGAATATCAATGGATTTGTAATTGCAACCGATGTATTACTGTACAATCGACTTCTTGTTGTTGTTGAGACGCTACCACAAGATAATTCAGTTGACTATGATCCAGAGTGCTTGGGATGTATGAAACATCGAAAGGATGCTATGGGTGGCAACTCGCCCGAGACTGTTATGACTGTAATACAAGAATATAATGATTCAGCCAACAAAGGACTTGCAAATTGGCTGTCCAAACATAAAAAAATACCAAATTACCGTCACTAACATCAACAGTCCCAGTTCAGTTCGTTTATGACACAATAACTAAACCTTCAATTCTTGCTCCTACCAGCGGTAAGCATTTACATCAGCTACTAAAACTTCTAATGGATAAAATAAGCGAGGCCCAAAATATCCAGCCCCAAAAGATGCAGCATCCGCCAAACTACAGCGGATCTAACAACACCGCTGAATGTCGAAGATTATATTCACCAGGGCATCTGGATACCTGAAAAGAAGGAAAAAAGAAACACAAAGTGTCTTGTCCAAGGGATAAACAATAAAAGTGCTACTTATCTGATAATCCTCAGTGATCCATCCAAAATCCGAGTAACCGCCAGCTTCTTTACCGCACCAAACATAAACAAAACAACATATGTTTATACTTGGAAAACGTCAAATGTCCGTCACAGTGACAATTCCGAAAACAATATCTACGACCCCGAATTTCAGAAACACCAGTTGAAGTGTGGTGGAAATTACGATGGAATTGCCCAATCGCACGAACCGGGTTACAATTTCAGCACGACGGAGGAAAAATATAAGGTTCACTCCGAAATTAGCGGTGCTCCGTTGGGAGCGAGCTGATAAAAGGGCAAGGGACAAAGGAAAAGCCCTCTTTCCTTTTTTGGTGATCAGCTCGTGGAGTAAAGTAATAGAGAAGTGAACGTTTAAAAGTGAGCATTGAGAAAGTAATAGAGAAGTGAACGATTAAAAGTGAACATTGAGAAAGTGATCGAGAAGCGAACGTTGAAAAGTGAACATTGAAAAAGTATTCGAAACTCGAACATACAAAAAGCGGAATTTCGAAAGAGAATCGGAAGGAAGAAAAAAAAAAGGAGGAAACAAAGATTGGTCACTACAGCGCAGGATATTTTTCGCCGTGCAGTCAACGACGGGAACCCTAACAGGAGGTCTCCTCGTAGATAAGCGGAAGAGTAAGAGTTGTTGTTTTTATTGTAAAAAGAAAGAAAAGAAATATTATTTTTTTTGCTTAGTCAATTTCTTAATTAAAGGTAAAAGTAAGGGGAATTTTCTTTGTTTTCTTTTCCTTGTACTATATTCACAGGAGGAATTTCAGATACTGTTGTTTTTTCCACAGGAAGTGTAAAGGTTGGTTCGGGGTGATATCGCGCGCGGGAATCCGACAAAGTGGTGGTTTTTTTTTTGTATCTTTTGTGGTGTTTGAGTGGTGTGGAGTTGGCTGGGGGAGATAGGGACCCCCCGAGTAGTGCCATTCGTTTTGATGCAAGGTGCGACCACCTAACGAGCTTCGGCAAACCGCCTTACTCACTGGGCGGTCAAGTGTGGGGCCTAGGCCAAAACGGTGAGTTGGCGCCCACACCCGTCTGCGGCGAGCAAAGCCGGGTCCGCAGGGCCCCCGTTGCCGGAGCACCCCAGTGGTCCGGGGTGACGAATTGGGGTGACAAATTGGCGCCCAACGTGGGGCATTGCTTTTGTTGAGTGTAGTTAGAACGCTTATGTCTAAAAGGTGGTGATAGCTCAGGTGTTGAGGTGCTGCAGGAAGGTTTTCTTAATGAATCCATCTTTTGGGAAACAAGAGTGGGTCCCGATAATTCAGGAAGACCAACTTCCCTAGGAAGTTACCTCTATTTCGGCCGGAAATAACTCGTGGAAGTTTGCGTGGAAAGTAATGTTTCGAGTGGTCCTCGCATCAGTGAATTTAAAGTGAAGTTAAAGTGAATGTGTCATTTTACGGGAGTTGAAAAGAAATAGTGTAAAGTGAACCAAAACTGGAAGTGAAGCAAGTGTGAATGTGACGAGTGGGTGGAATTTCTTCTAGAGGTGGTTTTACGCGGTGGTTCCTAGTAATTATACGAAACAGTTTTGTCATATGAATTTAATTCTGTAATTCCATACATATCGTCCGTGTTTGTAAAATAACAAGAGGGGAAAAAAACTACTTTCTTTTAAGTCGAATCATTTCATTTGTTTCAATTAGCTTATAAGTTATCAATAAGTTGGTTTAAGTGAAGTCTGGTTTTATTTGAATTGATCAAGGAAATAACATGGCTAGCAAAATACTAATCAACAGGCTAAGCAAGGAGGAGCTCACCTATGAGCTGGAGATCCGAGGCCAGCCAACAGGAACGGTGGAAGAGATGAGGAAAACTCTTCGAGACGCAGTGAGGGGTGAGAGTTCAATGGACGTTTCGCTGATTTTGACGAAGACTTATCCTTTTTCACCGGAGGAGGATTTGGAGGCAGTGAAGGAAAAACTCCAAGAAGTGAAGGCGCTAATTGCGGAATTCTCGGGAACTCTACAAAGCTCGGACTTCCTGAAGATTAAGACTAAAATCGCTTTCGGCTTGTGGCGACTCGCGAACATAACTACGGAAGATGAAGAACAGGAGGAGATGGAAAATAAGCTCAAGAGTCAATTAGTGATGGCTATGAGCGCTTTGTTGGAGAAGGCCGAAAAAGGAATAGGAGTAGCAGATGTGAATGGGACGGTCAATGACGAACAGGTGGAATGTACTCGTGTACAGCGGGAGTCCACCAATGGTCGAACGGAGGAAGAGCCTCCTGGTCAAGGGCCGGAACAGAATCTCGAGTTAAACGACACTGCATCGCAGACAAGAGAACCCCATTCTCTACCAGAGGCGAATAAAACGAAGCAAGTGACAACTTCTCGAGGAGGGGGCGTTCGGAAAGGTACAGGACGTTTCCAGATGGGGCCTGAAATATAGTGGAGACTCCGGATCCCTAAGCGCATTCCTGGAACGAGTCGAAGAAGTATGTCTGGCGAGAGGAGTGTCAACAGACCGACTTTATCAGGCTGCGGTAGAGTTGTTTGAGGGTAGAGCACTGGTCTGGTTTTGGGAAAATCGCACCAGTATCGGTTCATGGGCGGAACTCGTAAAGGAATTACGTGCGGAGTTCCTACCACCCGACTATGATAAAAGACTTCTGGAAGAAATCAAGCAGCGTACCCAGGAACCGGAGGAGTCCATGGGGATGTATGTGGCCACTATGGAGGGGTTATTTAGACAAAAGTTAACTCAGTGCGTGGAAGCCGAAAAATCAGAAATTATTCGAGGTAATTTAACCCCCTTTTATCAGACAAAATTAGCCCTAAAGGTGGTAGGGTTGATTGCGGAGTTGATCAAACTGGGACGCACCCTGGAAGCTACCCATGTCTCTGTGGACGCCTACCGGCCGCCACCACCAATGGAGGGACAACGTTTGTTAGAACCTGACCTCGCATATGTCGGGAGGAATAAGAATGTACGAGTAGCGGCTATTCCTAGTGGAGGGATCCAGTGCTGGAATTGCAAGGCACAGGGGCATACATACAGGGAATGTGAGGAACCAGCAAGGTGCTTTGGTTGTGGGCAGCCTGGGGCGCGGAGGGCAACCTGCCAGAACTGCTGCCGGCAAAGAGGTTCAGAAGCATCACGAAGGCGTAATGAAGGGAGTTCAGATAGTGGAAGGAGAATAGGTGGTAGCTCTGGCCAAGAGCTGTCTCAACATCGGGGGCCGGGAAACTTGTCTCGTACTCAGTAGGCGGCGAGCTGAGCACGACGAAGGGGAGTAGGAAGGCTACAGAACCAGAGGTAGCTTATGTGATTGAGGGGAAGAGTGGGGATAATAGACCCCATTTGGAAGTTAAAGTGCTAGGTTGTAAGCTATTGGGCCTGTTGGACTCGGGAGCATCCAATACCGTCGTGGGGGCCAGGGGCTGGGAAGCCTTGAGAAGATTGGGAGTTGACAGGTTGGAGTCTACGTCAACTAGTATTAAGATGGCCAATAATGCCAGTGTGGAGGTCGCAGGGAGGGCGTGCATCCCTTTCACATTACAGGGGTGGACGAATTGGATGACGGTGCTGATAGTTCCGTCTCTAACCCATGAGGTTATCCTGGGCGTCGATTTCATTCGGCGATTCGGATTGATTGTGGCGTTAGGGCCAAATACATGGAGCTTCCTGGATGCTCTACAGGAAGAAGGGGGGAACAGTTGCGCCCCCGGAGTCAATTGACCGAGACAGAGAGCCGATCGTTAGAGACGCTCCTAAAGGAACAGTTTGAATTGATGGGGGAGGGCATCGGTTGCACAAGTCTGGTCGAGCACGTGATCAAAACGGAATCGCCCCCAATAAAACAGCGTTACTACCCGGTATCTCCGGCGATACAAAAACATATCGATGATGAGCTGAACCTAATGCTAGAACAGGGTATCATTGAGCCGTCAGCTAGTCCGTGGGCCTCGCCAATTCTGTTGGTGAGGAAGAAGGATGGAACCTTCCGATTTTGCGTAGATTACCGGAAGCTGAACAAGGCTACGCAGCACGATGCCTATCCAATCCCATATGTATCCGCCACGTTGGATAAATTGAGAGAGGCCAAGTATTTATCATCACTTGACGTGAAATCAGCTTATTGGCAAGTGCCAGTGGCAGAAGAGTCCAGACCACTAATCGCCTTTACGGTACCACATTGGGGGTTATTTCAATTTAGGCGGATGCCTTTTGGTCTGCAGAATGCACCGGCGACCTGGCAACGGCTGATTGATAGGGTGTTAGGACCAAACTTAGAACCTTTTGTGTTTACATATCTCGACGATATCATCGTGGTAGCCCAGGACTTCGAAAAACATCTAGAGGTGCTAGGGGAGATTTTCCGGAGGTTGCAGTCTGCGGGCTTGAGGGTATCAAGGGAAAAATGCGAGTTCTGTAGGTGCCAGCTGAAGTACTTGGGTTATGTGGTGGATGATAATGGCCTGAACGTGGACCCGGACAAGGTCCAGTGCATGTTGGAAATCCCTCCTCCGCGGAATGTAAAGGGGGTTCGTCTTTAGGGATGGTGTCGTGGTATCGGCGATTTATACCGGATTTCGCCACGCTGATGTCGCCTTTGACAAACCTCTTGAAGAAGAACGCCAAGTTTGGCTGGTCGCAGGAGTGCACCGAGGCGTTTAACCAGGCAAAGTTGGAGCTATCCACGGCACCAATCCTTACCTGCCCGGACTATAGGGTACCATTCACGTTACAAACAGACGCGTCGGAGCTGGGGCTGGGAGCAGTGCTGTCTCAACAACATCCCGATGGAGAGAAAGTGATCTGTTTTCTCAGCCGGTCCTTGACCAAAGCGGAGAGGAGGTATTCTACGACTGAGAAGGAGTGCCTAGCGGTTCTGTGGGCTGTTGAAAAAGCGAGACCATATGTGGAAGGTACTTAGTTTACGGTCGTCACAGATCATTACTCACTAGTGTGGCTGAGCAACTTAAAAGATCCAGCAGGACGATTGGCGAGATGGGCAGTCAGGTTGCAACAGTACGATTTTGAGATCTTACATTGAAAGGGTAAAGAACATTTAGTCCCAGACGCGCTGTCTAGAATGTTGCCTCACCCGGCTGTGGCTTGCGTGCAGTCTATAGACACTTGGTACGGGAAAATGGTAACTAATATCGAGCAGAACCCGGAGCGTTATGCGGATTGGCGAGTGAGTGGGGGGGAGGTTTGGAAGCATTTGCCTGGTCGATACCTGGAATTAGAAGGGAATCAGGCATGGAAGAGGGTTATCCCTAAACCCGGTCGAAAAGAGATTCTTTTCCGCTGTCACGATGATGCCAAGGCAGGCCATATGGGGATCAGTGGAACAATGGCGAGGGTAGCGTCTCAATTTTATTGGCCGAAAATGTCGGCAGATGTTGAGCGCTATGTAAGGAGGTGCAAAGTGTGCCAGGCCAATAAAGTCGAAAGGAGGGCACCAAGTAGGCAGATGGTGTCACAGGGAACGGGTCTACGACACCCATGGGAGATGCTGTGTGTTGATCTGGTGGGTCCCCTACCACGTTCGAAACAAGGACATATCTACATTCTAACAGTCATCGACTATGTCAGTAAGTTCACTCTCCTCTTCCCACTCCGCAAGGCCACAGCATCAGCCGTATGTCGCCTCCTAGAAGAGCAGGTCATTTTACTTTTTGGTGCTCCCCGCTGGCTAGTGTGCGACAACGGAGTCCAATTCCGGGGAAAGTTGTTACAGAAGTTAGCCAGGGAATATGGCTTCGAGGTGAAACATACGGCACTCTACCACCCGCAGGCTAACCCAGCCGAGAGACGGAACCAGGACATCAAGCGAATGCTGAGGTCTTACGTCGGGGACCACCATCGTGAATGGGACCGGAATTTAGCAAAAATAGCATGTGCGCTGCGCACTTACCGACATGAAATAACTAAAGTCACCCCATTTTTCTTTAACTTTGGTAGGGAGATTATCACATACCAAGATGGAAAGGAGCAACCGGAGTCGGCCTTAGAGACCTCAGAGCCCAAGAGAAGGTCAACTATGCTGGAGGAGGTGCACAAGGAGGTGGTGCAACGATTGGCACAAGCCACGGCGCGCAGCGAGACCCGTTATAATCTGAGGAGGCTCGACGTGCAGTACCAAGTCGGAGATCGAATTTGGAGGAGGAACTATGCTCTATCTGATGCCGCAAAATATTTCTCCGCAAAATTAGCGCCTGAGTACGTCGGACCATTTAGAGTCAAGGAAAGAATCTCTAGTTGGACTTTTAGGCTGGAAAATGAATGCCGTGAGGAGTGTGGAGTATGGCATGCCAAAGACCTGAAACCCTATATAGATTAGGCTGATGGTGATCGATGGGAGAGGAAAATGAAGGGATCACAGGGAAGTTAAGTGGACACCTGAATAGCATCATAATCCAACTACCAACGCAAATAATAGACAAAGTATATATAAGATTCAAGGACTTAGGCATCGGTTAACGTTCACAATTGAACATGGTAAGAGAGAGAGAGAGAGACTTACGTGATGTACTTGGTAGATGGCCGGTATATATGCCTCCCCAAGGTAACGGGTAGCATCAGTATCCCACTTTTCCTGTCGCCTTACGTCGGACTTTTCCGGATTAGCTCTCTATCTCTCATATCGCGTCCGTTTTTCTTTTTTTTTTCTTTTAATTTTTCGTAGTACAATAAGGTTGATGCTAAACGAGGATGAGGTCTTCAAATGTCATAACAAGCAAGTCACGCATCGTTGTTACTCGAAATGGTCGGAGGGCTTCAGGAGAACCAACTCATTTTAGCTCCCCTTACAACATGATTGGTGCGTTTTGGGACTTGTTAGCGTAGGAGAGGCCCATCAGCGTTCGTGACTTGTTGGGGCATAATCGATTCAGGGAACGGTAGCAATGACTTCAATGAATTGGTTGGTTCGAGGAGGTTAGATCGTGGTTCCATGCTAAGGAGTTGGTCAGACTTAGTTAGATTAAGGCAAGATGGTGGTGGGTTTTCTTTTCCTATTTTATTCTTAGATGATAGCGAATTAGTTATTTTTGGAGTAAGTACCAGGAGAAAAGAGCATCAGATGCAAGCAGGTGATTAGGTGTAGTTAGTGTTATGGAATGGTGGCGGCACTCGAAACCTTAGCAATGAATTTCCTCTCTTCAGAGTCAGTTGCAGGGAATGAAGGGAAGACGTTAAGGCAATTTGGCTAGCCGTTAGACCTAGAGTAGATTTACATAACATTTAATCCAGCGATAGGGTTTACTTACGTTAAGTTAGTTATAGAAGGCGTCGATGAGTTAAGGATAGCGTGACAGATTTAAAAACAATTTTTTTTGGTCGAACGAGCTAGGATGACGCGATAAGGGAGAAGTGAGTACTGTAGGTGTGTTTATGTTTGCTGATAGAGGGCAACCATACCGGGAAGCTATATGGTAATCTCTCAGATGCGAAAGAGTAGTGTATTTCCGGGAAATCCACTTAAAGCAGGGGGGGATTTGTTACGGGGTATTGGAGACGGTAGCCAACCGAACTACCACTTAAACACCACCACCGGGAAACGTGTTCCGAAGGATGCACCCTCAAGCCAAACTGGGATAGGGAACTTATGTATTGTACATAGTTTTAGTAAGGTTAGGAAAATAATCAATTCTAATGCTAATGTTTACAATAGAGTAGATTTTAAATTTCCTTAAGTTCGATTAATACAGTTTAAATTATTTTAGTTAGGCTCGACGAAGTTCCCGATACCACTCCCGTAGGTGCACGGTTGCTCCACAACGACATCATCTGCGATCAACAACTGCAGAAAGAACAAATCAAAAGGATGCGTGAGAAGCAATAACCGTAGGAACCGACAAGATGAGGAAATTTATCGCAGCATTTACAACAAAAACATATACCACCAGATGCACATAAATACGTCAACGGGCACCTTCACATCTCATTAGCATGTATTTCCGATGGAAAAAAAGTCATAGTCTCACAATTCACAAGCGGTGAAGATGTCCTCCAAGCTCTCTTATGTGTCTGCTTTATTTCCGGATTCACTGGCATTTTAACCACCACGATTCCGTCGAGTTCGGTACATGAATGGTGCCTTCTCAGACAAACTTCCAGTTTTCGATGACAGTACAGTAACCCTATCGCCATTCTGCGTTTTAAGTGATATCTGCCCGCGTGATCCAAGCTCACAACTGTGTCACGTTAATTGGGCAAATACTAGTATTGAAATCTCAAACAGAATATCAATGGATTTGTAATTGCAACCGATGTATTACTGTACAATCGACTTCTTGTTGTTGTTGAGACGCTACCACAAGATAATTCAGTTGACTATGATCCAGAGTGCTTGGGATGTATGAAACATCGAAAGGACGCTATGGGTGGCAACTCGCCCGAGACTGTTATGACTGTAATACAAGAATATAATGATTCAGCCAACAAAGGACTTGCAAATTGGCTGTCCAAACATAAAAAAATACCAAATTACCGTCACTAACAGCAACAGTCCCAGTTCAGTTCGTTTATGACACAATAACTAAACCTTCAATTCTTGCTCCTACCAGCGGTAAGCATTTACATCAGCTACTAAAACTTCTAATGGATAAAATAAGCGAGGCCCAAAATATCCAGCCCCAAAAGATGCAGCATCCGCCAAACTACAGCGGATCTAACAACACCGCTGAATGTCGAAGATTATATTCACCAGGGCATCTGGATACCTGAAAAGAAGGAAAAAAGAAACACAAAGTGTCTTGTCCAAGGGATAAACAATAAAAGTGCTACTTATCTGATAATCCTCAGTGATCCATCCAAAATCCGAGTAACCGCCAGCTTCTTTACCGCACCAAACATAAACAAAACAACATATGTTTATACTTGGAAAACGTCAAATGTCCGTCACAGTGACAATTCCGAAAACAATATCTACGACCCCGAATTTCAGAAACACCAGTTGAAGTGTGGTGGAAATTACGATGGAATTGCCCAATCGCACGAACCGGGTTACAATTTCAGCACGACGGAGGAAAAATATAAGGTTCACTCCGAAATTAGCGGTGCTCCGTTGGGAGCGAGCTGATAAAAGGGCAAGGGACAAAGGAAAAGCCCTCTTTCCTTTTTTGGTGATCAGCTCGTGGAGTAAAGTAATAGAGAAGTGAACGTTTAAAAGTGAACATTGAGAAAGTAATAGAGAAGTGAACGATTAAAAGTGAACATTGAGAAAGTGATCGAGAAGCGAACGTTGAAAAGTGAACATTGAAAAAGTATTCGAAACTTGAACTTATAAAAAGCGGAAGTTCGAAAGGGAATCGGAAGGAAGAAAAAAAAGGAGGAAACAAAGATTGGTCACTACAGCGCAGGATATTTTTCGCCGTGCAGTCAACGACGGGAACCCTAACAGGAGGCCTCCTCGTAGATAAGCGGAAGAGTAAGAGTTGTTGTTTTTATTGTAAAAAGAAAGAAAAGAAATATTATTTTTTTTGCTTAGTCAATTTCTTAATTAAAGGTAAAAGTAAGGGGAATTTTCTTTGTTTTCTTTTCCTTGTACTATATTCACAGGAGGAATTTCAGATACTGTTGTTTTTTCCACAGGAAGTGTAAAGGTTGGTTCGGGGTGATATCGCGCGCGGGAATCCGACAAAGTGGTGGTTCTTTTTTTTTGTATCTTTTGTGGTGTTTGAGTGGTGTGGAGTTGGCTGGGGGAGATAGGGACCCCCCGAGTAGTGCTATTCGTTTTGATGCAAGGTGCGACCACCTATTGAGCTTCGGCAAACCGCCTTACTCACTGGGCGGTCAAGTGTGGGGCCTAGGCCAAAACGGTGAGTTGGCGCCCACGCCCGTCTGCGGCGAGCAAAGCCGGGACCGCAGGGCCCCCGTTGCCGGAGGACCCCAGTGGTCCGGGGTGACGAATTGGGGTGACATGGTAGCGATGGGCATGTATGCGAGTCGGCAGTGGCGTAGGGCTGATTCATTACCGAAGAGCAGAGGCGTAGTAGCTGTTCCCTGCTGTAGACCATTCAAGACCCATCAGCTACAACAAACGATTTCCCGTATAACATATTGCACATCATCAGGACAAGGTGACTGGGGAACTTGTCCTAAAGGAGTTTGAAAACTATTCCATCTGACCACACCGTATCGACGGCTTTCTCCATATCAATGAGACACGCTCCAACACATTCTCTGTTGTTTAATTTCCAACAGATATCTGAGGTTACTTTCGTTATTGCATGTATGGTCGAGTGCCTGGCACGAAAACCAAATCGGCAATTCGGCATCAACTCACATTTCTCAATGTAGGCGTTTAATGCTCTGTTTATTATCACTTCAAACACCTTGCTGATTTTAGGCAGCAAGCTGATTGGGCGATAGATTTTGGGGCATGAAGATTCTTTTCCTTTCTTCAAGATCGGAAATACCTTTGCCTTTTTCCACTCATTTGGGAAATATAAATTGCTCAACATGTTGCTGAACAGTATGCAATAATTCCTAATAGCAACCTCAGGAAAATGTCAGAGAACTACATTTGGAATACCATCAGTACCACATGATTTCTTGTTGCTTATCGTGCCAAATATGAAACACAAGTCTTCATAGCTGAAAAAATAATCAATGAGATTCAAGCTCGGTATGAGGTCACATGTTAATATTTCATTGAAATGAAGAATTGATTGGCCGTTCAGGCTTGATTTGATGCCGGAAACTTTTGTTTAACGACCTCTGAAAATATTTCATTCCCTCTCAGGATTGGGTAGATGAACCAATTCAAAATGTGTTCCAATCAGGACAAGTTTATCCAATCCCTCACAAATAATCCTGTTTCCATTTCTATCCGGAATCGTGCTATCAATTTCGATACCAGCCCTATCGAGAAGATTTATGTCATCACTAGTGACTTCAAGGTTCGATAGCTTCACTCGAGACTTCTTACGGAATAAGTTATTCACGTTCGTGAAAACGCCATATGGGTCCTGTGGGCGAAAACCCCTTAGTTTTTCCGCCCATTGATTGCAGACCTCACTCCTGAAGTATGAACGGGTTAAGTTCCGGACATTCTTCAGATATAATTTTAACAAAGCCAACGAGGGATGGTTGTAGTGCAAAAATCGTCAATAAATATTGTTGACGCGTGAGTAACATATGACAATGCTCCCAACAAAGCTGAATTTTATTCTGTCAATAGTGCCCCAAATAAAGTTCATGTAAAGTCATTGGATGGCAACCTAAATAAAGTTCAATCAAACTCAGCTGTTGGTGCAGTATCATATGTTGCAAAATCTACGGCCAATATCCAACAATTATCAAGGCCAGAACATAATATTCATAGCGTTGCAATATCGCCAAGTAATATTATTAATATAGCAACAATATCCGAACCAATGTTAAACTTAATAGAACATAAGAAATCAGTTGTTAGTCTACATTAAGTGATATACGTTCGATGAGTAAAAATTACCTCGAATTGTTTTTAACTCGGTGCTTGGCAAAATACATTAGTGGCGCAGTCGGTGCTCCTCAAAAAACATACTGTTAGAGGAAAGTGATCGAATCAAGTTATAAAAGTGTTCGATTCTGGTTTGTAAGAACGGGAAACGAAGTATAGTGAAGCAAAATTTAACATTATACGAAGAAACGATGTAGAGCAGCAGTGAAGAACAATAACGACGACTTCATCGAGCAATATCACAAATGGCTAATCAACCACAAATAAAACAATGCATAGCGGCCCTAACGAAACTTCTATTGAGACAAAATCAGCCAATGAACATTCGAGCTACAGTGGAGAAACGAATAAAGCATATTCAGTGTTTCAAAGGGGAACCGGGGACACTATCATCGTTCACAGCAACAATCGACCGTATCTTATCCGAATTTGGAGAACATGCAAATGAGGTGTTTGAAGTTATCTACCATGAGAAGATAATCGGGGATGCCAAAAACTATCTTGCAACAGAGATACCTCAATCATGGGAGCAGTGTAAACAAAGATTGCGAGTTCACTACAGACCAGCGAAGGATCAAATAACTATAGCTAAGGAAATCAGCTATCTAAAGGTATTAACTATTCATGAACTATTAAATAGAATTCAGCAAATTGTGGATAATATTACGGAATGTGCTAGTTATAGTAACAATAGTGAAGAAATTGTAACATGTCTAAGCAGTGCGTTAATTCTTAAAATAAAAGAAATAGCAGCAGGCTGATTAGCAACAGAAATCCAAAACCAATTTTCACTTTCAAGAATAAGAAGAATTTTACATGGGTACATAGGGCAGGACAAATATAATCTAAACATTGATAAAAAATGGGCCCAGAAAAATTCCAGTTTTAATAGTTCAAGACAGTTTAGTAAAAACGAATTGAGTGATAATGTGAGAAATATCGGAGATAAATCGGAAGTGTTTAAACCAGGTGAATCGAACCGATGTAGAAAAAGTGAATCAAATCAAATTAGACAAAATTTTTCGAATCAAAAATCTCAAATAAAGCAGCAAGTAAGGGATAATAGAAATTCAGGGCAGAGAAGAATAGAACGAAATTGATTAAAACCAATGGATGTGGATAATATAAACAAGGAAGATGTGAATCAATTAGGTTCTGAGGAGTTTTTATAAACTAGCGTCGAATTGTTAAAAAAATTTTCATTAAAATTTCATTCGATAATGACGACTTCATAGCAATGATAGATAAGGGCTCCAAAATCAGCTTGTTAAATTCTGATAGAGTCGCATGCCACTTCTCTGAAAAAAATTCAGTCGAAGCCCATAAAAATTAACACTATTAAGGGTGTTGTGGAACAATCTACAGAACAAGTTAAAACAAGGTGTCCATCTCAATTTAAACAGTCAGTTAATGCTAGAATGAGATGGGTCAAAATTGCAATTAATAAGGAATATGAGTTTCTCATTGGTATGGATTGGATTGGAAGGAATGTTCAATCAATAGATATTAGCAATCAGGAAATAGTTCTAATTAACAGTGGAAGTAAATGTTCTAGAGGCAACTGATATAAAGCAAATTTATTTGGAACATTTAAACGATGAAGAAAAAAGAGGAATGGAAAAGTTGCTTCGGAAGTATGAAGGGTTAGTTTTTAAGAAGGTCGATCAACTGACAAATACAAATTATATTAAAACAACTACTGACCAACCAATTAATTCGAAATTATCCACGGAGACATGAAGCTGAAGTGAGAAGGCAAATTGGGGAAATGGAGAGTCAAGGAATAATTCGTAAAAGTAATAGCCAGTACAGTTCACTAATAATAGTCGTTCCGAAAAAACAAGACAATTCGGGGATTCAGAAGTACAGGATAGTAGTAGACTATCGAAAGCTGAATTAAGTAACGGTGGATGATCAGCATCCTCTACCAAATATCGAAGGTATATGGGATAAGCTGGGGAAAGCACAGTATTTCAGCACGTTGAATCTGGCAAAAGGATATCATCAAATCCTTTTTGCTGAGGAAGACATTGAAAAAACGGCGTTTGTAACACCAATGGGTCTTTTTGAATATGTAAGGATGCAATTTGGCTTAGAAAATGCTCCTCGGACGTTTCAAAGGGTGATGTTCGAAATTTTGCAGGAACAGATAAATGTAATTTGTATTGTTTATCTTGATGATATTTGAATTTTTTCTACTAGCAAAATTTAAAAATTCAAGTAGACAAGTGAAGTTTCATGAAGCGAAACACAGAGATTTTGGGCCACGTTTTGAGCAAAGAGGGAATAAGTCCAAATCCTAATAAGATAAAAGAAATTGAAGAATTATTAGACAAAAAAGTTTATGCCCGGGACCCACAATATATATTGGCGTTCGAAACTCTGAAACGGTTAATTATGGAACATCCTATCTTAAAGTACCCAGAGTTTGAGAAACAATTTGTTTTAACTACAGATGCGAGTAACTAAGCAATTGGGGCTGTTTTATCGCAAGATGGTGAGCCGGTGTGTTTTATTTCTCGAACCCTTGATAAACATAAACAAAATTACAGTGTCACTGATAAAGAATTCTTAGCGATTGTTTATTCTGTATCATATTTTCGTCCATATTTATATGGCAACAAATTTAAAATTGTGATCGATCATTTGCCTCTTAAATATTTGAATAGTAAATATAATGGCAAAGAATTATCTCAGCGGAACCAGAGATGGATTTTAAAACTTCAAGAATATAACTCTGAAATCGAGTATTTAAAGGGTAAAGAGAATGTTGTTGGAGATTTCCTTAGTAGGTTAGAAAACACACCAAAAATCCAAGATGATAACCAAAATGATTCTAATTTAGCTTTAACTGCTACTCTTCATTCTACAGACGAACAGCAATTGGCTCATATAGGTATTAATGAAGAAATTGTTAATAAATTTCGAACACAACTTATATTAACATATAGTATCCGGAAAGAGATTGGAATTTTGCATGGAAGAAGAATAATTTACTTAAATCCACTTGAAGGAATCGATAAAATCAAAGATGTATTAATTAGGTTTGTTAAAAAGGGTAAAACGGGAATATTTTCGGAAGTTGAGGATCATGATTATAACCGGGTTACACAAGTTATAACAGAATTATTTTCGCATGATAAAGGAATGAATTTTGTAAGGTGTTCAAATAGAGCTTATAAAAAATAAACTGAAGAAGAAGCCCATAAACAGATTTCACTGTATCACACTTAGGAATCAATGCACAGTGGCATCAACGAAACGTACTACACACTGAAATCCAAAATATATTATCCAAAGCTTCAGGACCACATTCAATTAGTGATTAACAACTGCGATAAGTGTAAGGAGATAAAATATGATAGGAACCCTACCAAACCAAAGCTTCAGATCATAGGAACATCTACCGAAAAATATGAGATAATCCATCTAGATATTTTTCATTTACAAAAAAGATCATTCGTAACTATAATAGATAAACTGACCAAATTTGCAGTAGCTTATACTATCAATGACAGAAATTGGTTAGCTAAGAAAACAATTTAGTAAGTTTGGAAAACCTAAAAGAATTATAATGGACAACGAATTTAAATCAGAGCAAATTAAGGAATTTCTTAGTAAAAATAATATTGAGGTACATTGGACCAAACCCAATAACCATACAGGTAATGCGGATGTTAAGCGGCTGCATTCCACAATTCTTGAAAAAATTACAGGTATAGATGATAAAAGTTTACCAGTTGAGGCAAAAATTCAGTTGGTTGTTGGTAATTATAATGATAGGTATCATTCAACTATTCGAACATCGCCTAGAAAAGCAAAAGAAGAAATAGAGGAAAGAAAACTGAGTAGGTTAGTTCAGGAGACAGAAGAAAAAAAGATTACCAAACTTAATGAGAAACGAGAAAATTATGTAGAACGAAGACAGGAAGGTCCATTAAAATATTACAAGCATGTAAGGCACAAAGAAGAAACTAGGTATAAGATTAAAAAATTGGATAATGTTCAGCCAAGCAATATAAAAAGACCGTCTAAATTTACAGACAATACTTATCATAATGTTGATGATAACACGAACAGCACTAGGGGTCCTACAGGTGACGCCAATAAGGGAGCAAAATGGGTATGTGAAAATTAAAGTAAGAGAGGTGCAGGCAATCAATCAAATCAATACAATTTTGCATACGATTAATCCAGAAAGTATTTTCGAAACCATTCTTAACATGAAGGTGAATTTAAAACATTTGGATATAAATAATCTAGATATAGTTTTACAACAAATAAAAACGAAAGAGGCGAAGGTACATTCCATTATCCTTAATACCAGGCAAAAGCGGGGATTGTTAAATATTGTTGGTACTACACAGAAATGGCTTTTTGGTACTATGGATAATACTGATAGAGAAGAAATTTTAGAACATAGGCAGGTTGTGGAAGAAAATAGTCGGAACTCAATTCAATCGCTAAATCAGCAGATAAAAATTAATGAACATTTTAATGAATCAATAGAATTCTTGAAGGGAGTTATAGGTAGTGATAGAAGAAAAATTTTAAATGCTTTTGAAGGAATATAGGGAATTACAAAAAAATGATGCAACAACAGTTGCTCATAGGTCAATTGATTAAATTGCAGTTTCTAGAAAATAAAGTTGATTAAATCCAAGATAATATAGCGTCAGCTAAATACAATCTGATTCATCCTAGTATTCTCACAGCTAATGAAATTAATGAATATCATATTGATTTTTACAAGTTAAGGTTATCAAAACTTGGTATTTCGGAGTACAAGGGCAAATATATTGTTATTGCAATCAAAATACCTAAATACTATGTATCCGTTGAATTAAAATTGATTACACCATTAACTGACGAAAGCAACAATGAAATAAACAGTGAAGAAGATTTTTTGTCGAAATTAATGATAAAGCATGTGTATACGACCCAGAATTGAGTTTACGGGACTTTAATTGAGTCAGCATTGTGTTGTAAAAAGAAATTGTATTTTGAAATATCAGCACCAAATAAAAATTTGTGTTATTGATGAAGAAATGATTTTAATAAAAAATGCAAATGGGGAAGAATTGAAGCATGATTGTGATGATAGGAAAATTGTATTAAAAAATAATTATCTTGTAAAATTTAATAATTGTTCAATTACTATTGGTCAAGAAGTTTTTTAATAATCAGAAAATTATAAATGAGGATAAATATTTTTATCAGAATAGTATGTTTGAGTCTAAATTTTCAAAGTCTATATCATTTGATAACTTAATGGCCAACCAATTTGAGAATGTTAAAGAAATCAAAGAATTGAAAGTGCACAAAAATATTTCATATGGAATAAGTTTAAGCCTTGTTACGATAATAGCACTGGCAATAATCTTGTTATGAAGATAAAATTATGTCCAAAAGAAAATAAAAAGATTCAGATGAATCTTTATTTAAACCGGGGAGGAGTAACATATCACAATGCTTCGAACAAAACTGAATTTTATTCTGCTAATAGCGTCCCAAATAAAGTTCATGTAAAGTCATTGGATGGCAGCCTAGATAAAGTTCAATCGAACTCAGCTGTTGGTGCAGTATCATATGTTGCAAAATCTACGGCCAATATCCAACAATTATCTAGGCCAGAACATAAAATTCATAGCGTTGCAATATCGCCAAGTAATATTATTAATATAGCAACAATATCCGAACCAATGTTAAACTTAATAGAACATAAGAAATCAGTTGTTAGTCTACATTAAGTGATATAAGTTCGATGTTAAAATAAAAGTTGAGTAAAAATTACCTCGAGTTGTTTTTTTTAACTCGGTGCTTGACAAAATACATCAGTCGTGTGAGAAAAAATCTTTTCAATCTTTTCAACCTTGCGATGGTTGGTGCTTCATATTCTTCCATATTGTTTCGATGTTTAATCTTGGGAACTACTTTCTTAACCGTTTCCAACGTCAGCTTCTCTAACTTTGACAAATAGAGATATATTTCATCGTTAGTTCGATTTCTGTTATGAGGAACCATTGAGCAAACGTTGCCATCATCAGAAAGAGGACATCGCTTCTGGTACTTTTGATTAAACTTCTTTTTAAACTTTCCCCAGTCAGTTTTTTTTAATTCAACCGATGATTTTCGTGTTGAACAGGAATGAGGAAGAGATCATCACTTTGATGATTGATTTCCATTACGATTGCGTTATGGTCGCTATCGTAAGGAAGCACCTGCAGTTTCCGTTGAGGACTATTAAAGCTGAATTCAAGTCTTGCGTCAGCAATGCAGACGTCCAAATATGAATTTGTCCTAGGGTATGTTGGGAACTCCGACCCATATAGATTGCACCTGTATTCAATTTGGTTCTCTGTTATCCACGATTTTAGGAATACACCTCTTGGATTATTGTTGGCGTACAGCCATTATGTATGCTTGGCATTCAGGTCACCGGTAAAAATATAATAACCATGCAGCCTGTTCAATTTGAGTATTTCAAACAAGGAATCGAGCTCCTCCTTGAGCTTGAAAACATTTCGACCAGTTGCATAGGCAGAGATAACGAAGAGGTTATCCCCATACTTCAAGAGATTCAAAGCTTTTGAATTCGACTTTTTCAATGTTTTGGAAACAATAGGGTCTTCGAACCAATACCCCGGTGCCACCTTCTTCATCACCTATTACCCAATCGTTTCCTACGAACTCAAAATCCTTGAATGTCATGGAGTGCCATGAATTGAGGTGGGTTTCAGTGTGAAGCATGATGTCAGACTTTTGCATAACAATGAATTCAAGGAGATAATCACTTTGATGTATAGTAACAATGGAGTTGACGTTGATCGAGATGAGACGAATCGTATCCATGGGAATGTGGCTGGATGACTAATTATTTTGAGGTATTTGAATTCCCTAAACGATGAAAAACAAAATTAATTTTCGTATCTTGTTTATCGATTCTCTCCGATAAAGAATTTAGTTGTTGGTAAATTTTGAGAAGCAGCTCATTATTGCCACTTACATTATTTACATTATTTCCAGCATTTTCTGCTGGTCCTCTGGTGGCGAATGCAAATGATACTCCGGGCTTAATGAAGCTTGGAGCTAAGACCCTGTCGTGTAGTTGTGTTTACTTTGGGACAAATTTCGCTCTCGCACCTTGATATCGGAAGCATCCTCGATATGATGCTGGATGATATATATATAATTTCTCTTTTGGCTCCATCTGAGCCAATTTGCACTCACCGAGAGCATGGACGTCCTTGCGTTTGACGCATTGATAATGCATGGCGCAGTTGGCAGCCGAATGTCCAAATCTTTGACACCGATAACACTGGTTGACCTCTCTTTTCTGGAGGCGTTCCCACCTCACCACTCGGAAGTTTAAGTATCTGATTTGTTGAAGAGCACTTGGATTGCTCTTATTTGAGATCTGCACCAAATAAACTGGAAAATTTTTTTTTACCGTCGAACTTCTTGTCACAGATGTTTTAACGGAAATAAATTCAATTTCTGGTGCTGCCTCCTTGAGCACTTGAAGAAGATCGGCGGTATCTTCTTCGCAGTCCAAGCCCTTTAACAAAAAGGTCTAGTTCTTTTCACTTGTCGGGGTATCGGTGAAGTGTGGCACCTTCCCAGAATTTAGTGCGTTTTAGCAGATTTAAAACAACCGATGATTTCGTTCTGATTGCTAATTTTTCGGCATTGATTCTTTTAATCTCGAAATTAGTTAATTTATTTTCGGCTGCCAATAGCTGAATCATATCCGTTCCGCTTTGCCCGAGCACATTAATTGGCGGAACTTTCTCCGTATTTTCGCAAATTTTTTGAGAAGGACTAGCAGAACTGCGAGCTGGTTTCTTCTCCTTATTTTTATGTTTTAGGTAAAGAATAAAATGATCATTATTATCTTGACTAACGTTACCTTCAATACTTTCATCAACGTCCATTTCTCGTTGGAGTCCGTCCAGCGCTGCATAGTAGTTACGGCTGTCGTTAGTGCCTCCAGCATGTAATATTTCTTCTGGGATGATTTGTAAGACAGCTTTCTTTGCCTTAGTTTCCGTATTTGTGGGCCTTACCAGTTCTGCATCTTGAGTTTTCTTGCCTCTCTTGTATATATCTTCAAACGTTTTGAGTCGTAGCTTCAATTCCTGAATTTCAGCTTGAAGTCGACTCACTTCTTGTTTATCTTCGACTACTTGAGTCTTACGCCCATCATCTGCGGAGTCCTGGTTACTCGTGTGTCTTCTTTTATTGACGCTTACCGCCAATTTCACATTGCTACTCTCCCTGGGGCCCCCCGACGAAGAGGAACTGTCGGGCTCCTTCATACAGCAGTCCCGAGTTAGTCTATGCCTTATTTGCTTTTGTTGATTTATTGATTCCGTGGGTCGATTCCTTAGACGATCAATGCTTTTTCCAATGATAATCAAAATTTGCTTTTGTTTGATTTACAAAAAATTAATTTAATTTTTTGAAACTGATTAATTAATATTTCAAATTAATGACAGGAGCAATTAAAACACGTTTACACGCAACGAGTGCCAGACGTAGAATCGAGTTTTCAACTTATAATGGTGTTTGATGCTTGCCATAACGGTGGGAAGCCGTCGGGCTCTTCCATGCTGCTAGTCCTGCAATGCCTTTGGATTTCTTCCCCTTACGTTTTTTGTATTTAGGTTGATGATATTTATCGATGAATTTCAATGGTGTGGTAGCAGGCAATTAACTTTTGCCAATCAAACTTGAAAATTCCAATTGACATTTAAAATATGTTTTAATTTGTAAATTACTGACAGGAGCTGCTAAAAACCACGTCTGTAAGCAACGAATACTAGACATATTCCTCGCTACATTGATAATTGTCTCACCACTGGTTCAATTCCTTCAAAAGCATACGTGTATTTGGACATGAACCGGTATGTTTTTGATTCTGACGGTATTCCGGTTATATTACATATAGACGGGGCACCGATTAGAAGATAAAATATCCTCCAAATTTGAGCTCCAGATACCAATAATTCAAATGGATATACTCATTCATTGAGGCTGGTCGATCTGGGACGGAGTAATTTAGGTATTGGTGGCTGAATGACAATGGCTAAATTATTCGTGGTTTGTTTTTTTGTTTCTCTGTTTGATTTTCAACTCATTATTGCTACACTTAATGTGATTGTTTGTTTGTGTCTTTATTTCTTCAAAAATTAGAGATATGTTTTAACATTTAGGTTAGTTATATTGTGATATGACTATATTAGGAAGTTTTTTAACATTTAGGCTAGATATATTGTGATGTTATTATATTCGGGGAGGTTCAAGTTTTTGATTAGAATTTATTAGAATTAAGCTAGGACATATTAGATACAAGCTGAAAGTTCACTATTTTTATTGCGTTCTTAGCATTATATATAATTTTTGAATAGAGATGGCTGGTTTTTCTCTTTTTATTGAATTGAATGAAAATATGCAACAATTTTAATAAGATATATCGTTTTTTAGATTGATTTTTAATTGCCATATGGTTTAAATTTAGAGTGACAAGTGTACCGTTAAGTTTTTGATTATTTCATTATTTTGAAACTTGCTTTATGTTTTTATAAATTTTATGATCGATGAAATAAAACGCATTTTAATTAGGCCTTGGAAAAATCGTTACTTTTATTTGCTTCGTTTATGTATATATCGTATTGTTTTTTAAATTTGTATATACTTTTACTTTATCTAAATTTAATTTAATTTATGCTCAGGTATATGTTTAAATGAGTATGGAAATCCAGTGGACTCTCAATATAACGCACATAGTGGGCGGGAAAAACACCCCCGATAAAAGGTGAGCCGCGCGACCGATGCACAAAAAATTTAATCAACTGACTAAAATCTAAATATTATACATCATTTCAATTAAAAATCATCATAATTAGAAATTTTTTGTTTTGTTTTTATCCCCTGCCATACTCCATTTGTATGTAAGCTTTTTTTACTCATCGTGAATATAATTATTAAACACTATTCCAAATACTTGCAGAACTCAACGAATACACAATTGCTAAATATGTACAGTAAAAAGACGGAATACTCACTATCGCGGCATGGACCTGTATAAAACGGATTTGAATTTATTGCGAACAGTTTGTTCGTTGGCCGGAGCAGAAGATGAAGACCGCCCGCGGTATAAACCATAGACTACCGATCTGGTATAGGGGAAATATGCGGAGCGTGAAATAAATCGACAACTTCACTCTCTTTTTGCTCATAACAGACGTTCATATGCCAATGATTATACGATACTATATGTGGAGCAGAAAGAGAGCGAAGAGTCGCCTATTTATTGCTCTCTCTTTTACACTCCAAGCACATTTTCTCTATACTGGATCAGCAACCTATGTATATCTCCATAGGTATAACCAAGAGTGCGATATAGCGAGCAGCGCTTTAACGAGGGTCCACTGTTTGCTGTTTCATTTACCTGATAATTTTTCTTTTAAATACACGGAAATAAATAGTCATGTTCAAAAAGATTGCACTCCGCAATCATTACCTGTATTCAAACATGTGTAATCAAGTTAACTAAAATATAATTAAATTGAATGAGTACACATTTGGTCCAACAATAAAGTTTTGAAAGCGATAAAATAGACTCATTCAAAAAACACGTTCAATCCTTTCAAAAATTATTCCTGTTCAAATGGAAATTAATATATTCATAATTTATTAACATAGGTGTCTGAGCTGGAAGATTTCATGTCATGTCGTAACATGCACATTATTCCAAAACATGGAAACATTCAATTTCATATTTTTTCTTTGCATTGAATGCGGCCGCGATTGTGATGCGTTTAGCGCGTAAACAAGGGTTGAAAGTTATGCAGTTTTTTACAATTTAGTTATGTTGCGAAGCGGTCATTCGTGTTCAGTGTTCAGTGAAATTGTTTACGCGTAAAAGTGAAAATGGATAATGCAGAAATGCAAATTGTTGGCATTATTACGCCACAATAGAAAGCACTTGAAATCTTTTAAATGAATGGAATTTGGAAGTGGCATTTAGCCAGCTGCCAGATAAATGTGATAAGAAAGTTAACTGGTACTTATTGTTTGTGTTTGCGCGAGTGTATACTTAGTTTTGTTGCAACTTCTATAGAAGTTGGCGTTGGGTTTGAAGAGTTAAAATATCTCTCGGAAAACCACATTAACGAAATTTTTCCAGCATTTCATCAAATAGGCTTAAACGCAAAGTTCAGCGCCAAATTGAAAGAGTGGTTAAAGGAGATAAATCCTCTAACAGTGAGTACTTTCTTTTCTCCTAAAATTCAATACAGCCAGTTCAATTTTGAAAAGATTTAACTACGATTAACGGTACAAGAATCAAGCGATAAATAATTTACACTATTTCTGATATGACCGATTTTCTTTCTCCGGTCGAATGAAACCAACGCTCTACATGAAGATGTTTTCAAAATTCTGAATTTCAACGTGTAGTGCTGAAAGTTGCTACCACTTCAAGGTAAATATTATTTATCTACCCAGCTATGTATGTCTATATGTATATATATACAGGGTGCGTCAGCAAAATTCGGAGAAAACACGCAATTTATTTTGATAATCATTTATTACTTATAAACTAATATTAACCACAATGTTGTTATATATTAATTCTAGGTATTCTTATTAAATTTATAACTCAATGTAACCCCCGCTTGCTTCAATTCTCCGCCTGAATCTCGAGCACGCCATCTTAACTGCTCTCGTTGGAAATTGATGAATGCTGCTTCAACAGCGGCCAGTAGGGATGCCACATTAGGATATCTGGACTTATTAGTAACCCGTTGAATAACGCTCCACACGTAATAGTCGAGGGAGTTTAAATGTGGGCTGTTTGAAGAGAAAAACCGGATGCGACCCGCAGCTTCGTTCTTCAGTGAACAAGGAAGCAAATGACAGCGGGAAATTGTTTTTGTTTCAGCAGTCTCGGACAGAATCCGTTGCACCTTTATTACGTAGGATGTGTACCCTAGGTCCTCTTCGACGCATGGAAGCCCCACTTACTCCCAACATGGCCACCTTTTTCTGAGCGAGCTCCCAGGATCCTCTGAAATGAGTGTTGGGCCCTGCGAACAACTGCCGGGGTCCTTCACGTCTTCTCCTTCGCATGAGTTTTCCTTGCTGCATTAGGAGAACCTTCTTCACAATTTTCCGCTGCCACTTACTGCTGAACAATATCGCAAACTATGTATTTCGGATACCCGAAACACCTTATAATTTCTGTTGACGACCGTCCAGCGTGAAAACTATCAATAACCACCGCTCTTCGATTATATTCCGAACTCGATTGCACTAACTCTACCGTTTAGAATTCACGCACGAATGCACACACGTCTACTCAGTTGAAATGACAACAATTGACTGTTGTCGCTGAGATCCACTATGGCGACAAATTAATGTGAAGTTTCTCCGGATTTTGCTGACGCACCCTGTACATACATATATATATATATATATATATATATATATATATATATATATATATATATATATGCATAAATATATATATATACATATATATATATATATATATATATATATATATATATATATATATATATATATATATATATATATATATATATATATACATGTATATATTTATAAACAAATATATATATAAACATATACAGGGCTTGTTAATAAGTAACCGGACTGAGCCTGCCCCGCGCCGTCAAAGTGTCTGCTAACCGGTATCTGGTGCTGTAGTGGTGGTGGGGGTCTAGGTAAAGGGAACCAGGCTGCAGCAGTTGCCTCCAAGCGCTTGGAGAAATAACATCGAGCGAGAGCGGAGTGCGTGTTCAGTTACGTTGTCGGAGTGAAAATGGAGCGTACGATCGAGCAACCGAACCAAAGTTTTTTAACCACGTTATTACAGGAGACGAGACGTGGGTTTTCGAATACGATCCTGAGACGAAGCGGCAGAGTTCGGAGTGGTACACACCAGCATCACCACGACCGAAAAAAGCGCGCATGAGCAAATTGAAGGCGAAGTCGATGCTCATTGCTTTCTTTGACGTGAAAGGCATTGTTCACGAAGAGTTTGTGCCACCCGGCCCAACTGTAAACGACCAGTACTACAGAGAGGTGCTCCGTCGACTAGCCACCCGGGTTCGCCGAGTCCGTCCGGAGATTGCTGATTCGTGGATCCTCCATCACGACAATGCTCCGTCGCACACCTGCCTGCTTATCACCGAGCAGTTGGCCAAACAGTCGAGGGCAACGTTGCCACAGCCTCCTTACAGCCCGGATATGGCACCAGCGGACTTCTTTCTGTTCCCCAAGATCAAGAGACACCTTAAGGGGACGCGGTTCGGGACTATGGAAAACGTTCAACGTGCTACGACGAGGGCTCTAGACAGCATCGAGGTTGCCGACTTCCAGGGAGCGTTCGGGGATTGGAAAATCCGGTATCAGCGTGTTATCGACTCCAATGGGGACTACTTTGAAGATTTCTAAAGAAAAATTGTACATATTTTGCCAACAAAAAATTTCCTGAGGGCAGTCCAGTTACTTATTATTCGGACCCTATATATATATATATATATATATATATATATATATATATATATATATATATATATATATATATATATATATATATATATATATATATATATATATATTTTTTTTTTTTTTTTTCTTTAAAAGCCGTCGGGCCTTGCTTAGTTGTGTGAGCAGACGCGTTTCGACTACTTTGAGTCATCTTCAGTGTCTAAAGGATGTGTTGAAGGGAGCGACTTTATATACTCGTAGGATGGGTAATTAGCGAATAGGTAATTAGCGGATGGGTAATTAGCGGATGGGTTATTAGCGGATGGGTAATTAGTGGATGGGTAATGAGGTGAGGAAGTAAATTACTCAATTATACCAGGTAGGGGGATATTATGTTTTTGTTTTTTGCTTGTTGGCTGTCCGTTTGTTCTGTTTCATCTCGTTTCCGTTTTCGTCTAAGAGTGTGGTCTAGGACTGAGAAAATTGCGTCGGAATTGGTAACAAGTTGTTCGTTGATAACGTCACCGTCTGTCTTTCTATGTTTATAAATTTCAAGCCTTTCTAGGATGTCAAGTCTCGGTCCTTTGTTTTGTTTGTGTAGCAATTTCATAGAGTTTGTCATAGCATCAGGCTCACGTGCGTGGTTTTGTAGGTGCGTCGCATAATTGGAGTCTGCCTTGTTGTATAAGAAAGATCGTAGGTGCTCTTTGTATCTTGTCGTTAGTTTTCGTGTTGTCCTTCCTATATATACCATGTCGCAGTCCTTGCATGTCAGTTTGTATATGCCGCTGCCTTCGTATATCGATGTGTCATTCAGTTTTGGCTTCAGTTTGTTTCCAATGTTGTTGTTCGTTTTGAATGCGGTTTGCAATTTGTATTTCCTAAGGAAGTTTGATAGTTTGTATGTCTCTTTGCCTACGTATGTTAACGATACCCACTGTTGGTCGTTCTTATGAGTTTCCGTCGGTTGGCGTTCCTGTTTTTGTTTGTACTGTGTGACTAGTTTGTCAATGTCGCATTGTTTGTATCCGTTATTATTAGCTATTCTGTAAATGTTGTTTAGTTCGTTGGAGTAGTTAGTAGGAGTCATGGGGATGGAGTGAAGCCTCTGCACCATTGATCTGTACGCTGCTAGCTTATGTTGTGCGGGGTGGTTAGATGTTTCATGTATGGTATGATCAGTTGTGGTTGGTTTTCTGTATATTTTGTAGTCCAATCGTGTTTGTTCACGTGTCACAGTTAGGTCCATATAGTTGAGTTGTCCGTTTGTTTCTTTTTCCATAGTGAACTTTATATTCGGGTGAATTTCATTCATATAGGCAAGTAGTTCGTCTTGTTTATTTTCTTGTGAGTCAATAACAATGAAACAGTCATCCACATATCGTCTGTAAAATATTACATTGAATCTTTTGACAACTTTGGGTATAAAGACTTCTTCCAAAGATTGTAAGAATATTTCTGACATTATTGAGGACATTGGATGTCCCATACCCAGACCGTCTTTGGCAATGTATGTGTTGCTATTGAACTTAAAATAGTTCTGTTTGATTGTGGTCTTTATGAGATTGAGTATTTGATCTGTGAATCGTCGGCTGTTGTTGAATGAAAGTTTTTCTTTTAGTATGGCCAGTGTTTCATCGACAGGGATAGACGTATAGAGGTTGGTGATGTCTAAAGATAAAAGTTGACAATTTTCAGTCAATTTTAAAGAAGTGGTAGAATTTGCTAGCTCGCGGCTGTTCTTTAATGCGTATTTGTCGTCAAGGTGCATGACATCAGCCATTATCGTTGCCAAGTACCGTGCTAATTGGTATGCAGGAGCTGGGCGGTAGTTGACGACAGGACGGATAGGAATATTGGGTTTGTGGAGCTTAGGTTGTGCTTTAAGGAGTGGTGTGCATGGATTTGGGTTTATGTAGCGTTGCTTAGTATTAGGAGGAATAATTAGTGGGGATTGTATAATGGCAGTACGTAAGTCCGCTTGGAACCTATTGGTGGGGTCTTTGTTTACCAGTTTGTAGCCGTTGGCGTTAATGAAGTCTATTGTTTTTTGTACATAGTCCGTTGTTTTTAGGATCACCGTTGTATGTCCTTTGTCAGCCTTCGTCACTGTTAGTAGGTTATCCGTTAGCTTTGTCTGAATGTGTCTTAATATCTTATGGTCTTCGTGGAAATCCGTTTTGTTTATGCTAGTGCGTATTTTTTGTAGTATGTCTACTGCAGTATGTCTTGCATGTGTCTGTTGTTCCTGCGGCAGTTTGTTAATGGCTAGTTCAGTGTCGATTACTAGTTGTTCTAGGTCTTTGTTGCGGTTTGTATTATGTAAGTTGTGTTTCAGTCCCTTATGTAACAGCTCCATTTCTTGTGTCGTAAAAGGCGTATCTGATAGGTTTACAGTCCGTGGATAGAAAGTTCTGTTCGCTGGTGTGGTCATTTTGTTTTGTTTTTTCATCAATTTGTCAAGTTTTTTCGTCATGGTCTCATATTTAGTTTTGAGCGGAATATCAATGTTTTGCCTCACGTCATTATAAAACTGTAGAAAGTTTTCAGTTTGTATAGTGTTAGTTAATTGTAAGTGTGAGTGTAGTAGTTGTCGGTTGATTTCGTCCTTTTTTATGTACAGTGTTCTTATTTCGTTTTTAATGCGGAGCATCTGTGCGCTACGTTGTGTGTTACGTGCAGCGATTGTGTTTTGTTTTATCACGATTCTTGAAAATGCTGGTGTAATGTTGTTTTTCAAGCACTGTTTGTTGAACCATATGTTTGTTATTGTTTGATGAAGTTTTTGGGTAAGGTTGTGGAATGAACGCAACAGTTTTGCCTGGCTGGCAGTGTTGTAGTCAATAACTTTGTTTATTTGATATCCGCAGGCCAATCCTCTTTTTTCTTTTTTCTTTAAAAGCCGTCGGGCCTTGCTTAGTTGTGTTAGCAGACGCGTTTCGACTGCTTTGAGTCATCTTCAGTGTCTAAAGGATGTGTTGAAGGGAGCGACTTTATATAGTCGTAGGATGGGTAATTAGCGAATAGGTTAGCGGATGGGTAATTAGCGGATATATATATATATGTATATATATATATATATATATATACATATATATATATATATATATATATATATATATATATATATATATAAATATATATATATATATATATATATATATATAAATATATAAACATATATATATATGTATATATATATATATATATATATATATATATATATATATATATATATATATATATATATATATATATGTATATATATATACATATATATATATATATATATATATATATATATATATATATATATATATATATATATATATATAACGTATCGCAACTGGGTGGATGGACATGCGGCCAAAGCGTGATTATGATCATATCACCTTGTGGAGTGCCGATACATTAGATCATGACAATGAGATACTCTAACAATCTCTAAGCGAATGCCCGAAAGGGGCTGTAGTGCTACGAAAAAAAAATGTATATATATATATATATATATATATATATATATATATATAGTATATATCTACTGTGTCCAAAAAAGGTGACATTTGAATTTAAACTGCGCGCGTCCAAGGATTTGGAGAATTATTTTTTTTTAGGTTGGTAGTACTGTCAGTGACATCTATGTCAAATTTACATGTCAAAATATTCATTAGTGTTTGAGATACGCGTCGTTTTGTGAGCCGCTAAAAGTAAGTTTTTCGTTTTCTGCGATGTCAAAATTTGTTGAATTTGCATTAAATTTTGTTTGCGGAATCAATTTTCTGCTGCGGATACGTTGAGGATGGTGCAGAAAGCCTTTGGTGGTGAGGCAATGTCTAAAAAAATGTTTACGAGTGGTATTGTGAGTTCCAAGCAGGCCGTGAACGTGTTGAAGACGGAGAGCGTCCTGGGCGACCATCAACCTCTTCTCTTCTTCGATTATCGTGGTGGTGTTGTGCATTATGAATTCCTTCCGCCAGGTCAAACAGTCAACACGGAATATTATTTGAAAGTTATGCGCCGTTTGCGTAACGCTATCCGCCTAAAAAGGCTGGAATTGTGGAAAGACAATTCTTGGTTTTTACACCACGATAATACACCATCCCATACTGCACTCGTAATCCGTGATCATTTCGCCAAAAACTCAACCCATTTCGTTTCGCAACCACCGTATTGGCTGTTCAGCAAGCTCAAAAGACCGCTCCGGGACACCGTTTTGATACGATAGAGGAGATTCAAGCCGCAGCGAAGACGGAACTGAAGGCCATCCTAGAAACGACGCGTATGTCAAACACTAATGAATATCTTGAAATGTAAATTTGACATAGATGCCACTGACAGTACTACCAACCTAAAAAAACAACAATTCTCCAAATACATCGACGCGCGCAGTTTAAATTCAAATGTCACCTTATTTTCTGGTCACAGATATGCATGTATATATATGTATATATATATATATATATATATATATATATATATATATATATATATATATATATATCTATATATATAACATATACATATATGTATGTATATATACATATATATATATATATATATATATATATATATATATATATATATATATATATCTATATATATATATATATATATATATATATATATATATATATATATATATATATATATATATATATATATATACTATATATATATATATATATATATATATATATATATATATATATGTGTGTATATATATGCATATATATATATATATATATATATATATATATATATATATATATATATATATATATATATAAATCCACCCCTTCAAAATCGGATTTAAACCAATAAAGATTAAACCAAGGTTAATTAAATATACAAAAATATGTAAAATCAAGTAATTTGAAACAATGCAAAAAGTAATGAAAATAAATCTATACTCACTTACTTCCCTGCAAAACTCCGAGCACTCGGGGAAAGGCCAAGAAAGAAGCGGGGGCTCTGAAAACAAAAAGAGGAATCTCTGGAATGTACAAAAAAAAATTCGAGGGATGGTAAAACGGCCACATTTCGTAATCTCCACACTGGCTTATTTGAACTGTTTAACTTTTCACTCATCCTCTGGCACTATATTTTTGTTTCTTTTCACTTTAGAATAGAATTTGTTTAAATTCACAGTTTTTTCTTTCTTTCCTTTTTTTTCACTTCTTCTTAATTCTTTTGGTTATCTTTAAATTTCAGTTAATTCACAACACACTTTGAATTGGTTTGTGTCTTTGTTAAAATTATACTCTGTCACTTAAACTTTCGTACTTTCTGTACTACCATCCAAATTAAAACTATTTTTCCCCCAAAATTCACCCAACACCAACACTGGAAATCCCAACCCCAAATTAAAATCTCCAAAACGCAAGTCAAGATACACTTTCGATTCACAAAAACTCTTCTTCACCCCGACAAAGAACTTCTTCCACTTTCTAACTCGCAACGGACTCGCAAAACGGAAAAATTCACACCCAAGGCGCTCACACTTCTTTCCGACGTCAAATACTGACTGCCCCAATCCTCACAACTTAATCCCGCTTTCACCTTTCCAAATCAGATCCCGCAATCCAATTCCTCTCCAATTACCGCTGTCGCATCTGGGTAACGTAATCGAAGTTCATTACACTTCGATTCCGCTACCCACACACCTTTTGGTCCATATCGACAAACTCAACAGTATCCATTGTTTTACATATGGCAATTTGAACACTCCAAGAAGCGCTTGGTTGAATTCAAAGTGTCACATATACACATTTCGGAAGCTATTGGTTTTGCCGATACCCCAAAAAGAGTGCTTCCGGGCGCCCGGGGGAACTTGAACTCAGGGTTTCAGCAGACCCTCGATCGAGAACTCACGACGCAGCTAATGTGCCATGGATTGTCGATCTCCCATTCATCTCATAAGCAACTTGAACGTTGCATTTGGGCATGGATTTGAATTTTGTTAGTAGGGAAACGTGAATTAATTTTTGTTTGTATAAAAAATAAAATTTGTTAGTGGAAATTAGTAAATAGAATTAGTTAGTATGAAAGAAAGGAATTAGGTTTTGTTAGGGAAAAGGTAGTGAATGAAGTTTGTTAGTGGGAATTAATAAATGGAATGTTGTTAGTGGGAAAATTGAAATTATTAGTATATGTTATATGATTTTAGTTAGAAATAAGGGTAGGATTGTGATGATAAAGAAATAAAAATTGAAGGGAAATTGGAAGAATGTTAATAAAATTAAATCAATACACAGAGGAAAAGGTAGGAGTGCCCAAAGGAAGGTGGAAATGTTACGGCGGCAATTAGAAGTTGCGAATGGGAGAGAGTCGGTACGCCGGAATTCGCAACAATGTATATACATAAATTGAGTAGTTAATATTATATACAATGTACTCATTAGGTGGACATAGATTGCATTCTCTTCGCTGATCTCAAACCGATCGCGGAAAACATTGTATTAATGTTTCCTAGAGAAAACACTAATTATTGACAATAAAGTTTGTTTCATGTATACAACCCCTCACCAATCAATATTTGCAGCATACGTATCATATTTCTCGTGATAAAGCACACCCTCATCCTAGAGGAAAGCTCCAAGATAGATATTTCAATGTTCGAAATCGAAAACGAACAAAAAGTTTACAGAGGATTCCAGAAAACAAAGAAAATGCGCAACTCAATTCTGATGTGAATATTGATGCCCCTTTATGTAATAAAATTCAATCGTGGTTGCGTTATAACGAGGCACCTCCTATAGAAGAAGTTCGTGTAAAGTGGAAACAAACATCTCGCTTTAGAATAAATCTTTTGAGGCAATATGATTCTACACGGAAAATTAATTCGAAATGGCCTTTATACAAGCGTTCTGTGTTGGGACCTTCACCGGTAAGTAACATTTGTTTATAGTGTACGCCAACAGTTTGGAAGCTAAACATTTAGAAAGTTAGTTTAGTTTTTAGTTTAACATGTCATTGTTGATCTTTACTGCTCATCATTTCGGATTTCTAATGACTTTTCTGAGCTTGGACTTAGTGCAGAAGCAATCACGGAAAGTTGGGAGGCGTTTGTAGGGAAAATCGTGCCTTACTTAAAATCACCTGTGAAAGACAAAAATTCTACTGAACTACTCAGGAAATTAGACAAGGCTACAAATACAAGTGTGAAATTATCTTTTCAACCCGATTCGACGTCTAATTAATTTCAAATCACCAGGACTATCTTGTTAGTCTTCTTTTTCACGCGATTCTGCAACCAAAAAATAATTGGCATTCGAAGTGCAGATTCGGCAAAAAAGGAGAGTCACTATCAAAGAGGCTCACGACACATTAATCCTCAGAATAAATCATGCCAACCAATTGAATGAAGCTGTTAAAAAACTCAACAACCGGTTATATAATAAAGAAACAAATTTACAACCATTTATAATTGTCACTGGAGAAGGTGAGAGTTGTGAATACTTTGTATATTTTGATCAAATCAAGTTCAAACTGGCTTCATTTGTCAGTAGTTTAGATGTTTGCTTTAAAACGTTCCACGTTTTTAATTTAAATTTTCCCAAATTTATATTTCTAAATTTTTTTGATCCTATTGAACAAAATGAAAATAAACAATCATGTTTATTTGTTATCTATGCAAGTTGAATTTTTTAACTGTATCCGATTCGATAGAGCACGTCAAACAAGACCATAAAATGCCCAACTTGTTCACTTATAAATGTGGTCAAAATAAATGTTTTAAAAGCTTTTCAAGTAGAAAGACGTTTAAAAGACACTTGCTTAATGTACATAGGATAGTAAATACACATCCACATGAACCAAAAAATATTTTTGAATCCGAAAATACAGAATACCGAAGTGAATAATGACCATAGCTAATAATAATCTGTACGAAACGGGCACAAATGATTTATTGTAATCTTTAAGAACATCTAAATCTCAAAATATAATGCATTCCATGCTCGATTTAAATGGCATTGCAACCAAATTATCACCACAATTGTATTCCATAGCGAACTTTTGCAGAAAAGATGTAATCTCTGTTCAAAAGCAAGTAGGCAACTTAAATGAAGGCATTGTAAAAATATTGCAAAATGAAAAAATTGAAAATCAGAATCTTAGTGATAAATGTTCAAATCTATTCGAAGCATAAAGTCAGAATATCAATTTGAACAACAACTAATAAATAATGAATTGTTTTCACCTTCAGTAGCTCATTCAATAAATAACGAAATTGGATCCATATTTCAAAACGGAAAAACTTTATTCGATGAAATCGAATCCAAAGAGTTTTTCTTCCCAATGGATTTTGAAATTATAATGAAGATCTAAAGACGCACTATAGCTTGACTGGAATATACAAGAGATATATTTTTAACGATATACACTCTTCATGTAATTACAAACTTTTCAGCCGATATCATGCATTATATATTTGAGGGAATTTGTAAATGCGAGCTCAGTCAAGTTTTATTGCAATTCAGAGAAGATAATTTACTGTCTGAAAACTTTAAACGAGAGAAAATTAATGTTCACTTATGGTGACTCAGAAAGTGAAAATTTATCAGTTTCAATCGAGCTTAAAGAATTGAAAAATAGTTCCCTCAAAATGACAGCAAAAGAAGTTTGGAGTTTCATCCACTTTTTATAGGCGATTTAATACCATTGTATAATAGATTTCGGAACTTGATTTGCCTTCTTATACAAACAGTTGATAGAATTTTATCCCCTGAATTTACCAAAACTGACCTTAGTATATTAAGAACTTTAATAAGCAACCATCATAGAAAATATTAAGCTTTATTTGGAAGTTTTGAAGCCAAAGCACCACTTCATGTTACATTATCCAACAATTATTGAAAAGTCAGGTCCATTAAGAAATTTATGGTGCTTCCGGTTTGAGGCGAACACAAAGATATTAAAAAATATGCATCGAGCATATCATTTAGAAGAAATATTTCATTTCACTGTCAATAAAATCATCATTTCTTTTTTCCAACTTCCTTAGTTCTTTTACTCATTAACACTTACGTGACATTGTTTTTGGAGCCTGTGAACCTGTGAATTTTTTGGTATTGATGAACAGCAAATACGTCTAGAATTTGTTAGAACATTAAATGTAAATCAAGTGTTTTTACCAAATACTGTAATATTTCGAGGAGTAGAATATAAGAGCCTAAATACTTAACCACACATCGTAACAAAGAGCTTTTTTGTTTAAAATCCAAGAGCTATTGATTTTGCCGCCTAGGTTTTTTGAAGTTTAAGAATAAATATTGCTATATTTGACAAACATTATCAAAGCTATCAAATAGGCTCTCCCGAAAATATATATGAATTACATGAAATCAACATTTTTACGAGCCCACCGTTACATATTTATGAATTAAGGAACGGGAAAACATGGCCATGCTTTTTAAGGTCTTTTAAGCAATAACTACGAAAATATTTTAATTTATAAGTATCAAAGCGAACATGATTTTAATTATATTTATACTGTCTTAATAAAAACATCATAACCATTGCTTTTTATATTCTTAATATTATTTTCTAAATGTTTGCATTATCATTTTGAGTATTTACGTGCCAAATTGTGTTCCAAAATGCTCTTCAATATCATAGCTTCCTGTAAATTACAGGGTACCTATGTACATAGGTTTTGTATATTGTCGAAAGACATAGGTACTTGCAAAAATAATTATTTCCAGCGACCAATAATCAACGACCTCGAAAATCTCGCGGTTAATTTGAATATAATTGTATCAATAATATTTTGAACGTTGTATTTTCATTCTAAATATGTGGTGTATTTGAAATGAAACGATCTGTATTCAACATCAAATTGATAACTTTGTAGTCAGTCTGACAATATCGTCTTATCAATTTGAACGGGATTATATTGTTTAAAATTTGAATGTGAAAAGCATTGATTCTGCATTTACAGTGGATCTATTCAATATAAAAATGAAATGCATTCACTTTTAAACATTTTAACTATCGGTCCCATTTTGAAGGCAAATATATTTAGTTTGACTAGTTTTGTCTATTAATATGACAATCAAGTTTTCTCCACGTACTATCTCTTTCCTGGCCCAGCACGGACAGAATGTCTTGCCTGTGCGCCAGCTGGTCTCAGAATCACATGCTGCCATCTTAAAATGCTGTGGATACCGTGACCATGAAAATACACATTTCAACATACCTGTTACTTCGCTTTGTTCAACTTTAGTCGATATCGGTTTGAAGTTCAAACGCACATTATAATACAAACTTCTTTTATTGAAATCCAGTTATTCTTCAATATGGTTTCACCCATAATATACAAAGTAAAACGTCCGAGATAATAAAAACCACTTAAAGTGTACTGCCTTAGTGCAATCAATGTTTAAAAATGTTTGGAAAATACACGAACTAATTGATTGCAACAACTCCTTAAAATCGAAGTGTGCTCTCAAATAACTTTTAAGCAAAATCAAGTACTATTGTATATAAACATACATAAACATAAAGCCTAATAATAGTTTCCATATCCACCCCATTGCGAATAACCGCTATTGTAACCGCTCCCATATTGTTGCCAATGATTGTAACCATAACTATCGTATCCTTGATAAGATTGGTTGTTACCGTAGTAGCCAGAGTTAGCCGATCCATAGCCATAGTTGCCATTATTATAGGACGTAGTAGTATTCGTTGGGGCAACTGGTGGTGTATTATCTTTCGCACCTGTCTTCCTACTAGGACTAGACTCACTGAAATTATGCGAAGCAAAATACAACCCGGATTACATACGAGTAGAACTCAATATTAAAAATTATAGGTAAAATCTTATCGAGATAATAAACGAAAGTTCAACCATACTTTTTACCAACAGCTAAGTCTACCAACCTTTTCTTTTTCGCTTCATTCGCTTTGTTTAGAGCCACCTGCAAACATCTTTGAGCATCTTGTAAACCTTTCGCTGTGCTGCCAAAGTCTTCCAAAAATTCCACCTTCCGTTGGGCAAACAACACTTTTTGATCAGGATCCATTCCCTCGCGTGACATAAAGTTGTCCATTATTGCCACTATCTCCTTTTCGTCCACATTTTGCCTTTGTATTGCCAAATCAATCATTTGCAGTGCAACTCTTGTATTCGCTGGATCCTTTTCTAGACTGTTTTTGAGAATGCTTAAACCACCTTCTAGATCGTTCATAATTTTGTGACAAAAGCGGGCATATTTGATAGCCAAACTTCCTGCAATACTTTTATTTTTCGCTTGCGAAATGTAGTGATCGTATAACTCCTTACATTTCACGAAATCTTTTCGCCGCCGTTCTAAGTTAATTCTTCTATATGCTATCTGCAAAAGATTTGGACACATCTTTTCCACATTTTCCAGAATTTCGGCGGCTTTGTCGAAACTGTTTTGCCATTCTTCAAACGCGGACCACATCATGTGTAAGCTCGGTTTGTCGGGGTGATGTATGGTACATGCTCGCGAAAATGCATCACGGGTTACTGGTACAAGCTCTGGATCGTCCTGCGACTCCAAATATCTTATCAGCTTCAGCCAGAATTCTTCATATAAAGCACATGCTATCAAACATCGTTCAAACAATATCAAAATCCGCTTTTGATCTCCTCTTTCAATTTCAAAGTCTAGATATTCGTTCCAGTTTTTTAGTTGGCATCGTTCTAAAGGTTTCACGTGGAAATAGGGCCGTTTAATCCCTTCTTCGTAAGTCCATCTTGCTGTTACCGCTGCAACATTCGATTTGTGCATCTTCCTTCGCGACGATATGATTCTATCACGTATAGCAGCAGCTTCATCATCATTTCTGACATGATCGTCTGCTTCTTTTTCCAGGGAATTTAAATCTTTATCACTGTTTTTTTCCGATTCGCGGACCTCTGCCCGTAGTTTCTTAAACTCTTCTGTACTAACTAACGAGGTCACGTTGTGATTATTAATCAAATCTTGAAAACTATTGAAATTAAATACAATGAGTTTTAGTAAATGTAAATAGAAAGCGTTGGGCAAATAAGTCTTCAAATAGCCAAGGAGATGTATAAATTCAAAAAAAGCTGTAAGGATAGTCCTTTAGATTTCTTTTTTACCCCGAATTTAATTACCAGTTAACATCGAATATGCTCCTATGAACTTGTTCGCCCGACATACATTTAATTAAATAATTTTCAAGAGAAAAAAATGTTACTTACCCATCAAAATGGCCACTATATCCTTGTGTTGGTGTTTTCAATAAACGATCGTAAATCTTCAAAACCTTCGAGTACCGTTTGCCTTCCGTTTCCCATTTTATAAATGCTTCCCACAATTTGTCTGATCTAAATTCAAGGCCGCACGCGGCTAGTGCACGTTCAAATTGTGATCTTATATACTCTTCATTGTCAGCATAATTAGTTTTAACGTGAGTTAAATAATGAATCCACAAATCAACGGAAAGCGGAATGGCATTTAGTCCTCGCTCAAATACCTTTACGGGATTAATAAGAAATAAAATGTGCCATATTTAATTATTTGCACACGTCTCAACGGAAGTTTGTAATGCGGAACTAATTTGGAATTTATGATGTAACCTAAGTACATATAGGGAACCTGATGAAATCTCCTGGCAAATAAATAAAATTTAATAAGATCACGTCACATTTTTAAAACGAAATTAATGGCACCAGTTATTCTGTATTTCAATGTTTCTTAATTAGACCAAACATGAAATATAAGAGGCCAATGGCTTAGAAAAAGACTAGTGAAATATAATTAACTTCATAAATCTATATTTAACTAAACTCTCAGATGATCCAGCGATATGCAGAATATGGAATATTTTCATTGCAGCCATGCTCATATAAAGGTGCATTTGTTTGTAAAATGCTGCTTTGTAGTTTATGCAGTTTATGTACTATATGTCATATTAGGTGCGAAATTAAAAAGCATTATTTTAGAGTAACCAACAGGAACAGTGTGTAAAATTCCTTATGAACGTAACAAGTAGATTGCCTGATTCCATTTCATTTCAGGAAAATTTCAGAGTTCCAGCCTTTTGGCAAGGCTTATCATCGACTCCTTTACAAGCTATTGATGTGTAGCATTTTCTTCATGGAAATATCAAATTTAAAATTCCAAATACTTTAATTAAAATCAGCAATATACTATAACTATTGGAATATATGACACAAACGATAAGGCTTTAAATAAAGCAAATTTTAACTATTACAACTCTTTACACTTCCTAAGTGTGATGGTTTAACAAAACAGTGATATTTTGTGCTTAGATTAAATTCATAGATCATTAAAGAAACTATTTTTGTTCGTGGGCCTTCAATATTTTATATGAAGATGGACGTTTGTCTGTGTGTAACAAAATGCTAAAACTCGAGAACCAGTCGGCCGATTGAGCTGAAATGTGTTTCTTATTGAGCCGGTTGTAAAATACATAGGAATAGTTTTATAAAAAATCCAAGTAGACTAAAAAAATATTTTTGGCACACTATAGTTCGAGGAACAGTTGACTGATTGAGGTGAATGTGTTTTATTTTGTGGCCGCTGTTATAGCAGTAAGTTCAAAAAATCTGACCTAAGAAAATCAATAAAATGATTTCGATTGCAAAAAGTGATCAGAAGGCTCATTTGACACATTTTACATATACGAAAGATATTTTCACTGAATGTATGTCTCTTGGAGCCTGATGCTATAGCATAGTGTCAGGTGGATGGTATTTATATGTCCTTTTTATATTAATAAACAAACTAAAGAAATTGTTCAAATTTATTTTGGGGAGCAGCGAATCGTTCTGGGTAAAGCTAGTAATTTCTTAAAGATGGAGAATTTTTAATCGGTATAAAATATTTAAGGGTATTATTAAATTCAAAGCGATAATTTTCGTAGCCTCGTTTATTCTATTGGAAACACGTCTATAGTCAATATCATCTGTTGATCTAAGATTTCTAAGGGTATTATCAATTCAAAAAAATGCAAATGCTTTCGCATATATTGACTATATCTGATGATCCTTTATATTAAAATCGGCTTGGAGTAAAAGAGAGGATTTGCATTTAGAAGATATTATTTGCAGTGGATCAATATTTATTTCACATTCTATTTCATTTGCACCTTTTGGTTCATTTTCATCAGATTTTAGTATGAATCGATTTTTTCTTTTTCGAATAAATCTATCAAACATATTTAAATACCCTGCCCTGTAAAAGAATCTCAATTAAAATAAAAATACATATTTATTAACAAAATTTTGACAGAAGTTTATGAATTGCGTTCCTGTACTTACTTCTTAGCTATATGAATCTAAAACCGTCACATTCTTGTGGAAAGTGCAACGTATTATTTTATCATATTTAGGTCATCTACTTTATTTCAAATCAACAATTAATAGACATTATGAATAGCTGTTTTGTATATAAAATAATATCCACATATAACCAGACTCCCTGCTAACAAATTATTTTTAAGGCAACAATGTATACATCACGATAAGGTTTATATTAAAGCAAAGAAATAGACCACGATTGATAGAATAAAAAGCAATATAGTCTCACGCGACAGGAAATCTTTTGGTGTAGCCCTAGTGCTCTCACGAATGTACTTAAATTTATCGCCTAATATATCTACGCATCTTCTGTTCTTTAAGCCCATTCATTTGCCATTTACAATAAGAGCCTAATGTCCGCTGTGTCACTAAGTTATATTATTACTACCTGGCGGATACATTTGTCAAAACACATGATGGCTAGTAAAACGGAAGAACTTGTATTTATTTAAAAATGGTTTCGATTAAAAATCACAATACGTTTCATATACTTCATTTTGCAACTTTAATGCCGATATCATTCTTAAAAATGAATCAATCACAAGGAAAAATTATCATTTTACGATTTTATCTTCTTTGTTTCAATTTTGAGATTGGTTTCAAATTTGAGATTTCGAGATCTTGATTTTATGACAAGATCATAAAAAAAATTCTACAGTAATGCCGTAGCTTCTAATCAATAAAATTACTGCCCCAATGGATAAAAAGTACATTTTTACAAAGAAATCGAAAAATGACATCGACATTAAATTGCCTAATATACAACAAAATATAATTCATTATTTCATTTAAAATTATTAATATAATAAGAATTCTATTGTCAGAATTTAATAACAAAGTCAACGAGTTTATGTGCAGAAAGTTTACAGCAAACTTGCCCGTGATGGTATGCTGTAGGAAATTACAGGAGTAATACGCATGATTTTTTGTTTGTTGAATCATTCGACAACAAAATTTCATGAACTCAGTCTCAGTGTATTAATATCCAAAAATAAACAATAGTTGTGTCAATCATTTATATAAACGGGCAATATAACAGGATGACAATGGAATATATGATTGTTTGAATTAGCGAAAGAACAAATCTCATTTTTACTTACCTCTTCACATTTCTTCTTGCTGCCCTTGCGTTTTTCGTAATCCGCATATTTACGCCAGTATCCGTAGCAATAAGGATAATGCGCCAGGAACGCATCATACGCTTCTCGCGCAGCCTCCACGTCATTCTAAAGAAAAAAAATTTTAAAATTCTTGCATAACAATATTGCAGCGACCATAGGGCTATGTAACACGACGTATGTTCGATGCAGTAACCGTTGTTTGTGAGGTGTGTCGCGTTAACGCCTGGACAAACATGTGGTATAGAATGTAACCTGGTATAAACTGTCAAGTGAAGTCAAATGTCAAAATGAAATGACAGCAAATTACGGATTTTTTCTGATTTCTAGCTACAAAATTGAATCGATTAGCAAAAAAATTGATAAACTTTGAGAAAAATGAATGAATATGTCCAATAATCAATTTCATTTTTTTGGTAAAGAGCAATTTCATTAATATTGGGAATTTTATCTTGGTATCGATACTAGGTTTACAACGTAGTTCCAAACGTTGTATACCACGTTTTACGTAGTATACTAGGTATGTATACCGCATGTCTGTCTAGGCTTTTGTTAATTTTGAAAACTATCATGAAATTTTATTTCGTGTATCTGGTAATATACAGGGTGTCTCAAAACTGCCCAACTATATCGCCCCGATACGCATTTTTGCTCCACAGTTATTAAAATGTGAGATTATAATGCGCTGACATGGTTTCAACAAGACAGCCGCATCACATACTACAAATGATTATATAGTGACATCACACATGTTATACCTCGAAAAGAGGTTTCATGAGAAGGCGGCGAAGGCTGACCACCCAAGTTTCACCCTACTTGAATTTTTCTTGTGGGATTTAATTACGACCATCCTTTAAATTTGACAGAATTGAAAAGGCATTTTGAAGAAAAAATCAAATCGATTCCTCGACAACTTTAATAACCTACGATAATGTTCGCCAAGAAGAATAGACGTCATTTAAAGAATGTAATGTTTAAAAAGTATTTTTTATTTATTTTTTTATATATTGATAACAATAAATAATTAGAAACTTTTGTTTTTATCGTCACCTCAAATAGTTCGGTCGTTTTGAGACACCCTGTATTACATAAATTTCGGAATTCTTTCTTGTTCAATGAACCTGTTTTTTATAAACATCGTGTACCATAGTCCGAACATATTAAATAAAAATTACTCAACTTAGAGTAGGAGAAGTTTATGGACACATATTTGGATAATTTTTGGCATGGAGATAAATGTATACTTTGTATGTTTTCTGAAATATATAGTTCTCTATTTTCCAATTAATGTTAAAATAAATAATTATAATTTTTTTTCTTGAAAAGCCGTTGTGGCTCGGTTTTTCGAATGAGCAAACGCGTTTCGACTCCTTTGGGTCATCTTCGGTGTCTAAAGGATGTGTGGAAGGAAATGACTTTATATAGGTGTAGGATAGGTTAAGTAGGTAGGCCCTAGGTTAGGTCAGGTAGAATGATATTCCTTCCACACATCGTTTAGACACAGAAGATGACTCAAAGAGTCGAAACGCGTCTGCTCACTCAAAAAAGCAAGGGCCGGCCCGAATTGGCCTTTGATACACAATAAATGCTAGCGCTTTGTTATATTTTTTTTGTATGATGTGTTTAAAATTAAAAAGTGCCCGCGGGCCCATGAAGTATTGGTAGTTGTATATTCGTAAATTCACTTTACTTCTTATGCAAACTGTTATTATTACTAACAAAGCAAATCATTCACTCTATTTTGTAATGTACTTCACGAATATAGATCTCTTGTTTTTCAATAATTCTCTACTTTGCATTTACTTTTGGTAAATTTTCATGAAAAAATGTTCAGAAGAATTTGTATCCAAATCTAGATTGAGAAATTAATGTTGGACACTAAAATTATTAATTACGAACATATGGCAGAAATTAAGACTTGAAAATTTTTTTTACACTAGCAATTATTTAATTGCGTTCGAGCATGCTAACTTTAGGATGAACAAAAAAATGCATGTTGAACAGAAAAAATTATCAAGTTCAACGGGAAAAAAATCATAAATTGTGCGCCCCGCCATCGATGCCCCATGCGTTCGATGCTAAGACTCAAACGTTGCGATTGCGTCATTTCGGCTCGAAATACTGTTGATAAACTAATAGATTATGCCTTACTGTTTGTTTTAATCGATTTCTATGTTGTGATTGAGTATTAGGTGCTAATGTTTGGCAGTTAGGAAACTATTGGTATCCTGCCACCATACTAAAAGTTATCCGAATTGTTTTGTCCAACCTCGAATTCTCTTGTTAAGCAAATTTAAAAAAAAAAAATTTCCTGAATATCTACCTCTTGGTCCACATATTGAAGTAGATAAGTCCAGCCTGTGAAATCCGCTGGGTCTTCGTTTACTACGCCCCAATATTTTTCCAAATCAGGAAGTTTACGTTTCTCTTTCTTCCTGTCTTTAGTGTCTTCTCTCTCTGAAAGTTGAAATTTTCACTTAGATTTCACCAAAGATGATCAATTACCTTCACTGGATAGCTTTGTTTTCTTTTCTGGGACCTCTATACTTTCCCCTGTAGGACTACTCGGGTCATATCCTTCACTTGCTTTTCTTTTCGTTTCTTTCTTTGATGCCGCAGGAAACTCGTCTTCAGAGACTACTTCAGTATCAGCAGGCAGGTCAGCTTGACTAGGACCTGGCAGTTCATCATCTGATACTTCTTCTGTATCGGTGACTTTTGGTTTCGTTATAGTGGGAAGCTCATCTTCGGATACCACTTCTGCATCAATATCTGCACTGGTCTTCTCACTTTGCCTGTCTTCTCCATTTGGTAGATCTTCCGCAATAGCCGGTTGTGATTGACTTGTATCGTCTAGTGAAAGTTTTATTGAAGTATCTTTTGAACTTTGTGCACGCTCGAAATGATCCTTCGATTGGCTCTCATCACCTACTGAAGGAAGGCTATTTGCGTTGTCCCCAACTAAGCTTGCAAGTAACGAGCTGTCTACACCATCATTTATACCTGAGACTGCCACTTCTTCTGTTTTACCATCCGAATTATCTGATCGTGGTATATCGCCAAACGGAAATGAACAACTCTTCTCATCTTCAGCTTGTTGGATCATATTCTCTTCCGTTTCTTGTGTACTTATAACAATTTCATCTTGTTCGGATTGAGTTCCAAACATTTCATCTAACTCTTGTGTCTGTGGAACGAAGCCATCTGAATTCTGCGATAGATGGTTGTTACTACTTTGATGAACGGAGGAAATTCCTTGCGAACGATGCATATAGGGTGTGTTTAATTCATCAGGCGTCGCCGACATTTCTAACTCACTTTCTTGTGTTGCGGATATAAAGTCCGACTCTTGTGTTGCAACAACTTCTTCGCTTTCTATGTGGTCTAATAGTATGTCTAAACACATGGTATTACATTTTTATATTTTTTTATAACCTCAATTACCTTCTTTTCTTCTATCTGGCCTTCCAAGGACGCCTTGGGCTGCCTCAGCTAGCATTTCTTGTATGATACCAGATTGAACCGGATATTCGACCGTTTTTTGTCCACTTTCAGGGCCAGATTCTGGTTCAGAAACCTAAAAAATGAATGCAGATTTCATTGAATAACTTATTATGTGTAATCTAAATAGAAATGATAAATAACTTGAAATATTATTTAGGGACTTCAAAATTGACACACAAAGTAAATACACCGTCAGATTCTAGAGTGTCATAGTCGCGTCACTATAGCCGTAAGAATACCCCAAAAAATAGTTAAGAGCCCCGCATATCATTGCTCAATATTGAGGAAGGTGATTTTTCATCAAAATGCATCACTTTTTAGGGTATTGTAAAATAATTTTACAGTACCCTACTAAAATTGGGACCTGTCTGTCCATCCGTCCCTTTTTATGTCACAGCAATATTTTCTCGCAAACCACATAAGCTAGAAGCATGAAATTTGGTGAGTAGGTCAAAAGTGATGCCCTCTTAAGTTTCAGTATAAAATAATTTTAATAACGTTTTTAAGGTGGATTTCTCCATATAAGGGGGTCGACCCTTCGACAAACTTTTTCAGTTTTTTCGATATAGCGGAAAACTATGGGTTTTTTTTTGTGGTAGGGAGGTGAATGCCATTTATGCACAGAGTGTGGGACTCCCATGCTCGAAAGAAGGCGACTGGACTACCCACCATAGTATACTCAACTAGTATCCACACTCAATCAACCCTCCGGAAAAATCCGAACACAAGACGAACAGCGAGCCATAAATCTTCGGTAGCAGGTAGGTAAGTAAATGCTGACGCGAGGATTGGCGCGAATATAAACATGTATCTCAAAAAATCAATGAATTTGCAGAAAAACAAATTCGTTCCATGCAATCTTTTAGTTTTTTATTCTCCCATGTTCTGAAATGCGTAAAAGAACACGTGCGTCGGAAATTTTATTTGCTTTGTTTCTTGAGCACGCCAGGCTTGGGATCAGCTGACGTGCCCCTGGGAAAATTCCAAAAGTGTGCAACACAGTGTAAATAAAAGGTGTGGGTACTAGGTGAATGTACTATGCTACCCACTAAACACCTCCCATGCCAACCTGAGAACCCAGCCTGGAACTGTTTGACACATTACTTCGGGCCAGGTCTCGTTTTGTTACGCCGTGAGGCGCCTTCAAGCTGGGGGATCCCTTTCCTAGCGGGAGGGGAGAGGGGAAGAGGAAGTGCCAGACAAGCGATCCCTCAGCCCCAACGCCCCCGGCTGCTGTGAGTCCCCTTTTTGTTTTAGGACTGCCCGAGCATAATGTGCCCCCTTGTTCCATTTGTCAACCGTTTCGAGCATCACCGCGACTATATTATCCGGGATGAGCTCTCCTGTCTCCCTGTAGAGGTTACTTCATAGCCTGACCCATTTTTTGCACACAAAAAATGTATGGCAGGCATTGTCCTCCTCTCGGGGGACAGTGACTTACCGATCTTGTGCAGGTAAGACTGAAAACACCAATGCCCGCTCAAAAGCTGGGTCAGATAGAAGTGAGTCTCACCATGCCTTCGATTTAGCCACGGTCTCACATCCGGGATGAGACGCGCAGTCCATCTTCCCTTCGTGCAATTCACCCAAGACTGCTGCCAATCGTTGAGCGAGCGCTGTCTCTCCTCACGGACAACCGTCTCCCTCGCATCCTCGTTTCGAAGCAGGTAAATAACGCGGCGCTCTCTAGCAAAGAGGGCGACAGGTACGCCTGCAATAACTCTCACCGCTGGATCAGAGACTGTCGGATACGAAGATGCAATCCTCAGTGCTCTTCTCTGTACCTGTGCCCAACGTTTTCGGTATACCTCCTTGCTGAGTGCGTGGCCCCATACTTCTGCTCCGTACAGTAATACTGATCCTACAGCACTCATCAAGAGGCGTCTTCTTGATGGGCTGGGAGCCCCTACGTTGACCATAAGTCGACTCAGAGCCGATACTCTCGAAGCAGCCTTCTCAGCCGTTGCCCTGATTTGCTCAGAGAAACTCATCGAGTCGATCAGTTGCCCCAGGTACTTCACCGATGGCTTCGAGTCTGCAATACTGATCATCCTTACACTAGGGATTCTCTTTTTTGTCAAGATGACTACTTCCGCAGGGGGGAATGCCGGTCGACAAGAGCACTCTTGGAGGCTAGCATTCTTTGGGGAGTTCCGCCCAAACGTACCCGAGGAAATTCCCGCAGGGAGAATACCGGTCGAGAAGAGCACTCTTGGAGGCTAGCATTCTTTGGGGAGTGCCGTGAGGTTCCCTCCTGGGATGACAGGTAATGACTCTGATTGGATCTGGACTACGCTTTGGACAACGAACTGGAATTGACGCTTTGGGCTGGCGGATGTGATGGTTTGGACCTAGTTGCTTTGCACAGTAGCGCCGAGGTGAAACTCGTGTGTGAACGGCTCCAATTCAACTATCATACCGTCTCTGTCCCGGTAAAACCTTGGCAGGCCTCGGAGTACGTTTGAAGTTCGCACCATTGGGAGATAGCGGCTCCGAGGGGGGACCCAACAAAACTGGAGCAAACAAAATCAAAAGATCCAAAACATCCAAAAAATGAAACAAAAAATAATAACGACGACGCAACCAGCGATTGCAGCCACTATGTCAACAGTACATCGAGAGCGGTACTAATGAATATTCGTTCCGCTGGGCGGAACGTTCGATTGCGAAGTCTTGTGTGTATATGTTTGATACTTAATACGAATATGGATACACACCCACTTCTGATAATCCATGATACGACACCGCGCCCACAGATGCATTGATTACAATTCGCAGCTTTTCGTATATGTATGTTGTCATTTACAGTACACAGAGAGGAACGACGGAACACGAACCGAGCAATATTTGGACTGCGGTTCCCGTAACATTGCCTCCCCGCTGAAAAGAAAATTTCACGACTGGCTTGAAGAGCCTTGTCGTGAAAGATATTTATTTTTGCTTCATTGTTTTAATTGGTAAACTTGGAATGTTGATTTAAAAATTGCTACTTTAAACGATTCTAATCGAATTTACTTTTTTCTTTGCTTATCGTTTCATAAAAAGTTATGACATGCTCCTTTGAATATTAATTTCTTGTCGCAATTTTGTTTTTTCTTATTGAATCATAATGGCTTGTAGTTCTTTCATAATGTTTGTTTTGAGTTACTTTGCTTTGAATATTTTTACTAATCGTTCGCCAAGACTTATTAGGCATTTTAATTTGATTTTGTTTTGCTCCATTTACATACTAGAAGATGAATTATAATTAATTACACATTTATACACTTATTGGTCTTTTACAATATATTTTTTTTGCTTTACTTTAATACTTCTGCATTGCTGTAATTTATGTAACATATAATTTCTCTTTATTTTCTCTTTATTTCCTTGTTTTGCTTTACTTACATATTATAATATTAATGCAAATGAAGATATCCATTTTTTGATTAACTAATTTAACAATTATATACAGTTTCGCTTATATGTCTTTTAAAATATATTTTCATATTACAAGAAAGGCTTTCTGTTGAAACTTTTGTATGTTTTTTTTAATGCTTATTTTTCTGTTGACTTCTATGTGCTTTTTAAATTACACAACTTCCTTTCAGCTTCGTTTCGTTCTATTCCTTTTATTGTTACATTCATTTGCTTTTATCTTTATTCAGATTTCTTTCAATATTTAAACTGTATTATGTATAAAGTTCGTTAGCTTCGTTACATCAATTTTTGTTTGTTTTTCGTTTTCAGACTTTAGTTTTATTGATGGTTGGTAGCAAAAATAATGTTTCCAAAACATAAATAAAAAAGCTTTTGTTTTTTTTACTTTAGTTTACTAAATTTTTTCTTTCGCATTTGTTAAGGCTTTTTATGATTTTCAATTTGAAAGAAAAAATCCTTCATTTGCTTCATTTTTCTTGCTTATTAAATTTTCATAGACTATAACGAAAAGCTTGCTAAATAAGCTTTTGGTTATGTGCTTTGCAAATAATATATTAATAGGTTAGTAGGGAAATTTGTTAGTATATGAAGCTCTAGATGCTCTTTTGTTTTGGGAACAACCCAGTTAAATTGTACATGGGGAATGTAAGATCAATACGATCGAATAGCTTGCGAGTTATTGTTGTTGCTTCATTGTTAATGCTTTAATTGGTTTTATGTAGTGTGGGGTAATGAGTGTGGGACCTAAGTTTTTCTCTAAATGTGGATCGTTAATGTTGTTAGTGGGAAACAAAGATTGATAATTTACATGAAGGTGCTTAATGAGGTTTGAAGATAAGATGATAAGGAGAATAGCTTTGTCTCTGCAATTACGAATGAGCAAATTGTATGTTTTTTTTTGTTTTCATAGCTTTCACATGCGCCAATTGCTCGGAATTCTATGCTATGTACATTATACATGCTAATTTGTGGTTGGCGGGTAATCGTAATGAAGACGATTTGTTTCTATTAGATTAGCTTTATGTAGTTTGTAGTGGGTAGGGCTTGCTGTGGGATTATGTAGCTTTTAAGGTATATGCCTTTAAACGTTATTTGATTGGTTCAAATTGTCTATTGCAACTCCTGTATTTATATGAGATAGTACAAAGGGAACTTTATTTGAATTATTACGCTCTGTCTTTTAATTAAATGTCAATAGCTGCAGATTATTGATAAATCGAAAACTACGTATTATTTAGAAGTTTTTTTTTTTTATTAAATATAGAAACGTTGGGTATGTTATAATAAATGTTATTGAGGAAATAAAATTAGAAGGAAAGATCTTAAGCTTGAAAGTTATGATATAAACTTTGAATGATTTCAGCAAACTGTTGAGTTGAAAATATCTTGCGAGGAGTATTCTAAAAGGTAGTCGAAACAAAACTATCACTATTTGTTGGGCATGGGAGCATATAGTTTCGGCCTTCATTTAAGACCCTATATGTTCCGTCAAATTTCTCCCTAGTGAGTGTCTGTTTGATTTAGCGTAACGCTGTCCCAGACTTTGCTGGAAGACAGAACAATGCCGTGCGAGGTCACTTCATAAGCCGTACGTTAAAATTGTTGATCCTGATATCGAGGATGCGTGTAAAGTGGAAGCGTTGGAAATGGGTGCGCTGTTAAGCAAAAATATTACGTTAAAAATATCTTGCGAGAAAGAGTCGCAATAAAACTATCACTATATGTTGGGCAAAGGAGCATTTAGTTTCGGCCTTCATTTAAGACCCTATATGTTCCGTCGAATTTCTCTCTAGTGAGTATATGTTCGGTTTGGCGTGACGCTGTCCCCGACTTTGCTGGAGGACAGTACAGTGCCGTGCGAAGTCACTTCATTAGTCGTTTGTTAAAATTGTTGATATCTATCTCGAGGATACGTGTAATATGTAAGGGTGGGAAACGGGTGGGTTTTAAATTTTTTGCGTTAACCACAGGGGTTTAAATGGTGAGTTATTTAGTAGTTAGCAGTTAGAATGTATTTATTGAGCAGGAAAACGTAGTGACTAGTGGAAGCGTGTCTGCAAACCATTTTAGTTCAACAGCACAGAGGCTCCGATTGGTTGGTATATTGTCTTAATATTAAATGAATATAGCGTGTCTGCCGACAGGTGAAGTCGGGCAGCTCAGAGGCTTTTGTTTATTTCTATAGTGACTTACAACTAAAAAAAGCGTGTCCGCTGACAACTAGGGCCCACGGCTCAGAGGCTATGGTCGGTTTCCTTACCGACTTGTAATTAAAATTAGCGTGTCCACCGACAGCTTTGTTCGATGGCTCAGAGGCTATTATGAGTTTCTGTTGTGCCTTAAAACTAAAAATAGCGTGTCCGCTGACAACGGCTCAGAGGCTATTGTCGGTTTCCTTCCCGACTTGTAATTAAAATTAGCGTGTCCACCGACAGCTTCGGTCGATGGCTCAGAGGCTATCTTCTTTTTGCTTAGACTAAAGGCAGAGTGGCTGCCGATAGTAGGTTTTTGGTGGATCACTTAAATTTTAAGTTTTTCCCATTAATTTATAAAATCCTGCTGGGATTGATTGGCTTGACTGCCACTAGTTTCCTTTTTATTACTGCTAATACTATGAAATTGTGAATTTAGTGCTGAATTCATATTCTCCTCCTCCCTCCCCTTCCGCTAGAGGGATCCACCAGCTTGAAGGCAACTCACTGCGTAGCAAAATGAGACCTGGCCCGAAGTATTGATTGTATACTTAGCTTTTTCAGCCTGAGAATTCTACAACTAAATGGTCAAAAGGTAACGGTACAAAATGGTTTTCCACAGGGAAATGTTCTGAACCCACTTCTCTTGAACTTTTAGACCAGAGCCCAACATAATGCAATGGACACCAACACCAAGATATAAATATGTTCGACACAATTGAGGCCTTGTAAAGAAATGTCAAAAGATTCTTATCAAATTGCCGAGATCTCGGCCAAATTGTAAAACCTAAAAAAAAAACAAGCTAATTCCAAGTTTGAAACTACAGGCCAATCATATTAACATTGAATGAAAAAATAACAGCAGGTATCTTGGGAGAACTAGATCCCATAAAGAGGTTGATCAACTAACCAATAGAAAGATGAAATCCAACCCGATCAAAATTTTAGCTCGTATCGAGCCTGAAGGCTGAATATGTCACCACCACCCTTACAAATGCGCAAAATTGTCTCTATGAACGATGAGGTAGTCAAACTTTGCCTGGGACTCCCAACAAGTGCTGCAGGAACTTTTACCTTTGAAATGGCGGCGGAATTAAAGAAAAAGGAAAGGGCAGTTAAAGAACTAGAGAAAGGTCTCGTCAACAAAACCAGAGATATACAAGGAATTAGTAGTAACAATACCGAATGTAGTTAAAATCATATTTATAATATGTTTCAGGATATTTTCTCGGAGATTAGACCGCCTACAACCGCCCAAATACCAAATAAGCCCCATATATAGTATACGTCTGAGAACAACCCTGTTTTCTGGGATTACAAAGAACAATGTGCTAATGAATTGGAAAAATGGTTTGCTCAAAAAGTTGCTGAATATAAGCAGATCAATCTATGCTCTTATATCACGGATGGAGCTAAATTTTTTTTTGGCGCTGGAGGTGCCTTTATAAACCAGAACAACAATCATCATTTAGAATTCAATCTAGATAACTCTGAAGTCAAAGTCAAAAGCGCTTTATTCAATACTAATCGTTATAAATTTGAAAAGAATATAAAGCAAATTCAAACAATAAAATTCCTAAAACTTAATGGCCCAAATGACTCTTTAAATTTGTACTTTATCAATTAAAACATTTGTTCAAAAACAAGATCAAATCCAAATTAAATAAAATTATTCCATATTTTATGATTCAATTGGAAAAAAGATCAACCAACGCTATTCAAAAATTATTTATAATTGCAACACAACAGTGAACTTTTATCCATAACCTAATTCTAGTCAAATTCAATCAAAAAAATTTTCTTATACTAATACAATGCTAACATAATATTCCTAATCTAAGCGTTAAACCTGATCTCTAAACCTATTATAATAAACATAACATATACCTATCCTAAATATTGAAACCTATCCCTTATTTTTAGCACAAATAAACAGCAACACTAAATGTAACAATAATGAGCTGAAACTCAAAAACTAAGTAACGAAAAACACAAAAACAGGAAAAACACGAATAATTTAGACATTGTCGTTCAGCCTTTAATACCTAGATTGCTCCGTCTCAGCATGACCAGCCTCAATGAATCTAGCAAATGAGAATCTTCACTGGAATTGTTGGTCTCGTGAACTCAAATTCGGGGGATATTTTATCTTCTTATCGGTGGCCCGTCTATATATGTGATATATGATTGGGACGCCGTCAGCATCTAAAACATATCAATTCATGTCCAAGTACTTCTGGAGGAACGAAGCCAGTAGCAAGTCGCAATATACCCGAATATCCACTGGAATTGTTGGTCTCGTGAACTCAAATTCGGGGGGTATTTTATCTTCTTATCGGTGGCCCGTCTATATATGTGATATATGATAGGGACGCCGTCTGAATCAAAAACATATCAATTCATGTCCAAGTACTTTTGGAGGAACGAAGCCAGTAGCGAGGCAAGTCACAATATACCCGTTTGTAGGGTGGAACGGTTGTGAAATCCAGGGGTTTTCACTCACAGTTACAGACCTTGCGATATGATCCCGAAGAAGTTTCAATATGAAGATATCGACTCTTGTCACTTTAGTAGTTTGAAAAATTGTTCTATTCGATGTAAAGTGTTTCCAATCCGTCTCAGGCTTTCTGTACAAACCAGTACATGCACGAAGACATTTCCTTTGGGAAATTTTTAATCTTTCCAGTACTCTGGTTGTACCAGATCTGACATCCATATGTCAAAACTGGTCTAACCAGAGTCTTGTAACAGATAACTTTGACCTTTTGATCAATGTATCTGGAATGAAAGAGTCGTCGAAGGGTCATAACTACTGTTTGTGCTTTACTGAGCATGATTTTGACATGTTCAGTATAGTAGATACTGATCGAGATGCACACCGAGGTATCGAACACAGAATTTATGTGGAATCCGTTCTGAACTACCCGCACCAGCCATAATGTGGAAATCCTTCCAATTACGTTTCAGGTCTTGACTGGCCCCCTGCTGCGTGGTCCGAAACAAAATTGTTTCGCACTTCTGTGCATTGATTTTCATTCGCCAATTGTGAGTGTAGAACTGCACATCATTAAACATTTTTTGAAGATTGCTCTGAACTATTGTAGCTTTTCGGTCTGCCGTATAGATGACCAGATCATCAGCATACTCTACCAATGATCGCGATGGCGCGACGTTAAAATCAAAGCCGTTCAATAGCTTGCGAATGAATACTGAAACAAATTGAAGTAGCAGGAGAGTGCTCCTGCCAGAAGGGTATTGTTAAACAATTAGTAAATCAAACAATATATTCTACACATCAAAACTTGACTAATATACAGATTCCATAAATTGAGTTCGAAAAATTAGTAAGGGTTACTATGATTTTAAACTCCCCACCATTTTGTTTCAATTGTTTTGACCCCATCGCCTGATTAGTCATGATAACACATCAATATTACAAACCATTTTAAATTTTTTATCAAAATTCCTACACATTTGTAGTGTCTAGGTGAATTGCAAACGTGTATCTCTCTAGTATCACGGGTTAATGTTGCTGTAATTGTTAAATATTCAATTGGCTGTAATATAGCTGTTTATTGTTCAATCATTGTGAAATTTTTGAAACACATGGAATTACTTTTAAAAAACTTAAATGGTAGGTTTTTAGGTTTTCGTACATTTCCCCTTCCCCTGCACCCCTCAAAGCAAAACTTGTTGGTTTAAGACCTGTTTTGAAAAGTTCTCATTAAGACCTTTCATTTGATATCCATATTGCCTAGACGCGATGAAATTTTTTTTTTCGGGGACAACTCCCATATATGGGGAGACCAAGACCTTATAAATTTCTTTTCGTGGTGAAACTTTGAAGAGGACGGCACTTTGCACCTACTTACAAAATCTAATGTTTCTAGCTTATGTAGTTTGCGAGAAAAAGGGGTGTGACACACGGACGGACGGACGGACAGACGGACGGATGGACAGACGGACAGACAGGACGCGATTTTAGTAGGGTATTGTAAAATGATTTTACAACACCCTTAAAAGCAGAGAGTAACTTCCCTGCTATATACCATTCAATACCTTGAAGTCGCGCATTGTCGTCGATTTCCATCATCAACAAATGATTTCCCGTATAACATATTGCACATCATGGCGACAAGGTGTGAGATGTAGTTTAAAAATTATTCCATCTAACCACATCGTATCGAAGGGGTTTTCAATGTCAATGTCTGAGGTTACTTTCATTATTGCATGTATGGTCGAATGCCTGACACGAAAACCAAATCGGCAATTCGGCAATGTTGGGCGATAGCTTTTAGGGCACGAAGATTCTTTTCTTCAAGATCGGAAATACCTTGGCCTTTTTACACGAATTTGGCAAATACGAATTACTCAACATATTATTGGAAAATAAACAATAATTCCTAATAGCAACCTCAGGCAAATGTTTAAGGACTATATTTGGAATACCACATGATTTCTTATTGTTTATCCTGCCAAATATCAAACACAAGTCTTCATAGCTGACAAAATAGTCAATATGATTCAAGCTTGGTATGAGGTCAGATATTAATGTTTAAGTGAAATTGTAGAATTCATTCGCCGCTCAGGGTTGATTTGAAGTTGGAAACTTTTGCTTCAACGACCTCTGAAAATATTTGATTCTCTCTCAGGGTTTGGTAGATGAACCAATTCAAAATGTGTTCCAATCGGGGCAAGTTTCTGCAGTCCATCACATATAACCCTGTTTCCATTTCATCCGGAGTCGTGCTACCAATTTCGATACCAGCCCTACCGAGAAAATTCATCTCATCACTAGCAACTCCAAGATTCGATACCTTCACTCGAGACTTCTTACGGAACAAGCTATTCACTTACGCAAAACGCCACCTGGGCTAATACCCCTCAGTTTATCTGCCTATTGATTGCTGACCTCATTCCTGAAGTATGAACGGGTTAAGTTCCGGACATTCTTCAGGTGTAATTTCAATAAGGCCAACGAGAGATGGTTGTAGTCCAAAAATCGCCGATAAATATTGTTGACGCGTGTGAGAAGGCTTTTCAATCTTTTTAACCTTGCGATGGTTGGTTTCATATCATTCCATATCTTGTCAACTACTTTCTCAATCGTTTTCAATGTCAGCTTCTCTAACTTCGGCAAATAAAGATCTAGTTCATCCTTAGTTAGATTCTTCTCATTAGGAACCATGAAGCAAGTGTTGCTATCATCAGGAGGACATTGCTTCTGGTAATCCCGATTAAAATTCTTTAGAAACTTTCCCTGATCCGTTTTTTGAAATTCAACCGATGATTCTCATGTTGAACTGGAATGAGGAAGCCATCATCCCTTTGATGATTGATTTCGTAAGGGAGCACCTGCAGTTTCCGTTAAGGACTATTAAAGTTGAATTCAAATCTTGCGTCAGCAATGCAGAGGTCCAAATATGAATTTTTCCAAGGGGTTGTTGGGAACTCCGACCCATATAGATTGCACCTCTATTCAATTTGATTCTGCTATCCACGATTTCAGGAATTGCGCCTTTTGGATTAATCGTGGCGTTCAGCCACGATGTATGCCGGGCATTCAGGTCACCAGTAAGGATATAATAGTTATGCAGCCTGTTCAATTCGAGTATTTCAAACAAGGAATTGAGCATCTCCTTGAACTTGAGAACTGTTCGACCAGTTGTATAGGTAGAGATAACGAAGAGGTTATCCCCACCTGGTAGTGAAATTTTGATAACCGACAATTCGAGATTCAATTTTTTGAATTTGACTTTTTCAATATTTTGGAAACAATAGTCTCCTAACCAATATCCCGGTGCTACCTCCCCCATCACCGTTTATCCAATCGTTTCTTAAGAATTCAAAATCTTTGAATTTCATGGAGTGCCATGGATTGAAGTGGGTTTCAGTGTGTCAGGCTTTTGCTTGACAAGGTGTTCCAAGAGACAGTCACGTCAATGTAGACTCACAGTGAAGTTGACCATTCCATGGGAATGTGACTGGATGACAAGTTATTTTGAGGCATTTGAACGACCTTAACGCTGAAGCACAAAGTTAATTTTTGAATCCTGTTTATTTAGTTGCTGGAAGTTTTATGAAGCAGCTCATTATTTCAACTTACATTATTTTATTTACATTGTTGTCTGCTGGTACTTTAGCAACAAGTGCAAGATACCCCGGGCTTGACGCAGTGGGAAGGTATCCCACTGCGGTGTACTTGCATTTGTTTAAGAGTAAATTTTACTTTTGCATCTTGATACCGGGGGGCATCCTCGATATGATGGCAGATGACCAGACACCGCAGTTCACACAATATAGTTTTTCTTTTGGCTCCGTCAGACCCAATTTGCACAAGCCGGGGGCATGGGCACCATTACACTTTATACATCTGTATTTCATGGCAGAATTGGCAGCCGAATGACCGAATCTTTGGCATCTATAGTACTGGTTGACCTCGCTCTTCTGGAGGCGGTCCCACCTCACCACTCGGAAGTTCAAGTACCTTATTATTTGAAGGGCACTTGGACTGCTTTTTCTCGAAATTTGGACTAAGTAAAAATGCAAAATTTGTACGTTCGAAAATCGATCTCCTTGTTGCGAAGTCTTCAACTGCAATAAATTCTATTTCTGGTGCAACTTCTTGAAGCGCCTGGAGGAGATCGACAGTGTCCTCTCCGCAGTCCAGATCCTTCAACAAAAAGGTTTTATTTTTCTCGCTCTTGGGGGTGTACGTAAAGTGCGGAGCCTCTCCAGAATTCAACGCACTTTTTGCTGTCTGAAAGTCAACCAGTGACTTTGTTTTAATCGTCAGTTTGTCGGCATTTCCTCTTTTGACTTCAAAATCATTTGAATTATTTTCGCCTGCCAAAAGCCGAACCATATCTTTGCCAGTTTGCCCAAACGCATTGATTGGTGGGACTTCTTCTTTCTTTTTATTAATATTGACAGACGGGCCAGCAGACAAAGCTTTTGGTTTTTTCTCTTTATTTTTAATTTTTAAATATTCGATGAATGTATTATCAGGTTTAGTAAAACAATTATCAGATGTTCATTGAATCGTCTAGCCCAGCTAGCGCTGCATAATAATTTGTACTGACGTTTGCTCCGCATACGCTGAGGACATCTTGATTAGGCTCCTTGGTTTTTTCTCTTCGAGTGCTGTTGACTTTACTTCTTTTTCTTTTTTGGTGGTTTCTTTTCCTTTGTTGAAACTGAATTTAGCGACTGGATCCTAAGTCTGAGTTCCTCATTTTCTCTCTCATACTTCTCCATTTTGTCATTAGCTTTGACTAGTTGCTCGATTACGACGACTGATAAAATGTTCAGTTTGTGTTTTTCTTCATTGTTCTCGAATCTTCGCTTTAACTTTTTCTCGCCCGCCATCGTTGGCGATGGACATGATTGTTCTACTTGATGGCTGAAGCCATCGGGCTCCTCCATCTCGTTGCTTTTGCAGCGAGATTCTAGATAGCTCTGTCTATAGTGAATACTGAACTACAAGCTATTCGTGCTGCCCTGAACGACAGATTCCAACGATAACTAAGACAAATCTCTTCACGAACTCCACCCCTCCACCCTCCAACTGCAACCCTAAGCTAACATTTAAATTCATTTGGATCCCGACCTATATTTGAATAATGGTGTCGGAAGAAATAAAGAAGAGCTAAAAATGGAATTACCTCTAGCAGATTGCTATATGTACAACCTGAAATCTAAGAAATCGGTATCAAGATTCAGGAAAGGATTTGGACAAACGATAGAAATAGAACAGCAAAGGAAGAAAAAGACCTAAAAAAGTGTGCATAGCAAAAAGCGCATCACCTTAAGCGACCAAATTTTGGTTTGCTAAGGCACACATAAATGGCAAAGCTGCCAAACCAATCAACAGACTCATTTTAAAAAACAGACTCAAACTATTAAATGTTAGAATAAAAAAAATACAACTAACAGACTCTGAGGTTCTCGACTGTTTTGAATATGATGAAGCTAGGATAAATTTGAACTTTTTTAATAAGTTTCGTGTTGTAACAAATGAATAATAATAATAAATAAATAACAATCTTTTAGAGGACTTTGGCTCCTTTGAAGTATCAGGTATCAAGATATGAAGAGTAACTTGGTCTGCTTTTCAAATACTTATCCATCATGGCGCAACAGTTTAACGTAAAATAAGTCAATTTCTTGTAAGCACATTAAGAATAGATTAATACGGGTCAAACGGATTTCATGTCATATGAAGCATAGCCCAAATTGTTGTAACTAATTTGCCTCTTGGTAAAATCATTTAAGACCCTCGTTGTTCTTTGAATAATGTTAACATTGACAAAGCTACTAACCCTCTAACCTACTCCCCGGATCTTATCGGGACTAAATGGAAGTCCTCTCCTCTTTTACTTTTCTACTAACATCCCCTTTATGGCATTGAGGAGCTCTATAGCTCTATAGCCAATTTGAGGCGTACAAATCTGGTTTACTGGATGCCAAACAAAAAAGAATTGAGTATAAGAATTTTAAACATAGTTTTACAAGTGGAAAGCCTGCGATTTGAATTTGAATTGGCGAGCGTAGCTTAAAGATTTCTGTAGTGAAAACAATTGGGTTAACCGACCTACATGCATTAAAACATGCGAAGACATTCACTAAACTTGGTGCCATGTTAGAAAGTTGAAAAATGTCGTGCCGCGAAATGTAGGTTTGTGGAACCAATTACTATCACTAACGAAACACAGAGCTTTGTTTCCCGGCGTCACACGACTTCCAAAGCAAAACTATTTTTGATCGGCGAGATCCAAATCAAAAAGTTTGGCTAGATGCAAGTCGAAAATTTTGCTATAAAAAGAAATGCCACTCCACTCAGGCTGATCAAAAGAAAGCAAAAACGTGACAACGTCGTTATGCAGGGGAGTCAGCTGACATTATGATCAGCTGTGAATACGGCCATTATATTAGGAAGGCGACGCTTATGGTTTAATGAATTGGAGTCATATGTCGGAAACGAAAATTGAATCAATTCAAGGCAATGCATGATCTGGACAGAATGACACCAAGCAGTACTTAATACATTCAAAAGGGGAAATTTAACATTAGGAATGATTGTTTGTTATGGAGAAACCGAAATTCATTTATAAAGTTGTTCACAAGGATATGTAATCAGATATTGCAATCAAACATTGCGCTGTTCATTAATATCTTACGAGAAACAGTGATAATATGCTAAATCATTAACTTTAAGTCAAATCATTATAATGGGAAAAGCTAAATTTATCTACGAAAGTTTAAAAACGAATGAATCGGACCGAACACCATAATTTAAGGTATTAAAAATCAACCCATATAATGCTAGGAATGCAGAGCAATTCGTAATAGGTTTTGCCAGAACCGATCGTCTAAAGAACGATGCCACGAATGATGCTCTCCGTATATATAACAATCTTCCAGAAGTAGTTAAGCAAATTGATTTTTGGTATTTAAGAAACGACTTAGGGATCATTTAATAAACACTAATTGAAGCGTGGACCTAAAGATCTTAGGGCACTTTTGACCCTATCGGCGAGATACTTGAAGAGACTGTTACTCAGTGTTTTTCAATGCGTCGTATTACATTGCATTTTTTTATCCTTGAGAGCTGATCATGAATTGGACTAAATATTCATAAAAGGATCAATTCATATTATTTTTTGTGTGCCCCCTTTCAAAGTCGATGTCAAAAGCGCTTTATTCAATACTAATCGTTATATATTTTAAGAATATAAAGCAAATTCCAAACAATAACAATACAAAAACTTAATGGCTCAAATGGCTCTCTAAATTTATACGTTATCAGTTAAACAGATTTGATCAAAAAAAAAAAACCATAGCAAATTCAAATTAATTAAGATTATTACCTTTTTTATGATTCGATTGGAAAAAGGAGAAAAAACCAACCAACACTATTCAAAAATTATTTATAATATTAACACAACAGTGAACTTTTATCCTACACTTAATATGTTATAACCTAATTCTAATAAAATTCAATCAAAAACGTTATCTTATACTAAAAAATTCTTTCACAATGTTCCTACCTGAGCGTTTAACCTTATCTCTAAACGTAATAAAATAATCAACATATACTTAACCTATTCCTAATTTTTAACACAAATAAAAGCTGAAACTAAGTAACGAAAAACACAAAAGCTGAAAATAAACACGAATAATTTAGACATATTTATTCAGCCACCAATACCTAGATTGCTCCGTCTCAGCTCGACCAGGTTCAACGAATCTGGCAAATGAGTATCTCCATTGGAATTGTTGGCTACCTGAATTCAAATTCGGAGGATATTTTATCTTATCGGTGGCCCGTCTATATATTTGATATATGATTCGGACACCATCAGAATCAAAAACATATCGATTCATGTCCAAATACACGAAAGCTTCTGGAGGAACGAAGCCAGTAGCGAGGCAATATACCCGTCTGTAGGGTGGAACGGCTGTGAAATCCAAGGGTTTTCACTCACAGTTACAAATCTTGCGATTAGATTCCGAAGAAGTTTCAATATGAAGATATCGCCTCTCGTCACTTTAGCAGTTTGTTAAATTCTTCTATTCGATATATAATGCCTCCAATCCGTCTCAGGCTTTCTGTACAAACCAGTACATGCACGAAGACATTTCCTTTCGAAAACTTTCAATTTTTTCATAGTACTAGCACTCTGGTTGTACCAAATCAGACATCCATATGTCAAAACTGGTCTAAGCAGGGTCTTGTAACAGATAGTTTTCACCTTTTGATCAATGCATCTGGAATGAAAGAGTCTTCGTAGGGCCATGACTACTTTGTGTGCCTTACTGAACATGATTTTGACATGTTCAGTATAGTACAAGATACTGATCGAGATGAACACCGAGGTATCAAACACAGGATTTATGTGAAACCCGTTCTGAACTACCCTCGCCAGCCATTATGAGAAAATCCTTCCAATTACATTTCAGATCTTGACTGACCCCCTGCAGCATTGTGCGAAACAACATTGATTCGCACGTCTGCTCATTGATTTTCATTCGCTAATTGTCAGTGTACAGCTGCAAATCATTGAACATTTTTTGAAGATTGTTCTGAACTATTGTAGCTTTTAGGCCTGCCATATAGATGATCGGATCATCAGCATCGCGTTGGCGAGACGTTAAAACCTAAGCCGTTCAATAGCTTGCGAATGAATATTGAGAAAAGCAGAGGCGCAGTAAATGCTGTAATGTGACGCCTACGCCCGGGAATCGAAGTGATTCCGATCCCGAACCCTTGCAACCGGCCAGATGGATATGTCCACGAAGTGCCAGCGGACTTCATCTGTCGTGCGGATATCGTTGTGCAGAAAATATTTTTTTTTCTGTCCAAATATTTAGATCTGTGGATATAAATATTCGAAATATAGAATTAATCCAAACCCCGGCACATTTCGAGACATAGCCATCTGGAAATGCCCCTCCACCGTGGCCATCGAGAAAACTATGCCACTGGCGACAACTGAGAGGCACATTGCCGCCATATGGCGTGCCATTCCACACACAGATGTTTTGTCCGAGGTGACAACCTGGGATTTTGACAGCCACATGGCGGCGAAGGAAACAAAAGAACTGTTTGTGGTGATCGATGGTTCGTGATCGTAGGTTGTGCTGTCTAGAACGTTTCAAGTGCTTTTCTACCTCTTAACATACTTTCGTTGACGATCGTTTGTGTGTAGGATTTGGTCGGAGCGAAACGTACTCAAGAAAACTGCAAAGGGAACATAAAACACTTGTGAAATTCACCGGAACATTGCCTCAGGCTAGAACAGGGAACTCTGTCAAACTCAGCAAGAAGATCAACAGGCTCCAATCATGAAAGAGGTGAGCGGAAAGGCACCAGAAGATAATAGTCAGGCGAAAGGTGACCATGCGGGTGAAAGCAGCAGTGCTGTAAAACCATCAGCAGTGGCAGAAGTTAAAGGCAATTTGTAAATTTATTTTGCGTGCGCGAATTGGATGCAGCCAGTTAGTCCACCATCCATTCTGGCTTTGTGATCGGCTTTATCATTGCCAGGTGTTGCAGTTGCCTGTCGCGAAACACTTTCCTGAGTGACCATATTGGCAGAACGATTTCGCGATACTTATTTGTTTTCCGAAGCTCGCACGTACAGACGACTCGTTCAATTTGTTATTGTATTTCTCACCTTTACCGCTATGAAAAGGTGTAGACATACAGAGTAAAATTTATTGTCCCGAATCTGCCTCAATTACAATATAATACGCGTAACTGATTGCTCGCATATCCTTTTCAACGCGGCAACCTCTTCGCAGACCAAATGTCACTACCAGGCCAAATATGTAAAAGGAAGAAGTGTTCGACTTGATTGTAAATGATGAAGTCAGATATCCTAGATTTTTACCATTAGAAGCTATTGCAATTATGCGTAGGCTGCTTCACAAGAATCCTGAAAGAAGATTGGGCTCATCGAAGCGGGAGGCTGAAGATGTGAAGAAGCAAGCATTCTTTAGATCCATTCAATGGGGGTTGATAATTATTACATAGGAATTAATTTAATTTTTATTTCGCATATACACACACACCCACTATTACTACGATACTATACTATTATGATGTTATTATTTTTAATGAAACAATTAATATTATGAACAATAATGTTTTTCCGATTTCCTGTTTTTATCTTATTTTTGCGTAATTTTAAAGAATTTATTTTATACGGCTGCAAAAGCATATCTACTCGTATAAGGTTGATTATTATCCATGCATGTATCTTATGAAATATATATATTTTGTGTTTGTTATTTCAAATATTGTCTCTTTGACTATTTATATACTATAGACAAAAAAAAAAAGATTTGATAATGAATGAAGTAAAAATAATTAAAAACAACAAGTGCATAATTTGCTAGAGATATAGGAACATTTTTTAAGACAATTTTCTTTTAATAAGTGGGAATTTGTCTGTTGTTTTTGTTTTGAGTAGTTACAAATACACACGTTCTTTTCAACAATTGCAAAACGCGTTTAAATATTTCTTACGCTTTAGTAAAATAAATTCTCGTGTAGCAAAATAAAGGGAAATATTTTTTGGTGAAATTATTATACAGACACATATTATAAGAGAGAAAATTGTTAATATTTTTAACGGGGATAAACTCCGATTCAAAACAAGATCTAGTTATGAGAATGGATGAAAATTATGAAAACATAATTATCAAATCTATTTTAAGGAAATCGTCTTCGTAATTTTTACCCTTGAGAATTTTTAAATGAAAACATTAAAAAGTATAGAATTCAATGAAAATAAAGTATAAATGAATAAAACGGAACAGAAGGAAACATTTATTGTATTTTATATAAATTATTCTTAATACGTTTATCGATTTAATACTATATTATTATTGTATTTGCTCTTATTTTTAATAATGGCAAGGAAATTTGAAATTTGAAAAAGATAATGATTAAATATTACATTTTATTGATACTAATGTTAAATTGATAAGGCTAAGAAAATAATATGAATTGCTAAAACGTTAACCACGACTTTCCTTTTCAGTGACTCGTTCTTTTTCAGTGGGAACCGAGAGTGTAGGGTAAGTATGCCGTCGCGAGGGTAGGGTTTCGACAAATCCGCTGAAGTCGGTTTCGCGTCGCGCGCGGTACGCGGTACCTTTGATTGTTTCGTTATTTCATTAGAGTAGTTTTCGTCGGTTTAATTTCGAGTAGCATATTTTTCGGTACCGCGTCGGTGATTCGGTAACGCGCCTATAGGATTTTGTAGCGTTTTTGATTTGAGATCTGTGGAGAGATCACATCCAGAATTAACGTAACGTAGGTTTCCCGTTCTGGATGAGTAATTGTTGACGCGTTTGGAAAACGGGCATGTTCAGGTGACTGAAATATTGTAATTGAGCGTAACCCATTCGGAGACCCGCGACCGAAATCCTCTCCGAACTAGCTGGCCGACAAGCAGTCACCGCGTGAATGGGTTACGGTGCACGGATTGGTTGACCTGTTGGTACCATCCGTTGGCACTACTCAGACTTAACGTCTAGAACCGATGAGAGGTCGGTTCCGCGTTTGAACTTGATAAGTTAAAATCATTACAAAATGGCGCCCAACGTGGGGCCAAAAACATCCTAAGGGGGAAAGAACTTCGCGTCTTCTGACGAGTTGGTCCTTTACGGAGGATGTAAAGTACTTTGGTACTCGAGTCCCACTATCAGGAGCAGTGGAATTGTGTGATACACACTAGAAGTCGCTTCACGTGAGTTGTAGCTTCCGCTCTCCTTTGTTTGATTTTTTTTTTTTCGCGACAGAATCCTTCCGATGTGTTGTCCCAGGTTAACCCCTGTGAGGACCTTCTATTTTCTTGATGGAACTGCCAGTCTGATGGGTTTACCTATCAGCATGGACTCTCAAGAAAATAGAAGGCTACCTTGCCTTTATGTCGCGGAAGGATTCTAACTATTTCTTATGCGTGTTAGACGAGTGGTATCGGTTCAACGTTCGGTGGCGTATGCTGGAGTTGCGAAGCCCGGAATGCTTCCACGCGTCGGGAATTTTGACCGCGTACTAAAATCGTTACGGTAGCTCTACCACTTGTCTCGTCGAGTCACTTTAACGTAGTTTAGAGACGGTTTTTTTGTAATGTATGTGGGTTATGGGGTAATTTTCGTAAATCGACCAAAAGCACCCTTTCTTCGGCAGATTACCACGCACTCTCTTTTCCCGTTGGAGGAGTCGACCACTGAAAAGGAAAGAGTATCAAATAATTTTTTTTTTTCCCCACTATTATTAGCTCGCCACTATCGGCCACTAAATTAATATTAAATTCTTTTTTTTCACTTATATAATAGGAATAAGTATATTTTAGGTTTTATATTTTTTTTTCTCTCTCGTTTCATACTAGCAACCACCCATAATAAACCCACACGAAATGGCAACGAAGCGGACGCCCGATAAGCGGTGGACCCGGTCCAAAACGGTCCAACCCGCGAACTGTGGAATCTGTTTCGAAGACGTAGTGGAGGGCGTACACAGCGTGCGATTGGATTGTGGACATCTATTCCATCGTGCCTGTGTCCAACAGCTCCTCCTCACGTCCGAGCTGTGTCCATTATGCCGGCGACCCATAGATCGGTCTGCCCTAGACGTCCCCCTCGGAACGCCCCTACCAACGCGCGGAGCAGTGGCGAAAGGAGTTCCAGAGGCTGAACAGTCCCAACCACTTTTAGACCTGCAAGGAGCCGTAGGCGGTGAAGTTCCGGCCGCAAGTGTCGTGTCCGAGGTGACACCCATGCCTTCCACCCACTCCATTGACACCCTCGTGGCGTTGATGAGGGATATGTCGGAGAGGATTGGCAACCTGGAGGGAAAGCTCCAGAATCTCCCTATGAGCCAACCACCCAGTCGCGTGAGAACTCCGCTTGGCTGGGAGCCAAATCCCAGCGTGGCGATGCCCCACTCCCGACAATCCGAGCAATGGGTCCCACCTCCAAGGAACTCGGGAATGGATCCCAGAGCTCCCGAATATAGACCACGACACAGTACCGGACCCCCGTTGGTACCTCCAGCCCCCGAGGGCGTTCAGTACAACAGGTCAATCGAGGACGTGATTCCCCCCGGGAACGCATTGGCACTTTTTCGAGACCCGACGCCTCGTATCATGGAGAGTTGGCGCCTGAACTTTACAGGGTTCAACGATATGATATCGGCGGACCGGTTCCTTTTCCGGATTCAGGCGTTGGTATCCAGCACCCTGGGAAGTGATTCCTCGGCCTTCCTCCGGCATGCACATCTTTTGTTCAGCGGCGACGCTGCCGACTGGTACTGGAGCTTTAAAGAATCAACGCCACGTCCCACTTGGCACTCTTTCAGTGCAGCCTTCCGCAATCGATTTGAGGATGGCTTCACTGAGAGAGAGCTAAGGGAGCAAATAAAGAAACGGAAACAAGGCGCTCACGAACCGTTCGACCAGTACTACACAAGTATAGTGAGATTGAGCACTCGCTTGCGAAATACCATGCCCGAGGACGAACTGGTAGAAATTATCAGAGAGAATATGCGCTGGGATCTCCAGAACAGCCTTCTGCATTTTCCCATCAACACCATACAGGGATTGCGCCTCCATGCCCGTAGACAAGAACACTTGGATGAGCGGCGTGGTACCTTCCGTCCACAACCTCGCATAACGGGACCAAATCCCCGAAATCATCACACCGCGGAGTTGATGGCAGCTGACCAACTGCTTGCTGATCCAGTACCAGTACCGAGGAGCGGAGCACCACCGGAGCTTGAGGACCCAGCATTGATTGATCGACCCTCCCTTGAAGCAATTACAAGCCCGACGGTCTGTTGGAACTGCCGACAACCGGGACATCGGTTCTATGCATGTCCAGCGGAGCCAACGCTTTTCTGCTACCGATGCGGGAAGGCCGACACATACACACCTGACTGTGCAAATTGCAAAGGACGAAAAAACTTGCCACCGAGTGCCGCGACCACCCGTCGGCACTCCTAAACCCCGGACGAACCAATCCAGACCCCATCACTAGTTATGACCCAGCTCCCAACAGGACTCCAACTCTGCTGACTCGCACCGCTAAACACAGTTCTCCCGAAGTTCCACAACCGACGCCGTCCTCCGCCGAGGCCAATGCGCAGGGAAATGATAGCGAGACGAAAGTTCCTTGGCATGTAAAACCTTTTCATGTCAGGCTGCGGAATTACTTGGCTACTCGACAGCGCATCTTCCATGAGGAGTTGGCCACAAATGTCCCACCGCGAAGCAAGCGAGCCACGCGTCGGATGCGGAGCTTCTGGAGAAAAGTCAGGCAGTCGAGGAAAGTGTTGAAGGACATATACTTAGACGAATTATTGAGGGATGATGTTCGGCCATATGCGTCAGTACACCTCCTGCAAAAACGAGTATCAGGCTTAGTCGATACGGGAGCCAGTGTGAATTGCATATCTGCCGAGTTTGCAGGGGAGGTACTGGCAAAGCACGCGGACCAAATCCGTCATTTCACCTCCTGGTTAAGCACGGCGGACGGAACTCGTCACTCTGTAGTGGGAAAAATTATGACGGATGTCACCTTTAAAGGAGTAACTAAACCCATGGAATTTTTCATTATACCTCAGTTAACCCAGAATCTTTACCTAGGAGTGGATTTCGTTCGAAAATTTAACTTGGCCCCGGCACTATTTTCCGGTTCGACCCTGGAGTCCGTCACCACCGTTCCTGACCAATCTCAACCCACTAACTTATTACGGCATACACTGGATGTAACTCAGCAACTGCGTCTTGACTCGGCTATATCGGCTTTTCCCTCGCACGAGAAGGAAGGTCTCGGGCGGATTGCCCTGGTGTTCCACACTATAGATGTGGGGGATGCTAAACCCATAAAACAGAGACATTTCGCCATATCTCCGGCGAAGGAAAAATCGTTATATGCCGAAGTGGATCGAATGCTAGCATTAGGCGTAATCGAAGAATCACAGAGCGCGTGGGCTTCCCCAGTCACCTTAGTGGTCAAGCCGAACAAGGTCCGGTTATGCCTAGATGCCAGACGCTTGAACGCCGTCACAGTCAAGGACGCATATCCTCTACCGTTGATCGAAGGCATTTTGAGTCGATTGCCTAAAGCCCATTTCATCACGAGCTTAGACCTCAAGGACGCCTTCTGGCAAATTCCTTTAGACCCCGGTTCAAAGGAGAAAACAGCCTTCACAGTCCCAGGTCGGCCCCTATATCAATTCGTGACCATGCCATTCGGATTGTGTAATGCCCCCCAAACAATGACGCGCCTTATGGATAAGGTGATACCACCTCATTTGCGGCACCAAGTTTTCGTTTACTTGGACGATCTGTTGCTTATAACCGAGACCTTTGATGAACACATCGACCTGCTTCAGGAGGTGGCTCTACACATCCGGAGGGCAAGATTAACCATCAACATACGGAAGAGCCAGTTTGTGATGACGGAGGTGAAGTATTTAGGTCACATCATTGGGCATGGCCATATCAAGACCGATCCGGAAAAGACTCAAGCGATTGACGTTTTTCCACTACCCAAGACCACCAAACAGTTACGCCGATTCTTAGGTTTATGCGGATGGTACCAGCGTTTTGTACGTGACTATGCCACCATAACCACTCCTTTGACCGACATGCTGCGTAAGGGACGTAAATTCGTCTGGGAAGAGCCCAGCTTGCGAGCCTTTGAAGAGCTAAAGAAGAGTCTGACTACAGCCCCCGTACTGCACAGCCCGGACTTTGACAAACCGTTCTCAATCCATTGTGACGCGAGTCAACATGGGGTGGGAGCAGTCTTAGTCCAGGTTGCACAAGACGGCGAGGAGAGACCTATAGCCTTCATGTCTCACAAGCTGAACCCAGCCCAGCGAAATTACACGGTCTCCGAGCAGGAATGTTTAGCGGCGGTGTTGGCAGTGAAACGCTTCCGAGCCTATGTGGAGGGACACACCTTTGAAATCGTTACGGATCACGCTTCTCTGAAATGGCTAATGAGCCAGACTGATCTCAACGGCAGATTGGCAAGGTGGGCACTGAAACTACAGGCATTTGACTTCACAATTCGCCACCGAAAAGGAAGCCAGCATGTAGTCCCCGACACCCTATCCAGAATGTTCGCCCCTGAAGGAGCCGAGTTGGTCCAAGAGGACGACAGCCCCCAATTGATCGATCTGGACCATCCTGCCTTCAAGTCAGCAACCTACACACAACTGATTCACACTATCCAGAACCAACTGCCCCAGCTTCCTGAACTGCGGTTGACGGATGGATTTATTTATAAGCGGATGGGACACGCATCCGGAGACCCCATACAAGAAGAAGAACAGTGAAAGTTGTGGGTGCCCGAAGAATTAACCACTGATCTTATCAGACGGGCTCATGACCACCCATCAAGTGCGCACGGCGGATACGGTCGTACACTTAGGCGGTTGAAAACCTGTTTCTTTTGGCCTAAGATGGCACAACAGATAAAAGCGTACGTAGCCTCTTGTGAGCTATGCAAGTGCACTAAAGCGCCCAACACCATTCTTCGGCCACCCATGGGTAAGGTTGAGGTCCCCGAACGCGTGTTCCAGCGCTTGTACATTGATCTTATCGGTCCTTACCCTCGATCTGCTTCTGGTCACACGGGAGCTGTCGTGGTCCTGGACCAGCTCTCTAAATTCCCTATCATAGAACCACTACGTAAGATGCACACTGGACCTATAATCAGCTTTTTGGAGAACCGAGTCTTTCACATGTTTGGAGTTCCGGAGAAACTTGTCTCCGACAATGGGGTCCAGTTCACCTCCAGCAAGTTCCGAGACCTAATGTCCAAATACGGCATCATCCACCAACGAACTGCCGTCTATTCACCACAAGCCAACGCATCCGAACGACTGAATCGTACGCTCATAGCGGCCATCCGCGCCTATGTCCACCCGAATCAGAAGGACTGGGATCGCAAATTGTCCGCCATCACTAGTGCGCTGCGCTCGTCGTACCACGCCACTACCGGCATTTCGCCGTATTTCGCAGTGTTCGGCCAGTACATGATCTGTCATGGGAGCGCTTACCGGCTATTGCGGCAGCTGAAATCGCTAGAGGACCCTATCGTGGTTCTAGAACCGCACGAAAAGCTCCAACTTCTGCGAGATCAACTGCGGGAGAAGATTGAAGAAAGTAGACGGATGGGAGAGGAGCGGTACAACTTGCGATCTCATCCTTCTGGCTTTAAGGCAGGCGACGAAATATATCGTCGAAACTTCCGACAGAGCGATGCCACCCGACATTACAATGCCAAACTAGACAAGAAATTCGTGAAGTGTCGAGTCCTACAAGTAATAAGCCCCACCCGATACCTCATCGCGGACATGACTGGTAAAACCCTGGGAATTTACCACGCAAAAGACCTTAGACGATGAAGTGCAACTATTTCCCACGAGAAACCTTGGCTTACCCCAATCTCTGCTTAGACGAAGACCTCCGAATGACACCTGACTCCCTACTATATAGTCACTGTCGAGTCTTCACGAACATGGGTGTAGCCTATTCCTCGGAACCGACCTTCGACCCGCCATGGCCCTAACCAAGACCTTTTATATAGGAGACGGGATCGTAATTACTTCGATTTTGGGGGGGGGGGAATGTGTAATGTGACGCCTACGCCCGGGAATCGAAGTGATTCCGATCCCGAACCCTTGCAACCGGCCAGATGGATATGTCCTCGAAGTGCCAGCGGACTTCATCTGTCGTGCGGATATCGTTGTGCAGAAAATATTTTTTTTTTCTGTCCAAATATTTAGATCTGTGGATATAAATATTCGAAATATAGAATTAATCCAAACCCCGGCACATTTCGAGACATAGCCATCTGGAAATGCCCCTCCACCGTGGCCATCGAGAAAACTATGCCACTGGCGACAACTGGAGAGGCACATTGCCGCCATATGGCGTGCCATTCCACACACAGATGTTTTGTCCGAGGTGACAACCTGGGATTTTGACAGCCACATGGCGGCGAAGGAAACAAAAGAACTGTTTGTGGTGATCGATGGTTCGTGATCGTAGGTTGTGCTGTCTAGAACGTTTCAAGTGCTTTTCTACCTCTTAACATACTTTCATTGACGATCGTTTGTGTGTAGGATTTGGTCGGAGCGAAACGTACTCAAGAAAACTGCAAAGGGAACATCAAACACTTGTGAAATTCACCGGAACATTGCCTCAGGCTAGAACAGGGAACTCTGTCAAACTCAGCAAGAAGATCAACAGGCTCCAATCATGAAAGAGGTGAGCGGAAAGGCACCAGAAGATAATAGTCAGGCGAAAGGTGACCATGCGGGTGAAAGCAGCAGTGCTGTAAAACCATCAGCAGTGGCAGAAGTTAAAGGCAATTTGTAAATTTATTTTGCGTGCGCGAATTGGATGCAGCCAGTTAGTCCACCATCCATTCTGGCTTTGTGATCGGCTTTATCATTGCCAGGTGTTGCAGTTGCCTGTCGCGAAACACTTTCCTGAGTGACCATATTGGCAGAACGATTTCGCGATACTTATTTGTTTTCCGAAGCTCGCACGTACAGACGACTCGTTCAATTTGTTATTGTATTTCTCACCTTTACCGCTATGAAAAGGTGTAGACATACAGAGTAAAATTTATTGTCCCGAATCTGCCTCAATTACAATATAATACGCGTAACTGATTGCTCGCATATCCTTTTCAACGCGGCAACCTCTTCGCAGACCAAATGTCACTACCAGGCCAAATATGTAAAAGGAAGAAGTGTTCGACTTGATTGTAAATGATGAAGTCAGATATCCTAGATTTTTACCATTAGAAGCTATTGCAATTATGCGTAGGCTGCTTCACAAGAATCCTGAAAGAAGATTGGGCTCATCGAAGCGGGAGGCTGAAGATGTGAAGAAGCAAGCATTCTTTAGATCCATTCAATGGGGGTTGATAATTATTACATAGGAATTAATTTAATTTTTATTTCGCATATACACACACACCCACTATTACTACGATACTATACTATTATGATGTTATTATTTTTAATGAAACAATTAATATTATGAACAATAATGTTTTTCCGATTTCCTGTTTTTATCTTATTTTTGCGTAATTTTAAAGAATTTATTTTATACGGCTGCAAAAGCATATCTACTCGTATAAGGTTGATTATTATCCATGCATGTATCTTATGAAATATATATATTTTGTGTTTGTTATTTCAAATATTGTCTCTTTGACTATTTATATACTATAGACAAAAAAAAAAAGATTTGATAATGAATGAAGTAAAAATAATTAAAAACAACAAGTGCATAATTTGCTAGAGATATAGGAACATTTTTTAAGACAATTTTCTTTTAATAAGTGGGAATTTGTCTGTTGTTTTTGTTTTGAGTAGTTACAAATACACACGTTCTTTTCAACAATTGCAAAACGCGTTTAAATATTTCTTACGCTTTAGTAAAATAAATTCTCGTGTAGCAAAATAAAGGGAAATATTTTTTGGTGAAATTATTATACAGACACATATTATAAGAGAGAAAATTGTTAATATTTTTAACGGGGATAAACTCCGATTCAAAACAAGATCTAGTTATGAGAATGGATGAAAATTATGAAAACATAATTATCAAATCTATTTTAAGGAAATCGTCTTCGTAATTTTTACCCTTGAGAATTTTTAAATGAAAACATTAAAAAGTATAGAATTCAATGAAAATAAAGTATAAATGAATAAAACGGAACAGAAGGAAACATTTATTGTATTTTATATAAATTATTCTTAATACGTTTATCGATTTAATACTATAATATTATTATTGTATTTGCTCTTATTTTTAATAATGGCAAGGAAATTTGAAATTTGAAAAAGATAATGATTAAATATTACATTTTATTGATACTAATGTTAAATTGATAAGGCTAAGAAAATAATATGAATTGCTAAAACGTTAACCACGACTTTCCTTTTCAGTGACTCGTTCTTTTTCAGTGGGAACCGAGAGTGTAGGGTAAGTATGCCGTCGCGAGGGTAGGGTTTCGACAAATCCGCTGAAGTCGGTTTCGCGTCGCGCGCGGTACGCGGTACCTTTGATTGTTTCGTTATTTCATTAGAGTAGTTTTCGTCGGTTTAATTTCGAGTAGCATATTTTTCGGTACCGCGTCGGTGATTCGGTAACGCGCCTATAGGATTTTGTAGCGTTTTTGATTTGAGATCTGTGGAGAGATCACATCCAGAATTAACGTAACGTAGGTTTCCCGTTCTGGATGAGTAATTGTTGACGCGTTTGGAAAACGGGCATGTTCAGGTGACTGAAATATTGTAATTGAGCGTAACCCATTCGGAGACCCGCGACCGAAATCCTCTCCGAACTAGCTGGCCGACAAGCAGTCACCGCGTGAATGGGTTACGGTTGCCGGATTGGTTGACCTGTTGGTACCATCCGTTGGCACTACTCAGACTTAACGTCTAGAACCGATGAGAGGTCGGTTCCGCGTTCGAACTTGAAAAGTTAAAATCATTACAATGCACAATAAATGATTTCCCGTATAACATATTGCACATCATCAGGACAAGGTGCCTGGGGAACTTGTCCTGAAGGAGTTTAAAAACTAGTCCATCTAACCACACCATATGGAAGGCTTTCTCTATATCAATAAGACGCTCCAACACATTCTCTATCATTTAGTTTCCAACAGATAACTGAGGTTACTTTCGCTATCGCATATATGGCAATTCGGCATCAACTCATATTTTTCAATGTTCAATACTTATACCGATGTATTGAACATTGTTTCAGTGGCACACTTGACGAAGCGACGAAATGTGAATGAACGCATGAGCATTGGGCGACGGAAAAAGAATGGAGAGAATGGTAGGGAATGGGGGTAATTACACAAAAAAACAAAAAAAAACGTTTGAAGAAATACATTGCTTTGGTTTGGGTAGTTGTTGACCAATGAACCTGCTTTTTCTCCTGAAAATGTTGCAACAAGGGCTTTGCTTTCCTTGTACCAGTACTTACAAGCCACTCGTAAGAGTTCTATTGTGAATTAATAATTATAATTTCCGAAAATTCGATATAAATGATCTTTTTTTTCTATTTATTTATTGATTTACGATTACCCCTAATTGGTTTTTTTTGAGTAAACTATTTATCCTATTTATTGTAGTTTTTTTTTAATTAAAAAAAAAAAAACAAATAAAATACACTAAAAAGTAACTTAAAAATAAAATTTTGGTGTCCATGATTTTGGTATTTCTTCCAAAATCCCACTGCCTATCGGGGTATGACGAATTAGGATACATTCGAAGCTTGAATAAGTATGCTACTTGTTATTCTTGAAGAAGCTCCATTTCAAATGTGATCCCATTGTAAATTAGAGAAACATCAATATATTCAAAGAAATATCATTCTTACACGATTTCTTCAATCACTACAAACTTAGCCGCTTCAAAATTCCATGAGGAAGCAGAGGTGGACCTATGATCCCTCTATCACGTCGTACTAACAATGTTTCCCACCACAAATCTCGTCATCGTCATACTCTTCAACAAAAATACTAACCTATTTCCTCCAACTAAAATTTACAAACTACTAAGAGTGGCAACAACAATCTACAGGGCACGCGCCTATAATTCGCAATCAATCTAGTAGCAGTCACAACTACCGCTCTACTGCATGACTAGAGCGGAAAATACAGGTCTATGCTCTAATGGGCTCCGGCCAAGACCATCGCCCATTTGTTATGATGGAATAGATTGAAGGAAAAGAAAAAAATACCGCAAACTCAGAACAAGGTGTTCAAAGTGTTAATATAGAGTTTTGCATTAGGGACATAACAATTTCGTATCTTTGTATGAACGCGCCCTTAAATTGTTTTGATGAACTGCGAATGTCATCACGTTAAAGTCAACATTTTCATCATTGGTCAAGTTCACGAAGTTCACGTATGGACGAACAACGGATACCCAAGAAGGTATTCGTTGGGGGGCCGGAGGCCAGTGGGGAAACCGAGGAAACCCTGGTCTGACTCGGTCGACGAAGACAGTTCATCGCTGCTCGGATTTCGGAATTGGAGGACGCGATCAATGAACCGAGACAGATGGAGGCGCTGTTTGCAGGAAGCGAAGGCCCGAGAGGTGCTGAAGTGCTAAGAAGAAAAAACCTTCAGCGATGACGCTCATTTCTGGCTCGATGGCTTTGTTAATAAGCAAAATATGCGTTATTGGTCAGCAACAAACCCACATGTGTTTCTTGAGACACCGTTGCATCCGCAAAAAAAAATTACAGTTTGGTACGGTTTTCATGCCGGAGGTGTTATTGTGATTGGGGCGTAAATTTTTCGTACATTTTTCTTGTCCCTAGACTGGCTGAAAACGACCATCATGTTACCGTCAACGGAGAGCGCTATTGCGTTATGTTGGAAGATTATTTGCGGCCTGAATTGGCCGAACTTGACATCACGATATGTGGTTTCAACAAGACGGTGCCACTAGCCACACAGCACGCCCCACAATCGATTTATTGAAATTTATTTATTTAATGTTATGTCAATGGAAAACCCTATGTCTTTACATTTGTAACTTTTAAAATAGTGGCCGACTAACCAAGCGAATTCGATGTACTATATTTCGGCTATGGTAACATTATAATGGAGGCGGAGCGCAATTTCGATAGCGTTCGATCCAGGTCGGTGTAAGGAATCATATATTTGCTCTGGACATTTGTGCGAAATGTCCTTGGTTTTCGAGAAAACGAAGCTTAAAAGATTATAATTTATCCTCAAGGAAATTTCCGTACACTAGTAGTTCTTGATTTCACAGCGGTAGCAGCTATGACATTTCGCACGTGTCGTATGTTAACCTGTCATTGATTCCAGAGAAAACCAAAAAAGTAGAAACATTTAGGCGCCGGACGGGCTGAGTGGCTATCCGGTTATCATATGTCCTTGGAAATATCTGCCATAATCCCCCATGTGTTATTAAATCTTGACACTCGTGCTTCACATTCTTAATCATCCGTTTCAGCACAGCGAATTTCTACCGCTGAACCCATTGGGTTGAAATGTTATAATCCGAAACATTTCTTGATTACAAAACCGATGACATGAGAAATTAGATTTAAGCTGTTTTTCTACAAAAATTTAAAAACTAATGGATCGGAACGAACATCATTAATTAAGGTATCACAGATCAACCCATATAATGCGAGGAATGCAGATCAATTCGTAATACCTTTTGCCAAAACGGATCGTCTAAAGAACGATGCAACGAATGATGCTCTGCGTATAACAATCTACCAGAAATGGTTGAGAAAGCAAACTCACTATTGGTATTTAAGAAAAGACTAAGGGAGCATTTAATGAGCACTGATTGAAGCGTGGACCTGTAGTACTGCTTTTATGAGCTCAGTATCTTAGGGCATTTTCGACTCTATCGGCGAGATACTGAAGTGACAGTTACTCAGTTTTTTTTTTTTTGAATGATGCTATTTTTTGTTTTTTTTTATACCTCCATTCCCTACCACTCTCTCCATCACTCTTTCGTCGTCGCGCAACACTCGTGCGATCTGCATTCACATTACGTCGCTTGGTCCTTTGTGCCACCTAGACAATGTTTAACGCATCTCTGAGAGCTGATCATGATTTTTGGACTAGATGTTCATGAAAAGGATTAGTTCACATTATTTTGTGTGACCCCTTATACCGACGTATTAAACATTGTCTCGTGGCACAAAGGACGAAGCGACGTAATGTGAATGAGATCGCACGAACGTTGTGCGACGAAGAAAGGGTGATGGAGAGTGGTAGAGGGAATGGAGGTATTTAAAAAAAAAAAATTTAGTTTTGACATAACAGCTAAGAAGCACCAAATTCTTTCGTCTGTTTTGATCTACCAAATGTCCTAAAATAAAAAAGGGTATCCTAAAAAATAGACGGGGCCTTTCCAAAGAAAAATTGTTAACGTCGAATGTCCCCTCATCTTGATATATATTATTTACCACTTGAAACTATTTAGCACCATCAAACTTCTGATAGTTTAGATAAGCTGAAGAGACATTCGATGTAAACTATTCATTTTTAGAAGGGCATCCGTTTATTTTTCAGAAGGAAAAGCTTCTTTCCTTTAGGACACCCATCTAAAGGAATTAAATTTGGTAGCTGTAAACTGACAAACGAATGTGGTTCTTATCTGTCATTTAACACCAAAATACATTAAATTTGCCTGAAAAGTGATCAAATCTAATTTCTCCTCGCCTGATCGGTTATTTAATTGAAAAGTGCTCCGGAATTTAAAATTCCAGCCCAATCGGTCCACCCATAACAATTTGATCAATACATCTACCCAACTGGGTTTGTAAAAACTATGCGTCGATGGGGCAGGCTTCATATTATTTAGGCGCGGTTTATTCGGGACAGATTGCATGTCAGTTGGCCCTTGCTTGTCTTCACAATTATCAGCTGCCGGCGGACCATGTCACACCAGCAGAGACGCGCAAATGATTTTATCATCATAGCAATATGCCCGCGAATACAACCCGTTGAGGTTAAGCTCCCCAATTTCATTCCTTACTTACTTGATCAATTGTTTGCTTCCGACTAGAGCGCCTGGTTGATCTCCCCGTTAACGTTATTGGAGTAGTGGCCTTTCTGCCCGATCGTGTTCTACGACCTAAAATTGGATTAAACATATCAAAAACAAGGGAACTATGTGGAAACCTGCCAAAGCACACTCAGATATGTTTCTAGAGAGAAAGACACTCCGAATCCGAATAATTATTGTGAGTTGAATTGATTTTCGTGTGCGTTTACAACCGGCAGAACGAATAGTAAATATTGCACGATTAATCCGAAAACTTACTTGGTTCTTCATGCGGCACACTTTCCTCATCGCTTACCGACGCCATTTTGTTTTATTTATAAGGTACTAGAACTAGGGGGAAAACATGATGTTGTGTAGTACTAGGAGACCGGGAAGGAACAGGAGAACCCAAAACTGACGTAAGATAGGAAGCCATATGGCAGAACCGCAAACTACCAAACACATGACCATTAGTAGGCCAACTTCGCTGGGTAACTTTCATGGCAGTATATGAAAAATTGTGGAGGAACCAACGAAAACCAGAGGTTTTTTACTGTTTTGAGACGGATTTCGGTTATAGCACTCTTTTATCGAATGGTTACCGCTGCGCCGATTGCGTTCAAATTTTGTATTCCGGAGCACTTTTTAATTCTAAAACCGATAAGGTGAGGAAAAATCCGATCCAAAACCTTTTTCAATATAATTTTATTAATTTTAGTATCGAACTGACAGATGAGCACTACATTTATTCGTCAATTGACAACCTACACATTTATTCAATTGTGACCAGATGTTGTCATATAACACAATTGAAGAAAATAACTTCTAAAAACTAAAGAGGTGCCCTTGTCAAGAATAGAAGGATGCTTTTTCAAAGAATAGAAGGGTGCCCTTCCAAAGAATAAAAGGGTACCCTTCTGAAGAATAGAAGGGCACCCTTCTATTCTCAAGAGGAGCACTTATCTATTCGATAGAAGGGTACTCTATTGGAACAGGTAGCTAACAGGAACGGCCCGATGCTAATGGAACACTGATTTTTCTTGTCATCAATTCTCGCTGTCGATAAGGAGAAATCTTCATATTATCATATGATTTTTTTGCATTCGCTGTCAAATTCGGCTGTGAAACCGCGTAAACAAACTCGTTTGCTGTGGAATTTTTAGTTAAAATCAGTGAAAATTTGTGATTTGTGCGCTTTTCGTGAACAAGACAATAAGAGATAATCTATCGGTTAGATTGCAAGTGAGAAAACTATATATTTCGACGGAAAAGAAGGGAAATGCAAATATAGTTTCTAAAATCATGTGCATTGTGAAAATATGCAATAATAGAACGCACCGTCAGCCCACAGGAGTATCATTTCATAGGGAAGTAACAACATTAAATGTAGAAAGCACAACACAATATTTAGAAGTGTTTTTTCACTCAAAATCACTGCTTCCAATTCATGCATGATTATGTTTACATTTCGGTGGCGACCATTTTATTCGATTAGTTTTCGCGTAGTAGCGCCTGCATTTCGGGGGCAAGTTTTGCTAGCATATGGCTTGAATAATTTTATTGATGAAATCAATTTTATTTCTTTTTCCAGGAGTCTGTTAAATGGTACTGGACATACGAATATATGGAGATGAAAAAATTATTAATGGACAACTATCGGTAAACTGTTTACTATTATAAATCTCATCTGGATCTCAGGCATATTTTTGTTTTTGCAGGCAAATGCAACGAGCTTAGCGACAGTATTGATTTCAAGCGCCTCTTTGGTTGTGGAAGCTATATCATCCTCGAAAGCGGAAAGCAGAATCTCGGATATAGAATGAATTCCATTTATTATATTATTGAATTTTCAAATGAATAAAAGTAATTTCGAAATAATTAGTCCTTATATTAACAAGCAAAAGGATATATGAACTCTTCAGCGAGATGCTTTGGACAAATAATTCGAATTTTGTATTAAAACTATTGATCAATTTTAAAAGCCTATATCAAAGAGATAAATTTACTATCGGGGCGCAGGATAATTCATTTTGGGACTAATCACTGGTTTGAGAATATATGCTCAAATTTGTTCCCTCATATAAATTGAATCAAGATATCATTAAGCTATTTTTGATCCATTCGATCAAGTTTCGCCTATAGCAATATACTGACTGTAAGGCAATTTAGTGCCAGCTACGAGAAACTTTTATTTACTCTGAATAGTATACTTAAAAAGGTTCAAGTGGCATGCATCGGAAAGCAACTCTTTGTTGCATATGGTGATCACATGAACAACAAACGACACTTCAGCTTGTTATTTAAGCTTATAGCAGTAAAATACATCAACACAAAATACTATTTTATTGCGAAATTAAAATCAGAATAAATTTCTGTTAGGCGATATCTTAACAAATTAGTACACCTTAAAGGCATGTAGTTCTCTCACACACAGCGAAGGTCAAGCTCAAAGATTATACATTACACCTAAATTCAACTGAAGACGATTATGAAGAGAAAAGGGAGGTGAAAAAGTATAAAAGAATGAACGATTATAATTTTAGTAGTAGTTGAATTTGTAATTACCTAAGGAACAGATTTAGTTTTTGCTTATTAAATGTCGCTGTGAGTTTCTTTTTATCTAAATAAAGTTTTACAAACTACTCAAGTCTGGAATAGGAACATTATCAATCAATTATGCAATGGCCGTTAACTTTTACATTTTCAAATATTTCTAAACTGTAGCTCCCTTTTTAGATAACACCTTTCCAAAATTAAATCGAAAGAGTAACGTTCGTGGCGCATCGGGAAATGATGACAAAATTTTAGTTGATGTTCCACTCCAGTGTTCCATTCTCAAAGCAAAGTTCACGTAAGTTAGGAAGCCATATGGTAGCAGCGCTTACTACCCCACGCATGACGTTAGTAGGCCGATTTTGCTCGCTTGCTTATGTGGCGGTATATGAAGAATTGTGGGGGTGCCAACGAAAATTCGAGGGTTTGTACAGTTCGAGACGGATTTCTATTGTGAAATCTAGATGGTCCGCGAAGAACACAATAGCGCTTTTAGTGAAGTGAAAATTATTTCAGTTCTTATACCCGTTTAATTTTTAACGGCTTCCAAAGTGAATGAATGGGAGTTTCCTTACTTCTCAAAGCTAAGCTATCAGTGGAAGGTGCAAAACATGTGCTTGGTTTGCTCTTCTTGAAAATATTTAAAGTACTCTACGCAATAGGCAAACTTCTCTTGAGAAATTCATCTGGAATTTCAAAAAACCGACTCCAAAGTAAAGGTAAGGAGGCAATTTCTTGACCAATGGTTCCTATTTAAATTAACGAGAGGCATGTTATTGTCGAAATTGAACAACGCCATTAACATACTCGTACGTCCCCCTCTTGCACTAGGTTGTCGCAATACTACGCTATACCGTTTGCCAGAACCGTATCTTAGAGTCACTCACCGATGATTTGTATGGTCAGAGACCATCTTAATCTCCAGCTTGGTCCTCTTTCTGGCTCATTTGGTTCATTTGAAAGCATGCTGCGGAGAGTATTCTACTAGTAATAATTTCTTTTCTCGTTAGTTTTACGTAACTGTTAAATTTAGATTAATTTTTACTTTATATTTATGTTTAATTTTTTTTAACACGTACTCCAGTGTAAATCAGACAGTTGATAGCTCCAGAGAGGAGAATGCTGCAATCAGCTCAAAAGCTCTCCTCGATCTTCCGCAAATCTGTTTTCCCTAGAATGATATCGTTTCTTGGCTCTCCCAATTCACATACAAACGAGACGAGCAGAAAGAGCTTCTGTGGGATGGGAGCTTACGTGTTCACGTCGGCAGCAGATTTCATGGAAAATTGAAGCAAAAGCTCACTCCGCGGCCGAATATCAACACTTGGTTGAGTACTGGCTAATCAGTGTGTGATTCAAATCTACTAGGGTGAATGCTGCTACCCAATTACCAAACGTATCTGCAATATACGACTAGTTACGCAACGTTCGTGATTTAAGTTTTAGAGTGAGATGTTGCCTGGTGATAGCTGGATGGTGAGGGGTGAGGTGTTGCCTTGAGCCGTGAAACTCAGCCGGCCACTTGGCGTCTCACGCTGTGTGGCCACCGTGATTCACTAGCTCGTCTTCTTGGCTCCCTCTACAGGCTAACGCTCGCATGAGTTACGTGGCAAGTCCCGCCAAAGCCAAAGTCAAAAGTGCTTCATTCAATATCGATCATTCTAAGTTTCGAAAGACAAAAAAAAAAAATTCCCAACAATCTAAACACTAAAAACTTAAACAAAGTGTGAATGTACAACCAAATTAAAAATGAAATAAAATTACTCGTTCAAATCAACTCTCGTCTTTGTTGATCTACTTTGGATGAATGCAGCAGTAGGTAAGTGTCATGTAGTGAGATTTCTCCCCGGGACCCTTGATGGTGTATATAGGATACATATCAAATCGAGCTCCCAGTTTATGCCAGTATAGACAAGGTATACTGGTTGTGTAATAAAAATGGTGCAGCCCGTAGGATATCGGTTTTACAAGGGCCACAGAGTAGCAAATTTAAATGGGCTGAAAATTTCTCTTCCCAGCCAATATCCGAAGTCACTCAACTCCTGTTAGAGATCATTGCTACTCATATTGCCCATTGAACCAGATCAGTTTAAGTTTTTGAAATCAAAAAATCATATTGATTGATATAATATCAATATTCTAATATAATATTAATTGTACTCATACTGCCCATTGAACTAGATCCGTCTTCTTAAAAAGATCAAACAATCATATTGATTATTTAGATAACAAAAATGAACATGCAGATTAAGGTCTTATCTTTCGATTTGAATGAACGTTCAAATAATTTTCTGAAAGTATTGAATGAAATTAGGCCATCAGTACAATCTTTAGTAACTATATATTTATGTTTCACAGATTGACCATATCCTCGGCATAAAAAATAAGAAAAGCACAGTTACTCACAGGTAATGGGTAAGGGTCAATGCAATTAAAAGAGCAAACAAAAACATACATCTAACTGCATTATTTAATAAACTGAGATCTGGAGAATAATTCTTTGATACAATTACATTAAAGAGCAAACAAAATAAATAAACTGCGCTCAACAAATATAAAAAATAATTTACATGAGAGCGGCAATTTTCCAACGCAAATAAATATGAAACTAAGATAATTTAAAGTTATCCTGAAACAATCTTAGTAAGTAAACTATGAAACAATAGAATTTTAGTTATTATAACTTAATACAATGCAGGCTAACTCAATGCAAACAAATTTGCCCCAAAACCAATTATCTCTCTCAAATTCCACCGCGATTCACCCTCAAATCAGTAAATTTACATCCTGCACTAAATGTTAAATTTCATGGTGTTAACAGTAATGAAACGGAAAACATTGCCAATCAAGTCGGTAAGCCCTGGCAGGACTCCAAGCCAAAACCATCAGCAGACGCGCGTTTTCTTTGTCTGAGTTGCACGATCACTAGGATGAAACCGAGTAGATTAAATAACAGCCTCTAAGTCATTGACTTGAGCTGTCGGTAGACACGCTATTTGCTAGTTATAAGTCTCTACATAAGTAAATAATAGCCTCTGAACTGCCCAACTTCAACTGTTGGCAGAGAAGCTACATTTAGAATTAAGTCATATGCATATCAGCAATACAGACATCGATTCACCATCCAGTCGTAGCCTCTGAGTTGTTGATCCAAAATGATTCACAGACACGCCGCCAAGCAAGTATCTTTTAAACAAACCACTACTTTTCCTTACTCAGAAAATACATTATAACTGCTAACCACTAAAAAAAAACACCGATAAAACCACTCTGGAAAATGTAAGACAATTTAAACCCACCCGTTTCCCACCCTTTCAATTTTATGGCAACGACATCAAATTGCATTTATAATGCTATAATAAATACTTCATGATTCTTTAAACAATCGTTTCCTCAAGATCGAGACAAACGATTTTATAAACGGCTAATGAATAATAATAATAATAATATATTAACATTTTATAAAGCTAATGAAGTGGCCTCATATGGCACTATACTTTCTTCCAGCAAGGTCTAGGATAGCATGACGCCAAATTGAACAGACCCTAACTAGGGAGAACTTAGACGGACCACATATTGGGTATTGACTCAAGGCCGAAAATTGATGTTCCCAATTCCAACATATAATGATATTATCGCTTCGACCATCTTTTAAAATGCTCTTTCTTGCAAGATATTTTCAATTTAGTGTTTCTGCCCAATAGGTCACTAAAATCACTAAAAGTATACACCAGAAGTTTCAAGCTTAAGATTACTCCTTCTAATATGAATTTGCAAAAACAGATCAACATCATTCGAATTAACTCATTCAACATTTCTATGCTTAAAAAAAACTTCATAATAAATAGCAGAGTCGAATTTATCAATAATTCATAACTTTTTAAACATAATGCGGAAGATATTTTTATAAACCTCCTTTTTTACCACCACAAATGGATAAACAAGCATGCAATAGGCAATTTAAGCCAATTTAACGACAATTGAATGCATATACCTTGAAAGTTCTTCCTCCTACACAATCCCACAGCATAGATGGAATGAAAGCCAATCATGATTTAGTACATATCATATATTTCATATACTTCCTAGCGATTAGCGCAAGCTATATCGCTTCATTCAACTTGCTCATTCGCCATTGCAGAAGTAAAGCTATTCTCTTGATAATCATATTTTTAAAGCTCATTGAGCTACAAACGAAAACAATCACATAAACCTTCAATTCATGATTCCCACTCCCACTAACAACATTAACCATATACATTAAGACAAAAGTTTATGTCCCACGCTCATTATCTCATACTCTATGTTATAAAGCCAAGATAGCTTATACTAAAGTCTTAGGAATACAACCACAAATAACACCGCACAGTTTATTCATGAAAAGCTCCCACGGAAAAGCTTCTCCTGATGTTAATTAATTCCCGAACGTAAACGATTGTAATGATCATGTCAAACATTCATTCCCCATTTACCCAATAAGTAACCTCTAAAGCTTCAGCAATATTTACTAATCAAATTTCCTAACTAACCTATTAGCGCAGCAATTTAAGAGAATGTACGCAAAAGCTTACACAAAGAGCTTTTCATTATAGCACCAAAAAAATTAATTTAATAAAGCATTTATAAGCTATGAATGGTATAAATGAAGGATTTTTTTATTGTGGAACAAAAGACAGAACAATTAAACTTTTTTGAACGCTCGTCATTCACATCAAATCACACTAACGCATGCTAGTTATAAATTACAAGAACTTCTACTAATCAAATAGTAACGCCGTAATAATAACCACTAACCAAATGAAACGTTGAATTCTATTTTTGGCATTAATCAGTAATTCCGGTATTCAAAAAAAAACAAAAATACGTAAAGAAACACAGTAATGAATCTGCCCTACGCCACTGACAACGATCACCAGGTCGTTATTAACGTCAACGGTTTGGAACGCTCCCTTTAACGACTCGCTGTCTCCGAACCGTGTTTTGACTGTTGGCAGGAAGAAGAAGGGAGTAACCATAGAGGTATACACTGGAGACGGCGAGCTTTCATTTCCCATATAAAATATTGAAGTCTCTTAATACATGCTCAATACGAACAAACATTTCATGTCCGTATACTCTAATTTTCGAAAGCTTTTGGACTTTCACGAATGAGCTTACGTATGATTGTCCAAATTCTATCATTGTTCGAAATTAATTTCGAAATAGCTTAAAAAGTTCATTATTTTTAGTTTTCTCTTTAATGATCATACAGCATTTACTATTGTAAACAATGCCTCCAAATATTGTTCAACAAACTTCTTTCCTTTCCATAAAATATACTAACAAACTACGAAGTGCGCCACATTCAAATCGTTTTCGATCGAAATCAACAATTGTGACACCCCTGATTTCGGAAATGATGTTTCAGCTGATAGAAAACAGGAAGTTGACAATTCCCGCGAAAACTCCATCAAATATCGTAATTTTTAAAAATTTTCAATGAAAACGCTTGTTTCGGGTGGATTCTATAAGTGGTTTCGAAAATAAAGTGTTCAATGTGTAAACGTGAGCAAAAATGTGAGCGCGTTATCGAGTATTTTCCATTATTTAGGTAAGTAAAGTGCAGTCAAGGAAACAATTATGTGTCCGGGTATCATTTACGTGATGTTTTCTGTGTCCGTCCAGGATTTCGGTGCGATTCGTGAATGAGAACATAATTTCGAATGTTGTGTGAATCGTGCCTGCCAGAAACGGTATATGGGAGACGCGAGTTTAAAGATTTTCTCGGTTGAAACAGATTTGACGCCGGTCATAGAATTCCGATAACATGCAACTGAAACTCGCTTGCATTTTAAGAATTTACGCGCTTTTTTTTCTGATTAATTGTGTTTTTAAGTAAAAGTTCGTAATTATCAAAGAGCAAATTGCATGTGAAATAGATGTTGCGCGCAAATGTTGAAGTTTTGTTGGCTCCGTCCATAATGGTGTTAAGGTTAAATTGTTGAAAATAATTCGTTTTGTTATTGCGAAGGTGCTTGTAAAAGTTTCATGTATCGGAGTAAACATTTTAATAGAAAAACTTTGAATGTTTTCTAAAATACGTGATCTCGTACCAGTGCAGTGCACCTACAATATGGGAGCTGTTTTATTAATTTCGAAAACTGGTCGGTTGAATTTAAAAATGTTTTTCTAGGTTTCTGGAGTTGTGGTGATGGGACTGAAATTGTTGTTGAAAATCGATTCAATTAATGCCGAAATGCATGCATGGTGGTTTAATTTGAAAATATTTGTTTCTTTACCGGAAAACGAAGAAAACCGACTTCAAAGTGCCCTACAAAGGATGAAATAAGTTTTATGAAAGTGATATTAAAGCACCATGCAATATAGCACCGCTTTTAAAAAAATTTATTCATCTTTCTTACTTTGGAGTCGGTTTTTTTTTTTAGCTGAATTTCTCAAGAGATATTTACCTATTGCGTATATATATATATATATATATATATATATATATATATATATATATATATATATATACGAAAATCGTGACTATGCTAGAGGTCACAATTTCGCTCCAATTTTCACAAAATTTTTAGGAAAGGCGTATTGGGTAAATATCTCAGTTAAGTTGTTTAAACAGACAAATCGGTCGAGGGAAAACAAAATGGCGGCCATTTTAGACAAACATTCGTGATTTCATTTCTGACCAAACCGTGTCTCCTATTTGGATGAAATTCGGTACAGAGGTTTATTGAGGTGTGCGATGAATTTCACAATAAAAAATCCAAAGTCGAACCGTTTGAAACAAAATGGTGGCCGCTCAGACGTCGAAAAGCGTGTAAGCATTGGATGTTGTAGTTGTGACCAAACTTTTCAACTGATGTTAATGAAATTCGGTTCTTTGGTAATTACTGTAAATGCCTAAAGAATCATGTTAAAAAACTAGAGATCAAGTCTCCAAAAACAAAATGGCGGCTAGTTGAAGCTAGAAATTTCAAAGGCTTCTGAAAGACCCAATTTTGATTCAATGTGAATGAAATTTATTTTCAAGATAGAAAACAATTAGATCTAAACATTTTGCTATTTCGGTGTACAGACATGCTCAAGTTTCAAAATGGCGGCGATTCAAATATGTGACTTTTTCAGATTTTCGTGGCCCTCTAGTGGCCGAATTTTCCAATGGATTTTAATGAAACTTGAGACTATGGATAATTGTACAAAGTCCTTGTACTAAACACAAAATCATCAAAATCGGATGAAAAATAAAGAAGTCGAAAATATAAAACCTAATATTTTTCGCTGCCATTTTCATTAAAAATTTAATACTTTTGCCATGTCTAGAGGGAAACTGATTTGACTGCGATTGGACAAATTGACTGATGAGACTCTCAGATTGAAATATTTTTACAAATCAAAAATCAAATGCATGCATTCAAAATGGCGGCCCACAAAGGTCAGAAGGTAAGCGCAATTCGCTGTTTTAGTAGCAACTGAAGTAATGAATGTTTATCATGGAAACATTTTTAATGGCGTAACTTGCAAGTATTTATAAAACAGACCATTTTAGGGGATTGTAAAATATTTTTACAATCCCCTATTAAAATCGCGATCTGGCTTTTCGTCCGCCTGTCCATCCGTCCGTGCGTCACAGTAAGTTTTCTCGCAAACCACATACTTGAATGATGAAATTTTCTTCGTTGGTCAAAAGTGGTACCCTCTCAAGCGTTTGCAAGAAAATTCCACCAGAATAATAATATCAGCACAAACGATAATTTTTTGGCTTTCTTTTTGTAGTAAACAATTAATTTTCAACCGTTGCATTCTCATAAAGTTTATCGTCAAGAGTATGATACACCTTATCATATGATGAACGAAATTTCGACCCCAATTTCGAAATTAGCTTCGAGCCTATGCGAGTTATTACAATAGCAAAGGCAAAAGCTCGTGGCTTCATGAATTTGATCTTTCGCCATCTCCTGTATATACCTCAATGGGAGTAACCTTGCAATGTGCCAGTCCATCGCCTCATCCAACATCGGATTGGTCAGAGGGTGTACAATCTCTTGCCAATCAATTTTACATTTCTGGTGGTCGCCAGAAAAAAAGGCGACGAGTTAATTTATATCTGAGGAAAGTGGACTGTAGTTAAAACTGTTCAGACGCGCAACTCATGTATGTTTCATACAAAATATATAGTATGTATCGCATAAGCAACAGAAGAATGTCCATAATAGCAAAATTGGTAAGGTGTTGTAGACATATTTGTTTTTAATCGCTTAACCTAAACGAGAATCTCCCACTTTTGATATCTTTGAAGGAAGTTCGCAACGGCAAAGTATTGTGGATAACGGAGGAAGTGAGCGGCGAATGCCACTGAATTCAGCAGTACGGTCATCTTTGAAGGATGATGCCATTAGATAGGACGGAGTCGAACGACCAACGTATTATTCAATATGGGGCAAGGGGAGCATTAGCATGAACTCCCCCCGCATCAGTGGAAGGTTCTACCCCAACGTGGACTGAAGCGCACCCAGCTTTACGGAGTCAAGTTCTAGTGGTGAATTAGCAATCTCCGAGAACTCATCACTGTTAAATCTGCCTAGCTTAGATCGACATAAACCTACTGCTGAGGATACTCGGAATTCACTCACATCTGAAATGTTAAGCACATTCAATGTCGATACAAAACATAAATCTAAAAATACTGATAATCTTGACAGTGACACAGTTAGGAGTAATTAAATATTTGCAAAAACGTAAAATCATGCAAAATTTGAACGAAGAAAACACATAACCTGTATACTGTGTGTTTCGTCACATTAAATTATAATATTTATTGTCAAATTTATTATTTAGATTTAATTATCATTAGAACTATTAGAACTTAGGCAGCAAGAGCATGAAGAAAATATAGGCAATTTTTACATTAAAAAAAAATTAGATTGCCTTTTTATATTTATAATTAGCTAATATTTAATCGTTGTATTTTTACCATTATTGGAAATAGCGTGCTGATGCACCAATAATCGGAATATTTAACAATTGAAGTAAAATAATTGCGTTTAGTAGCGGGTTTAAACATGTTCTTACTAACCAGTTTTGCCGCCACCAACTAATAACTTTGAAGAAGTTGCAACGATTTCGTGTTTTTAATAACAAGATCCCTGAAGTGCACTAATTGGGATAAGTATGGTTTTAATCGTTAATAATAAAAACAACTAGTATATCGCGATTATAATAATACACCGTGAATTAAAGGACATGTCGCGATTGAAAGAATATAAAAGTAAAAGTTAAAACTGAGGGACTTCTTACAATCAAAGCGAAACGTTAATCACAAAAAAGAACCTCAACTAACTGAAATAAGTAAATATATAATCTACGATTTGGCATTCTTAAAAATTCAAACAAAAATCAAAAGTGATGTTTTCGTGATAGTAAAACGATTTATTATTTTAAAGTTCAGTACGGAGAACTTTCGCCTACAAAATTACGATCAATTGTCTTTAAATTATATCATAGATTTCAACAATTACAACTACGAAGCAAAAAAAAAATATAAGTGAATAATCATTTGTGAAAAATTGTCTTGTGGAGAGTCATCAAATCGAAATGTATATTAGTGAATATCAATTGCATACTAAATAACGGATATAAAGCATGTAAAAATCTTATTTGTTTACTTTAAATACTTAACGGGAGCACCATAACATAAAATATCTTTTAAGTAGATAAACACAGTTTAGTAGCAAAATAATTGTTTAATTTAAAGAAGAGAATCGGCTAATTTAGATGTAGCAGCAACAATAGATGTTTTTAGGTTCAAGTTAGATAAGAAACAAAAGATTTACTTAAAGTATTATGTTCAAAGATGAACCAGAAATATTTAATGTCAAGTACTCGTAGTATATAATATACGGTCCAGGACTGCATATTGGTCTGGCAAAATTTCGATATCCTATGTATAATTTAGTTGATGCTAAAAACAATTAGCTGGATCTGTTAAAACTCTGACGCAGTAATGAGGTGAATATATTGTATAGAAGTGAATTCAACTTGAAAAAAATATAATATGAATTGCTGAGATAACCACGTCTTTGCTCTCCAGCTGACCCTTCTTTTTCCAGAAGGAATGAGAGCAAACGGTAAGTATGCCGTTACAAGTGTAGGGTTTTGGAAATCCCCGGATGGCCGGTTTCACGTCGCGTTTGGTATGCGGTACCATCGTTTGTTTTGAAGATGTTTTCATTAGAGTAGATTATTTCGACGATTGCGTTAGAGTAGAAGATTTTTCGGTACCGCGTCGGGAAAAAGTAAAAGAAAATTCGGGAGTGCAGATTTAAGTCCAGTTTTTTTGTTGTTATCTGACTTTACTAAATGGAATTGAATACGAAATAACGTAAGGTTAGGCTTCTTTTCCGTATGTTGTATTTTTGGAAGCGTTTGAAACGGGTGCTTGATGGTGGCTGAAACAAAGAAATTGAGCGTAATCCATTTGAAAGACCTGCGACTGAAATCCTTTTCGAACTAGCTGGCCGACAAGCAGCCACTGCGAAATGGATTAAGCGTGCATGGACTGGTTGACCGATTGGTATCATTCGTTGGCACGACTCAGACTTCACGTCTAGAACCGATGAGAGGTCGGTTCAGATCTCCTTCGGGAAATCTCGTTATTCGAGCGATTGAAACGAAAATCATTAAAACACAATATAATACTAATTAAAAGAAGTGAAGAAAAGAAAGAAGATTTATATACCTAATGGTCGCATCAAACTTGATTCAAAATAAATAGCAATATTAAAAATTATATAATATATTATCTAGACAAATGTTCAGTATAGAGAAAATTAAATTATGTGACAAATTACTAATGCAATTAGTAACAGAGTAGAAGAGGTATAAAAGACTAGCACAGATAAAAATTTTTAATGTAAAATATTATATAAGTTGAAGCAAATAGATGTAAGAATATTAAACAATTTAATAAATACAAACACACTCAATATCCACATTCGTAACTAATTTTCATATATGCTAATATTATTATTCTGGTGGAGTTTTCTTCCAAAAAATTTTATTAATAGTTAAACATGTATATAGTATGTATATATATATATATATATATATATATATATATATATATATATATATATATATATGTATGTATATATATACATATTTATGTATATATATACAAATATATATATATATATCTATATATATATATATATAAATATATATATATATATATATATATATATATACATATATATATACATATATATATATATATATATATATATATATATATATATATATATATATATATATATAAATAGCTATATATATATATATATATATATATATATATATATATATATATAGCTATATATATATATATATATATATATATATATGGCTATATATATATAAATATATATATAGCTATATATATATATATATATATATATATATATATATATATATAGCTATATATATATATATATATATACTCGTATATATATATATATATATATATATATATATATACTCGTATATATATATATATATATATATATATATATATATATATATATATATATATATATATATATGTATATATAAAAATTTCTTCTTCTTAGCACTACAGGCCCCCTCGGGCCTTCGCTTCCTGCAAATAGTGCCTCCATCTGTCTCGGTCCATTAACCGCGTCCTCAAATTTCGAAATTCGACCAGCGATGAACTATCTTCGTCGAGTGAGACAGATCAGCGTTTCCTCGGTTTCTCCACTGGTCTCCGGCCTTCAGTTCTCCCAACGAATACCTTTTTGGGTATCCGTTGTTCGTCCATACGATTCATGTGGCCAGTCCATTGCAGCTTCCACAGTTTTACAATCGTTGAGACCTCCGAGCCGTCAAAAATTTCATACAGCTCATGGTTGTATCGAATTCACTATTGGTCCCCATCTAGCTTCGCTCCAATTATTCGCCTCAGGACTCATCACTCAAAGGCATTCAATATATTTGCGGATGCTTGGGTAAGGATTCATGTTTCACACCCATAGCATAACACAGGTCTTATCACAGATTTGTATACTTGGAGCTTTGTTTTCCTGTGTATGCAGCTGGTCTCCGAGATCGTCAAAACTTAATAAAATATTTTATTTGCGAGATTCTACGGCGTATTTTGTGATATTTTAAGTATTTGAGGTATTTTACCTTGAGTGTGTCATAAGCTTTGTTTTATTTTCATTGATTCGTAGCCCTACTCGTTTTGATTCGCTGTCGAGTTTAAAGAAAAGTTCTTAGGCAGTTGTTAATGACCGTCACAAAATATTAATGTCGTCCGCATAGGCTACTACTTGGCTCGACCTGTATAGTAATGTACCTCGTGTATCGACATTATGACATACTCTGGAGCCAAATTGAATAGCAATGGGGCCAGCCCAGCTCCCTAATTTAGTGCGATATTTGTGTCAAAGGCATCGGTGAGTTGGATATTGATGCGGACTTGGGAGGTTGTCGACGTCATTGTCATTTTGATAAGACGGACCATTTTGGCTGGGATGCCAAATCAAAGCATTATTTGGTACAGTACGTTACGATCAATACTGTCGTATGCTTGCTTAACGTCAACGAAAATTTGGTGTACGTCTGTGTTGAACTCCCAGCATTTTTCAAGTACCTGCTTAACAGTGAACGATTGGTCTATTATTGATCTACCTGCCCTAAAATCACCTTGATACTCTCAAATAATACTGTTGGCGTATGATTCGATTTTATTTTCTAAGAACTTTGAAAATATTTTGTACGCCATACAAAGTAGTGATATACCTCTATAATTTTCGCACTGTAGCTTGTCACCTTTTTTGTGGATACGCATGACTTTGTGAATAACTTGATGAACACTGCTGCAACCATATTTGATGAGCCCGACTGGAATATCTTTGATACCCGGCACTTAATTCAATTTTTGGGCTTTGATGATGCAACACACTTCATCCAGAGTTGGTGGGGCCAATGGAAGTTCTCCGCAGACATCTATAGGCTCCAATGTTGTGGAGCTATGCGAAATATTAAGGAGGTTCTTTAAATATGATGCCCATCTTTCCTCAATCTTGGTTTCATCAGCGATAATATTGCCGATGTCATCAAGACACAGCGTGGTTTTGGGCTACCAGCCCATCTCCCTGCTTAAGTCCAATATTTGTGTCAAAGGCATCGGTGAGTTGGATATCGATGCGGACTTGGGAGGTTGTCAACGTCATTGTCATTTTGGTAAGACGGACTAATTTGGCTGGGATGCCAAAACCAAGCATTATTTGGTACAGTACGTTACGATCAATACTGTCGTATGCTTGTTTGACGTCGACGAAAATTTGGTGTACGTCTATGTTGAACTCCCAGCATTTTTCAAAAACCTGCTTGACTGTGAACAATTGGTCTCTTGTTGATCTACCTGCGCTGAAACCACCTTAATACTCCCCAATAATACTGTTGGCGTATGATCCGATTTTATTTTCTTAGATTTTAGAAAATATTTTATACGTCGTACAAAGTAGTGATATGCCTGTTTAATTTTCGTACTGTAGCTTGTCACGTTTTTTGTGGATAGGGAATACAATTGATTGGCTCCACTCGTTCGGCATATGTTCTTGTTGCCAAATGTACTGGGTGACTTTGTGAATAGCTTCATGAACACTGCGGCCACCATATTTGATAAGCTTTTCTTCAAGGCCCGGCGCTTATTCTTTTGTGCTTTGATGATGCAGCAAACTTCATCCAGACTTAGTGGGGCCAATGGAAGTTCTCCGCAGACATCTATAGGCTTCGATGTTCTGTAGTTGTACGGTGGATTAAGGAGTGTAATGATTTTTCGTCTTAATTTATGAACGAGGAACCGACCTCTCATCGGTTCTAGACGTTAAGTCTGAGTCGTGCCAACGAATGGTACCAACCGTTCAACCAATCCGGGCACCATAATCCATTTTCGCGGTGGCTGCTTGTCGGCCAGCTAGATCGGAGAGGATTTCGGTCGCGGGTCTTAAAATGGATTACGCTCATTTATAATTTTCAGCCACCATTCAACGCACGTTTCAAACGCGTCGAAAACACAATCATACGGGGAAGAAACCTACTTTACGTTACTCCGGATTTCTTCATCAATCCAGTCAAAGAACAAAAATCTAACCTCCGTTTCGCGTTCCCGAATTTTACCGACGTGGTACCGAAAAATATACTACGTTGACGTGAATTCGAAGAAAGCTACGCTAAAGAAAAAAAGGCAAACTAACAAAGGTACCGCGTACCGCGCGCGACGCGAAACCGACCTCAGCGGATTTTTTCAAACCCTACCCTCGCGACGGCATACTTACCCTGCACTCTCACTGCCTCTGAAAAAGAAGGACCACTGGAAAGGAAAGTCTGCGTTAAATTTAGCAATTCATGGTTTTTTTCCTTCTTCATTCGCACGTTTAAAAGATATTGTTAATTTACATTTAACATTAATCGGCCCCAAGTTATATTTTAATTTATTCCTAATCATTAATTTTACATGCGTTGTGTGTTTCTCATCTCTATGCCATCTAACCTTCTATAGTACTTATGTTTTGCTAAAACTCGTCCCTTGTCAAAGAATTTCGTAACAAGTTTCACTGCCTACACGTCTACAAGTTTTTTACTGTTTTATTTCGTACTCTAAAAGTCTTCAGTGATCTCTAATTAATTTTTGCTCCAAATGAAATTAAAAATATGAAAGAAAAAAATTCACATGTAATATCGAACATGTTGGTCAATTGTAATTTCTTCTTGCTAATCTACAATTATATATATTACATGAACAATTTTTAGTGAACGAGGTTTGAAATAGAAGAAGAAATAACAACAAAGCAGCACTTTAGCTCGATTAATCTACCACAGTTAATTTCTAAACGATTTATTCGCGAAAATTAGAAAAAATAACCAACAATAAGTATGGAAACATCGTTATACAAGAAGGGTGAAGCAACGATATTTTGAACTAGATAAAATATAAGACCTATTATGTTAATCTAATCCACCTGATTTCTATGTGTCTAAAGAATTTCTTAGTATGTTAGAGAATAAGAAAACAAGGATAGGATCCCTTCGAACAAAAGGTTGCAGCAAGGAAACAATTTGGAAAAGATTTTACAAAATATAAATGAAGCAAATAAATAATTTCATACACCCTAAATTCAGCATTTTTACTTCTCTATTTCCAAGCAGAAACGACAGAGAGGAAAGAGATGCAAGGAGGCATATAATAAAATATACTATATATTTTATTTATTCGTGACGTCTTAATTTATAGTATATACAAGGGATTTTACTTGGAAGCAGGAAAGGTATGCCAAGTTAAATGCATACCTTTTTGGTGTTTCGTGAAGCTTTTCGCATAAACAGAATACACAATGAGTCATTGATTTAAGCACATGAGGGGCAGAAATTAGCACAAAAAACATTTGTTTTGAAGATAAAAAAAAAAAATCGAATTTATATGCCTTTAGGCCCCACTGAATGAACGTGTTTTCTAGTACGTAGAGAGTATTAAACAATAATCCATAGAACAAAGTGAACAGGATTATCCCAAAGAATTCAATTTTCAAATTGAAAAGATTCTCATTTTCAAACTAAACATACTACCTCCCGAAAATATTTATATACGATTAGAAAATTGTTAACATTGAAAGGATAGCAAATGAGATCAGGAAACACAACATTTCTTACATTATTGTTTATGACTATACACACGCGTACTCTTTACAAGTTTTTTTCAATATTAATTCATTTCTAATTGATGACTATTTGGCCTTGCGATTGATCATCCAAATTAGTGGAGCAACTTTTAGTAAATAATTATCAATTTCCTCATAACGTATAAAGAGGTATGTTTTAAAAAGGTTGCTGTTTTTTTTCATTGATTTAATTTTTTGTTTGTTTCTTCCATTACTAATAAATTAAATTTCTTTTCAATCTATTTACACAAACCAACTCTGTTTATAGAAAATTAATTTAAAATTTTACATCATTTCACTTTTATCCTTACATATACACATCTACATATGCCATTTTGTTGCCCTGACGTTTAATATTCATACGTTTGATTACTTCTACTTATTTTTTTCTGGGTTAAATTATTCATTCTCAGGGGAACTATATTTTTCGATTATGTTCAACAGTATGAATAATATTAGTTTAGACAACGAATTTCTTGTTTGTCTCAATTATTGGGTTAAACGACTGTCGAATTCAACCATCGCTTGTACTCCATTCTTTTTGAAGGTTACGATTCTCTCTACAACAATATGTCGCGATTTCCCACAGTTTTTCCTGTTTTACTCGCTAATAGGGCCGTCCGTCATCATGGAAACCTCACCACAATCACCTCTCAAACTATCTTCTAAGCATTAAGGTCGTCCTTTGAATATTTACCTGGAATGTTTACGTTTGGGTTTAGGTTTTAACACAGAATCATCACTTTATCCACAAAACTCACAATAGAATTTACACAATAAAGTCCACCTGCAACAAAAGCGAATGATCTCGATGGCACTCACTACCCACACACTCTGCTACCCTGTGGCTGTCAATTGACTTTGACATCCCACGACCAAAACTGGCATGGGATGTGAAGCCGTCACAACCAACATGAGATGGAAAGCCACATGGCAAAAGGGTATATTGGTAGTGGTCGCCAGCGGCGTCGCATGATTCATTACAGGGCAGTGTCCACGATACATACCAGGCATGGGGAGACTGAAGGAAACGCTGCTTAGCCCTATGATGCTTTAAGTATGTCTCGGCCGGAGAGGTCCAGTGACCTGCTTGATGGCCCTTTTCAATGTCGTAGGTCTTTGGCATGGTAGACTCCCAGTTCCTTGCCGAACATGTCCGCAATGAGGTATCGCGTGGGACTTAAAACTTGTAAGACTCGACACTTCACGAACTTCTTGTCTAGCTAGGCATTGTAGTGCCGACCTGCTTCACTTTGTCTGAAATTCCGTCGGTAGACTTCGTCGCCTGCTTTGAAGCCAGAAGGATGGGATCGCAGGTTATAACGCTCCTCCCCCGCCCGTCTACTGTCTTCAATCCTCTCTCGGATTTGTTCCTGTAGGATTTGGAGTTTCTCATGCGGCTCCAGAACCACTATAAGGTCTTCAAAACCCTTCAACTGCTGCAATAGCCGGTACGAGTTTCCGTGGCAGATCATATGCTGGTCGAACAGGGCAAAGTATGGGGAGATACCTGTGGTGGAGTGGTAAGACGACCCAGGGCACAGGTGATGGCGGAAATCCGGCGGTCCCAACCCTTCTGATCCGGTTGGACGTAGGCCTGAATGGCGGCTATGAGGGTGCGGTTCAACCGCTCAGACGCATTGGCTTGCGGGGAATAAACAGCAGTCCGCTGATGAGTAATGCCATACTTGTCCATTAGCTCCCGAAATCTAGCCGAGGTGAACTGAGCTCCGTTGTCGGAGACCAATTTCTCCGGTACTCCAAATATATGGAAAACACGATTTTCCAGAAAGCTGACTATTGGACCAGTGTGCAGGTTTCGAATTGGTTGAAAATTTCCGATTTTGGACAAGTGGTCCAGGACCACGACGGCTCCCGTATATCCTGAAGTCGAGTGAGGGTACGGACCGATGAGATCTATATACAGGCACTGGAACACCTGCTCCGGTAGTTCGAATTTTCCCATCGGGGGTCGAAGAACAGAATTGGGCGCTTTAGTGCATTTGCACAGCTCACAGGCGGCTACGTACTTTTTCACTTGCTGCGCCATCTTAGGCCAAAAGAAGTAAGTCTTCAGTCACCGAGGCGTACGACCATAACCGCCGTGTGCACTCAATGGGTGGTCATGAGCCCGTTCAATCAATTCGAAGGTCAGTTCTTCGGGCACCCATAACTTCTACTGTTCCTCTTCTTGGAGGGGGTCTCCGGAGGCGTGTCCCATCCGCTTGTATATAAATCCCTCCGTCATCCATAGTTCTGGCAGCTGTGGTAACTGGTTCCGAATCGTATTCATCAGCTGGGTATAACGTATTGACTTGAAGGCGGGATGGTCGAAGTCGATCCATAGGGGGCTGTCGTCCTCCTGGGCCAACTCTGCTCCTTCAGGGGCAAACATCCTTGATAATGTTTCCGGTACCACGTGCTGACTTCCCTTGCGGTGTCTTATCGTGAAGTCAAACGCTTGTAATTTACAGGCCCATCTGGCCAAGCGCCCGTGGAGATCAGTTTGGCTCATCAGCCATTTCAGAGACGCATGATCAGTGACGATTTCAAATGGATGTCCCTCTACATATGCTCGAAAGCGTTTTACTGCCAGCACAGCCACCAGGCATTCCTGCTCCGAGACCGTGTAGTTCCACAGGGCCGGGTTCAGCTTGTGGGACATAAAGGCTATAGGCCTCTCCTCGCCGTCTTGTGCAACCTGGACTAAGACTGCTCCCACCCCATGTTGACTCGCGTCACAATGGATTGAGAACGGTTTGCCAAAGTCCGGGCTGTGCAGCACGGGGGCTTTTGTCAGATACTTCTTTAGCTCTTCGAAGGCTCGCAAGCTGGGCCCTTCCCAGACAAAATTACGTCCCTTACGCAGCATGTCGGTCAAAGGTGTGGTAATGGTGGCATAGTCACGTACGAAACGCTGGTACCATCCACATAAGCCTAGGAATCAGCGTAACTGCTTGGTGGTCTTGGGTAATGGAAAAGCGTCAATCGTTTGAGTCTTGTCCGGGTCGGTCTTGATGTTGCCATGCCCAATGATATGACCCAAATACTTCACCTCCGTCATCACGAACTGACTCTTCTGTATGTTGATAGTTAACGCTGCCCTCCGGATGTGCAGAGCCACCTCCTGAAGCAGCTCAATGTGTTCGTTAAAGGTCTCGGTTATAAGCAGCAGATCGTCCAAGTATACGAAAACTTGGTGCCGTAAATGCGGTGGTATCACCTTATCCATACGGCGCGTCATTGTCTGAGGGCATTGCACAATCCCTGGGATTGTGAAGGCTGTTTTCTCTTTTGAGCCAGGGTCTAAAGGAATTTGCCAGAAGGCGTCCTTGATGTCTAAGCTCGTGATGTAGTAGACTTTAGGCAATCGACTCAAAATGCCTTCAATCAACGGTAGGGGGTATGCGTCCTTGACAGTGACGGTGTTCAAGCGTCTGAAATCCAAGCATAGCCGGACCTTGTTCGGCTTGACAACTAAGGTGACCAGGGAAGCCCACGCGCTCTGCGATTCTTCGATCACGCCTAATGCTAGCATTCGATCAACTTCGGCATATAACAACTTTTCCTTCACCGGATATATGGCAAAATCTCTCTGTTTTATGGGTTTAGCATCCCCCACATCTATTGTGTGTAACGCCAGGGCCGTCCGGCCGAGACCTTCCTTCTCATGCGATGGAAAAGCCGATATAGCCGAGTCAAGCCGCAGTTGTTGATTCACATCCAGTGCATGTCGTAATAAGTGAGTGGTTGGAGTTTCGTCAGGAACAGTGGTGACGGACTCCAGTGTCGTGCCGGAAAACAGTGCCAGGGCCAAGTTAAATTTTCGAACGAAATCCACCCCTAGGTAAAGATTCTGGGTTAATTGGGGGATAATGTAAATTTCCAGAGGTTTAGTTACTCCTTTAAAGGTGACATCCGTCGTAATTTTCCCCACTACAGAGTGACGAGTTCCGTCCGCCGTGCTTAACCAGGTGGTAAAATGATGGATTTGGTCCGCGTGCATTGCCAGCACCTCCCCTGCAAAATCGGCTGATATGCAATTCACACTGGCTCCCGTATCGACTAAACCTGACAATCGCTTTTGCAAGAGGTGGACTAACGCATATGGTCGAACGTCATCCCTCAATAATTTGTCGAAGTGTATTTCCCTCAGCACCTTCCTCGACTGCCTGACCCTTCTCCAAAAGCTCCGCATCCGACGCGTGGCTCACTTCCTTCGGGGTGGGACAGTTGTAATCAACTCCTCCTGGAAGATGCGCTAGCGAGAAGCCAAATAACTCCACAGTCTCACGTGGAAGGGTTTAACATGCCAAGAAACTTTCGCCTCGCACCATTCCCCTGCGCGGCCGCCTCGACGAAGGGTTGCGTCGGCTGTGGAACTTCAGGAGAACTGTGTTTGGCAGTGCGAGTCAGCAAAGTTGGGGTCATGTCTGGGGCTTGGTCGTAGCTAGTGATAAGGTCAGTATTGGTTCGTTCAGGTTCTAGGAGTGCCGGCGGGTGGTCGCGGCACTCGCTGGCAAGTTTTTTCGTAACTTGCAATCTGCGCAATCAGGTGCATAAGTGTCTGCCTTCCCACACCGGTAACAGAAGATCGTCGGTTCCGCTGGACATGCATAGAAACGATGCCCCGTCTGCCGGCAGTTCCAACAGACCGTCGGACTTGTAACTGCTTCGACGAATGGTCGGTCAATCGTTGCTTGGAGCTCAGGCTCTAGGGGTGCTCCGCTCCTCGGTACTGGTACTGGGTCAGCCAGTAGGTGGTCCGCTGCCATTAACTCCGCGGTGTGATGATTTCGTGGATTAGGTCCCGTTATGTGAGGTTGTGGACGGAAGGTTCCTCGCCGCTCATCTAGCTGTTTTTGCCTATGGGCATGGAAGCGTAATCCTTGTATGGTGTTGATGCGAACATGAAGAAGACTGTTCTGAAGCTCCCAACGCATATTCTCCCTGATAATTTCCACCAGTTCGTCCTCGGGCATGAGTGTTCGTAACCGAGTGCTTAATCGCACTATACTTGTGTAATACTGGTCGAATGATTCGTGAGCGCCTTGTTTTCGTTTCTTTAGTTGTTCCCGTAGTTATCTTTCAGTGAAGCCGTCGTCAAATCGTTTGCGGAAGCCTGCACAGAAAGAATCCCAATTGGGACGTGGCGTCGATTCTTTAAAACTCCAATACCAGTCGGCAGCATCTCCGCTTAACAAAAGGTGTGCATGCCGGAGGAAAGCCGAGAAGTCACCTCCCAGGGTGCTGGAGACTAGTGCCTGAATTCTAAACAGGAACCGGTCCACTGATGTCGTCGAGTTGAAACCAGTGAAGCTAAGGTGTCAACTCTCCATGATACGAGGCGTAGGGTCTCGGAAAGGTGTCAATGCGTTCGCGGGGGAATCGCATCCTCGATGGGCCTGCTGTAAGGGACTGACTCGGGGACTGTGGGTACCAACGGAGGTGCGGTGTTGTATCGTGGTCGATACTCGGGAGCTCTGGGATCCATTCCCGAGTTCCTTGGAGGTAGGGTCCAATGATCAGCCGGTCTAGAGTGGGGCATAGCCACACTGGGATTGGTCTCCCAGCCAAGCGGAGTTCTCACGCGGCTGGGGGTTGGCTGATCAGGAGGTTCTGGAGTCTTCCCTCCAAGTTTCCGATCCTCTCGGACATAACTTGCATTAAGGCCACGAGGTGTCAATGGAGTGGGTGGAAGGCGCGGTTGGAACCTCGGCCGCAACAACTGCAACAGGGACTTCTCCGCCCACGGCTCCTTGCAGGTCCACCAGTGATTGGGGCGGTTCAGCATCTTGGGACCCTTTCGCCACTGCTCCACGCGTCGGGACGTGCGTTCCGAGGTGGCAGTCTACGGCGGTTCGCTCTATGGGTCGCCGGCATAGCGGACAAAGCTCGGACGTCAGTAGGAGCTGTTGGACGCAGGCGCGATGGAACAGGTGTCCATACTCCAATCGCACGCTGTTTATACCCTCCGCTACGTCCTCAAAACAGATCCCGCAGTTAGCGGGTTGGACCGTTTTGGATCGGGTCCAACGTTTGTCTGGGGTCCGCTTTGTCACCATGTTTGTGTTTACTATGGGGGTTGGTGCTATGTTTTACTGAAAGAAAAAAAAATGTAACTTACTCCTACTACTACTTCTAATCTATAAATATATGCAAACAGCTTAATGATAAATTAGTGGTCGATAGTGGCGAGCTATTTAGTAAATATAGAAAAAAAAATTTATTTAATAGACACTTTTCTTTCCAGCAGCCGACTCCTCCAAAGGGAAATGAGAGTGAATGGTAGTCTGCCGAGAAAAGGGTCCTTTTGGCCGATTTACAATAATGTCTCGCCAAACCCACATACATTACAAAAACCGTCTCTAAATTACGTTAAATGACTCGATGAAACAAGTGGTAGAGCTACCGTAACAGCTTTATACGCGGTCAAAATTACCGTCACGTGGAAGCATTCCGGGATCCGCAACTCCAGCATACGCCACTCGTTTTTCACGCATAAAAAATGAGTAGAATCCTTCCGCGACATTAAGGCAAGGTAGCCTTCTATTTTCTTGAGAGTCCAGGCCGATAGGAAAAATCCATCTGGCTGACAGTTCCATCAAGAAAACAGAATGTCCTTACAGGGGTCAACCTGGGACAACACATCGGAAGGATTCTGTCGCGAAAAACAATCAAACAAAGGAGAGCGGAAGCTACAACTCACGTGAAGCGACTGCAAGTGTGTATCACACAACTCCACTGCTCCTGTTTGTGAGGCTCGAGTACCAAGGTACCTTACATCCTCCGCAAAGGACAAACTCGTCAGAAGACGCGAATCTCTTATCCCCTTAGGATGTTTTGGCCCCACGTTGGGTGCCATTTGTAATGATTTTTCGTCTTAATTCACAAACGAGGAACCAACCTCTCATCGGTTCTAGACGTTAAGTCTGAGTCGTGCCAACAAATGGTAACAACCGGTCAATCAATCCGTGCACCATAACCCAATTCCGGAGAGGATTTGGGTCGCGGGTCTTAAAATGGATTACGCTCATTTACAATTTTCAGCCACCATTAAATGCACGTTTCAAACGCGTCGAAAACACAATCATACGGAGAAGAAACCTACTTTACGTTACTCCGCATTTCTTCATCAACCCAGTCAAAGAACAAAAATCTAACCTCCATTTCACGTTCCCGAATTTTACCGACGCGGTACCGAAAAATATACTACGTTAACGTGAATTCGAAGAAAGCTACGCTAAAGAAAAAAAGGCAAACTAACAAAGGTACCGCGTACCGCGCGCGACGCGAAACCGACCTCAGCGGATTTTTTCAAACCCTACCCTCGCGACGGCATACTTACCCTGCACTCTCACTGCCTCTGAAAAAGAAAGACCACTGGAAAGGAAAGTCTGCGTTAAATTTAGCAATTCATGGTTTTTTTCCTTCTTCATTCGCACGTTTAAAAGATATTGTTAATTTACATTTAACATTAATCGGCCTCAAAGTTATATTTTAATTTATTCCTAATCATTAATTTTACATGCGTTGTGTGTTTCTCATCTCTATGCCATCTAACCTTCTATAGTACTTATGTTTTGCTAAAACTCGTCCCTTGTCACAAGAATTTCGTAACAAGTTTCACTGCCTACACGTCTACAAGTTTTTTACTGTTTTATTTCGTACTCTAAAAATCTTCAGTGATCTCTAATTAATTTATACACCAAATGAAATTAAAAATATGAAAGAAAAAAATTCACATGTAATATCGAACATGTTAGTCAATTGTAATTTCTTCTTGCTAATCTACAATTATATATATTACATGAACAATTTTTAGTGAACGAGGTTTGAAATAGAAGAAGAAATAACAATAAAGCAGCACTTTAACTCGATTAATCTACCACAGCTAATTTCTAAACGATTTATTCGCAAAAATTAGAAAAAATAATCAACAATAAGTATGGAAACATCGTTATACAAGAAGGATGAAGCAACGATATTTTGAACTAGATAAAATATAAGACCTATTATGTTAATCTAATCCACCTGATTTCTATGTGTCTAAAGAATTTCTTAGTATGTTAGAAAATAAGAAAACAAGGATAGGATCCCTTCGAACAAAAGGTTGCAGCAAGGAAACAACTTGGAAAAGATTTTACAAAATATAAACGAAGCAAATAAATAATTTCATACACCCTAAATTCAGAATTTTTACTTCTCTATTTCCAAGCAGAAACGACAGAGAGGAAAGAGATGCAAGGAGGCATATAATAATATATACTATATATTTTACATATTCGTGACGTCTTAATTTATAGTATTTTACTTGGAGGCAGGCAAGGTATGCCAAGTTAAATGCATACCTTTTTGGTATTTGGTGAAGCTTGTCGCATAAACAGAATACACAATGAGTCATTGATTTAAGCACATGACGGGCAGAAATTAGCACAAAAACATTTGTTTTGAAGATAAAAAAAAAAAAATCGAATTTATATGCCTTTAGGCCCCACTGAATGAACGTGTTTTCTAGTACGTAGGGAGTATTAAACAATAATCACTAGAACAAAGTGAACAGGATTATCTCAAAGAATTCAATTTTCAAATTGAAAAGATTCTCATTTTCAAACTAAACATACTACCTCCCGAAAATATTTATATACGATTAGAAAATTATTAACATTGAAAGGATAGCAAATGAGATCAGGAAACACAACATTTCTTACATTATTGTTTATGACTATACACACGCGTACTCTTTACAAGTTTTTTTCAATATTAATTCATTTCTTATTGATGACTATTTGGCCTTGCGATTTATCATCCAAATTAGTGGAGCAACTTTTAGTAAATAATTATCAATTTCCTCATAACGTATAAAGAGGTATGTTTTAAAAAGGTTGCTGTTTTTTTTTCATTGATTTAATTTTTTGTTTGTTTCTTCCATTACTAATAAATTAAATTTCTTTTCAATCTATTTACACAAACCAACTCTGTTTATAGAAAATTAATTTAAAATTTTACATCATTTCACTTTTATCCTTACATATACACATCTACATATGCCATTTTGTTGCCCTGACGTTTAACATTCATACGTTTGATTACTTCTACTTATTTTTTTCTGGGTTAAATTATTCATTCTCAGGGGAACTATATTTTTCGATTATGTTCAACAGTATGAATAATATTAGTTTAGACAACGAATTACTTGTTTGTCTCAATTATTGGGTTAAACGTCTATTTAATGCGATTGGTATTAATGAAAAAAATATCCTACTTGGGTACTCACTATATGGCTGTAGACGACCGCCGTCAATTGGCTCCTGTAATAGTGGCGTATGATTGTTGCTCAATTCTGTGGCAGCTGTGGCTAAAGTGTGATCCCAACTTGTATCTCCTGCATATATGTCGGCTCCATTTAAATTGTCACGTGCTCTTGTTGCTGATTCTTGACTGTCGAATTCAACCATCGCTTGTACTCCATTCTTTTTGAAGGTTACAATTCTCTGTACGAACAATATGTCGCGATTTCCCACTGTTTTTCCTGTTTTACTCGCTAATAGGGCCGTCCGTCATCATGGAGACCTCACCACAATCACCTCTCAAACTATCTTCTAAGCATTAAGGTCGTCCTTTGAATATTTACCTGGAATGTTTACGTTTGGGTTTCGGTTGTAACACAGAATCTTCACTCTATCCACAAAACTCACAATAGAATTTACACAATAAAGTCCACCTGCGATAAAAGCGAATGATCTCGATGGCATTCACTACCCACACACTCTGCTACCCTGTGGCTGTCAATTGACTTTGACATCCCACGACCAAAACTGGCGTGGGATGTGAAGCCTTCACAACCAACATGAGATGGAAAGCCACATGGCAGCAGGGTGTATTGGTAGTGGTCGCCAGCGGCGTCGTATGATTCATTACAGGGCAGTGTCCACAATACCTATTGGGTCTTCTAAACCCTTCAACTGCCGCAATAGCCGGTACGAGTTTTTGTGGCAGATCATATGCTGGCCGTACACGGCAAAGTATGGAGAGATACCTGTGGTGGAGTGGTAAGACGACCCAGGGCATAGGTGATGGCAGGAATCCGGCGGTCCCAATCCTTCTGAACCGGTTGGACGTAGGCCTGAATGGCGGCTATGAGGGTGCGGTTCAACCGCTCAGACGCATTGGCTTGCGGGGAATAAACGGCAGTCCGCTGATGAGTAATGCCATACTTGTCCATTAGCTCCCGAAATCTAGCCGAGGTGAACTGAACTCCGTTGTCGGAGACCAATTCCTCCGGTACTCCAAATATATGGAAAACACGATTTTCCAGAAAGCTGGCTATTGGGCCAGTGTGCAGGTTTCGAATTGGTTGAAAATTTCCGATTTTGGATAAGTGGTCCAGGACCACGACAGCTCCCGTATATCCCGAAGTCAAGCGAGGGTACGGACCGATGAGATCTATATACAGGCGCTGGAACACCCGCTCCGGTAGTTCGAATTTTCCCATCGGGGGTCGAAGAACAGAATTGGGCGCTTTAGTGCATTTGCACAGCTCACAGGCGGCTACGTACTTTTTCACTTGCTGCGCCATCTTAGGCCAAAAGAAGTAAGTCTTCAGTCACCGAAGCGTACGACCATAACCGCCGTGTGCACTCAATGGGTGGTCATGAGCCCGTTTAATCAATTCGAAGGTCAGTGTTTCGGGCACCCATAATTTCTACTGTTCCTCTTCTTGGAGGGGGTCTCCGGAGGCGTGTCCCATCCGCTTGTATATAAATCCCTCCGTCATCCATAGTTCTGGCAGCTGTGGTAACTGGTTCCGAATCGTATTCATCAGCTGGGTATAACGTATTGACTTGAAGGCGGGATGGTCGAAGTCGATCCATAGGGGGCTGTCGTCCTCCTGGGCCAACTCTGCTCCTTCAGGGGCAAACATCCTTGATAATGTTTCCGGTACCACGTGCTGACTTCCCTTGCGGTGTCTTATCGTGAAGTCAAACGCTTGTAATTTACAGGCCCATCTGGCCAAGCGCCCGTGGAGATCAGTTTGGCTCATCAGCCATTTCAGAGACGCATGATCAGTGACGATTTCAAATGGATGTCCCTCTACATATGCTCGAAAGCGTTTCACTGCCAGCACAGCCACCAGGCATTCCTGCTCCGAGACCGTGTAGTTCCACAGGGCCGGGTTCAGCTTGTGGGACATAAAGGCTATAGGCCTCTCCTCGCCGTCTTGTGCAACCTGGACTAAGACTGCTCCCACCCCATGTTGACTCGCGTCACAATGGATTGAGAACGGTTTGCCAAAGTCCGGGCTGTGCAGCACGGGGGCTGTTGTCAGATACTTCTTTAGCTCTTCGAAGGCTCGCAAGCTGGGCCCTTCCCAGACGAAATTACGTCCCTTACGCAGCATGTCGGTCAAAGGTGTGGTAATGGTGGCATAGTCACGTACGAAACGCTGGTACCATCCACATAAGCCTAGGAATCAGCGTAACTGCTTGGTGGTCTTGGGTAATGGAAAAGCGTCAATCGTTTGAGTCTTGTCCGGGTCGGTCTTGATGTTGCCATGCCCAATGATGTGACCCAAATACTTCACCTCCGTCATCACGAACTGACTCTTCTGTATGTTGATGGTTAACCCTGCCCTCCGGATGTGCAGAGCCACCTCCTGAAGCAGGTCAATGTGTTCGTTAAAGGTCTCGGTTATAAGCAGCAGATCGTCCAAGTATACGAAAACTTGGTGCCGTAAATGCGGTGGTATCACCTTATCCATACGGCGCGTCATTGTCTGAGGGCATTGCACAATCCCTGGGATTGTGAAGGCTGTTTTCTCTTTTGAGCCAGGGTCTAAAGGAATTTGCCAGAAGGCGTCCTTGATGTCTAAGCTCGTGATGTAGTAGACTTTAGGCAATCGACTCAAAATGCCTTCAATCAACGGTAGGGGGTATGCGTCCTTGACAGTGACGGTGTTCAAGCGTCTGGAATCCAAGCATAGCCGGACCTTGTTCGGCTTGACAACTAAGGTGACCGGGGAAGCCCACGCGCTCTGCGATTCTTCGATCACGCCTAATGCTAGCATTCGATCAACTTCGGCATATAACAACTTTTCCTTCACCGGATATATGGCAAAATCTCTCTGTTTTATGGGTTTAGCGTCCCCCACATCTATTGTGTGTAACACCAGGGCCGTCCAGCCGAGACCTTTCCGTCTCATGCGATGGAAAAGCCGATATAGCCGAGTGTAGTGATGTCACAACATCAAACTACGCAAACTTAAAATCCAAACTTAAATTCCATTCCAATCATTCTAATTGGAATGCAATTTCCTACAACGAAATTCCACACGAATCACATGTGCATATTCGACCACGCGACCAACCATAAACAATCATGTTTATTACTTCATGGTCACGGTCGAGTATCATGTTGCACATTTGTATAAATGTTCTTGCCGGTATTTCACACCTCGTAAAGATAGAACGTTGCATTCATAATTTATGAATGAGAATCGAGTGCATCATATGACAACGTAGAACGAGTACATATGATGACTCGTATGTATGGATATACGACGAGGTGTTGGATGGATAAGATAACATGTGGGTAAATATGAAATGTAGGACAAGTGGATGAGCAATAAATATTGATATTTATTGAACTAGATTTTCGGGTGACATGATTACCACTTGGAAGGGTCAGTCATGTTCTCACCAGTTTCTTTAAGTAGAACATAAATCAATATGACTAATGTATTTAGTAGACTAAGAAATAGTATTTAAGAAAAATTAGTGGAAAATAAAGTCAGACTTGTTTTAGAAGTCAACTGCCGACATTGGCGTTGTTTCATTTCATTTCTATTATCACATATAGGCGCCCATAGGCTGCCATAGGCATCAGCGTGCAAACGCTGATAAAAGGTAATTCAATTTAAATTTCGGTCCAAGAACTAAACATACAATATGGCGATCCTGCCTAGATTCGAACCGAATGGAAGGCTTTGGGGAACTTTGGGAGTGCTACATGCCTAGAGATCGCGTTGAGGAGTACGTGCCCGGACCAGTGGCGGACGAAGCCCCAGCTTACAAACCGGAGAAGTCACAACCAGAACCTGGACCGAAACCGATTACAATAGAGGAGTATAGGGGACGCACATCGAGACCTGTTGAGCCGGTACAACCACCACCGAGGAAGAAGACGCGAGGAGGACGCAAGGTGCGCTTAAGACAGGAACGTGGAAATTTGTATCGACTCATCGCAATTAGCCACGGGAAGCAGAAACAGGAGTTTTTCCGCCAATTAGCTGAGTTACCACAAAAATATAAAAAGTAATGGGGAACTGTTCATCGACAACCAACCAAGGAATTTTGGTTGAATACAAACAGGCAACGACGACGGCGACGATTTTTATAGTTATAATTATTTTCATGTATTTTTATAATAGACATCAAAACAAATATGTGTCCAGAAAAGTAGCTAGGTTAGCGACGGTGTAATGTAATTTCATGTAATGTATTTTCTTGGGTAATATAATAATGTCAATCTATTATTTCTCTTTTCAATTGTTAATAATGAATTTTCCTTATGGAGGAAATTAGGACTTTGATTGAGGAAACGGAAAGGTTACTGATAAATTCTAAAAAGAGTGTCAACAAAGTTTTTAGAGTTGAGACTGTGCAACAAAAAATTGAAAGAGTTGATACTATTAAAACAGAAATAAACACTTTGTTTAGCAATTTCGAGGATTCCGAGATTTTAGAGCTAAAATTACGGTTTAGAAAACTGTATACCGAATTAAAGGAAATTCTGTTGGCACAGTTGGAAATTTCTAGGAGATCTCTAGCCAAAATGGGGGATTTTGATCTACACATGGCCATTAAGACCATTCCTATGTTTGATGGCAACTCTAAGGAGTTGAATGCATTCATAAAAATTGTGGAGTATGTAGAGAAAAAGCTGGCAGACGCAGCTAAGCCCGAATTGGTAGATTTTATTGTTAATGTGAAGTTATCAGATAACGTTCGGACTTCCCTTAGTACTGATATTCCGCAGACAGTAGCAGAATTACAGTCAAAATTGTTGCTTAGGTATAAACCCCAGAATACTGTTGCGAATATTCACACTTCGCTAAACTCATTGTCTCAGAAGCGTTCGAGTGTAACGCAATATAAAGAGAAGCTCTTAAGCTTAATTAGTGAACTTAATCAGTTCCAAATAACCGGACTTGGCGACAAGGTTACACCTGCACAGAAACAACTGGTGTCAACTTTGAACGATTCATACGCCCTAACCATATTCAAGAATGGTCTAAACGACCAATACAAAAATACTGTGTTTTCAGCACGACCCAAAAATTTGACGGATGCCATAAATTTAGCGTTAGAGCTAGAGAAAAGTGAGATCACACAACAAAACGTCATGTATTACAAACGCGGTAATGAAAACTTTAAAAAGAAGAAAGAAAGTTATGTCAAGAAAGGTGAGGGAAAAGGGAATGAAGGGGGTAAGAATAAGTACACCCGCAACAATGGTAATAATGGAAACAGTTATAATGGAGGGAATGGCAACTATCGGAAGAAGAAGTGGAAAAATCAAAGAAACAATAGTGAGGGTAATAATTATAGGAACGTAAACGTTGTCCAGGAACAGGGAAACGTACAGTCCTCCGGAGAGGAGTAGGTCATCAAAATATAGAGAACCCTCCCGGAGTAGAACATAGAGTAAAAGAATCCAACTCCGGATCAAAAGACAATAATAATATATATACTATCTCCAGAAATTGTCCCAATTTTATAGAACTATTTTGCAAGGATGTCAAATCAAGCCTCACTTTCCTTGTAGATACAGGCGCAGATATATCGATTTGTAGATTTAATAGTAGATTCAGTGGGAGTATTGATGAGAATGACAGATGCAAACTAACTGGAATTACAAATCAGGCAATCACATCTCTTGGAAAAGCCTATTTGAAATTACAAATTGGAGGTTGCTGTGTAACTAACCAATTCCAGATAGTAGAGGAGTCATTCCCAATAAAAACTGATGGAATTATTGGTAGAGATTTTCTTGAAGGATATCGGTCTAAGATAGATTATGAGACCTACACGATAACTTTCAATATTAAGGATGATGAAGTAATTATTCCTATAAGTGTCAAACCATTGAATATCTATAAGATCGAGATACCTGCGAGAACAGAGACTGTACTACCGATTGATTTGACGAGGGATGAGGATTGTATTATCCTTAATAAGGAGATACAAAAAGGTGTTTTCTTAAGCAACACTATTGTACCAGCGAAAGGTATATGCCATGTTAAAGTGTTAAATGTTAATGATCATCCCGTTAAGTTAGAGAAATTTGAGGTTGAAACTGAGCCTCTGGATGATTATTTCGTATTACAAAACACTAAATGTGAGGAGAAAAGCAACCCCGACCGCCTTAAAAATTTAATTAAGAAAATTAATCTAAATAACTGTGATGAGAAAGCAATACATAGTATATTGGGTATTGTTGGGAAATTTCAGGATGTATTCCATATGGAAGGCGACAAGTTGACTGTCAATAACTTCTATAAGCAGAAGATTAACCTTTTGGATAACACACCAGTGTATATCAAAAATTATAAGTTACCCCATGCATAACTTGAGGAGATCAATGATCAAATCAAGGAGCTGGAGAACAATGATATAATAGAACCATCTATTAGTCCATATAATTCACCACTATTGGTGGTCCCCAAAAAGAGTTCTGACGACAAGAAGCATTGGCGTTTGGTCGTAGATTTTCGACGATTAAACAACAAAATCGTCAATGATAAATTCCCGCTGACTAGATTGGAAGACGTTTTGGACAAACTAGGTAGAGCGAAATATTTCTCTACGCTAGACATGACCAGCTCGTTTCACCAGATAGAGTTAGAACGAGGATCCAGACCACTGACAGCTTTTTCGACTGGAAATGGTCATTTTCAGTTCAAGCGCTTACCCTTTGGACTTAAAATTTCATCTAATAGTTTCCAAAGGATGTTAACTATAGCTCTGTCAGGCCTCAATTCAAAAGCATTTCTGTATGTTGACGATATTATTGTATTTGGATGTAGTATCGATCATCATAACCGGAATCTGATACAAGTTCTTCAGAGGTTACGCAAGTATAACCTCAAGTTAAATCCCGGTAAGTGCCAATTTCTTAGATCAGAAGTTGTGTACTTAGGCCATTTGATAACTGACGAAGGTATCAGAACTGATCCTTCGAAGAATGAAGCAATTAAAAATTATCCTGTTCCCAAAAACGCAGACGAAGTCAGAAGATTCGTTGCTTTTTGCAATTATTATAGGCGCTTCATTCCGGACTTCGCGGAGATTACAAAGTGTTTGAATGGTCTACTGAAAAAGAACACTGCTTTTGTGTGGGACGATAAATGTCAACAGGCGTTCGAAACGTTAAAACTGAAGTTAATTAAACCACCCATCCTACAATATCCTGATTTTGATAAACCGTTCGTACTAACAACGGACGCATCTAGTTATGCTCTAGGTGCTGTACTTTCACAAGGCGAGATAGGATCCGATTTACCTATATCCTATGCCAGTAAATCTCTCGGTAAGCACGATGTGAATAAACCGATTATCGAGAAAGAATTACTCGCGATACATTGGGGGATCAATTTCTTTAGACCATATCTATATAGCAGGAAATTTATAGTGGTCACTGACCACAGACCGTTAGTGTCGCTTTTCTCTCACAAAAACCCATCCTCAAAATTAACAAGAATAAGGCTCGATTTATCAGATTATGATTTCGAGATAATTTTTAAACAAGGCAAAATGAATTGTAATGCAGATGCATTGTCGAGAATTAAAATTGATTCCGACATATTGAAGTCGATGATTCCTTTAGAACGAGATGAAAATGTAAAAAAAATGTTGGCGTTAACACGGGGAATGTCTGCTAAGCAAAAAGTGGACAGTAAAAGTAAAACCATTGATGACAAACCCGAGGCAACTGTAGAGCCTGATCAACTTTACGTTTGGGATTGTACATCATCATCAGACATTAGAAATGTCATGAGATTAAAGTTTATATTTTGCAACAATGAAACGTTTGATATCGTCCGGACAAACGATGAAGTAATTGTATACTGTGATGGTGATAAATCTAACGGGAAACAAGTTTCCGTTAATGACAAACCGCCAGTTGGTGCAAATACCAATAAATCATGTAGAGCGGTCAATAACGATAATACCAGTATGATATACGTATCTACCATGGAGAAGTTATTGGACAAACTGGCCGAAATGAATATTTTTGAGCTAGCTCTTTCAAGTAAAGATAAAATATTTGAATTCATGCATAAATTCGAATTCAAAAATATAATCAATATGTTGCAACAAATGGAGAAATATAAACAGCGCGCTAAAATTAAGATACTTATTTACGAACCCCCGAAAAACATAAAAGACACTGCAGTGCAACATCAGTTAATACGTGAATATCACGATACGCCACAAGGAGGTCACTTAGGTATTCGAAAAACGTTACTTAAGTTGAAGCAAAGATATTGCTGGAAGAACATGAACAGCATGGTTAAAAGGTATGTCAGCGATTGCGAACAATGTAAAATTAACAAGCAAGTAAGAAATACCAAAGAAAATATGGTAAAGACTGACACACCAACAACGAGTTTTGAAACCATAGCTATTGACGTGGTTGGACCTCTGAGAATCTCGAACAATCATCGATACATTTTGACTATGCAGTGCGAACTAACAAGGTTCGTAGTAGCTGCACCGATGGAAACTAAGGATGCAAAAACTGTAGCATTCACTTTGGTAAATGAATTTATACTAAAATTTGGTCATTTTAAGATATTAAAATCAGACCAAGGGACCGAATTCACAAATAGTTTGATGCAAGAAATTTGCAACTTATTAAAAATCGAACAAGTTTTCTCTACACCCTATCACCATGAAACTTTAGGCGCTGTAGAACGCAATCATAGGGTACTGAATGAGTACATGTTAGCATTTTCTGAGGATTCTGACTGGGACAAGTGGATTCCGTATTATACTTTTGCATATAATACAACCCCACATGTAGACAACAACTACACACCATATGAATTGATATTTGGCAAGCTACCTTATCTCCCAGACGATATTTTGAGTAATCAAGAGAAATTCTATGATTTAGACAACTATGCCAAAGAATTGAGAACCCGGTTAAAACATGCTCTCAATAGAGCCAGAGAAATCATTGAAATTGTTAAACAAAATCGTATTAAGAACAATACAGTAAACCCGATTCATTTAGAACAAGGTGATTTAGTACTTTTGAAAAGAGAAAACAGGAAAAAATATGAGACACCTTTCAAAGGTCCATTTAAAGTAATAAAATTAAAAGGTGTCAATGCTATAATTGAAATTAACGGAAAGTTAAAAGAAGTACACAGAAACAATTTAAAACCATGTAAATAGCAGTGAATTTCATTTTTACAAACTTTGTAGAGTTAATATGATATAGAATAAGTACAAATATAATCTACAATAAAAATATGTACAGTATTAGAATAAAACATACATTAAGATAAAGTAATTTAGCATAAGTAGCTATTAAATTTATATTATTAAGAAATAACTTTGATTACAATCATACAAAACCGTAAATGTAAGCATAAAGAATCAATAATATTCGAGTTGAACTGTAGATATTAGAATATAAGATTCATTTAATATTGAGCATCGAGTAATGATTTTTAAATTTTAAAATTATAATTATAATGCAAAGCTATATGAGTGGGAATATGACTTACTTTGATTCAAGTGTTTCGCACTAATTGAAATTTGTACGCAACACTCCTTGCCCTATGGGTGTAGTGATGTCACAACATCAAACTACGCAAACTTAAAATCCAAACTTAAATTCCATTCCAATCATTCTAATTGGAATGCAATTTCCTACAACGAAATTCCACACGAATCACATGTGCATATTCGACCACGCGACCAACCATAAACAATCATGTTTATTACTTCATGGTCACGGTCGAGTATCATATTGCACATTTGTATAAATGTTCTTGCCGGTACTTCACACCTCGTAAAGATAGAACGTTGCATTCATAATTTATGAATGAGAATCGAGTGCATCATATGACAACGTAGAACGAGTACATATGATGACTCGTATGTATGGATATACGACGAGGTGTTGGATGGATAAGATAACATGTGGGTAAATATGAAATGTAGGACAAGTGGATGAGCAATAAATATTGATATTTATTGAACTAGATTTTCGGGTGACATGATTACCACTTGAAAGGGTCAGTCATGTTCTCACCAGTTTCTTTAAGTAGAACATAAATCAATATGACTAATGTATTTAGTAGACTAAGAAATAGTATTTAAGAAAAATTAGTGGAAAATAAAGTCAGACTTGTTTTAGAAGTCAACTGCCGACATTGGCGTTGTTTCATTTCATTTCTATTATCACATATAGGCGCCCATAGGCTGCCATAGGCATCAGCGTGCAAACGCTGATAAAAGGTAATTCAATTTAAATTTCGGTCCAAGAACTAAACATACAATACGAGTCAAGTCGCAGTTGTTGATTCACATCCAGTGCATGTCGTAATAAGTGAGTGGTTGGAGTTTCGTCAGGAACAGTGGTGACGGACTCCAGTGTCGTGCCGGAAAACAGTGCCGGGGCCAAGTTAAATTTTCGAACGAAATCCACCCCTAGGTAAAGATTCTGGGTTAATTGGGGGATAATGTAAATTTCCAGAGGTTTAGTTACTCCTTTAAAGGTGACATCCGTCGTAATTTTCCCCCCTACAGAGTGACGAGTCCGCGTGCATTGCCAGCACCTCCCCTGCAAAATCGGCTGATATGCAATTCACACTGGCTCCCGTATCGACTAAACCTGACAATCGCTTTTGCAAGAGGTGGACTAACGCATATGGTCGAACGTCATCCCTCAATAATTCGTCTAAGTGTATTTCCCTCAGCACCGTCTTCGACTGCCTGATCCTTCTCCAAAAGCTCCGCATCCGACGCGTGGCTCACTTCCTTCAGGGTGGGACAGTTGTAACCAACTCCTCCTGGAAGATGCGCTAGCGAGTAGCCAAATAACTCCACAGTCTCACGTGGAAGGGTTTAACATGCCAAGAAACTTTCGCCTCGCACCATTCCCCTGCGCGGCCGCCTCGACGAAGGGTTGCGTCGGCTGTGGAACTTCAGGAGAACTGTGTTTGGCGGTGCGAGTCAGCAAAGTTGGGGTCATGTCTGGGGCTTGGTCGTAGCTAGTGATAAGGTCAGTATTGGTTCGTTCAGGTTCTAGGAGTGCCGGCGGGTGGTCGCGGCACTCGCTGGCAAGTTTTTTCGTAACTTGCAATCCGCGCAATCAGGTGCATAAGTGTCTGCCTTCCCACACCGGTAACAGAAGATCGTCGGTTCCGCTGGACATGCATAGAAACGATGCCCCGTCTGCCGGCAGTTCCAACAGACCGTGGGACTTGTAACTGCTTCGACGAATGGTCGGTCAATCATTGCTTGAAACTCGGGCTCTAGGGGTGCTCCGCTCCTCGGTCCTGGTACTGGGTCAGCCAGTAGGTGGTCCGCTGCCCTTAACTCCGCGGTGTGATTATTTCGTGGATTAGGTCCCGTTATGTGAGGTTGTGGACGGAAGGTTCCTCGCCGCTCATCTAGCTGTTCTTGCCTACGGGCATGGAGGCGTAATCCTTGTATGGTGTTGATGCGAACATGAAGAAGACTGCTCTGAAGCTCCCAACGCATATTCTCCCTGATAATTTCCACCAGTTCGTCCTCGGGCATGAGTGTTCGTAACCGAGTGCTTAATCGCACTATACTTGTGTAATACTGGTCGAATGGTTCGTGAGCGCCTTGTTTCCGTTTCTTTAGTTGTTCCCGTAGTTATCTTTCAGTGAAGCCGTCGTCAAATCGTTTGCGGAAGCCTGCACAGAAAGAATCCCAATTGGGACGTGGCGTCGATTCTTTAAAACTCCAATACCAGTCGGCAGCATCTCCGCTGAACGAAAGGTGTGCATGCCGGAGGAAAGCCGAGAAGTCACCTCCCAGGGTGCTGGAGACTAGTGCCTGAATCCTAAACAGGAACCGGTCCACTGATGTCGTCGAGTTGAAACCAGTGAAGCTAAGGTGTCAACTCTCCATGATACGAGGCGTAGGGTCTCGGAAAGGTGTCAATGCGTTCGCGGGGGAATCGCATCCTCGATGGGCCTGCTGTAAGGGACTGACTCGGGGACTGTGGGTACCAACGGAGGTGCGGTGTTGTATCGTGGTCGATACTCGGGAGCTCTGGGATCCATTCCCGAGTTCCTTGGAGGTAGGGTCCAATGATCAGCCGGTCTAGAGTGGGGCATAGCCACACTGAGATTGGTCTCCCAGCCAAGCGGAGTTCTCACGCGGCTGGGGGGTTGGCTGATCAGGAGGTTCTGGAGTCTTCCCTCCAAGTTTCCGATCCTCTCGGACATAACTTGCATTAAGGCCACGAGGTGTCACTGGAGTGGGTGGAAGGCGCGGTTGGAACCTCGGCCACAACAACTGCAACAGGGACTTCTCCGCCCACGGCTCCTTGCAGGTCCACCAGTGATTGGGGCGGTTCAGCATCTTGGGACCCTTTCGCCACTGCTCCGCGCGTCGGGACGTGCGTTCCGAGGGGGGAGTCTACGGCGGTCCGCTCTATGGGTCGCCGGCATAGCGGACAAAGCTCGGACGTCAGTAGGAGCTGTTGGACGCAGGCGCAATGGAACAGGTGTCCATACTCCAATCGCACGCTGTTTATACCCTCCGCTACGTCCTCAAAACAGATCCCGCAGTTAGCGGGTTGGACCGTTTTGGATCAGGTCCAACGTTTGTCTGGGGTCCGCTTTGTCACCATGTTTGTGTTTACTATGGGGGTTGGTGCTATGTTTTACTGAAAGAAAAAAAAATGTAACTTACTCCTACTACTACTTCTAATCTATAAATATATGCAAACAGCTTAATGATAAATTAGTGGTCGATAGTGGCGAGCTATTTAGTAAATATAGAAAAAAAAATTTATTTAATAGACACTTTTCTTTCCAGCAGCCGACTCCTCCAAAGGGAAATGAGAGTGAATGGTAGTCTGCCGAGAAAAGGGTCCTTTTGGCCGATTTACAATAATGTATCGCCAAACCCACATACATTACAAAAACCGTTTCTAAATTACGTTAAATGACTCGATGAAACAAGTGGTAGAGCTACCGTAACAGCTTTATACGCGGTCAAAATTACCGTCACGTGGAAGCATTCCGGGATCCGCAACTCCAGCATACGCCACTCGTTTTTCACGCATAAAAAATGAGTAGAATCCTTCCGCGACATTAAGGCAAGGTAGCCTTCTATTTTCTTGAGAGTCCAGGCCGATAGGAAAAATCCATCTGGCTGACAGTTCCATCAAGAAAATAGAATGTCCTTACAGGGGTCAACCTGGGACAACACATCGGAAGGATTCTGTCGCGAAAAACAATCAAACAAAGGAGAGCGGAAGCTACAACTCACGTGAAGCGACTGCAAGTGTGTATCACACAACTCCACTGCTCCTGTTTGTGAGGCTCGAGTACCAAGGTACCTTACATCCTCCGTAAAGGACCAACTCGTCAGAAGACGCGAATCTCTTATCCCCTTAGGATGTTTTGGCCCCACGTTGGGTGCCATTTGTAATGATTTTTCGTCTTAATTCACAAACGAGGAACCAACCTCTCATCGGTTCTAGACGTTAAGTCTGAGTCGTGCCAACAAATGGTAACAACCGGTCAATCAATCCGTGCACCATAACCCAATTCCGGAGAGGATTTGGGTCGCGGGTCTTAAAATGGATTACGCTCATTTACAATTTTCAGCCACCATTAAATGCACGTTTCAAACGCGTCGAAAACACAATCATACGGAGAAGAAACCTACTTTACGTTACTCCGCATTTCTTCATCAACCCAGTCAAAGAACAAAAATCTAACCTCCATTTCGCGTTCCCGAATTTTACCGACGCAGTACCGAAAAATATACTACGTTAACATGAATTCGAAGAAAGCTACGCTAAAGAAAAACAGGCAAACTAACAAAGGTACCGCGTACCACGCGCGACGCGAAACCGACCTCAGCGGATTTTTTCAAACCCTACCCTCGCGACGGCATACTTACCCTGCACTCTCACTGCCTCTGAAAAAGAAAGACCACTGGAAAGGAAAGTCTGCGTTAAATTTAGCAATTCATGGTTTTTTTTTCTTCTTCATTCGCACGTTTAAAAGATATTGTTAATTTACGTTTAACATTAATCGGCCTCAAAGTTATATTTTAATTTATTCCTAATCATTAATTTTACATGCGTTGTGTGTTTCTCATCTCTATGCCATCTAACCTTCTATAGTACTTATGTTTTGCTAAAACTCGTCCCTTGTCACAAGAATTTCGTAACAAGTTTCACTGCCTACACGTCTACAAGTTTTTTACTGTTTTATTTCGTACTCTAAAAATCTTCAGTGATCTCTAATTAATTTATACACCAAATGAAATTAAAAATATGAAAGAAAAAAATTCACATGTAATTTCGAACATGTTAGTCAATTGTAATTTCTTCTTGCTAATCTGCAATTATATATATTACATGAACAATTTTTAGTGAACGAGGTTTGAAATAGAAGAAGAAATAACAATAAAGCAGCACTTTAACTCGATTAATCTACCACAGCTAATTTCTAAACGATTTATTCGCAAAAATTAGAAAAAATAATCAACAATAAGTATGGAAACATCGTTATACAAGAAGGATGAAGCAACGATATTTTGAACTAGATAAAATATAAGACCTATTATGTTAATCTAATCCACTTGATTTCTATGTGTCTAAAGAATTTCTTAGTATGTTAGAAAATAAGAAAACAAGGATAGGATCCCTTCGAACAAAAGGTTGCAGCAAGGAAACAATTTGGAAAAGATTTTACAAAATATAAACGAAGCAAATAAATAATTTCATACACCCTAAATTCAGCATTTTTACTTCTCTATTTCCAAGCAGAAACGACAGAGAGGAAAGAGATGCAAGGAGGCATATAATAATATATACTATATATTTTACATATTCGTGACGTCTTAATTTATAGTATTTTACTTGGAGGCAGGAAAGGTATGCCAAGTTAAATGCATACCTTTTTGGTATTTGGTGAAGCTTTTCGCATAAACAGAATACACAATGAGTCATTGATTTAAGCACATGACGGGCAGAAATTAGCACAAAAACATTTGTTTTGAAGATAAAAAAAAAAAAAAAATCGAATTTATATGCCTTTAGGCCCCACTGAATGAACGTGTTTTCTAGTACGTAGGGAGTATTAAACAATAATCACTAGAATAAAGTGAACAGGATTATCTCAAAGAATTCAATTTTCAAATTGAAAAGATTCTCATTTTCAAACTTAACATACTACCTCCCGAAAATATTTATATACGATTAGAAAATTGTTAACATTGAAAGGATAGCAAATGAGATCAGGAAACACAACATTTCTTACATTATTGTTTATGACTATACACACGCGTACTCTTTACAAGTTTTTTTCAATATTAATTCATTTCTTGTTGATGACTATTTGGCCTTGCGATTTATCATCCAAATTAGTGGAGCAACTTTTAGTAAATAATTATCAATTTCCTCATAACGTATAAAGAGGTATGTTTTAAAAAGGTTGCTGTTTTTTTTCATTGATTTAATTTTTTGTTTGTTTCTTCCATTACTAATAAATTAAATTTCTTTTCAATCTATTTACACAAACCAACTCTGTTTATAGAAAATTAATTTAAAATTTTACATCATTTCACTTTTATCCTTACATATACACATCTACATATGCCATTTTGTTGCCCTGACGTTTAACATTCATACGTTTGATTACTTCTACTTATTTTTTTCTGGGTTAAATTATTCATTCTCAGGGGAACTATATTTTTCAATTATGTTCAACAGTATGAATAATATTAGTTTAGACAACGAATTTCTTGTTTGTCTCAATTATTGGGTTAAACGTCTATTTAATGCGATTGGTATTAATGAAAAAAATATCCTACTTGGGTACTCACTATATGGCTGTAGACGACCGCCGTCAATTGGCTCCTGTAATAGTGGCGTATGATTGTTGCTCAATTCTGTGGCAGCTGTGGCTAAAGTGTGATCCCAACTTGTATCTCCTGCATATATGTCGGCTCCATTTAAATTGTCACGTGCTCTTGTTGCTGATTCTTGACTGTCGAATTCAACCATCGCTTGTACTCCATTCTTTTTGAAGGTTACAATTCTCTGTACGAACAATATGTCGCAATTTCCCACTGTTTTTCCTGTTTTCCTCGCTAATAGGGCCGTCCGTCATCATGGAGACCTCACCACAATCACCTCTCAAACTATCTTCTAAGCATTAAGGTCGTCCTTTGAATATTTACCTGGAATGTTTACGTTTGGGTTTCAGTTTTAACACAGAATCTTCACTTTATCCACAAAACTTACAATAGAATTTACACAATAAAGTCCACCTGCGATAAAAGCGAATGATCTCGATGGCATTCACTACCCACACACTCTGCTACCCTGTGGCTGTCAATTGACTTTGACATCCCACGACCAAAACTGGCGTGGGATGTGAAGCCTTCACAACCAACATGAGATGGAAAGCCACATGGCAGCAGGGTGTATTGGTAGTGGTCGCCAGCGGCGTCGTATGATTCATTACAGGGCAGTGTCCACAATACCTATTGGGTCTTCTAAACCCTTCAACTGCCGCGATAGCCGGTACGAGTTTCTGTGGCGGATCATATGCTGGCCGTACACGGCAAAGTATGGAGAGATACCTGTGGTGGAGTGGTAAGACGACCCAGGGCATAGGTGATGGCAGGAATCCGGCGGTCCCAATCCTTCTGAACCGGTTGGACGTAGGCCTGAATGGCGGCTATGAGGGTGCGGTTCAACCGCTCAGACGCATTGGCTTGCGGGGAATAAACGGCAGTCCGCTGATGAGTAATGCCATACTTGTCCATTAGCTCCCGAAATCTAGTCGAGGTGAACTGAACTCCGTTGTCGGAGACCAATTTCTCCGGTACTCCAAATATATGGAAAACACGATTTTCCAGAAAGCTGACTATTGGACCAGTGTGCAGGTTTCGAATTGGTTGAAAATTTCCGATTTTGGATAAGTGGTCCAGGACCACGACAGCTCCCGTATATCCCGAAGTCAAGCGAGGGTACGGACCGATGAGATCTATATACAGGCGCTGGAACACCCGCTCCGGTAGTTCGAATTTTCCCATCGGGGGTCGAAGAACAGAATTGGACGCTTTAGTGCATTTGCACAGCTCACAGGCGGCTACGTACTTTTTCACTTGCTGCGCCGTCTTAGGCCAAAAGAAGTAAATCTTCAGTCACCGAAGCGTACGGCCATAACCGCCGTGTGCACTCAATGGGTGGTCATGAGCCCGTTTAATCAATTCGAAGGTCAGTTCTTCGGGCACCCATAACTTCTACTGTTCCTCTTCTTGGAGGGGGTCTCCGGAGGCGTGTCCCATCCGCTTGTATATAAATCCCTCCGTCATCCATAGTTCTGGCAGCTGTGGTAACTGGTTCCGAATCGTATTCATCAGCTGGGTATAACGTATTGACTTGAAGGCGGGATGGTCGAAGTCGATCCATAGGGGGCTGTCGTCCTCCTGGGCCAACTCTGCTCCTTCAGGGGCGAACATCCTTGATAATGTTTCCGGTACCACGTGCTGACTTCCCTTGCGGTGTCTTATCGTGAAGTCAAACGCTTGTAATTTACAGGCCCATCTGGCCAAGCGCCCGTGGAGATCAGTTTGGCTCATCAGCCATTTCAGAGACGCATGATCAGTGACGATTTCAAATGGATGTCCCTCTACATATGCTCGAAAGCGTTTCACTGCCAGCACAGCCACCAGGCATTCCTGCTCCGAGACCGTGTAGTTCCACAGGGCCGGGTTCAGCTTGTGGGACATAAAGGCTATAGGCCTCTCCTCGCCGTCTTGTGCAACCTGGACTATGACTGCTCCCACCCCATGTTGACTCGCGTCACAATGGATTGAGAACGGTTTGCCAAAGTCCAGGCTGTGCAGCACGGGGGCTTTTGTCAGATACTTCTTTAGCTCTTCGAAGGCTCGCAAGCTGGGCCCTTCCCAGACGAAATTACGTCCCTTACGCAGCATGTCGGTCAAAGGTGTGGTAATGGTGGCATAGTCACGTACAAAACGCTGGTACCATCCACATAAGCCTAGGAATCAGCGTAACTGCTTGGTGGTCTTGGGTAATGGAAAAGCGTCAATCGCTTGAGTCTTGTCCGGGTCGGTCTTGATGTTGCCATGCCCAATGATGTGACCCAAATACTTCACCTCCGTCATCACGAACTGACTCTTCTGTATGTTGATGGTTAACCCCGCCCTCCGGATGTGCAGAGCCACCTCCTCAAGCAGGTCGACGTGCTCGTTAAAGGTCTCGGTTATAAGCAGCAGATCGTCCAAGTAAACGAAAACTTGGTGCCGTAAATGCGGTGGTATCACCTTATCTCTGCGGTGGTATCACCTTAGTCTGAGGGCATTGCACAATCCGCATGGCATGGTTACGAATTGATACAGTGGCCGACCTGGGACTGTGAAGGCTGTTTTCTCCTATGAGCCAGGGTCTAAAGGAATTTGCTAGAAAGCGTCCTTGGTGTCTAAGCTCGTGATGTAGTAGACTTTAGGCAATCGACTCAAAATGCCTTCAATCAACGGTAGGGGGTATGCGTCCTTGACAGTGACGGTGTTCAAGTGTCTGGAATCCAAGCATAGCCGGACCTTGTTCAGCTTAACAACTAAGGTGACCGGGGAAGCCCACGCGCTCTGCGATTCTTCGATCACGCCTAATGCTAGCATTCGATCAACTTCGGCATATAACAACTTTTCCTTCACCGGATATATGGCAAAATCTCTCTGTTTTATGGGTTTAGCATCCCCCACATCTATTGTGTCTCATGCGATGGAAAAGCCGATATATCCGAGTCAAGTCGCAGTTGTTGATTCACATCCAGTGCATGTCGTAATAAGTGAGTGGTTGGAGTTTCGTCAGGAACAGTGGTGACGGACTCCAGTGTCGTGCCGGAAAACAGTGCCGGGGCCAAGTTAAATTTTCGAACGAAATCCACCCCTAGGTAAAGATTCTGGGTTAATTGGGGGATAATGTAAAATTCTAGAGGTTTAGTTACTCCTTTAAAGGTGACATCCGTCGTAATTTTCCCCCCTACAGAGTGACGAGTTCCGTCCACCGTGCTTAACCAGGCGGTTAAAATGATGGGTTTGGTCCGCGTGCATTGCCAGCACCTCCCCTGCAAAATCGGCTGATATGCAATTCACACTGGCTCCCGTATCGACTAAACCTGACAATCGCTTTTGCAAGAGGTGGACTAACGCATATGGTCGAACGTCATCCCTCAATAATTCGTCTAAGTGTATTTCCCTGAGCATCTTCCTCGACTGCCTGACCCTTCTCCAGAAGCTCCGCATCCAACACGTGGCTCGCTTCCTTCGGGGTGGGACAGTTGTAACCAACTCCTCCTGGAAGATGCGCTAGCGAGTAGCCAAATAACTCTACAGTCTGACGTGGAAGGGTTTAACATGACAAGAAACCTTCGCCTTGCTACCATTCCCCTGCGCGTCCACCTCGACGAAGGGTTGCGTCAGCTGTGGAACTTCAGGAGAACTGTGTTTGGCGGTGCGAGTCAGCAAAGTTGGGGTCATGTCTGGGGCTTGGTCGTAGCTAGTGATAGGGTCAGCATTGGTTCGTTCAGGCTCTAGGAGTGCCGGAGGGTGGTCGCGGCACCCACTGGCAAGTTTTTTCGTAACTTGCAATCTGCGCAATCAGGTGCATAAGTGTCTGCCTTCCCACACCGGTAACAGAAGATCGTCGGTTCCGCTGGACATGCATAGAAACGATGCCTCGTCTGCCGGCAGTTCCAACAGACCGTGGGACTTGTACTGCTTCGACGAATGGTCGGTCAATCATTGCTTGAAACTCGGGCTCTAGGGGTGCTCCGCTCCTCGGTACTGGTACTGGGTCAGCCAGTAGGTGGTCCGCTGCCCTTAACTCCGCGGTGTGATTATTTCGTGGATTAGGTCCCGTTATGCGAGATTTTGGGCGGAAGGTTCCTCGCCGCTCATCTAGCTGTTCTTGCCTACGGGCATGGAGGCGTAATCCTTGTATGGTGTTGATGGGAACATGAAGAAGACTGTTCTGAAGCTCCCAACGCATATTCTCCCTGATAATTTCCACCAGTTCGTCCTCGGGCATGAGTGTTCGTAACCGAGTGCTTAATCGCACTATACTTGTGTAATACTGGTCGAATGGTTCGTGAGCGCCTTGTTTCCGTTTCTTTAGTTGTTCCCGTAGCTATCTTTCAGTGAAGCCGTCGTCAAATCGTTTGCGGAAGCCTGCACAGAAAGAATCCCAATTGGGACGTGGCGTCGATTCTTTAAAACTCCAATACCAGTCGGCAGCATCTCCGCTGAACAAAAGGTGTGCATGCCGGAGGAAAGCCGAGAAGTCACCTCCCAGGGTGCTCGAGACTAGTGCCTGAATCCTAAACAGGAACCGGTCCACTGATGTCGTCGAGTTGAAACCAGTGAAGCTAAGGTGTCAACTCTCCATGATACGAGGCGTAGGGTCTCGGAAAGGTGTCAATGCGTTCGCGGGGGAATCGCATCCTCGATGGGCCTGCTGTAAGGGACTGACTCGGGGACTGTGGGTACCAACGGAGGTGCGGTGTTGTATCGTGGTCGATACTCGGGAGCTCTGGGATCCATTCCCGAGTTCCTTGGAGGTAGGGTCCAATGATCAACCGGTCTAGAGTGGGGCATAGCCACACTGAGATTGGTCTCCCGGCCAAGCGGAGTTCTCACGCGGCTGGGGGGTTGGCTGATCGGGAGGTTCTGGAGTCTTCCCTCCAAGTTTCCGATACTCTCGGACATAACTTGCATTAAGGCCACGAGGGTGTCAATGGAGTGGGTGGAAGGCGCGGTTGGAACCTCGGCCGCACCAACTGCAACAGGGACTTCTCCGCCCACGGCTCCTTGCAGGTCCACCAGTGATTGGGGCGGTTCAGCATCTTGGGACCCTTTCGCCACTGCTCCGCGCGTCGGGACGTGCGTTCCGAGGGGGGAGTCTACGGCGGTCGGCTCTATGGGTCGCCGGCATAGCGGACAAAGCTCGGACGTCAGTAGGAGCTGTTGGACGCAGGCGCGATGGAATAGGTGTCCGCACTCCAATCGCACGCTGTTTATACCCTCCGCTACGTCCTCAAAACAGATCCCGCAGTTAGCGGGTTGGACCGTTTTGGATCGGGTCCAACGTTTGTCTGGGGTCCGCTTTGTCGCCAGGTTTGTGTTTACTATGGGGGTTGGTGCTATGTTTTACTGAAAGAAAAAAAAATGTAACTTACTCCTACTACTACTTCTAATCTATAAATATATGCAAACAGCTTAATGATAAATTAGTGGTCGATAGTGGCGAGCTATTTAGTAAATATAGAAAAAAAAATTTATTTAATAGACACTTTTCTTTCCAGCAGCCGACTCCTCCAAAGGGAAATGAGAGTGAATGGTAGTCTGCCGAAAAAAGGTTGCTTTCGGCCGATTTACAATAATGTATCCCCAAACCCACATACATTACAAAAACCGTCTCTAAACTACGTTAAATGACTCGATGAGACAAGTGGCAGGGCTACCGTAACAGCTTTATACGCGGTCAAAATTACCGTCACGTGGAAGCATTCCGGGCTCCGCAACTCCAGCATACGCCACTCGTTTTTCACGCATAAAAAATGAGTAGAATCCTTCCGCGACATTAAGGCAAGGTAGCCTTCTATTTTCTTGAGAGTCCAGGCCGATAGGAAAAACCCATCTGGCTGACAGTTCCATCAAGAAAATATAAGGTCCTTACAGGGGTCAACCTGGGACAACACATCGGAAGGATTCTGTCGCGAAAAAAAATCAAACAAAGGAGAGCGGAAGCTACAACTCACGTGAAGCGACTGCAAGTGTGTATCACACAACTCCACTGCTCCTGTTTGTGAGGCTCGAGTACCAAGGTACCTTACATCCTCCGTAAAGGACCAACTCGTCAGAAGACGCGAATCTCTTATCCCCTTAGGATGTTTTGGCCCCACGTTGGGTGCCATTTGTAATGATTTTTCGTCTTAATTCACGAACGAGGAACCAACCTCTCATCGGTTCTAGACGTTAAGTCTGAGTCGTGCCAACGAATGGTAACAACCGGTCAACCAATCCGTGCACCATAACCCATTTTCGCGGTGGCTGCTTGTCGGCCAGCTAGATCGGAGAGGATTTCGGTCGCGGGTCTTAAAATGGATTACGCTCATTTACAATTTTCAGCCACCATTAAATGCACGTTTCAAACGCGTCGAAAACACAATCATACGGAGAAGAAACCTACTTTACGTTACCCCGCATTTCTTCATCAACCCAGTCAAAGTACAAAAATCTAACCTCCATTTCGCGTTCCCGAATTTTACCGACGCAGTACCGAAAAATATACTACGTTAGCGTGAATTCGAAGAAAGCTACGCTAAAGAAAAAAAGGCAAACTAACAAAGGTACCGCGTACCGCGCGTGACGCGAACCCGGCCTCAGCGGATTTTTTCAAACGCTACCCTCGCGATGGCATACTTACCCTGCACTCTCACTGCCTCTGAAAAAGAAGGACCACTGGAAAGGAAAGTCTGCGTTAAATTTAGCAATTCATGGTTTTTTTCCTTCTTCATTCGCACGTTTAAAAGATATTGTTAATTTACATTTAACATTAATCGGCCTCAAAGTTATATTTTAATTTATTCCGTATCATTAATTTTACATGCGTTGTGTGTTTCTCATCTCTATGCCATCTAACCTTCTATAGTACTTATGTTTTGCTAAAACTCGTCCCTTGTCAAAGAATTTCGTAACAAGTTTCACTGCCTACACGTCTTTAAGTTTTTTGCTGTTTTATTTCGTACTTTAAAAATCTTCAGAGATCTCTAATTAATTTATACACCAAATGAAATCAAAAATATGAAAGAAAAAAATGCACATGTAGTATCGGAAATGTTGGTCAATTGTAATTTCTTCTTGCTAATCTACAATTATATATATTACATGAACAATTTTTAGTGAACGAGGTTTGAAATAGAAGAAGAAATAACAACAAAGCAGCACTTTAGCTCGATTAATCTACCACAGTTAATTTCTAAACGATTTATTCGCGAAAATTAGAAAAAATAACCAACAATAAGTATGGAAACATCGTTATACAAGAAGGGTGAAGCAACGATATTTTGAACTAGATAAAATATAAGACCTATTATGTTAATCTAATCCACCTGATTTCTATGTGTCTAAAGAATTTCTTAGTATGTTAGAAAATAAGAAAACAAGGATAGGATCCCTTCGAACAACAGGTTGCAGCAAGGAAACAATTTGGAAAAGATTTTACAAAATATAAACGAAGCAAATAAATAATTTCATACACCCTAAATTCAACATTTTTACTTCTCTATTTCCAAGCAGAAACGACAGAGAGGAAAGAGATGCAAGGAGGCATATAATAATATATACTATATATTTTATTTATTTGTGACATCTTAATTTATAGTATATACAAGGGATTTTACTTGGAGGCAGGAAAGGTATGCCAAGTTGAATGCATACCTTTTTGGTGTTTCGTGAAGCTTTTCGCATAAACAGAATACACAATGAGTCATTGATTTAAGCACATGAGGGGCAGAAATTAGCACAAAAAACATTTGTTTTGAAGATAAAAAAAAAAAATCGAATTTATATGCCTTTAGGCCCCACTGAATGAACGTGTTTTCTAGTACGTAGGGAGTATTAAACAATAATCACTAGAACAAAGTGAACAGGATTATCTCAAAGAATTCAATTTTCAAATTGAAAAGATTCTCATTTTCAAACTTAACATACTACCTCCCGAAAATATTTATATACGATTAGAAAATTGTTAACATTGAAAGGATAGCAAATGAGATCAGGAAACACAACACTTCTTACATTATTGTTTATGACTATACACACGCATACTCTTTACAAGTTTTTTTCAATATTAATTCATTTCTTATTGATGACTATTTGGCCTTGCGATTTATCATCCAAATTAGTGGAGCAACTTTTAGTAAATAATTATCAATTTCCTCATAACGTATAAAGAGGTATGTTTTAAAAAGGTTGCTGTTTTTTTTCATTGATTCAATTTTTTGTTTGTTTCTTCCATTACTAATAAATTAAATTTCTTTTCAATCTATTTACACAAAACAACTCTGTTTATAGAAAATTAGTTTAAAATTTTACATCATTTCACCTTTACTACCTTACATATACACATCTACATATGCCATTTTGTTGCCCTGACGTTTAACATTCATACGTTTGATTACTTCTACTTATTTTTTTCTGGGTTAAATTATTCATTCTCAGGGGAACTATATTTTTCAACTATGTTCAACAGTATGAATAATATTAGTTTAGACAACGAATTACTTGTTTGTCTCAATTATTGGGTTAAACGTCTATTTAATGCGATTGGTATTAATGAAAAAAAATATCCTACTTGGGTACTCACTATATGGCTGTAGACGACCGCCGTCAATTGGCTCCTGTAATAGTGGCGTATGATTGTTGCTCAATTCTGTGGCAGCTGTGGCTAAAGTGTGATCCCAACTTGTATCTCCTGCATATATGTCGGCTCCATTTAAATTGTCACGTGCTCTTGTTGCTGATTCTTGACTGTCGAATTCAACCATCGCTTGTACTCCATTCTTTTTGAAGGTTATAATTCTCTGTACGAACAATATGTCGCGATTTCCCACTGTTTTTCCTGTTTTACTCGCTAATAGGGCCGTCCGTCATCATGGAAACCTCACCACAATCACCTCTCAAACTATCTTCTAAGCATTAAGGTCGTCCTTTGAATATTTACCTGGAATGTTTACGTTTGGGTTTCGGTTGTAACACAGAATCTTCACTTTATCCACAAAACTCACAATAGAATTTACACAATAAAGTCCACCTGCGATAAAAGCGAATGATCTCGATGGCATTCACTACCCACACACTCTGCTACCCTGTGGCTGTCAATTGACTTTGACATCCCACGACCGAAACTGGCGTGGGATGTGAAGCCTTCACAACCAACATGAGATGGAAAGCCACATGGCAGCAGGGTGTATTGGTAGTGGTCGCCAGCGGCGTCGTATGATTCATTACAGGGCAGTGTCCACAATACCTATTGGGTCTTCTAAACCCTTCAACTGCCGCAATAGCCGGTACGAGTTTTTGTGGCAGATCATATGCTGGCCGTACACGGCAAAGTATGGAGAGATACCTGTGGTGGAGTGGTAAGACGACCCAGGGCATAGGTGATGGCAGGAATCCGGCGGTCCCAATCCTTCTGAACCGGTTGGACGTAGGCCTGAATGGCGGCTATGAGGGTGCGGTTCAACCGCTCAGACGCATTGGCTTGCGGGGAATAAACGGCAGTCCGCTGATGAGTAATGCCATACTTGTCCATTAGCTCCCGAAATCTAGCCGAGGTGAACTGAACTCCGTTGTCGGAGACCAATTCCTCCGGTACTCCAAATATATGGAAAACACGATTTTCCAGAAAGCTGGCTATTGGGCCAGTGTGCAGGTTTCGAATTGGTTGAAAATTTCCGATTTTGGATAAGTGGTCCAGGACCACGACAGCTCCCGTATATCCCGAAGTCAAGCGAGGGTACGGACCGATGAGATCTATATACAGGCGCTGGAACACCCGCTCCGGTAGTTCGAATTTTCCCATTGGGGGTCGAAGAACAGAATTGGGCACTTTAGTGCATTTGCACAGCTCACAGGCGGCTACGTACTTTTTCACTTGCTGCGCCATCTTAGGCCAAAAGAAGTAAGTCTTCAGTCACCGAAGCGTACGACCATAACCGCCGTGTGCACTCAATGGGTGGTCATGAGCCCGTTTAATCAATTCGAAGGTCAGTTCTTCGGGCACCCATAACTTCTACTGTTCCTCTTCTTGGAGGGGGTCTCCGGAGGCGTGTCCCATCCGCTTGTATATAAATCCCTCCGTCATCCATAGTTCTGGCAGCTGTGGTAACTGGTTCCGAATCGTATTCATCAGCTGGGTATAACGTATTGACTTGAAGGCGGGATGGTCGAAGTCGATCCATAGGGGGCTGTCGTCCTCCTGGGCCAACTCTGCTCCTTCAGGGGCAAACATCCTTGATAATGTTTCCGGTACCACGTGCTGACTTCCCTTGCGGTGTCTTATCGTGAAGTCAAACGCTTGTAATTTACAGGCCCATTTGGCCAAGCGCCCGTGGAGATCAGTTTGGCTCATCAGCCATTTCAGAGACGCATGATCAGTGACGATTTCAAATGGATGTCCCTCTAGATATGCTCGAAAGCGTTTCACTGCCAGCACAGCCACCAGGCATTCCTGCTCCGAGACCGTGTAGTTCCACAGGGCCGGGTTCAGCTTGTGGGACATAAAGGCTATAGGCCTCTCCTCGCCGTCTTGTGCAACCTGGACTATGACTGCTCCCACCCCATGTTGACTCGCGTCACAATGGATTGAGAACGGTTTGCCAAAGTCCAGGCTGTGCAGCACGGGGGCTGTTGTCAGATACTTCTTTAGCTCTTCGAAGGCTCGCAAGCTGGGCCCTTCCCAGACGAAATTACGTCCCTTACGCAGCATGTCGGTCAAAGGTGTGGTAATGGTGGCATAGTCACGTACGAAACGCTGGTACCATCCACATAAGCCTAGGAATCAGCGTAACTGCTTGGTGGTCTTGGGTAATGGAAAAGCGTCAATCGTTTGAGTCTTGTCCGGGTCGATCTTGATGTTGCCATGCCCAATGATGTGACCCAAATACTTCACCTCCGTCATCACGAACTGACTCTTCTGTATGTTGATGGTTAGCCCCGCCCTCCGGATGTGCAGAGCCACCTCCTGAAGCAGGTCAATGTGTTCGTTAAAGGTCTCGGTTATAAGCAGCAGATCGTCCAAGAATACGAAAACTTGGTGCCGTAAATGCGGTGGTATCACCTTATCCATACGGCGCGTCATTGTCTGAGGGCATTGCACAATCCCTGGGATTGTGAAGGCTGTTTTCTCTTTTGAGCCAGGGTCTAAAGGAATTTGCCAGAAGGCGTCCTTGATGTCTAAGCTCGTGATGTAGTAGACTTTAGGCAATCGACTCAAAATGCCTTCAATCAACGGTAGGGGGTATGCGTCCTTGACAGTGACGGTGTTCAAGCGTCTGGAATCCAAGCATAGCCGGACCTTGTTCAGCTTGACAACTAAGGTGACCGGGGAAGCCCACGTGCTCTGCGATTCTTCGATCACGCCTAATGCTAGCATTCGATCAACTTCGGCATATAACAACTTTTCCTTCACCGGATATATGGCAAAATCTCTCTGTTTTATGGGTTTAGCGTCCCCCACATCTATTGTGTGTAACACCAGGGCCGTCCAGCCGAGACCTTCCTTCTCATGCGATGGAAAAGCCGATATAGCCGAGTCAAGTCGCAGTTGTTGATTCACATCCAGTGCATGTCGTAATAAGTGAGTGGTTGGAGTTTCGTCAGGAACAGTGGTGACGGACTCCAGTGTCGTGCCGGAAAACAGTGCTGGGGCCAAGTTAAATTTTCGAACGAAATCCACCCCTAGGTAAAGATTCTGGGTTAATTGGGGGATAATGTAAATTTCCAGAGGTTTAGTTACTCCTTTAAAGGTGACATCCGTCGTAATTTTCCCCCCTACAGAGTGACGAGTTCCGTCCGCCGTGCTTAACCAGGTGGTAAAATGATGTATTTGGTCCGCGTGCATTGCCAGCACCTCCCCTGCAAAATCGGCTGATATGCAATTCACACTGGCTCCCGTATCGACTAAACCTGACAATCGCTTTTGCAAGAGGTGGACTAACGCATACGGTCGAACGTCATCCCTCAATAATTCGTCTAAGTGTATTTCCCTCAGCACCGTCTTCGACTGCCTGATCCTTCTCCAAAAGCTCCGCATCCGACGCGTGGCTCACTTCCTTCAGGGTGGGACAGTTGTAACCAACTCCTCCTGGAAGATGCACTAGCGAGTAGCCAAATAACTACACAGTCTCACGTGGAAGGGTTTAACATGCCAAGAAACTTTCGCCTCGCACCATTCCCCTGCGCGGCCGCCTCGACGAAGGGTTGCGTCGGCTGTGGAACTTCAGGAGAACTGTGTTTGGCGGTGCGAGTCAGCAAAGTTGGGGTCATGTCTGGGGCTTGGTCGTAGCTAGTGATAAGGTCAGTATTGGTTCGTTCAGGTTCTAGGAGTGCCGGCGGGTGGTCGCGGCACTCGCTGGCAAGTTTTTTCGTAACTTGCAATCTGCGCAATCAGGTGCATAAGTGTCTGCCTTCCCACACCGGTAACAGAAGATCGTCGGTTCCGCTGGACATGCATAGAAACGATGCCCCGTCTGCCGGCAGTTCCAACAGACCGTGGGACTTGTAACTGCTTCGACGAATGGTCGGTCAATCATTGCTTGAAACTCGGGCTCTAGGGGTGCTCCGCTCCTCGGTCCTGGTACTGGGTCAGCCAGTAGGTGGTCCGCTGCCATTAACTCCGCGGTGTGATGATTTCGTGGATTAGGTCCCGTTATGTAAGGTTGTGGACGGAAGGTTCCTCGCCGCTCATCTAGCTGTTCTTGCCTATGGGCATGGAAGCGTAATCCTTGTATGGTGTTGATGCGAACATGAAGAAGACTGTTCTGAAGCTCCCAACGCATATTCTCCCTGATAATTTCCACCAGTTCGTCCTCGGGCATGAGTGTTCGTAACTGAGTGCTTAATCGCACTATACTTGTGTAATACTGGTCGAATGGTTCGTGAGCGCCTTGTTTCCGTTTCTTTAGTTGTTCCCGTAGTTATCTTTCAGTGAAGCCGTCGTCAAATCGTTTGCGGAAGCCTGCACAGAAAGAATCCCAATTGGGACGTGGCGTCGATTCTTTAAAACTCCAATGCCAGTCGGCAGCATCTCCGCTGAACAAAAGGTGTGCATGCCGGAGGAAAGCCGAGAAGTCACCTCCCAGGGTGCTGGAGACTAGTGCCTGAATCCTAAACAGGAACCGGTCCACTGATGTCGTCGAGTTGAAACCAGTGAAGCTAAGGTGTCAACTCTCCATGATACGAGGCGTAGGGTCTCGGAAAGGTGTCAATGCGTTCGCGGGGGAATCGCATCCTCGATGGGCCTGCTGTAAGGGACTGACTCGGGGACTGTGGGTACCAACGGAGGTGCGGTGTTGTATCGTGGTCGATACTCGGGAGCTCTGGGATCCATTCCCGAGTTCCTTGGAGGTAGGGTCCAATGATCAACCGGTCTAGAGTGGGGCATAGCCACACTGAGATTGGTCTCCCAGCCAAGCGGAGTTCTCACGCGGCTGGGGGGTTGGCTGATCAGGAGGTTCTGGAGTCTTCCCTCCAAGTTTCCGATCCTCTCGGACATAACTTGCATTAAGGCCACGAGGTGTCAATGGAGTGGGTGGAAGGCGCGGTTGGAACCTCGGCCACAACAACTGCAACAGGGACTTCTCCGCCCACGGCTCCTTGCAGGTCCACCAGTGATTGGGGCGGTTCAGCATCTTGGGACCCTTTCGCCACTGCTCCACGCGTCGGGACGTGCGTTCCGAGGGGGGAGTCTACGGCGGTCCACTCTATGGGTCGCCGGCATAGCGGACAAAGCTCGGACGTCAGTAGGAGCTGTTGGACGCAGGCGCGATGGAACAGGTGTCCATACTCCAATCGCACGCTGTTTATACCCTCCGCTACGTCCTCAAAACAGATCCCGCAGTTAGCGGGTTGGACCGTTTTGGATCAGGTCCAACGTTTGTCTGGGGTCCGCTTTGTCACCATGTTTGTGTTTACTATGGGGGTTGGTGCTATGTTTTACTGAAAGAAAAAAAAATGTAACTTACTCCTACTACTACTTCTAATCTATAAATATATGCAAACAGCTTAATGATAAATTAGTGGTCGATAGTGGCGAGCTATTTAGTAAATATAGAAAAAAAAATTTATTTAATAGACACTTTTCTTTCCGGCAGCCGACTCCTCCAAAGGGAAATGAGAGTGAATGGTAGTCTGCCGAGAAAAGGGTCCTTTTGGCCGATTTACAATAATGTATCGCCAAACCCACATACATTACAAAAACCGTTTCTAAATTACGTTAAATGACTCGATGAAACAAGTGGTAGAGCTACCGTAACAGCTTTATACGCGGTCAAAATTACCGTTACGTGGAAGCATTCCGGGATCCGCAACTCCAGCATACGCCACTCGTTTTTCACGCATAAAAAATGAGTAGAATCCTTCCGCGACATTAAGGCAAGGTAGCCTTCTATTTTCTTGAGAGTCCAGGCCGATAGGAAAAATCCATCTGGCTGACAGTTCCATCAAGAAAATAGAATGTCCTTACAGGGGTCAACCTGGGACAACACATCGGAAGGATTCTGTCGCGAAAAACAATCAAACAAAGGAGAGCGGAAGCTACAACTCACGTGAAGCGACTGCAAGTGTGTATCACACAACTCCACTGCTCCTGTTTGTGAGGCTCGAGTACCAAGGTACCTTACATCCTCCGTAAAGGACCAACTCGTCAGAAGACGCGAATCTCTTATCCCCTTAGGATGTTTTGGCCCCACGTTGGGTGCCATTTGTAATGATTTTTCGTCTTAATTCACAAACGAGGAACCAACCTCTCATCGGTTCTAGACGTTAAGTCTGAGTCGTGCCAACAAATGGTAACAACCGGTCAATCAATCCGTGCACCATAACCCAATTCCGGAGAGGATTTGGGTCGCGGGTCTTAAAATGGATTACGCTCATTTACAATTTTCAGCCACCATTAAATGCACGTTTCAAACGCGTCGAAAACACAATCATACGGAGAAGAAACCTACTTTACGTTACTCCGCATTTCTTCATCAACCCAGTCAAAGAACAAAAATCTAACCTCCATTTCGCGTTCCCGAATTTTACCGACGCAGTACCGAAAAATATACTACGTTAACGTGAATTCGAAGAAAGCTACGCTAAAGAAAAAAAGGCAAACTAACAAAGGTACCGCGTACCGCGCGCGATGCGAAACCGACCTCAGCGGATTTTTTCAAACCCTACCCTCGCGACGGCATACTTACCCTGCACTCTCACTGCCTCTGAAAAAGAAAGACCACTGGAAAGGAAAGTCTGCGTTAAATTTAGCAATTCATGGTTTTTTTTCTTCTTCATTCGCACGTTTAAAAGATATTGTTAATTTACATTTAACATTAATCGGCCTCAAAGTTATATTTTAATTTATTCCTAATCATTAATTTTACATGCGTTGTGTGTTTCTCATCTCTATGCCATCTAACCTTCTATAGTACTTATGTTTTGCTAAAACTCGTCCCTTGTCACAAGAATTTCGTAACAAGTTTCACTGCCTACACGTCTACAAGTTTTTTACTGTTTTATTTCGTACTCTAAAAATCTTCAGTGATCTCTAATTAATTTATACACCAAATGAAATTAAAAATATGAAAGAAAAAAATTCACATGTAATATCGAACATGTTAGTCAATTGTAATTTCTTCTTGCTAATCTGTAATTATATATATTACATGAACAATTTTTAGTGAACGAGGTTTGAAATAGAAGAAGAAATAACAATAAAGCAGCACTTTAACTCGATTAATCTACCACAGCTAATTTCTAAACGATTTATTCGCAAAAATTAGAAAAAATAATCAACAATAAGTATGGAAACATCGTTATACAAGAAGGATGAAGCAACGATATTTTGAACTAGATAAAATATAAGACCTATTATGTTAATCTAATCCACCTGATTTCTATGTGTCTAAAGAATTTCTTAGTATGTTAGAAAATAAGAAAACAAGGATAGGATCCCTTCGAACAAAAGGTTGCAGCAAGGAAACAATTTGGAAAAGATTTTACAAAATATAAACGAAGCAAATAAATAATTTCATACACCCTAAATTCAGCATTTTTACTTCTCTATTTCCAAGCAGAAACGACAGAGAGGAAAGAGATGCAAGGAGGCATATAATAATATATACTATATATTTTACATATTCGTGACGTCTTAATTTATAGTATTTTACTTGGAGGCAGGAAAGGTATGCCAAGTTAAATGCATACCTTTTTGGTATTTGGTGAAGCTTTTCGCATAAACAGAATACACAATGAGTCATTGATTTAAGCACATGACGGGCAGAAATTAGCACAAAAACATTTGTTTTGAAGATAAAAAAAAAAATCGAATTTATATGCCTTTAGGCCCCACTGAATGAACGTGTTTTCTAGTACGTAGGGAGTATTAAACAATAATCACTAGAACAAAGTGAACAGGATTATCTCAAAGAATTCAATTTTCAAATTGAAAAGATTCTCATTTTCAAACTTAACATACTACCTCCCGAAAATATTTATATACGATTAGAAAATTGTTAACATTGAAAGGATAGCAAATGAAATCAGGAAACACAACATTTCTTACATTATTGTTTATGACTATACACACGCGTACTCTTTACAAGTTTTTTTCAATATTAATTCATTTCTTATTGATGACTATTTGGCCTTGCGATTAATCATCCAAATTAGTGGAGCAACTTTTAGTAAATAATTATCAATTTCCTCATAACGTATAAAGAGGTATGTTTTAAAAAGGTTGCTGTTTTTTTTTCATTGATTTAATTTTTTGTTTGTTTCTTCCATTACTAATAAATTAAATTTCTTTTCAATCTATTTACACAAACCAACTCTGTTTATAGAAAATTAATTTAAAATTTTACATCATTTCACTTTTATCCTTACATATACACATCTACATATGCCATTTTGTTGCCCTGACGTTTAACATTCATACGTTTGATTACTTCTACTTATTTTTTTCTGGGTTAAATTATTCATTCTCAGGGGAACTATATTTTTCAATTATGTTCAACAGTATGAATAATATTAGTTTAGACAACGAATTTCTTGTTTGTCTCAATTATTGGGTTAAACGTCTATTTGATGCGATTGGTATTAATGAAAAAAATATCCTACTTGGGTACTCACTATATGGCTGTAGACGACCGCCGTCAATTGGCTCCTGTAATAGTGGCGTATGATTGTTGCTCAATTCTGTGGCAGCTGTGGCTAAAGTGTGATCCCAACTTGTATCTCCTGCATATATGTCGGCTCCATTTAAATTGTCACGAGCTCTTGTTGCTGATTCTTGACTGTCGAATTCAACCATCGCTTGTACTCCATTCTTTTTGAAGGTTATAATTCTCTGTACGAACAATATGTCGCGATTTCCCACTGTTTTTCCTGTTTTCCTCGCTAATAGGGCCGTCCGTCATCATGGAGACCTCACCACAATCACCTCTCAAACTATCTTCTAAGCATTAAGGTCGTCCTTTGAATATTTACCTGGAATGTTTACGTTTGGGTTTCGGTTGTAACACAGAATCTTCACTTTATCCACAAAACTCACAATAGAATTTACACAATAAAGTCCACCTGCGATAAAAGCGAATGATCTCGATGGCATTCACTACCCACACACTCTGCTACCCTGTGGCTGTCAATTGACTTTGACATCCCACGACCGAAACTGGCGTGGGATGTGAAGCCTTCACAACCAACATGAGATGGAAAGCCACATGGCAGCAGGGTGTATTGGTAGTGGTCGCCAGCGGCGTCGTATGATTCATTACAGGGCAGTGTCCACAATACCTATTGGGTCTTCTAAACCCTTCAACTGCCGCAATAGCCGGTACGAGTTTCTGTGGCAGATCATATGCTGGCCGTACACGGCAAAGTATGGAGAGATACCTTGGTGGAGTGGTAAGACGACCCAGGGCATAGGTGATGGCAGGAATCCGGCGGTCCCAATCCTTCTGAACCGGTTGGACGTAGGCCTGAATGGCGGCTATGAGGGTGCGGTTCAACCGCTCAGACGCATTGGCTTGCGGGGAATAAACGGCAGTCCGCTGATGAGTAATGCCATACTTGTCCATTAGCTCCCGAAATCTAGCCGAGGTGAACTGAACTCCGTTGTCGGAGACCAATTCCTCCGGTACTCCAAATATATGGAAAACACGATTTTCCAGAAAGCTGGCTATTGGGCCAGTGTGCAGGTTTCGAATTGGTTGAAAATTTCCGATTTTGGATAAGTGGTCCAGGACCACGACAGCTCCCGTATATCCCGAAGTCAAGCGAGGGTACGGACCGATGAGATCTATATACAGGCGCTGGAACACCCGCTCCGGTAGTTCGAATTTTCCCATCGGGGGTCGAAGAACAGAATTGGGCGCTTTAGTGCATTTGCACAGCTCACAGGCGGCTACATACTTTTTCACTTGCTGCGCCATCTTAGGCCAAAAGAAGTAAGTCTTCAGTCACCGAAGCGTACGACCATAACCGCCGTGTGCACTCAATGGGTGGTCATGAGCCCGTTTAATCAATTCGAAGGTCAGTTCTTCGGGCACCCATAACTTCTACTGTTCCTCTTCTTGGAGGGGGTCTCCGGAGGCGTGTCCCATCCGCTTGTATATAAATCCCTCCGTCATCCATAGTTCTGGCAGCTGTGGTAACTGGTTCCGAATCGTATTCATCAGCTGGGTATAACGTATTGACTTGAAGGCGGGATGGTCGAAGTCGATCCATAGGGGGCTGTCGTCCTCCTGGGCCAACTCTGCTCCTTCAGGGGCAAACATCCTTGATAATGTTTCCGGTACCACGTGCTGACTTCCCTTGCGGTGTCTTATCGTGAAGTCAAACGCTTGTAATTTACAGGCCCATTTGGCCAAGCGCCCGTGGAGATCAGTTTGGCTCATCAGCCATTTCAGAGACGCATGATCAGTGACGATTTCAAATGGATGTCCCTCTACATATGCTCGAAAGCGTTTCACTGCCAGCACAGCCACCAGGCATTCCTGCTCCGAGACCGTGTAGTTCCACAGGGCCGGGTTCAGCTTGTGGGACATAAAGGCTATAGGCCTCTCCTCGCCGTCTTGTGCAACCTGGACTAAGACTGCTCCCACCCCATGTTGACTCGCGTCACAATGGATTGAGAACGGTTTGCCAAAGTCCGGGCTGTGCAGCACGGGGGCTGTTGTCAGATACTTCTTTAGCTCTTCGAAGGCTCGCAAGCTGGGCCCTTCCCAGACGAAATTACGTCCCTTACGCAGCATGTCGGTCAAAGGTGTGGTAATGGTGGCATAGTCACGTACGAAACGCTGGTACCATCCACATAAGCCTAGGAATCAGCGTAACTGCTTGGTGGTCTTGGGTAATGGAAAAGCGTCAATCGTTTGAGTCTTGTCCGGGTCGGTCTTGATGTTGCCATGCCCAATGATGTGACCCAAATACTTCACCTCCGTCATCACGAACTGACTCTTCTGTATGTTGATGGTTAACCCTGCCCTCCGGATGTGCAGAGCCACCTCCTGAAGCAGGTCAATGTGTTCGTTAAAGGTCTCGGTTATAAGCAGCAGATCGTACAAGTATACGAAAACTTGGTGCCGTAAATGCGGTGGTATCACCTTATCCATACGGCGCGTCATTGTCTGAGGGCATTGCACAATCCCTGGGATTGTGAAGGCTGTTTTCTCTTTTGAGCCAGGGTCTAAAGGAATTTGCCAGAAGGCGTCCTTGATGTCTAAGCTCGTGATGTAGTAGACTTTAGGCAATCGACTCAAAATGCCTTCAATCAACGGTAGGGGGTATGCGTCCTTGACAGTGACGGTGTTCAAGCGTCTGGAATCCAAGCATAGCCGGACCTTGTTCGGCTTGACAACTAAGGTGACCGGGGAAGCCCACGCGCTCTGCGATTCTTCGATCACGCCTAATGCTAGCATTCGATCAACTTCGGCATATAACAACTTTTCCTTCACCGGATATATGGCAAAATCTCTCTATTTTATGGGTTTAGCGTCCCCCACATCTATTGTGTGTAACACCAGGGCCGTCCGGCCGAGACCTTCCTTCTCATGCGATGGAAAAGCCGATATATCGTTTCGTCAGGAACAGTGGTGACGGACTCCAGTGTCGTGCCGGAAAACAGTGCTGGGGCCAAGTTAAATTTTCGAACGAAATCCACCCCTAGGTAAAGATTCTGGGTTAATTGGGGGATAATGTAAATTTCCAGAGGTTTAGTTACTCCTTTAAAGGTGACATCCGTCGTAATTTTCCCCACTACAGAGTGACGAGTTCCGTCCGCCGTGCTTAACCAGGTGGTAAAATGATGGATTTGGTCCGCGTGCATTGCCAGCACCTCCCCTGCAAAATCGGCTGATATGCAATTCACACTGGCTCCCGTATCGACTAAACCTGACAATCGCTTTTGCAAGAGGTGGACTAACGCATATGGTCGAACGTCATCCCTCAATAATTCGTCTAAGTGTATTTCCCTCAGCACCGTCTTCGACTGCCTGATCCTTCTCCAAAAGCTCCGCATCCGACGCGTGGCTCACTTCCTTCGGGGTGGGACAGTTGTAACCAACTCCTCCTGGAAGATGCGCTAGCGAGTAGCCAAATAACTCCACAGTCTCACGTGGAAGGGTTTAACATGCCAAGAAACTTTCGCCTGGCACCATTCCCCTGCGCGGCCGCCTCGACGAAGGGTTGCGTCGGCTGTGGAACTTCAGGAGAACTGTGTTTGGCGGTGCGAGTCAGCAAAGTTGGGGTCATGTCTGGGGCTTGGTCGTAGCTAGTGATAAGGTCAGTATTGGTTCGTTCAGGTTCTAGGAGTGCCGGCGGGTGGTCGCGGCACTCGCTGGCAAGTTTTTTCGTAACTTGCAATCTGCGCAATCAGGTGCATAAGTGTCTGCCTTCCCACACCGGTAACAGAAGATCGTCGGTTCCGCTGGACATGCATAGAAACGATGCCCCGTCTGCCGGCAGTTCCAACAGACCGTGGGACTTGTAACTGCTTCGACGAATGGTCGGTCAATCATTGCTTGAAACTCGGGCTCTAGGGGTGCTCTGCTCCTCGGTACTGGTACTGGGTCAGCCAGTAGGTGGTCCGCTGCCATTAACTCCGCGGTATTATTATTTCGTGGATTAGGTCCCGTTATGCGAGGTTTTGGGCGGAAGGTTCCTCGCCGCTCATCTAGCTGTTCTTGCCTACGGGCATGGAGGCGTAATCCTTGTATGGTGTTGATGCGAACATGAAGAAGACTGCTCTGAAGCTCCCAACGCATATTCTCCCTGATAATTTCCACCAGTTCGTCCTCGGGCATGAGTGTTCGTAACCGAGTGCTTAATCGCACTATACTTGTGTAATACTGGTCGAATGGTTCGTGAGCGCCTTGTTTCCGTTTCTTTAGTTGTTCCCGTAGTTATCTTTCAGTGAAGCCGTCATCAAATCGTTTGCGGAAGCCTGCACAGAAAGAATCCCTATTGGAACGTGGCGTTGATTCTTTAAAACTCCAATACCAGTCGGCAGCATCTCCGCTGAACAAAAGGTGGGCATGCCGGAGGAAAGCCGAGAAGTCACCTCCCAGGGTGCTGGAGACTAGTGCCTGAATCCTAAACAGGAACCGGTCCACTGATGTCGTCGAGTTGAAACCAGTGAAGCTAAGGTGTCAACTCTCCATGATACGAGGCGTAGGGTCTCGGAAAGGTGTCAATGCGTTCGCGGGGGAATCGCATCCTCGATGGGCCTGCTGTAAGGGACTGACTCGGGGACTGTGGGTACCAACGGAGGTGCGGTGTTGTATCGTGGTCGATACTCGGGAGCTCTGGGATCCATTCCCGAGTTCCTTGGAGGTAGGGTCCAATGATCAACCGGTCTAGAGTGGGGCATAGCCACACTGGGATTGGTCTCCCGGCCAAGCGGAGTTCTCACGCGGCTGGGGGGTTGGCTGATCAGGAGGTTCTGGAGTCTTCCCTCCAAGTTTCGATCCTCTCGGACATAACTTGCATTAAGGCCACGAGGTGTCAATGGAGTGGGTGGAAGGCGCGGTTGGAACCTCGGCCACAACAACTGCAACAGGGACTTCTCCGCCCACGGCTCCTTGCAGGTCCACCAGTGATTGGGGCGGTTCAGCATCTTGGGACCCTTTCGCCACTGCTCCACGCGTCGGGACGTGCGTTCCGAGGTGGGAGTCTACGGCGGTCCGCTCTATGGGTCGCCGGCATAGCGGACAAAGCTCGGACGTCAGTAGGAGCTGTTGGACGCAGGCGGGATGGAACAGGTGTCCGCACTCCAATCGCACGCTGTTTATACCCTCCGCTACGTCCTCAAAACAGATCCCGCAGTTAGCAGGTTGGACCGTTTTGGATCGGGTCCAACGTTTGTCTGGGGTCCGCTTTGTCACCATGTTTGTGTTTACTATGGGGGTTGGTGCTATGTTTTACTGAAAGAAAAAAAAAAGTAACTTACTCCTACTACTACTTCTAATCTATAAATATATGCAAACAGCTTAATGATAAATTAGTGGTCGATAGTGGCGAGCTATTTAGTAAATATAGAAAAAAAAAATTTATTTAATAGACACTTTTCTTTCCAGCAGCCGACTCCTCCAAAGGGAAATGAGAGTGAATGGTAGTCTGCCGAGAAAAGGGTCCTTTTGGCCGATTTACAATAATGTATCGCCAAACCCACATACATTACAAAAACCGTTTCTAAATTACGTTAAATGACTCGATGAAACAAGTGGTAGAGCTACCGTAACAGCTTTATACGCGGTCAAAATTACCGTCACGTGGAAGCATTCCGGGATCCGCAACTCCAGCATACGCCACTCGTTTTTCACGCATAAAAAATGAGTAGAATCCTTCCGCGACATTAAGGCAAGGTAGCCTTCTATTTTCTTGAGAGTCCAGGCCGATAGGAAAAATCCATCTGGCTGACATTTCCATCAAGCAAATAGAATGTCCTTACAGGGGTCAACCTGGGACAACACATCGGAAGGATTCTGTCGCGAAAAACAATCAATCAAAGGAGAGCGGAAGCTACAACTCACGTGAAGCGACTGCAAGTGTGTATCACACAACTCCACTGCTCCTGTTTGTGAGGCTCGAGTACCAAGGTACCTTACATCCTCCGTAAAGGACAAACTCGTCAGAAGACGCGAATCTCTTATCCCCTTAGGATGTTTTGGCCCCACGTTGGGTGCCATTTGTAATGATTTTTCGTCTTAATTCACAAACGAGGAACCAACCTCTCATCGGTTCTAGACGTTAAGTCTGAGTCGTGCCAACAAATGGTAACAACCGGTCAATCAATCCGTGCACCATAACACAATTCCGGAGAGGATTTGGGTCGCGGGTCTTAAAATGGATTACGCTCATTTACAATTTTCAGCCACCATTAAATGCACGTTTCAAACGCGTCGAAAACACAATCATACGGAGAAGAAACCTACTTTACGTTACTCCGCATTTCTTCATCAACCCAGTCAAAGAACAAAAATCTAACCTCCATTTCGCGTTCCCGAATTTTACCGACGCAGTACCGAAAAATATACTACGTTAACGTGAATTCGAAGAAAGCTACGCTAAAGAAAAAAAGGCAAACTAACAAAGGTACCGCGTACCGTGCGCGACGCGAAACCGACCTCAGCGGATTTTTTCAAACCCTACCCTCGCGACGGCATACTTACCCTGCACTCTCACTGCCTCTGAAAAAGAAAGACCACTGGAAAGGAAAGTCTGCGTTAAATTTAGCAATTCATGGTTTTTTTTCTTCTTCATTCGCACGTTTAAAAGATATTGTTAATTTACATTTAACATTAATCGGCCTCAAAGTTATATTTTAATTTATTCCTAATCATTAATTTTACATGCGTTGTGTGTTTCTCATCTCTATGCCATCTAACCTTCTATAGTACTTATGTTTTGCTAAAACTCGTCCCTTGTCACAAGAATTTCGTAACAAGTTCCACTGCCTACACGTCTACAAGTTTTTTACTGTTTTATTTCGTACTCTAAAAATCTTCAGTGATCTCTAATTAATTTATACACCAAATGAAATTAAAAATATGAAAGAAAAAAATTCACATGTAATATCGAACATGTTAGTCAATTGTAATTTCTTCTTGCTAATCTACAATTATATATATTACATGAACAATTTTTAGTGAACGAGGTTTGAAATAGAAGAAGAAATAACAATAAAGCAGCACTTTAACTCGATTAATCTACCACAGCTAATTTCTAAACGATTTATTCGCAAAAATTAGAAAAAATAATCAACAATAAGTATGGAAACATCGTTATACAAGAAGGATGAAGCAACGATATTTTGAACTAGATAAAATATAAGACCTATTATGTTAATCTAATCCACCTGATTTCTATGTGTCTAAAGAATTTCTTAGTATGTTAGAAAATAAGAAAACAAGGATAGGATCCCTTCGAACAAAAGGTTGCAGCAAGGAAACAATTTGGAAAAGATTTTACAAAATATAAACGAAGCAAATAAATAATTTCATACACCCTAAATTCAGCATTTTTACTTCTCTATTTCCAAGCAGAAACGACAGAGAGGAAAGAGATGCAAGGAGGCATATAATAATATATACTATATATTTTACATATTCGTGACGTCTTAATTTATAGTATTTTACTTGGAGGCAGGAAAGGTATGTCAAGTTAAATGCATACCTTTTTGGTATTTGGTGAAGCTTTTCGCATAAACAGAATACACAATGAGTCATTGATTTAAGCACATGACGGGCAGAAATTAGCACAAAAACATTTGTTTTGAAGATAAAAAAAAAAATCGAATTTATATGCCTTTAGGCCCCACTGAATGAACGTGTTTTCTAGTACGTAGGGAGTATTAAACAATAATCACTAGAACAAAGTGAACAGGATTATCTCAAAGAATTCAATTTTCAAATTGAAAAGATTCTCATTTTCAAACTAAACATACTACCTCCCGAAAATATTTATATACGATTAGAAAATTGTTAACATTGAAAGGATAGCAAATGAGATCAGGAAACACAACATTTCTTACATTATTGTTTATGACTATACACACGCGTACTCTTTACAAGTTTTTTTCAATATTAATTCATTTCTTATTGATGACTATTTGGCCTTGCGATTTATCATCCAAATTAGTGGAGCAACTTTTAGTAAATAATTATCAATTTCCTCATAACGTATAAAGAGGTATGTTTTAAAAAGGTTGCTGTTTTTTTTCATTGATTCAATTTTTTGTTTGTTTCTTCCATTACTAATAAATTAAATTTCTTTTCAATCTATTTACACAAACCAACTCTGTTTATAGAAAATTAATTTAAAATTTTACATCATTTCACCTTTACTACCTTACATATACACATCTACATATGCCATTTTGTTGCCCTGACGTTTAACATTCATACGTTTGATACTTCTACTTATTTTTTTCTGGGTTAAATTATTCATTCTCAGGGGAACTATATTTTTCAATTATGTTCAACAGTATGAATAATATTAGTTTAGACAACGAATTACTTGTTTGTTTCAATTATTGGGTTAAACGTCTATTTAATGCGATTGGTATTAATGAAACAAATATCCTACTTGGGTACTCACTATATGGCTGTAGACGACCGCCGTCAATTGGCTCCTGTAATAGTGGCGTATGATTGTTGCTCAATTCTGTGGCAGCTGTGGCTAAAGTGTGATCCCAACTTGTATCTCCTGCATATATGTCGGCTCCATTTAAATTGTCACGTGCTCTTGTTGCTGATTCTTGACTGTCGAATTCGACCATCGCTTGTACTCCATTCTTTTTGAAGGTTACAATTCTCTGTACGAACAATATGTCGCGATTTCCCACTGTTTTTCCTGTTTTCCTCGCTAATAGGGCCGTCCGTCATCATGGAGACCTCACCACAATCACCTCTCAAACTATCTTCTAAGCATTAAGGTCGTCCTTTGAATATTTACCTGGAATGTTTACGTTTGGGTTTCGGTTGTAACACAGAATCTTCACTTTATCCACAAAACTCACAATAGAATTTACACAATAAAGTCCACCTGCGATAAAAGCGAATGATCTCGATGGCATTCACTACCCACACACTCTGCTACCCTGTGGCTGTCAATTGACTTTGACATCCCACGACCAAAACTGGCGTGGGATGTGAAGCCTTCACAACCAACATGAGATGGAAAGCCACATGGCAGCAGGGTGTATTGGTAGTGGTCGCCAGCGGCGTCGTATGATTCATTACAGGGCAGTGTCCACAATACCTATTGGGTCTTCTAAACCCTTCAACTGCCGCGATAGCCGGTACGAGTTTCTGTGGCAGATCATATGCTGGCCGTACACGGCAAAGTATGGAGAGATACCTTGGTGGAGTGGTAAGACGACCCAGGGCATAGGTGATGGCAGGAATCCGGCGGTCCCAATCCTTCTGAACCGGTTGGACGTAGGCCTGAATGGCGGCTATGAGGGTGCGGTTCAACCGCTCAGACGCATTGGCTTGCGGGGAATAAACGGCAGTCCGCTGATGAGTAATGCCATACTTGTCCATTAGCTCCCGAAATCTAGCCGAGGTGAACTGAACTCCGTTGTCGGAGACCAATTCCTCCGGTACTCCAAATATATGGAAAACACGATTTTCCAGAAAGCTGGCTATTGGGCCAGTGTGCAGGTTTCGAATTGGTTGAAAATTTCCGATTTTGGATAAGTGGTCCAGGACCACGACAGCTCCCGTATATCCCGAAGTCAAGCGAGGGTACGGACCGATGAGATCTATATACAGGCGCTGGAACACCCGCTCCGGTAGTTCGAATTTTCCCATCGGGGGTCGAAGAACAGAATTGGGCGCTTTAGTGCATTTGCACAGCTCACAGGCGGCTACGTACTTTTTCACTTGCTGCGCCATCTTAGGCCAAAAGAAGTAAGTCTTCAGTCACCGAAGCGTACGACCATAACCGCCGTGTGCACTCAATGGGTGGTCATGAGCCCGTTTAATCAATTCGAAGGTCAGTTCTTCGGGCACCCATAACTTCTACTGTTCCTCTTCTTGGAGGGGGTCTCCGGAGGCGTGTCCCATCCGCTTGTATATAAATCCCTCCGTCATCCATAGTTCTGGCAGCTGTGGTAACTGGTTCCGAATCGTATTCATCAGCTGGGTATAACGTATTGACTTGAAGGCGGGATGGTCGAAGTCGATACATAGGGGGCTGTCGTCCTCCTGGGCCAACTCTGCTCCTTCAGGGGCGAACATCCTTGATAATGTTTCCGGTACCACGTGCTGACTTCCCTTGCGGTGTCTTATCGTGAAGTCAAACGCTTGTAATTTACAGGCCCATCTGGCCAAGCGCCCGTGGAGATCAGTTTGGCTCATCAGCCATTTCAGAGACGCATGATCAGTGACGATTTCAAATGGATGTCCCTCTACATATGCTCGAAAGCGTTTCACTGCCAGCACAGCCACCAGGCATTCCTGCTCCGAGACCGTGTAGTTCCACAGGGCCGGGTTCAGCTTGTGGGACATAAAGGCTATAGGCCTCTCCTCGCCGTCTTGTGCAACCTGGACTAAGACTGCTCCCACCCCATGTTGACTCGCGTCACAATGGATTGAGAACGGTTTGCCAAAGTCCGGGCTGTGCAGCACGGGGGCTTTTGTCAGATACTTCTTTAGCTCTTCGAAGGCTCGCAAGCTGGGCCCTTTCCAGACGAAATTACGTCCCTTACGCAGCATGTCGGTCAAAGGTGTGGTAATGGTGGCATAGTCACGTACAAAACGCTGGTACCATCCACATAAGCCTAGGAATCAGCGTAACTGCTTGGTGGTCTTGGGTAATGGAAAAGCGTCAATCGCTTGAGTCTTGTCCGGGTCGGTCTTGATGTTGCCATGCCCAATGATGTGACCCAAATACTTCACCTCCGTCATCACGAACTGACTCTTCTGTATGTTGATGGTTAACCCCGCCCTCCGGATGTGCAGAGCCACCTCCTGAAGCAGGTCGACGTGTTCGTTAAACTTGGTGCCGTAAATGCGGTGGTATCACCTTATCTCTGCGGTGGTATCACCTTAGTCTGAGGGCATTGCACAATCCGCATGGCATGGTCACGAATTGATACAGTGGCCGACCTGGGACTGTGAAGGCTGTTTTCTCCTATGAGCCAGGGTCTAAAGGAATTTGCTAGAAAGCGTCCTTGATGTGTAAGCTCGTGATGTAGTAGACTTTAGGCAATCGACTCAAAATGCCTTCAATCAACGGTAGGGGGTATGCGTCCTTGACAGTGACGGTGTTCAAGCGTCTGGAATCCAAGCATAGCCGGACCTTGTTCAGCTTGACAACTAAGGTGACCGGGGAAGCCCACGCGCTCTGCGATTCTTCGATCACGCCTAATGCTAGCATTCGATCAACTTCGGCATATAACAACTTTTCCTTCACCGGATATATGGCAAAATCTCTCTGTTTTATGGGTTTAGCATCCCCCACATCTATTGTGTGTAACACCAGGGCCGTCCGGCCGAGACCTTCCTTCTCATGCGATGGAAAAGCCGATATATCCGAGTCAAGTCGCAGTTGTTGATTCACATCCAGTGCATGTCGTAATAAGTGAGTGGTTGGAGTTTCGTCAGGAACAGTGGTGACGGACTCCAGTGTCGTGCCGGAAAACAGTGCCGGGGCCAAGTTAAATTTTCGAACGAAATCCACCCCTAGGTAAAGATTCTGGGTTAATTGGGGGATAATGTAAAATTCTAGAGGTTTAGTTACTCCTTTAAAGGTGACATCCGTCGTAATTTTCCCCCCTACAGAGTGACGAGTTCTGTCCACCGTGCTTAACCAGGCGGTAAAATGATGGGTTTGGTCCGCGTGCATTGCCAGCACCTCCCCTGCAAAATCGGCTGATATGCAATTCACACTGGCTCCCGTATCGACTAAACCTGACAATCGCTTTTGCAAGAGGTGGACTAACGCATATGGTCGAACGTCATCCCTCAATAATTCGTCTAAGTGTATTTCCCTGAGCATCTTCCTCGACTGCCTGACCCTTCTCCAGAAGCTCCGCATCCAACACGTGGCTCGCTTCCTTCGGGGTGGGACAGTTGTAACCAACTCCTCCTGGAAGATGCGCTAGCGAGTAGCCAAATAACTCTACAGTCTGACGTGGAAGGGTTTAACATGACAAGAAACCTTCGCCTTGCTACCATTCCCCTGCGCGTCCACCTCGACGAAGGGTTGCGTCAGCTGTGGAACTTCAGGAGAACTGTGTTTGGCGGTGCGAGTCAGCAAAGTTGGGGTCATGTCTGGGGCTTGGTCGTAGCTAGTGATAGGGTCAGCATTGGTTCGTTCAGGCTCTAGGAGTGCCGGAGGGTGGTCGCGGCACCCACTGGCAAGTTTTTTCGTAACTTGCAATCTGCGCAATCAGGTGCATAAGTGTCTGCCTTCCCACACCGGTAACAGAAGATCGTCGGTTCCGCTGGACATGCATAGAAACGATGCCTCGTCTGCCGGCAGTTCCAACAGACCGTCGGACTTGTAACTGCTTCGACGAATGGTCGGTCAATCATTGCTTGAAACTCGGGCTCTAGGGGTGCTCCGCTCCTCGGTACTGGTACTGGGTCAGCCAGTAGGTGGTCCGCTGCCCTTAACTCCGCGGTATTATTATTTCGTGGATTAGGTCCCGTTATGCGAGGTTTTGGGCGGAAGGTTCCTCGCCGCTCATCTAGCTGTTCTTGCCTACGGGCATGGAGGCGTAATCCTTGTATGGTGTTGATGGGAACATGAAGAAGACTGTTCTGAAGCTCCCAACGCATATTCTCCCTGATAATTTCCACCAGTTCGTCCTCGGGCATGAGTGTTCGTAACCGAGTGCTTAATCGCACTATACTTGTGTAATACTGGTCGAATGGTTCGTGAGCGCCTTGTTTCCGTTTCTTTAGTTGTTCCCGTAGTTATCTTTCAGTGAAGCCGTCGTCAAATCGTTTGCGGAAGCCTGCACAGAAAGAATCCCAATTGGGACGTGGCGTCGATTCTTTAAAACTCCAATGCCAGTCGGCAGCATCTCCGCTGAACAAAAGGTGTGCATGCCGGAGGAAAGCCGAGAAGTCACCTCCCAGGGTGCTCGAGACTAGTGCCTGAATCCTAAACAGGAACCGGTCCACTGATGTCGTCGAGTTGAAACCAGTGAAGCTAAGGTGTCAACTCTCCATGATACGAGGCGTAGGGTCTCGGAAAGGTGTCAATGCGTTCGCGGGGGAATCGCATCCTCGATGGGCCTGCTGTAAGGGACTGACTCGGGGACTGTGGGTACCAACGGAGGTGCGGTGTTGTATCGTGGTCGATACTCGGGAGCTCTGGGATCCATTCCCGAGTTCCTTGGAGGTAGGGTCCAATGATCAACCGGTCTAGAGTGGGGCATAGCCACACTGAGATTGGTCTCCCAGCCAAGCGGAGTTCTCACGCGGCTGGGGGGTTGGCTGATCAGGAGGTTCTGGAGTCTTCCCTCCAAGTTTCCGATCCTCTCGGACATAACGTGCATTAAGGCCACGAGGTGTCAATGGAGTGGGTGGAAGGCGCGGTTGGAACCTCGGCCACAACAACTGCAACAGGGACTTCTCCGCCCACGGCTCCTTGCAGGTCCACCAGTGATTGGGGCGGTTCAGCATCTTGGGACCCTTTCGCCACTGCTCCACGCGTCGGGACGTGCGTTCCGAGGGGGGAGTCTACGGCGGTCCACTCTATGGGTCGCCGGCATAGCGGACAAAGCTCGGACGTCAGTAGGAGCTGTTGGACGCAGGCGCGATGGAACAGGTGTCCATACTCCAATCGCACGCTGTTTATACCCTCCGCTACGTCCTCAAAACAGATCCCGCAGTTAGCGGGTTGGACCGTTTTGGATCAGGTCCAACGTTTGTCTGGGGTCCGCTTTGTCACCATGTTTGTGTTTACTATGGGGGTTGGTGCTATGTTTTACTGAAAGAAAAAAAAATGTAACTTACTCCTACTACTACTTCTAATCTATAAATATATGCAAACAGCTTAATGATAAATTAGTGGTCGATAGTGGCGAGCTATTTAGTAAATATAGAAAAAAAAATTTATTTAATAGACACTTTTCTTTCCAGCAGCCGACTCCTCCAAAGGGAAATGAGAGTGAATGGTAGTCTGCCGAGAAAAGGGTCCTTTTGGCCGATTTACAATAATGTCTCGCCAAACCCACATACATTACAAAAACCGTCTCTAAATTACGTTAAATGACTCGATGAAACAAGTGGTAGAGCTACCGTAACAGCTTTATACGCGGTCAAAATTACCGTCACGTGGAAGCATTCCGGGATCCGCAACTCCAGCATACGCCACTCGTTTTTCACGCATAAAAAATGAGTAGAATCCTTCCGCGACATTAAGGCAAGGTAGCCTTCTATTTTCTTGAGAGTCCAGGCCGATAGGAAAAATCCATCTGGCTGACAGTTCCATCAAGAAAATAGAATGTCCTTACAGGGGTCAACCTGGGACAACACATCGGAAGGATTCTGTCGCGAAAAACAATCAAACAAAGGAGAGCGGAAGCTACAACTCACGTGAAGCGACTGCAAGTGTGTATCACACAACTCCACTGCTCCTGTTTGTGAGGCTCGAGTACCAAGGTACCTTACATCCTCCGTAAAGGACCAACTCGTCAGAAGACGCGAATCTCTTATCCCCTTAGGATGTTTTGGCCCCACGTTGGGTGCCATTTGTAATGATTTTTCGTCTTAATTCACAAACGAGGAACCAACCTCTCATCGGTTCTAGACGTTAAGTCTGAGTCGTGCCAACAAATGGTAACAACCGGTCAATCAATCCGTGCACCATAACCCAATTCCGGAGAGGATTTGGGTCGCGGGTCTTAAAATGGATTACGCTCATTTACAATTTTCAGCCACCATTAAATGCACGTTTCAAACGCGTCGAAAACACAATCATACGGAGAAGAAACCTACTTTACGTTACTCCGCATTTCTTCATCAACCCAGTCAAAGAACAAAAATCTAACCTCCATTTCGCGTTCCCGAATTTTACCGACGCAGTACCGAAAAATATACTACGTTAACGTGAATTCGAAGAAAGCTACGCTAAAGAAAAAAAGGCAAACTAACAAAGGTACCGCGTACCGCGTACTGCGCGCGATGCGAAACCGACCTCAGCGGATTTTTTCAAACCCTACCCTCGCGACGGCATACTTACCCTGCACTCTCACTGCCTCTGAAAAAGAAAGACCACTGGAAAGGAAAGTCTGCGTTAAATTTAGCAATTCATGGTTTTTTTTTCTTCTTCATTCGCACGTTTAAAAGATATTGTTAATTTACATTTAACATTAATCGGCCTCAAAGTTATATTTTAATTTATTCCTAATCATTAATTTTACATGCGTTGTGTGTTTCTCATCTCTATGCCATCTAACCTTCTATAGTACTTATGTTTTGCTAAAACTCGTCCCTTGTCACAAGAATTTCGTAACAAGTTTCACTGCCTACACGTCTACAAGTTTTTTACTGTTTTATTTCGTACTCTAAAAATCTTCAGTGATCTCTAATTAATTTATACACCAAATGAAATTAAAAATATGAAAGAAAAAAATTCACATGTAATATCGAACATGTTAGTCAATTGTAATTTCTTCTTGCTAATCTGTAATTATATATATTACATGAACAATTTTTAGTGAACGAGGTTTGAAATAGAAGAAGAAATAACAATAAAGCAGCACTTTAACTCGATTAATCTACCACAGCTAATTTCTAAACGATTTATTCGCAAAAATTAGAAAAAATAATCAACAATAAGTATGGAAACATCGTTATACAAGAAGGATGAAGCAACGATATTTTGAACTAGATAAAATATAAGACCTATTATGTTAATCTAATCCACCTGATTTCTATGTGTCTAAAGAATTTCTTAGTATGTTAGAAAATAAGAAAACAAGGATAGGATCCCTTCGAACAAAAGGTTGCAGCAAGGAAACAATTTGGAAAAGATTTTACAAAATATAAACGAAGCAAATAAATAATTTCATACACCCTAAATTCAGCATTTTTACTTCTCTATTTCCAAGCAGAAACGACAGAGAGGAAAGAGATGCAAGGAGGCATATAATAATATATACTATATATTTTACATATTCGTGACGTCTTAATTTATAGTATTTTACTTGGAGGCAGGAAAGGTATGCCAAGTTAAATGCATACCTTTTTGGTATTTGGTGAAGCTTTTCGCATAAACAGAATACACAATGAGTCATTGATTTAAGCACATGACGGGCAGAAATTAGCACAAAAACATTTGTTTTGAAGATAAAAAAAAAAATCGAATTTATATGCCTTTAGGCCCCACTGAATGAACGTGTTTTCTAGTACGTAGGGAGTATTAAACAATAATCACTAGAACAAAGTAAACAGGATTATCTCAAAGAATTCAATTTTCAAATTGAAAAGATTCTCATTTTCAAACTAAACATACTACCTCCCGAAAATATTTATATACGATTAGAAAATTGTTAACATTGAAAGGATAGCAAATGAAATCAGGAAACACAACATTTCTTACATTATTGTTTATGACTATACACACGCGTACTCTTTACAAGTTTTTTTCAATATTAATTCATTTCTTATTGATGACTATTTGGCCTTGCGATTAATCATCCAAATTAGTGGAGCAACTTTTAGTAAATAATTATCAATTTCCTCATAACGTATAAAGAGGTATGTTTTAAAAAGGTTGCTGTTTTTTTTTTCATTGATTTAATTTTTTGTTTGTTTCTTCCATTACTAATAAATTAAATTTCTTTTCAATCTATTTACACAAACCAACTCTGTTTATAGAAAATTAATTTAAAATTTTACATCATTTCACTTTTATCCTTACATATACACATCTACATATGCCATTTTGTTGCCCTGACGTTTAACATTCATACGTTTGATTACTTCTACTTATTTTTTTCTGGGTTAAATTATTCATTCTCAGGGGAACTATATTTTTCAATTATGTTCAACAGTATGAATAATATTAGTTTAGACAACGAATTTCTTGTTTGTCTCAATTATTGGGTTAAACGTCTATTTGATGCGATTGGTATTAATGAAAAAAATATCCTACTTGGGTACTCACTATATGGCTGTAGACGACCGCCGTCAATTGGCTCCTGTAATAGTGGCGTATGATTGTTGCTCAATTCTGTGGCAGCTGTGGCTAAAGTGTGATCCCAACTTGTATCTCCTGCATATATGTCGGCTCCATTTAAATTGTCACGTGCTCTTGTTGCTGATTCTTGACTGTCGAATTCGACCATCGCTTGTACTCCATTCTTTTTGAAGGTTACAATTCTCTGTACGAACAATATGTCACGATTTCCCACTGTTTTTCCTGTTTTCCTCGCTAATAGGGCCGTCCGTCATCATGGAGACCTCACCACAATCACCTCTCAAACTATCTTCTAAGCATTAAGGTCGTCCTTTGAATATTTACCTGGAATGTTTACGTTTGGGTTTCGGTTGTAACACAGAATCTTCACTTTATCCACAAAACTCACAATAGAATTTACACAATAAAGTCCACCTGCGATAAAAGCGAATGATCTCGATGGCATTCACTACCCACACACTCTGCTACCCTGTGGCTGTCAATTGACTTTGACATCCCACGACCGAAACTGGCGTGGGATGTGAAGCCTTCACAACCAACATGAGATGGAAAGCCACATGGCAGCAGGGTGTATTGGTAGTGGTCGCCAGCGGCGTCGTATGATTCATTACAGGGCAGTGTCCACAATACCTATTGGGTCTTCTAAACCCTTCAACTGCCGCAATAGCCGGTACGAGTTTCTGTGGCAGATCATATGCTGGCCGTACACGGCAAAGTATGGAGAGATACCTTGGTGGAGTGGTAAGACGACCCAGGGCATAGGTGATGGCAGGAATCCGGCGGTCCCAATCCTTCTGAACCGGTTGGACGTAGGCCTGAATGGCGGCTATGAGGGTGCGGTTCAACCGCTCAGACGCATTGGCTTGCGGGGAATAAACGGCAGTCCGCTGATGAGTAATGCCATACTTGTCCATTAGCTCCCGAAATCTAGCCGAGGTGAACTGAACTCCGTTGTCGGAGACCAATTCCTCCGGTACTCCAAATATATGGAAAACACGATTTTCCAGAAAGCTGGCTATTGGGCCAGTGTGCAGGTTTCGAATTGGTTGAAAATTTCCGATTTTGGATAAGTGGTCCAGGACCACGACAGCTCCCGTATATCCCGAAGTCAAGCGAGGGTACGGACCGATGAGATCTATATACAGGCGCTGGAACACCCGCTCCGGTAGTTCGAATTTTCCCATCGGGGGTCGAAGAACAGAATTGGGCGCTTTAGTGCATTTGCACAGCTCACAGGCGGCTACGTACTTTTTCACTTGCTGCGCCATCTTAGGCCAAAAGAAGTAAGTCTTCAGTCACCGAAGCGTACGACCATAACCGCCGTGTGCACTCAATGGGTGGTCATGAGCCCGTTTAATCAATTCGAAGGTCAGTTCTTCGGGCACCCATAACTTCTACTGTTCCTCTTCTTGGAGGGGGTCTCCGGAGGCGTGTCCCATCCGCTTGTATATAAATCCCTCCGTCATCCATAGTTCTGGCAGCTGTGGTAACTGGTTCCGAATCGTATTCATCAGCTGGGTATAACGTATTGACTTGAAGGCGGGATGGTCGAAGTCGATCCATAGGGGGCTGTCGTCCTCCTGGGCCAACTCTGCTCCTTCAGGGGCAAACATCCTTGATAATGTTTCCGGTACCACGTGCTGACTTCCCTTGCGGTGTCTTATCGTGAAGTCAAACGCTTGTAATTTACAGGCCCATTTGGCCAAGCGCCCGTGGAGATCAGTTTGGCTCATCAGCCATTTCAGAGACGCATGATCAGTGACGATTTCAAATGGATGTCCCTCTACATATGCTCGAAAGCGTTTCACTGCCAGCACAGCCACCAGGCATTCCTGCTCCGAGACCGTGTAGTTCCACAGGGCCGGGTTCAGCTTGTGGGACATAAAGGCTATAGGCCTCTCCTCGCCGTCTTGTGCAACCTGGACTAAGACTGCTCCCACCCCATGTTGACTCGCGTCACAATGGATTGAGAACGGTTTGCCAAAGTCCGGGCTGTGCAGCACGGGGGCTGTTGTCAGATACTTCTTTAGCTCTTCGAAGGCTCGCAAGCTGGGCCCTTCCCAGACGAAATTACGTCCCTTACGCAGCATGTCGGTCAAAGGTGTGGTAATGGTGGCATAGTCACGTACGAAACGCTGGTACCATCCACATAAGCCTAGGAATCAGCGTAACTGCTTGGTGGTCTTGGGTAATGGAAAAGCGTCAATCGTTTGAGTCTTGTCCGGGTCGGTCTTGATGTTGCCATGCCCAATGATGTGACCCAAATACTTCACCTCCGTCATCACGAACTGACTCTTCTGTATGTTGATGGTTAACCCTGCCCTCCGGATGTGCAGAGCCACCTCCTGAAGCAGGTCAATGTGTTCGTTAAAGGTTTCGGTTATAAGCAGCAGATCGTACAAGTATACGAAAACTTGGTGCCGTAAATGCGGTGGTATCACCTTATCCATACGGCGCGTCATTGTCTGAGGGCATTGCACAATCCCTGGGATTGTGAAGGCTGTTTTCTCTTTTGAGCCAGGGTCTAAAGGAATTTGCCAGAAGGCGTCCTTGATGTCTAAGCTCGTGATGTAGTAGACTTTAGGCAATCGACTCAAAATGCCTTCAATCAACGGTAGGGGGTATGCGTCCTTGACAGTGACGGTGTTCAAGCGTCTGGAATCCAAGCATAGCCGGACCTTGTTCGGCTTGACAACTAAGGTGACCGGGGAAGCCCACGCGCTCTGCGATTCTTCGATCACGCCTAATGCTAGCATTCGATCAACTTCGGCATATAACAACTTTTCCTTCACCGGATATATGGCAAAATCTCTCTATTTTATGGGTTTAGCGTCCCCCACATCTATTGTGTGTAACACCAGGGCCGTCCGGCCGAGACCTTCCTTCTCATGCGATGGAAAAGCCGATATATCGTTTCGTCAGGAACAGTGGTGACGGACTCCAGTGTCGTGCCGGAAAACAGTGCTGGGGCCAAGTTAAATTTTCGAACGAAATCCACCCCTAGGTAAAGATTCTGGGTTAATTGGGGGATAATGTAAATTTCCAGAGGTTTAGTTACTCCTTTAAAGGTGACATCCGTCGTAATTTTCCCCACTACAGAGTGACGAGTTCCGTCCGCCGTGCTTAACCAGGTGGTAAAATGATGGATTTGGTCCGCGTGCATTGCCAGCACCTCCCCTGCAAAATCGGCTGATATGCAATTCACACTGGCTCCCGTATCGACTAAACCTGACAATCGCTTTTGCAAGAGGTGGACTAACGCATACGGTCGAACGTCATCCCTCAATAATTCGTCTAAGTGTATTTCCCTCAGCACCGTCTTCGACTGCCTGATCCTTCTCCAAAAGCTCCGCATCCGACGCGTGGCTCACTTCCTTCGGGGTGGGACAGTTGTAACCAACTCCTCCTGGAAGATGCGCTAGCGAGTAACCAAATAACTCCACAGTCTCACGTGGAAGGGTTTAACATGCCAAGAAACTTTCGCCTGGCACCATTCCCCTGCGCGGCCGCCTCGACGAAGGGTTGCGTCGGCTGTGGAACTTCAGGAGAACTGTGTTTGGCGGTGCGAGTCAGCAAAGTTGGGGTCATGTCTGGGGCTTGGTCGTAGCTAGTGATAAGGTCAGTATTGGTTCGTTCAGGTTCTAGGAGTGCCGGCGGGTGGTCGCGGCACTCGCTGGCAAGTTTTTTCGTAACTTGCAATCTGCGCAATCAGGTGCATAAGTGTCTGCCTTCCCACACCGGTAACAGAAGATCGTCGGTTCCGCTGGACATGCATAGAAACGATGCCCCGTCTGCCGGCAGTTCCAACAGACCGTGGGACTTGTAACTGCTTCGACGAATGGTCGGTCAATCATTGCTTGAAACTCGGGCTCTAGGGGTGCTCCGCTCCTCGGTACTGGTACTGGGTCAGCCAGTAGGTGGTCCGCTGCCCTTAACTCCGCGGTATTATTATTTCGTGGATTAGGTCCCGTTATGCGAGGTTTTGGGCGGAAGGTTCCTCGCCGCTCATCTAGCTGTTCTTGCCTACGGGCATGGAGGCGTAATCCTTGTATGGTGTTGATGGGAACATGAAGAAGACTGTTCTGAAGCTCCCAACGCATATTCTCCCTGATAATTTCCACCAGTTCGTCCTCGGGCATGAGTGTTCGTAACCGAGTGCTTAATCGCACTATACTTGTGTAATACTGGTCGAATGGTTCGTGAGCGCCTTGTTTCCGTTTCTTTAGTTGTTCCCGTAGTTATCTTTCAGTGAAGCCGTCGTCAAATCGTTTGCGGAAGCCTGCACAGAAAGAATCCCAATTGGGACGTGGCGTCGATTCTTTAAAACTCCAATACCAGTCGGCAGCATCTCCGCTGAACAAAAGGTGTGCATGCCGGAGGAAAGCCGAGAAGTCACCTCCCAGGGTGCTCGAGACTAGTGCCTGAATCCTAAACAGGAACCGGTCCACTGATGTCGTCGAGTTGAAACCAGTGAAGCTAAGGTGTCAACTCTCCATGATACGAGGCGTAGGGTCTCGGAAAGGTGTCAATGCGTTCGCGGGGGAATCGCATCCTCGATGGGCCTGCTGTAAGGGACTGACTCGGGGACTGTGGGTACCAACGGAGGTGCGGTGTTGTATCGTGGTCGATACTCGGGAGCTCTGGGATCCATTCCCGAGTTCCTTGGAGGTAGGGTCCAATGATCAGCCGGTCTAGAGTGGGGCATAGCCACACTGGGATTGGTCTCCCAGCCAAGCGGAGTTCTCACGCGGCTGGGGGGTTGGCTGATCAGGAGGTTCTGGAGTCTTCCCTCCAAGTTTCCGATCCTCTCGGACATAACTTGCATTAAGGCCACGAGGGTGTCAATGGAGTGGGTGGAAGGCGCGGTTGGAACCTCGGCCGCACCAACTGCAGCAGGGACTTCTCCGCCCACGGCTCCTTGCAGGTCCACCAGTGATTGGGGCGGTTCAGCATCTTGGGACCCTTTTGCCACTGCTCCGCGCATCGGGACGTGCGTTCCGAGGGGGAGTCTACGGCGGTCGGCTCTATGGGTCGCCGGCATAGCGGACAAAGCTCGGACGTCAGTAGGAGCTGTTGGACGCAGGCGCGATGGAACAGGTGTCCGCACTCCAATCGCACGCTGTTTATACCCTCCGCTACGTCCTCAAAACAGATCCCGCAGTTAGCGGGTTGGACCGTTTTGGATCGGGTCCAACGTTTGTCTGGGGTCCGCTTTTTCGCCAGGTTTGTGTTTACTATGGGGGTTGGTGCTATGTTTTACTGAAAGAAAAAAAAATGTAACTTACTCCTACTACTACTTCTAATCTATAAATATATGCAAACAGCTTAATGATAAATTAGTGGCCGATAGTGGCGAGCTATTTAGTAAATATAGAAAAAAAAATTATTTAATAGACACTTTTCTTTCCAGCAGCCGACTCCTCCAAAGGGAAATGAGAGTGAATGGTAGTCTGCCGAAAAAAGGTTGCTTTCGGCCGATTTACAATAATGTATCCCCAAACCCACATACATTACAAAAACCGTTTCTAAATTACGTTAAATGACTCGATGAGACAAGTGGTAGGGCTACCGTAACAGCTTTATACGCGGTCAAAATTACCGTCACGTGGAAGCATTCCGGGCTCCGCAACTCCAGCATACGCCACTCGTTTTTCACGCATAAAAAATGAGTAGAATCCTTCCGCGACATTAAGGCAAGGTAGCCTTCTATTTTCTTGAGAGTCCAGGCCGATAGGAAAAACCCATCTGGCTGACAGTTCCATCAAGAAAATAGAATGTCCTTACAGGGGTCAACCTGGGACAACACATCGGAAGGATTCTGTCGCGAAAAAAAATCAAACAAAGGAGAGCGGAAGCTACAACTCACGTGAAGCGACTGCAAGTGTGTATCACACAACTCCACTGCTCCTGTTTGTGAGGCTCGAGTACCAAGGTACCTTACATCCTCCGTAAAGGACCAACTCGTCAGAAGACGCGAATCTCTTATCCCCTTAGGATGTTTTGGCCCCACGTTGGGTGCCATTTGTAATGATTTTTCGTCTTAATTCACGAACGAGGAACCAACCTCTCATCGGTTCTAGACGTTAAGTCTGAGTCGTGCCAACGAATGGTAACGACCGGTCAACCAATCCGTGCACCATAACCCATTTTCGCGGTGGCTGCTTGTCGGCCAGCTAGATCGGAGAGGATTTCGGTCGTGGGTCTTAAAATGGATTACGCTCATTTACAATTTTCAGCCACCATTAAACGCCTGTTTCAAACGCGTCGAAAACACAATCATACGGAGAAGAAACCTACTTTACGTTACTCCGCATTTCTTCATCAACCCAGTCAAAGTACAAAAATCTAACCTCCATTTCGCGTTCCCGAATTTTACCGACGCTGTACCGAAAAATATACTACGTTAACGTGAATTCGAAGAAAGCTACGCTAAAAAAAAAAGGCAAACTAACAAAGGTACCGTGTACCGCGCGTGACGCGAACCCGGCCTCAGCAGATTTTTTCAAACGCTACCCTCGCGATGGCATACTTACCCTGCACTCTCACTGCCTCTGAAAAAGAAGGACCACTGGAAAGGAAAGTCTGCGTTAAATTTAGCAATTCATGGTTTTTTTCCTTCTTCATTCGCACGTTTAAAAGATATTGTTAATTTACATTTAACATTAATCGGCCTCAAAGTTATATTTTAATTTATTCCTAATCATTAATTTTACATGCGTTGTGTGTTTCTCATCTCTATGCCATCTAACCTTCTATAGTACTTATGTTTTGCTAAAACTCGTCCTTTGTCAAATAATTTCGTAACAAGTTTCACTGCCTACACGTCTTTAAGTTTTTTGCTGTTTTATTTCGTACTTTAAAAATCTTCAGAGATCTCTAATTAATTTATACACCAAATGAAATCAAAAATATGAAAGAAAAAAATGCACATGTAATATCGGAAATGTTGGTCAATTGTAATTTCTTCTTGCTAATCTACAATTATATATATTACATGAACAATTTTTAGTGAACGAGGTTTGAAATAGAAGAAGAAATAACAACAAAGCAGCACTTTAGCTCGATTAACCTACCACAGTTAATTTCTAAACGATTTATTCGCGAAAATTAGAAAAAATAACCAACAATAAGTATGGAAACATCGTTATACAAGAAGGGTGAAGCAACGATATTTTGAACAAGATAAAATATAAGACCTATTATGTTAATCTAATCCACCTGATTTCTATGTGTCTAAAGAATTTCTTAGTATGTTAGAAAATAAGAAAACAAGGATAGGATCCCTTCGAACAAAAGGTTGCAGCAAGGAAACAATTTGGAAAAGATTTTACAAAATATAAACGAAGCAAATAAATAATTTCATACACCCTAAATTCAGCATTTTTACTTCTCTATTTCCAAGCAGAAACGACAGAGAGGAAAGAGATGCAAGGAGGCATATAATAATATATACTATATATTTTATTTATTTGTGACGTCTTAATTTATAGTATATACAAGGGATTTTACTTGGAGGCAGGAAAGGTATGCCAAGTTAAATGCATACCTTTTTGGTGTTTCGTGAAGCTTTTCGCATAAACAGAATACACAATGAGTCATTGATTTAAGCACATGAGGGGCAGAAATTAGCACAAAAAACATTTGTTTTGAAGATAAAAAAAAAAAATCGGATTTATATGCCTTTAGGCCCCACTGAATGAACGTGTTTTCTAGTACGTAGGGAGTATTAAACAATAATCCATAGAACAAAGTGAACAGGATTATCTCAAAGAATTCAATTTTCAAATTGAAAAGATTCTCATTTTCAAACTTAACATACTACCTCCCGAAAATATTTATATACGATTAGAAAATTGTTAACATTGAAAGGATAGCAAATGAGATCAGGAAACACAACATTTCTTACATTATTGTTTATGACTATACACACGCGTACTCTTTACAAGTTTTTTTCAATATTAATTCATTTCTTATTGATGACTATTTGGCCTTGCGATTTATCATCCAAATTAGTGGAGCAACTTTTAGTAAATAATTATCAATTTCCTCATAACGTATAAAGAGGTATGTTTTAAAAAGGTTGCTGTTTTTTTTCATTGTTTTAATTTTTTGTTTGTTTCTTCCATTACTAATAAATTAAATTTCTTTTCAATCTATTTACACAAACCAACTCTGTTTATAGAAAATTAATTTAAAATTTTACATCATTTCACTTTTATCCTTACATATACACATCTACATATGCCATTTTGTTGCCCTGACGTTTAACATTCATACGTTTGATTACTTCTACTTATTTTTTTCTGGGTTAAATTATTCATTCTCAGGGGAACTATATTTTTCAATTATGTTCAACAGTATGAATAATATTAGTTTAGACAACGAATTTCTTGTTTGTCTCAATTATTGGGTTAAACGTCTATTTGATGCGATTGGTATTAATGAAAAAAATATCCTACTTGGGTACTCACTATATGGCTGTAGACGACCGCCGTAAATTGGCTCCCGTAATAGTGGAGTACGATTGTTGCTCAATTCTGTGGCAGCTGTGGCTAAAGTGTAATCCCAACTTGTATCTCCTGCATATATGTCGGCTCCATTTAAATTGTCACGTGCTCTTGTTGCTGATTCTTGATTGTCGAATTCAACCATCGCTTGTACTCCATTCTTTTTGAAGGTTACAATTCTCTGTACGAACAATATGTCGCGATTTCCCACTGTTTTTTCTGTTTTACTCACTAATAGGGCCGTCCGTCATCATGGAAGCATCACCACAATCGCCTCTCTAACTATCTTCTAAGCATTAAGGTCATCCTTTGAATATTTACCTGAAATGTTTACGTTTGGGTTTAGGTTGTAGCACAGAATCTTCACTTTATCCAAAAAAACTCACAATAGAATCTGCATAATAAAGTCCACCTGTGATAAAAGCGAATGATCTCGATGGCACTCACTACCCACACACTCTGCTACCCTGTGGCTGTCAATTGACTTTGACATCCCACGACCAAAACTGACATGGGATGTGAAGCCGTCACAACCAACATGAGACGGAAAGCCACATGGCAGCAGGGTGTATTGGTAGTGGTCGCCAGTGGCGTCGCATGATTCACTACAGGAGTTTCTTAAAGTATGATGCCCATCTTTCCTTAATCTTGATTTCTTCAGCGATTATATTGTCGCTGTCATCAAGACAGAGCGTGGTTTTGGGCCACTAACCACGTTTCAGACTTTTCACCACTTTGTATGCTTGGCTTGTGTTATTGCTCGCTAAACTTACATCTATACTTCGCAGTATTTTCTTATCTTAATCCTAATTATCTTATTCGCTACTCTTCTGAAATTTTCATAGTGTTCTCTCTTCGTCCTGGTTTGCCTGCCTACGTATTCTTTGTACGCCTGATTCTTTTTATCCAACGCATTCTCGCACTCATCATCGAACCAATCATTCCTCTTGCGCCGGGCTTGATGTCCGATCATCTGTTCTGCCACGGTTCTGATAGCCGCTTTCACTTCCATCCAGAGCTCTTTGCTCGTCTGATAAGATGGGAGCCAGTGGGTTGTCGAGGGTCTCCGTGAAATTTTCGGCCATAGACGCCGTTTGGAGCCATTCGATGTCAAATTTTTGTAGCGTGCTGGTCTTTGCCGAATATGCCTTTGACATATGCCAACGATGATTTAATTTGATCAAGTAATGATCTGAGTTACAATTGGCTCCTCGGTATGTACGGACGTCAAGTATGCTCGAGGTCTAACGTTGTTGGATCAGAACATGATCGATCTAGTTAGGGAGGTGAAGGCATTTACGCCCGCCGAGTCTGACAGTGTGGGACTCCCATGGAGGATACCCTTGGACTACCCACTAAACACCTCCCCTGTCAATCTGAGAACCCAGCCTGGAACCGTTTGACACATTCCTTCGGGCCAGGTCTCATTTTGTTACGCCCTGGGGCGCCTTCAAGCTGGGGAGTCCCTTTCCTAGCGGGAGGGGAGAGGGAAAGAGGAAATACCAGAAGAGCGATCCCCCAGCCCCAGCGCCCCCGGCTGCTGTGAGTCCCTTTTATATTTTAGGACTGCCCGAGCATAATGTGCCACCTGGTTCCATTTGTCAACCGATTCGAGCATCACCGCAACTATATTATCCGGGGTGAGCTCTCCCGTCTCCCTGTAGAGTTCCCTTCGCAGCCTGACCCATTTCGTACACGCAAAAAATATGTGACAGGCATTGTCCTCCTCTCCTGGGCAAAACCGACAATCGGGAGACCGTGACTTACCGATCTTGTGCAGGTAAGACTGAAAACACCCATGCCCGCTCAAAAGCTGGGTCAGATAGAAGTCAGTCTCACCATGTCTTCGATTTAGCCACGGTCTCACATCCGGGATGAGGCGCGCAGTTCACCTTCCCTTCGTGCAATTCCTCCAAGACTGCTGCCAATCGTTGAGCGAGCGTTGTCTCTCCTCGCGGACATCCATCTCCCTCGCATCCTCGTTTCGGCGCAGGTAAATAGCGCGGCGCTTTCAAGCAAGGAGGGCGACAGCTATCACGCCTGCAATCACTCTCACCGCCAAATCGGAGACTGTTGGATACGAAGATGCAATTCTCAGTGCTCCTCTTCTCTGTACCTGTGCCAAACGTTTTCGGTATACCTCCTTGCTGAGAGCGTCGCCCCGTACCTCTGCTCCGTACAGTAGCACTGACCCTACAGCACTCATCAAGAGGCGTCTTCTTGATGGGCTGGGTCCCCCTACGTTGGCCATAAGTCGACTCAGGGCCGATATTCCCGAAGCAGCCTTCTAGTACGTTGCCCTGATTTGCTCAGAGAAACTCATCTTCGAGTCGATCAGTAGCCCCAGGTACTTCACCGCTGGCTTCGATTCGATTTGTATACCTCCAATACTGATCATCCTTACTCTAGGGATTCTCTTTTTTGTCAAGATGACCACTTCGGTTTTCTCCAGTGCTAAACTCAGCCCGCGAGCAGTCATCCAGTCCCTCACTCGGTGCATTAGCATACCTAGCCTAAGTTGTGCTTGTTCAACGGTGCGTCCGGTGACCAGAGCCGCAACATCATCCGCATAGCCGACCAAGCGCGACTCATCTGGCATCTCAAGTCTCAGTAGCCCGTCGTAAGACACGTTCCACAGGTCCGGACCAAGGATAGATCCCTGGGCAACACCCGATGTAATTTCCATCCTTCGTTGGCCCTGTGTCGTGTCGTAGAGCAGGCTTTGTGTATTGCCATGCGGTGATACCCAGGTCATGTTATGAATGCGTCGATGTGGGAAGCAAGTTGAATGTATGACTAGATTTCTGCTACATGCAAGGTCAATCAGGCGCTGGCCGTTGTCATTTGTTTCATCGTGGAGGCTATATCCTCCAGTCATTCCCCAATGAGATAGCTCATTGCCAACCTTAGCGTTGAAATCACCCAGAATAATTTTTGTGTCGTTTGTGGGCAATGACCAAGTGATTGTCAAACGATTCCTTCGTTTCTTCGTCTTTTTCTTCGGTCGTGGCATGAAACTTAATCAGCCAAGTTTTGATGAATTTCGCTTTTATACGGATCGCACACAACCTTTCATTGACTGCCTTCAAATAAATTACGTCCGAATTGAACTCCCTATCCACAATGAAGGCCACTCTGAATTCTCGTTTTCCAGTAGGCTTCCCACTTTTAAATATTGTGTGCGATCTCCTCTCTTGAATGTCGTTTCCAGTCCAATTCGTTTCCTGGATTGCTAGTATTTTTAATTGATATTGACTGGACTGTTGTAAAAGGTCCTTAACCGCGCCAGGGTAATTGAGTGATCTGACATTCCAAGATCCAATGCCATAGTCCTTTTTTCGTTTGCGAGGTCGTTGCCGTGAGTCCAATCCATTCCGAGGCCTATCTGCAGGTTTCGAAACAATTCAAGGTTTTCCAGGAACGGGGAGTTAGCCCGTCGCCCAACCTCCATTCCGGCGGCTTGGTTTTTACGTTGATTCTGTTATCAGGCATGGAAGATTCGCCTTCACCCTCTTACGTCCTCACAAAGGAGGTGAAGTAGGATTTAGTAGCAGAGCTGTAGATGTATTTACAGATATTAGCATTTCTCGACATTTAATGTTACATTATTTGGGAACCAGTAAACCCAATGTGCAACCCCGAGAGCATTTACTACCATTTAATTGGGGGGTTCGGGGTTCGGGATGAGGAATCATGGAAGCTATGGGTTGGGGAAACAAGGGGTTCCCTCCTCCTTTCTCAAACGGGCTTGGGACCGTCTATGGCGGAGTTATATATAAATATATATATATATATATATATATATATATATATATATATATATATATATATATATATATATATATATATATATATTATTTAAGATAAATAACAATTTCGCATGTGATATCTTCAAAGACAAATCAACAATTGTCATTCACATGTGGCATCATCAAAATATGCAATGCATGCACCAGATGACGCGAAAGTAATACGAGCCATCCGAGTCGTAGACATGCCAGCGAGCATCTTCACCGTAGCAAAAGTCCAACATCGTGGGAATCTGATGCCACCACTCAACGTTCTCACGAATTGTGGGAAATCAAAGTTAAGAATTTACGAATAAGCATTTTTTATGTATAAATAGATTTGTAAGTAGACAATAAACTATCATTGTTGATCAGAACGTCGGGTTATTCATTTTAAAGGAAAGGTGGAAAAATAAGTTGTACTGGTTAAAGTAGTAGTTACGACACTTCGAGAAATAATTTAGTTGGACTGGTTCAAGTGCTAGTTGCAACTTGTCAATTTGTGTTAGGTTTTACTGGTTCAAGTGCTAGATAAAACAAGCTAACTAACACGCGACACATGTCTCGAAGGTTTTTATTGAGCATTAATTTTAGTGACCCCGACGTGATTGGTGCTACACTAAATCATGCACAAACATGGATATACAATGGCTTCTTTTGGTGCAACAACAGGCAGAAGCTGGAAAGGCGATTATTAACATCATAAGGAACTTCACTAAGGACTCTCTGGAGCGGAAAACGGAAACCTACCTCCAATCGAAAAAGGCAGACTTAATCAAGTGATGGGAACAGTTCGAAGCGCTTGACAAGGATATCTGCGAACAACGAGAAATCCATAAGGACCACGAATACTTCACCAAAGAATATTTCCATTCGATCAACATCGAATTTAAAAGAGTCATTGTTGCGATAGAGAATTTGTTAACAGCAAAGCAGGAAGCTGCTGCAAGGGAAGCTGTTACGGATGAAGTTGTTACGGAAGAAACTGCTACGGAGGAAATGGCTGCCAGTGGTTCCAATGGCTTAAGCCAGTTGGAAATTCAAGGAAAGGATAATACATCGCAGTATTTTTGACAACAAGCGTTCAAGATTTAGGCTATCAACCGTATCATAGGGAACATTTGACTGTACGATGACAATCAACCCAGGCAATACTATGAGGTGAAGCTAGCTACCTTGCAACAATACTGGCAGGAAATTAAATAGTACCAGCAACACATTACTGGGACAGCATTCAAGGGTACTTGGAATATGGAAGCCTATGCAGAGGTAGAGGATCACGTCCAATCTACATTAATTGAATTACAAATAAGGCTTGAAGGAGTAGCACAACAAGGGGTTACACAACCATCGAAACTAAAACTACCACGGGTTTCAGTGCCAACTTTCGATGGTGATTATATTTCAATTTCGTCACCTATTCATGCAAATGATACATAAGCAGCCATTAAGCAAAGTGGAGAAGATGTGGTTTCTGAAAACCAACCTCCGAGGCGAAGCAGAACGACTCATCCAGCATTTATCAGTTACGGGTGAAAATTAAGACTCAGCATGGGCCTTATTGGATGATAGGTACAACAACAAGCGGTTAACTGTATCTCGAATCCTTGATAGATTGATCAATCAGCCCACAATGTCAATTGATTCCACCCTAGAAGTTCAGCGTGTCTACGATACCACTCGAGAATGTTGCATGGCATTGCAAAACTGCAAAATCAACACGGCCACCTGAGACCCTTTAATAATACATATCTTGTTAAAGAAATTAAGCAGGGAGATACGTGAGCTGTATGAGTAATCGCTTAAGAATCCCAGGGACTTGCAATCTATGTATGAGTGCCTGAAGCTTTTAGACGTCGCTTTCAATCACTTGAAACTTCCCATACTAAGGGCAGCAACGTCAAGAAGACACGTGTCTCAAAGGCAATGACGTCTTCAGCAGCTATAAGTCAACAAGAGAGAGTTTGTGCCCTCTGCAAGGGTAACCATCCGCTGTTTGCCTGCAAATCATTCTTGCAACTCAATCCGACCGAGCAAATACAGCACGTGCGAAATAACAACTTGTGCCTCAACTATTTAAAAATGGGACATCTGGCAAAGACATCATTTTTCAGAAGGGTTTGAAATGCAATAAGCAGCAAAATACTCTACTGCGCATGGAGAAAGCACCTCAAAGTGATGAAGTCAATACAGCGAAAACTAGCAAGAGTACAGCTGATAGTGAAAAACGGGTATCATTGATCACGTCACCCGCCACGCTTGCAGCATTTGACACTCCAAAGAGGAATTTGTATGTTCTCATGGGTACAGCATTAGAACAGATAGCTAACAGGAACGGCCCGATGCTAATGGAACACTGAATTTTCTTGTCATCAATTCTCGCTGTCGATAAGGAGAAATCATCATATTACCATATGATTTTTTTGCATTCGCTGTCAAATTCGGCTGTGAAACCGCGTAAACAAACTCGTTTGCTGTGGGATTTTTTGTTAAAATCAGTGAAAATTTGTGATTTGTGCGCTATTCATGAACAAGACAATAAGAGACAATCTATCGGTTAGATTGCAAGTGAGAAAACTTTATATTTCGACGGAAACGTAGGAAAATGCAAAGAAGTTTCTTAAATCATGTGCATTGTGAAAATATGCAATAATTGGACGCACCGTCAGCCCACAGGAGTATCATTTCATAGGTAAATAACAACATAAAATGTAGAAAATACAATACAATATTTAGAAGTGTTTTTCCACTCAAAATCTTTGCTTCCAATTCATGCATGATTATGTTTACATTTCGGGGGCAACGATTTTATTCGATTAGTTTTCGCGTAGTAGCGCCTGCATTTTGGGGGCAAGTTTTGCTAGCATATTGCTTGAATAATTTTATTAATGAAATCAATTTTCTTTTTCCAGGAGTCTGTTAAATGATACTGGACATACGAATATATGGAGCTGGAAAAATTATTAATGGACAACTATCGGTAAACTGTTTACTTTTATAAATCTCATATGTATCTGAGACATATTTTTATTTTTGCAGGCAAATGCAACGAGCTTAGCGACAGTATTGATTTCAGGCGCCTCTCTGGATGTGGAAGCTATTTCATCCTCAAAAGTGGAAAGCAGAATCCCGGAGTTGTTAGTATTATTCTGTTAGCTGTAGGCATATATTGAATGAATTCCAATTATTATATTATTGAATTTTCAAATGAATAAAAGTAATTTCGAAATAATTAGTCTTTATATTAACAAGCAGAAGGATATATGCTCTTCAAAAAGATGCTTTGTACAAATGATTCCCGGAGTTGTTAGTATTATTCTGTTAACTGTAGGCATATATTGAATGAATTCCAATTATTATATAATTGAATTTTCAAATGAATAAAAGTAATTTCGAAATAATTAGTCTTTATATTAACAAGCAGAAGGATATATGAACTCTTCAAAAAGATGCTTTGTACAAATAATTCGAATATTGTATTAAAACTTATGATTAATTTTATAGCCGATATCAAAGAGAAAAATTTATTATTGGGGCGCAGGATAATTCATTCAAAGAGAAACGTTGGATTTTTAGGACTAATCACTCACTAATCACAAGTCTCACCTACAGCAATATACTGACTGTAAGGCAATTTACTGCCAGCTACGAAAAACTTTTATTTACTCTAAATATTATAGCTACCTAAAAATGTTCAAGTGGCATGCATCGGAAAGCAACTCTTTGTTGCATATGGTGAGCACATGAGCAACAAACGATATTTCAGCTTGTTAATGAAGCTTAAAGCAGTAAACTACATCAACACAAAATACTATTTTATTGCGAAATTAAAATCAGAATAAATTTCTGTTATGCGATATCTCAACAAATTAGTACACCTTAAAGGCATGTAGTTCTCTCACACATAGCGAAGGTCAAGCTCAACTATTATACATTTCACCGTAATTCCATGGAAGACGATTATGAAAGGAAAAGGGAGGTGAAAAAGTATAAAAGAATGAACGATTATAATTTTAGTAGTAGTTGAATTTGTAATTACCTAAGGAACAGATTTAGTTTTTGCTTATTAAATGTCGCTGTGGGTTTCATTTTATCTAAATAAAGTTTTGCAAACTATTCAAGGCTAAAATAGGAAAATTATCAATCAATTATGCAATGGCAGTTAACTTTTACATTTTCAAATATTTCTAAACTGTAGCTCCCTTTTCAGACTACACCCTTCCAAAATTAAATCGAAAGAGCAACGTTCGTGGCGCATCGGGAAATGGTGACAAAATTTGAGTTGATGTTCCACTCCAGTGTTCCATTCTCAAAGGGTACAGCACTTGTAAGAATCCCATCCAACGAGGGAAGAGAGATTGAATGCCGTGCGATCCTTGATTCAGGTTCACAGGTTAATCTGATTACTGAACGAGCTGTAAGAAAATTGAGGTTTAAAGCCAAGTCAGAAAGTATATCTATAATTGGTATTGGAGAAGGCAGGAATATATCCAAACAACGAATCGATCTTTCATTAAAATCCAGATTGAATAATTTTGATACGCGTGCTGAGGTTTACGTCCTTCCAAAGATCGTGACACCACAACCAACACAATATATAGACCCGTCAGATTGGATCATGCCAGAAAATAAGACTTGGCTGACCCAAGCTTCAATAAACCAGCCAAGCTAGATCTTCTATTGGGAGCTGAATTTTATCATCAACTAATGAAATCTGGACTGGTAAAATTACGGAATAAACTACCAATTTTAGAAAAAACAGTGCTCGGATGGATAGTGACTGGAAGGATTGATGGACTCGAATCAACATCAGCTTCATGTGGCATCTGTAGTGAAGATGAAGACAACATATCAAGCCTTATCGAAAGGATCTGGAAGCTTGAAGAGCTTGAGAATGCAACAAACACGATGACGCGTGCAGAAAAGGACTATAAAGCGCGCTTTGCGTACATCACAGCAAGAGACAAACCAACATGATATATTGTCACGCTACCATTCAATGCTGATCCGATGATTTTGGGGGAATCGATTCCACGCCACGGAGAAAAGGTTCTCAAAGAATCCGGAACTGAAGCTCCAATATACGCAGCTTATGGGAGAATATGTGCGTCTGGGACATATGGAGGAGGTGAGGCAAGATGAAGTCCAATCACGACATTATTATCTCCCACACTAGGTGCTTAAGCCAGAAAGCAGTACTACAAAGTTACGCGTGGTGTTTGATGCCTCCTGAAAAACATGTACAGGATACTCACTGAATGATGTGTTACATACGGGCCCTGTGTTACAGGGTGACTTATTTACAATTTTACTTCACTTTCGCCTACCACGGTACATTTTTACGTCCGATATAGAACAATGTACCGTCAAATTTTAGTAAAGCAATATTTTGGAGAAATATGCCCGATGAAGCATTGAAAACGTATCAACTCAACACTGTCACCTATGATCCTAGATCCGCTCCATATCTAGCAATCAAATGCTTGCAGACACTTGCAAAAGAAGGTACATCCAAATATCCAAAGGGCGCTCAAGCACTCAGTGAACATTTCTACATGGATGATGCTATGACAGGCGCTGATAGCCTTTATGAAGCGAACGAAATGCAAAGGGAACTTATCGCCTTACTAAATACTGCTGGCTTCAAACTTAGGAAATGGTGCAGTAACCATCTACAGCTTCTGCAATCAATTCCACTGGAAGATCAGGAAATGGAAGTGGTTTTTGACAGGGCCACAGATACCAAAAATAAGCACGTTAGGATTGACATGGCTTCCAAAAGTAGACAAATTTTGCGTAAAGACAAAATTCATTAATCAGGATCGCATCACGAAGAGAACTGTTAGCTCAGATATGGCTCGATTATTTGATCCACTAGGAATAATGGCTCCAGTAGTAGTTACAGCAAAGATGTTTTTACAGCAGCTTTGGCAACACAAAATTGATTGGGATGATGAGCTTCCAAGGGAATTTCATAAACAATGGAGAAGATTTCGAGATAGCATGAAAACGCTAGACAACATAAAATTCCCACGGCATATGTTTGGAACTGAAAAGCCAAGGTCTTTACAAATACACGCCTTTGCTGATGCCTCTGAAAAAGCTTATGTTGCAGTTATCTACCTTCGCGCGAAAACCGAGAATAAAAGACTTCTGGTGAACATTCTTTGCGCTAAGTCGAGAGTAGCTCCCTTACAAAGACAAACATTGCCTCGGTTGGAACTATGTGCTGCGTTACTAGCAGCCCAACTCGTTACAAGGATCAAAGATGATTTAAGGCTTCATGATGCCGAAACTTTCCTGTGGACGGACTCAAAAATTGTGTTAGCATGGATAAACACAGAAGCAGCATCGTTCCAAGTATTCGTTGGAAACAGAAACGCAAAGATTCAAGAGCACTCGAGACCTGACCAATGGCAACATGTCAGCTCGAAGCTTAATCCAGCAGATATTGTGTCAAGAGGGCTCTCTCCATTAAGGTTAGCCACATGTAATCTGTGGTTTTATGGACCGCTTTTCTTACATGGTGATGAGTCGTTATGGCCTAGACCTTATGGAAAGAACCATCAACTAGCAACCACTTCTGAAACTAGAAAGGTGTCATTACCAACTACTCGAGAGCCTCCAGCTCATAAACTAGAAGATGAAATTATCTACAAAATCAACCACGGAAACAATTTCCGTAAACTACAACGAATTGTAGCTTATATGAGGAGATTTATTTGTCACACAAGACTCTCAGCTGCTGATAAAGCTCAATGTTTCGAGATCTCATCACAAGAGTTAAGTGAGGCCCGAAACATCATAGTTAGGCAAATGCAGAGGCCGGATTTTGCAGAAGAAATACGTAAATTGGAAAGGTACGGGGAAGTGAAAATGTAAAGTATATTAAGCAGCCTTTCCCCCATTCTAGATGAGAATGGTATCATCCGAGTTGGTGGTCGGCTGGAAGCTTCTCATCTTGCATATGCAGCAAAACATCCAATCCTGATTCCATCAGCAGATCCTATCACCAAACTCATAATGGAAGGCTTACATCGTGAGAATATACATTGCGGTGCTTAAACATTATTAGTCATTACGCGGCAATGTTTTTGGCCACTAAAAAGCAAATCTTTGGCCAGATTGATTGTACAGCGTTGCGTAAAGTGTGCAAAGGCGAGAAATAAAATGATTACACAGATGATGGGTAATTTACCAGCCTCCAGAATTAAATCATCTCGACTATTCCTTAACGCTGGAGTAGGCTTTTCTGGCCCAATCTGGATTCATTATCAACTAAGGGGAAAAAGGCCACAAAAGGCATACATTGCCGTATTTTGTTGCTTTTCCACAAAGGCTATACACCTTGAAGTGGTCGGAAATCTGTCTACCGAAGCATTTTTAGGAGCACTGAATCGGTTCATTGGAAGAAGGAGCCATTGCCGTGATTTATATTGCGATAATGCAACAAATTTCATTGGAGCTAGGAATCAACTTCAAGAACTCAAGGACACAATTCATTCTGCAGATTCTTGAGGAAAGCAGCACAAAAAATATAAACTTTCGTTTCATACCACCGAGAGTTCCTCATTTTGATGGCCTATGGGAAGCTGCCGTAAAGTCTGCAAAACATCTGCTTCTTCGAAGTATGGCCACAGCTTCCCTCACGTATGAAGAATTGGAGACACTTGTCATTGGAGTTGAAGCAATTCTTAACTCAAGACCGTTAACACCAATGTCCGATGATCCAAACGACCTATGTGCCCTTACCCCGGGACATTTCTTGATTTAAGAGCCCTTGACAGCTCCAGTTGACCAACAAGCAACGCCTTCAGGGATCACTTTACAAACGAGATGGAAACTAGTAAGTCAATTGAGAAGTGAGTTCTGGCGTCGGTGGAGCACAGAGTACTTGAACGAACTACAATACCTGTACAGGTGGAAGGAGCGACAGGACAATGTTAAGCTGAATAAATTAGTAAAAATAAAAGAGGACAACATGCTCGTAATGCAATGGCCTCTTGGAAGAATAACCAAAACATACAAGGGCGATGACAACTTAATCAGAGTCGTTGAGGTTTTGTTTTTTTTTTTTGTGGTAGGGAGGTGAATGCTATTTAGGCACAGTGTGTGGGACTCCCATGCGCGACTGGACTACCCACTAAACACCTCCCCTGTCAACCTGAGAACCCAGCCTAGAACGGTTTGACACATTACTTCGGGCCAGGTCTCGTTTTGTTACGCCGTGGGGCGCCTTCAAGCTGAGGAGTCCCTTTCCTAGCGGGAGGGGAGAGGGGAAGAGGAAATGCCAGAAGAGCGATCCCCCAGCCCCAGCGCCCCCGGCTGCTGTGAGTCCCTTCTATATTTTAGGACTGCCTGAGCATAATGTGCCACTTGGTTCCATTTGTCAACCGATTCGAGCATCACCGCAACTATATTATCCGGGGTGAGCTCTCCCGTCTCCCTGTAGAGTTCCCTTCGCAGCCTGACCCATTTCGTACACGCAAAAAATGTGTGACAGGCATTGTCCTCCTCTCCTGGGCAAAACCGACAATCGGGAGATCGTGACTTACCGATCTTGTGCAGGTAAGACTGAAAACACCCGTGCCCACTCAAAAGCTGGGTCAGATAGAAGTCAGTCTCACTATGCCTTCGATTTAGCCACAGTCTCACATCCGGATGAGGCGCGCAGTCTACCTTCCTTTCGTGCGATTCACCCAAGACTGCTGCCAATCGTTGAGCGAGCGCTGTCTCTCCTCGCGGACAACCATCTCCCTCGCATCCTCGTTTCGGCGCAGGTAAATAGCGCGGCACTCTCTAGCAAGGAGGGCTTCAGGTATCACGCCTGCAATCACTCTCACCGCCAAATCGGAGACTGTTGGATACGAAGATGCAATTCTCAGTGCTCCTCTTCTCTGTACCTGTGCCAACGGTTTTCCTTGCTGAGAGCGTCGCCCCGTACCTCTGCTCCGTACAGTAGCACTGACCCTACAGCACTAATCAAGAGGCGTCTTCTTGATGGGCTGGGTCCCCCTACGTTGGCCATAAGTCGACTCAGGGCCGATATTCCCGAAGCAGCCTTCTCAGCCGTTGCCCTGATTTGCTCAGAGAAACTCATCTTCGAATCGATCAGTAGCCCCAGGTACTCCACCGATGGCTTCGATTCGATTTGTATGTCTCCAATACTGATCATCGTTACTCTAGGGATTCTCTTTTTTGTCAAGATGACCACTTCGGTTTTCTCCAGTGCTAAACTCAGCCCGCGAGCATTCATCCAGTCCCTCACTCGGTGCATTAGCATACCTAGCCTAAGTTGCACTTGTTCAACGGTGCGTCCAGCGACCAGAGCCGCAACATCATCCGCATAGCCGACCAAGCGCGACTCATCTGGCATCTCAAGTCTCAGTAGCCCATCGTAAGACACGTTCCACAGGTCCGGACCAAGGACAGATCCCTGGGCAACACCCGATGTAATTTCCATCCTTCGTTGGCCCTGTGTCGTGTCGTAGAGCAGGCTTCGGTCCTTTAGGTAGTTCCTCAAAAGCCGCATTAGATATTCTGGAACTTAAAAAGAGTTTTCGAGCGTGTCCAGAATATCCACCCATCTAGCGGAGTTGAAGGCATTCCTGACGTCGAGTGTCACCAACAGGATGATCCGTCGCTTGGTGCGACTATATGCCTCTGCCTTTTGGACCGCGTTCACCACCTCTGCAATCGCATCAATGGTAGAACGTCCTGCTCCAAAGTCGTACTGCCGAGGAAATAGGTCCCCAGCAGCACGAATCGCGTCAATGAGTCTTCCCTTGATGAGTTTCTCTAGCACTTTCCCAGCCGCGTCTAGCATGCATAACGGGCGGTATGCAGACGGCGATTCGGGATTTCCCTTCCCCTTGCTGATCAGCACGGGCCTCGCCATCTTCCATCGTACCGGGAAAACCCCGTCCCGTAGGCAAGCGTTGAATGTGCTGAGCAGCAAGTCAGGACAATGGTGATAGACGAGCCGCAACACCTCATCTGGAACACCATCTGAACCTGGAGCCTTCCTCGCTTTCAAGGAGAGGACTGCCTCCTCCAGTTCCAGCTGTGTGAAGAGTGGACACTCTACTGCTGTTTCACCATGGACAGCGTCAACACGGACGGGATGGGCGGGAAGGAGTCCCCGCACTATCGCGTCCATCTTTTCCGCGTCATGTATACAAGGCTTCCCCATGATCAGCTTGTAGCCAAGGCCCCACGGATCCTTGTTCACATTGTCCACTAGGTCCTGCCAGCAGCGAGCCTTGCTACTGTTGATCAGCTTGCGAAGGCATTTCCTGGCCGACTTATATGCTGCCACCTGGTTGCATGCCTCGTCACGGTCCCGCGCCTGTTGAGCCTCACGTCGAAGCTTGTGACACTCCCTTCGCTTTTCAGCGATTTCAGTTGACCACCAGTACACTGGGGGCTTGCCGTGCCGGGGTCTTCGACGGGGCATAGAAGCGCAGCAAGCAGTCGTAATGATGCTCATAGTAGAGTTCACCAAGTCTTGAGCTGCCAGTTCTTCCGTCTTCCCCGAAGCTCCCTGCAGCGGCTCACCTGCTGTGAGAGCCTTGACGAACCTCTCGACGTCCATTCTTCCGATGTTCCATCCAGTTGTAGAAGGCCGAGAGCACGGACGTCGGGAGACAGCATCACTTATCTCAAGCAGAATGCACTGATGATCACTGGCTGAGTAGTCCTCTAATACTTTCCAGTTGTGTATCCTCCGTACTAAGGACTCCGAGGCGAATGTCACGTCTGGTATGGTTCCCTCACAGCCACTACGGCGGAAAGTCGGCGTATTTCCGGAGTTTGGTACGACGAGGGCCGTCCTGGCCACCATTTCCAGGATTCGTTTTCCCCGCAGATCCATCTGAGGCATGCCCCATTCGATTGCTTTAGCATTGAAGTCGCCCCCAACGAGCACTTTGCCCTCTGCGTTCGAGACAGCGCCCTCCAAAGCATTAAGCTTGGCTTGGAAAGATGATATCGACTTGTTAGGCGTTAGGTACACACTAAAGAAGGTGATACCTGATCACCGAACCCACACGAAACCATCCCCTCGTCCACAACCCTCCGCCTGAAAGTCACTGTTCCGAACCCAGATAGCGGCAGTACCAGTTTCATCAGGGTGCCATAATGCAGGACTTTTATTGTGGTGTTGCTCACTCAGCAGCAAGAAGTTGGCTTTCATGTTCCTCACAAACGGCTCAAGCAGATTTTGGGCGGTTGAACTGCGGTGTAGGTTTTGCTGCAGGATGCGGGTCATCGAAGCTCTGATTTTGCCTTGGCTAGGGCTTCCTGGAACACCCGGCATTTTCCTGATCCCAAGACGTGTCCAAAATCAGGTTTTGGATCAGCATCCTTGCAAAGAATACAGTGTGCCTCCTTCGTACACTCTTTTCTTTTATGACCCGTTTCACCGCATTTGTAACATAGGGAACTTCTATCGGGTCCTTTGCATACTTGTGTGGTGTGACCATAACCAAGGCATTTGAAACATTGAAGAGGCGTTGCTCTTCGCCGCATCCTACAGACAACCCACCCAATTCGTACTTTGCCCTTGTTCAGGAATTGTTCGGCGTCCTTTTCGGTCAAGTCAACTATGGCCATGCGTTGTCCCCTGTTGTTTTCTAGTGTCAGTCTCGCTTTGATCCTTCCCACGCTAGGGAACTCCCTTTTGATGGCCTCTTCTACCTCGGCCAGATCCGTCACGCAGTCTATGTCTCGTATTTCGATCGTTACTATCGGCTCGAGCGGGGCTATAGTTGCGCTTTTGCCGAGGACTTTCTTTACTGCGTCACAGACTGCATCTTTATTACCGGCCTCTGCTCCGAATTCGACCAGTATGTGGCCCAACCGCGTTGGTCGTACTACTTTAATGGTAGTATTGGTGTCTTCAGGCCTTACGTTTCCCCTGATGTCCCGCAGTACCTCCACGTAGGATCGACCATCTTGGGGGTTTACAAGCAGCGCCTGCTGCCGGGGTCTTCGTCGGGCTTCTGCCTATCCTGCTTTGCATCAGGTCCTTTTTGTAATTGGGCGCCCGTATGAACTTTACTTCCTGGCTTTTTTGAAGGAATTTTTTGCGGCTTTCTTCGCTCCTTTTGTAAGCACTGTTTGGAACCCCTGATCTAGTGCTCCACCCCCTTTGAGTGCCTCTTCCTTCCTTCTTTTATCCCGATCTCCTTTTCCATTCTTTTATTGACGTTTAATGGTGGAGCTATCTGTATGTCGCCTTTAGATTTAGCCCCAAGCGCCTTTTTAGCCTTCTCTTCGTCTTTGGCCCTTAACCAGCTCCTCCGATAGTGCCCTATGCGATCTAGGAGCTCCTCTAGTTCAAGGAGCCCTTCCTTTGCTGCCTTGCTGATTTTTGGGGAGTCGCATCCAGCTTGTATTCTTTTCAGAACATCTCCCGCTTTTCGGATTAGTCTTTCTTCTTCGTATCGCTGGGCCGCAATCGTACCTTACAACGATCCTTGGGAGAGGTTATCGCGTTCCGTTTCTGAGTGCAGTACTTTCGCCACATTTTCAACGTTGGCGATGCATTCATGCGGTGTCTAGTCACTCTTTGCTTTCAGTGCCGTAATCTTCTCGTTGGCTTCTGGATTTTCCGTTGCAATATCGGGGTTTGCGAACCTTGCATCGGTCGCTTTGCTAACGATCGCAGCAGTGACAATCGAATTTTTGGTGCTCTTTATGTTATCTCCCACTGCTCGAACACCTGAAGTGTCCTGGAGAGTTTCCCGTTTCTCCTTAATAGGACGCTCGGGCGTTCGCATCAGGAATCTCAGTCTGTATTCTCCTTTTTTTGTCCGTCTTCACTGTCGTTGTGTTAGTCTTCGTTTTTGTCGTTGTTAGTACCGTTTGCGATGTACTGTTGACATCGTGGCTGCAACCGCTGGTTGCGTCGTCGTTATTATTTTCGTTTCTTTTCTGGGTATTTGTGGTCTTTTGATTTTGTTTGCTCCAGTTTTGTTGGGTCCCCCCTCGGAGCCGCTATCTCCGTTCGTGTGTGTAGTCGCCTTTTTGGTCCCATGGTTTTCTTTGCAGAGCAGGGGGGCCATGCGAGGATTGGCACAAGCCCTTATGGGGACAAGTGCTCAGAGCCAGATCAGCGCTAATCGGGAGTCCGTCTTAACCGAACCTACACCACCAACCCAATGGTGCGAACTTCGAACGTACTCCGAGGCCTGCCAAGGTTTTACCGGGACGGAGACGGTATGAGTCGTTGACGTTAAAACTGCAAAAAGTGTCTTTCGTCAACCCATTCATCGTCTAGCACCCATCCCCATCCAGGAAGTTGTGCCATCAAGTGCAGTTGATGTTCCCGATCCGGATGATGCTACGGCAGATGAGAAAGATAACGCAGAACAGCCCACCAAGAGAATGAAGCTAACGAAAGGCAACGTCCTGACAACACTCTTCACAGTATGCTTACTTGTACCATCAATTTCGACCAATTCCATCAATATCGAAAAATTTACAACGGAACCTGGTGCCTATTTTGACCATTTGGGGACAGCAGCATTCATCTCAAATCACTGAAACTTCGATCTCAATCCATTTAGGTTTGAGTTTGAGACTCTGGAAAACGGCACAACATCATTGGAGAAATTATGTCAGCTGCTTAAACAATAAAATCAATGTTAGCACATCGTGGATCAATTTAAAACTATAACATCAGAGATACAACCTTTCAGAGATTTGGTTATCGCAAAACGAATGAAACGTGGTGCTTTCAACATAACTGGCAATTTAGCGAATTCACTATTTGGCGAACTTGATTCTGATTACGCAGAAGAAATGTCGAAAACCATTAACAATGTGAAGGGCAACGAAGGACACATCATTAAGCTCCTGCGAAATCAAACATCGATTATAGACTCCACTTTGAACATCATGAAGCATGATCAAAAGACCATTGAAATTAAATTCAAAGCACTGGATGACGAGGCTATCCATTTTATGAACGAAATCAACAAGACGATCTCCTAGCAATTTGAACTGAAGGTAGTTCAAAATATATTAGCTGTATCAATCTAGATGGCTTTAGTGGCAGCAAACCTCCATCGTATCCAAGCGGCTATTTTTGATGCCCTTACCGACACACACCACGGTAGGATAAGTCCAGCGATATTATCACTGAATCAACTTCACGCAGAACTTTTCACGCTTCGTTCTCACCTACCAAACTCTATTCATTTACCGGTTGATAAGGAAAATTTCGTTGAACTATATAAATTAATGGACATCCAAGGAGGCATTCCAGGCAACCATGTTATCTTTCGGATAATGGTCCCATTAATCGATGAAACACATTTTAATCTATTTAAGATCATCCCGATCCCTACAGTCATTAACCATTTGTTTCTCAGCATAGAACCATGCACGAAATTCCTCGCAATAAACCTTCATAGGGAGGAATACATTACAATGAACTCGCAAGATTAAGCCGACTGCACCACCCTAATTAAAGGAAAATATTTGTGTAAGCTGAAAGGACCAATATTCCGCGAAGAAGCAGAGTTTCGCAGTTGTGAAATAAACCTTCTAAACAATGTAACACATCATGAGTGTCGCCTGGACCAGAAAAATCCTAATCTTGTCTGGATACAGCTACGTGCCTCCAACAAATGGATTTACAGCGTATTTGCAAAAATACATCTTACTGCAGTTTGCGGTAACCAAATTCTTCAACTAGCTGTGGAAGGTTCTGGCCTATTAACGGTAAATCCTAATTCCATTATAAAGTTTAAATCAGGTACCATCCAAGGACACCATACTTTAAGGACCAATCGATCGACGTCTTATTCAATCCTGGGGGTTCTGCAGATGCCCATTACACAAGAACAAAAGGAGCCGCAGAATCTCCACATCATTCCGTATAACACATCGCTACGGCAATTGAATCAAATTCAAGAGTTGCTTCACTATCAACAACATAGCATTCACTAATTCGGTATAAGCTATGTTGCATTTTTTATTGGAATTTGCATACTTGTTTACGTCGCCTTTCAACGCTTCCATGGGAAGTGCATACGGAAACCAATACCTGCACCGCGTCAAGGACGTTCGTCTGATTTCACCGTAGAAATATAGGTCAAATTGAATAGCTATTCAACGGGGGAAGAATATTTAAGATAAATAATAGTGCTAATACACGGCCGGATTTGGTCCGGGCGGACCACTGGATTTGGTCCGCTCTGTACCAAATCCAGTCGTCTGGAGAGCAGTCCGCGGACCAAAATTGAGTCCGATCGAGTTCGATGGATTTTCCACCGGACCAAATCCGACTCGGTTCGCTCCGGACCAAATCTGCGTTTGTGGACAGAACGACCGGACAAATCGCAATCAGTTGCATAGCGGTGGTGATGTAGCAACAATTACTGCTGCCGCAAAAGCGATTTTATGTTTGTTGGACATAATCGATGCCACTTCGTTTGCCATTTTCGCGCATCAAAAACTGAAGAACGACTGGCTGGTCCGATCGTGTGTTGCAAAAGTGCGGACCGAACCTCAGTAGGTCCGGCCGGACCAAATCCGGTCGTCTGTTACCGCTTTAACAATTTCGCATGTGATATCTTCAAAGACATGCATGCACTAGATGACGCGAAAGTAATACGAGCCATCCGAGTCGTAGACATGCCAGCGAGCATCTTTACCGTAGCAAAAGTTCAACATTGTGGGAATCTGATGTCACCGTTTAACGTTCTCACATATTGTGGGAAATTAAAATTAAGAATTTACGAATAAGCATTTTTTATGTATAAATAGATTTGTAAGTAACAATAAATTATCATTGTTGATCAGAACGTCGGGTTATTCTTTTCAAAGGAAAGGTGGAAAAATAAATTATACTGGTTAAAGTAGTAGTTACGACACTTCGAGAAGTAATTTAGTTGGACTGGTTCAAGTGCTAGTTGCAACTTGTCAATTTGTGTTAAGTTGTACTGGTTCAAGTGCTAGATACAACAAGCTAACTAACACGCGACACATTTCTCGAAGGTTTTTATTGAATATATATATATATATATATATATATATATATATATATATATATATATAAATATATATATATACATATATATACATATATATATATATATATATATATATATATATATATATACATATATATATATATATATATATATATACATATATATATATATATATATATATATATATATATATATATATATATATATATATATATATAATATATATATATATATATATATATATATATATATATATATATATATATACATATATATATTTATACATATATATATATATATATATATATATATATATATATATATATATATATATATATGTATATATATATATATATGATGAAGTGTGATCCATCATCAAAGCCTAAAAGAATAATAAGGCGCATGGCATCGATGAGATTCCAGTGGAGCTCATCAAATATGGTTGCAGCAGTGTTCATCAAGCTATTCGAAAAGTCATACAGCACATTTGGCAATAAGAACATGTGCCGAAAGAGTCAAGATGACAAACCACAGTGCGAAAATTATAGAGGTATATCACTACTTTGTACGGCGTACAAAATATTTTCGAAGATCTTAGAATATAAAATCGGATCATTCGCCAACAGTATTATCGGAGAGTATCACGGTGGTTTTAGAGCAGG
>OZ017739.1:259641664-259644164 GCA_963969285.1 Odontomyia ornata
CCCTCCTTCCATCCTCGCAGTCTGCATTCCTGCAGCAGATCGTCTATAATCGGCAGTGGGAATCGGTCTCGAACCATCTTTTGATTTTTTTTTGTGGTAGGGAGATGAACACTATTTAGGCACAGAGTGTGGGACTCCCATGCGCGACTGGACTACCCACTAAACACCTCCCCTGTCAATCTGAGAACCCAGCCTGGAACCGTTTGGCACATTACTTCGGGCCAGGTCTCGTTTTGTTACGCCGTGGGGCGCCTTCAAGCTGAGCAGTCTCTTTCCTAGCGGGAGGGGAGAAGGGAAGAGGAAATGCCAGAAGAGCGAGTCCCCAGCCCCAGCGCCCCCGGCTGCTGTGAGTCCCTTTTATATTTTAGGACTGCCAGAGCATAATGTGCCACCTGGTTCCATTTGTCAACCGATTCGAGCATCACCGCAACTATATTATCCGGGGTGAGCTCTCCCGTCTCCCTGTAGAGTTCCCTTTGCAGCCTGACCCATTTCGTACACGCAAAAAATGTGTGACAGGCATTGTCCTCCTCTCCTGGGCAAAACCGACAATCGGGAGACCGTGACTTACCGATCTTGTGCAGGTAAGACTGAAAACACCCGTGCCCGCTCAAAAGCTGGGTCAGATAGAAGTCAGTCTCACCATGCCTTCGATTTAGCCACGGTCTCACATCCGGGATGAGGCGCGCAGTCCACCTTCCCTTCGTGCAATTCACCCAAGACTGCTGCCAATCGTTGAGCGAGCGCTGTCTCTCCTCACGGACAACTTACTCCTCGCATCCTCGTTTCGGCGCAGGTAAATAGCGCGGCACTCTCTAGCAAGGAGGGCGATAGGTATCACGCCTGCAATCACTCTCACGGCCGAGTCGGAGACTGTTGGATACGAAGATGCAATTCTCAGTGCTCCTCTTCTCTGTACCTGTGCCAAACGTTTTCGGTATACCTCCTTGCTGAGAGCGTCGCCCCGTACCTCTGCTCCATACAGTAGCACTGATCCTACAGCACTCATCAAGAGGCGTCTTCTTGATGGACTGGGCCCCCCTACGTTGGCCATAAGTCGACTCAGAGCCGATATTCCCGAAGCAGCCTTCTCAGCCGTTGCCCTGATTTGCTCAGAGAAACTCATCTTCGAGTCGATCAGTAGCCCCAGGTACTTCACCGCTGGCTTCAATAGGATTTGTATGTCTCCAATACTGATCATCCTTACTCTAGGGATTCTCTTTTTTGTCAAGATGACCACTTCGGTTTTCTCCAGTGCTAAACTGAGCCCGCGAGCAGTCATCCAGTCCCTCACTCGGCGCATTAGCATACCTAGCCTAAGTTGCGCTTGTTCAAGCAACCAGAGCCGCAACATCATCCACATAGCCGACCAAGCGCGACCCATCTGGCATCTCAAGTCTCAGTAGCCCGTCGTAAGACACGTTCCACAGGTCCGGACCAAGGATAGATCCCTGGGCAACACCCGATGTAATTTCCATCCTTCGTTGGCCCTGTGTCATGTCGTAGAGCAGGCTTCGGTCCTTTAGGTAGTTCCTCAAAAGACGCATTAGATATTCTAGAACTTGAAAAGAGTTTTCCAGCGTGTCCAGAATATCCACCCTTCTAGCGGAGTTGAAGGCATTCCTGACGTCGAGTGTCACCAACAGGACGATCCGTCGCTTGGTGCGATTATCTGCCTCTGCCTTTTGGACCACGTTCACCACCTCTGCAATCACGTCAATGGTAGAACGTCCTGCTCTAAAGCCGTACTGCCGAGGAGATAGGTCCCCAGCAGCACGAATCGCGTCAGTGAGTCTTCCCTTGATGAGTTTCTCTAGGACTTTCCCAGCCGTGTCTAGCATGCATAACGGGCGGTATGCAGACGGCGCTTTGGGATTTCCCTTCCCCTTGCTGATCAGCACGAGCCTCGCCACCCTCCATCGTAACTTTTGATTTAATAACCGATTGTTCACACACATGCTTATACTACCATTTTTCTTTTTCATCAACACAATAGGACTAGCATATTCATATATGCTAGGATGCACAACGCCTTCATTTGTGAGCTGTTCCATGGTATTGTTGGCTATCCCAAGTTGTTCAGCTGATAACCGTCTAGCACTTTGATGAACTCGCATGTCGTCTTTCAAACGTATCTTCATTTCAACGTGCGTACATCTTTCATCCAACATTGTATACTGTTGAATGAGCTTCTCCACTTCGTCTTTGATCGCCGCATCGTGGATACTTTCTACGCCCTCCGGTCAGTATGTACACTGATGTTTAGAACGCTCTTAACATCTTTCTCTTCGTTGGTCTGGAGTTTAGAAAATACAGCTTTTCGGTTTTCAATGAGGATTTCAACGACTTCTGACAATCCATCACCCAACAAAACGTCATTGGCCAAAATTTTGCCTCCAACGACATGGAATCGAAGAATAACGCGATATTCGTCAGCCAATGTGAAACTGTCCAATGTTCGGAATTCGGCAGTTCCAACTCCGTGAAATGGAACTGTTGC